>JAEIGI010000001.1:6025000-7225000 GCA_018903615.1 Drosophila neocordata | reverse complement strand
TTAAATTTTTAGTTAAAAGGAACAATTTTTTTTTAGTTTGAGGTGATAATTGTATTATAGGTAGCTTTCCCTCAAGGAATTGGCCTTTTACTTTTTTCACAATTTCGTTCTGTGCTCAGGTTTTTTCTAAATTTAACATAAATTTCATGAAAAAATCAATTTATTTTATCTTAATTCTTAGTTTTAGTTGCATAAAAAAATATATAAATCAATTCATTTTCTTATAGTTCTTGGTTTGAGTTGCATTTACAAAAATAATTGCTAAAAAACAGCCATTTGTTTCTAATTGTAAAAATCTTAAAAACAAATCTCGTTCATCTTAAATAATATTCAAAATTTATTTGTTGTTGATAAGAAATCATAGATTTTTAATAGCTAAATCGATCTGTTTTATTTATGTGTTGTGACGAAGTACAATTTTGGGTACTTCGCCACAATGTACATATATATATAATAAGTCCTATAAATTAATTATAAGTTTATACTCTGACTTGTTAGTATTTTCATAGGAACTAGTTCCCTTAGAGCATCTCTAAATCAGACCACCGCCAATACACACACACACACATACATACACATACATCGGGCCACCAAAGAAACGAAACAAGCAATGCAACGGGACTTGCCCAAAAGTCGCCAGTTGCTACTGCGCAGTTTCTATTGCCGCCTATATACATATGTACGCATGTCACGCCATGTATATATGTATGTTTCTATGCATATATGTATGCGCATGTCACGCCATATATATGTATGTAGCAATAGGAATTGCAACGGGACTTGCGAATGAAGACGACAGAGATATTGCGCAGTTTCTTTTGTTCTAGAAACTTCTAGACGCCCAAGCTACGCATGCGTTACGGTAAATGCATCGATCGCGTCATCGCCAAAATGCGGTGGCAACTTTTGATTGGTCGCTGCCGGCGTCAGCGACAAAATCAAAGGCCAAGGGCTGTCGAAAATTAAATCGACAGATCAGTTGAGCTAGGACCGAGCAACGGATAAGTTGAAAACAAAAAGAGTGCAGTGCGTGGATAAACATATCGAGCAGAACTAAAGTGTCCCCTACAGCCAATATAATAATCTCAAAATACCTTTTCGGTAATCCAGAGGACCACAGAGACGCCAAATTAAACAAAATCATCGGAAACAGAGCTAAACAAGGGTGTGTACAGCGGGTGAGTCCAATCAGTGGCCAACAGGGCTACCCCTCCCAGATTATTAGGTCAAGTGTGGTAAATCAATATCAGGTTAGATATAAGTAGTATTTTAGGTCCGAGGGACATTAATAAAATTTATAATGTTTGACCCCGAATTTTAAAACAGTCTCAATGATTTATCCTCAACATTACATCCCGTCATTTTAATTCCCTCGATTATCTAAATGTCCACGTACTGTACTTGCATGTAGTGTATGTTTTGTAGTATTTGTATTTTATGTAGGGAGCCATGGAAATCATATTAATCTTAGTCAATGTCCGGGTAACACCCTAATTGACTAAGATAATATGATTTGTCTAGTGCTACCCGACTAGGAACTTTATCAGACCAATGTCCGGGTGACACCCTAATTGATCTGATGAAGATTCTTGGGCCATTAGTAGTTTGTTTGTACTTGTAGCGATTCTGGATAATTCCTATTTTATTTAAGCCAATGTCCGGGTAACACCCTAGTTGACTTAAATAATAGGAATTATCCAACGACTCAACTAGATAATTCAAACAGGCCAAGGTCCGGGTGACACCCTACTTGACCTGGTTGAATTGCCTGGGCTAATCCCAACGTGTTTGTCTCTCAAGCCGATGTCCGGGTGACACCCTAGTCGGCTTGATACCCTTCCCTTGTATTGGTTAATCGTTTAGTAGAAGTCGATCACCCTACTCCTTTCCTTTTTCCCTCCCTTGTTAGGTATAGTTAAAGCAATCACCGATTAGAGCAAGCCAACTGTGGATATGGCTATGCTCCCTTTCCTCCGTCATCAAGTCCGGGTTTCTTACATAAATTTTCTGTGTAGGAAAGGCCCTGGGGAGACTGGGAGATGTACCCCGGCCGGGAAAAACTTCCTTACAGATGGCGCCCGAGCAGGGACCCGCGACTTGATTGACATTATTATTTTTATACATTTTTATATATAAATAATTTCTTTATAAAGGATTTCATCTGTGTGGAATAAATACCCACCATAACCCAAATCATGCTAACCTATATGCCTAACAAAATTCCCTTTCAGCAATATAAAAGAAATTTTTGAAATAAATTAATTTTTTTTATTATTGTGTTTTAATATATGCATGCTGGCAAATCACAGAGTATCCCAAGTGCACCATAAGTCAATTACATTGTTCACATACCCCGCATGAAAGCCCCGCCAGCAAGAATTCAATTTAAAAAAAGTCAACGATAGATCTGTCTAATCACCGACATAGCTAAGTCACCCAGCAGAGTCAAGATAGAGTAACCAGTAGAATCATCGACAGAAAATTAGTTTTAAGCAAGCCAGCGATAGAACTAAGTACAAAACCATCGTCATAGCTAACATACTCAGCAGAGTCACGGTAGAGTACTTAGTATAATCAACCCCCAGGAATTTAGTTGTAAGTGAGTCAACGATAGAACTAAATACAAAATCATTGACATAGCTAATAGACTCAGCCAAATCGTGATCAAATAGACAGCAGAATCATCGACAGACAATTCATTTAGCAACCACAGTTAGAATTTAAAATTTGCAGGCAAGTCAAAGAGAAACAGAAAAACGCGGCAGCGAAGCCCCGTTTCGAATTCATGCGATGGTACAGTCACAGCAAAGTATCATAGAAAAACCAAAATTCATATACCGTACATAGCAACCAAAGACTCTAGCATTTTTTTTGTCTCCTTCTCCCACACTGAATTTTTCTGATGAGGAACAGAAGGGGGGGTCTCCTGCTTGGTTCCTATTGGTCGACTTCGCATCGCTATACACATTACCAATGTACAAAGCATAGCAGTAACGGCGAACATTAAAATAAAAGAAACTGCAATTAATAACTATAAGAATAATTGCAGCTTCTGGCACAAGCAGAGCAACTTCTATTTGGAGCAGATGGAAGTACAGGCATTCAACAAGAAGACCTCAAGGCAAGCAGTCAATTCTACTCCCGAGAGTCACCAGGAAGACGTCAACCAGAACAGTCGATCCTACTCCCGTCAAGGATTCATCAAGCAGACTTCAACGCAGGCAGTCCAAGGATACACAAGAGTCCTTAAATAAAATCAACCAGAATCAACGAGGATATCCAAAGTCAATCAAGGATCAACCAACGATATTCAAAGCCAACCAGGACCAACCAACGATATTCATCGCCAACCAGAATTAACCAACGATACGCAAAGACAACTAGGATTAATCAACGATACGCAAAGTCAACCAGGATCAATCAACGATATAACAAACCAACCGAGAATACTTAGTCATCAGTCCTCAAGGACACCCCGAGTCAAGAAACCTACGCATAGTCAACAAGTTATCAAGGATACACAGGATATTTAACCATTGGCAATATTTGTCATTTATTAAAATTAAACACCGCCTGTTTAATTAATTGTTCAATTTCAGCAACGTTCTGTTTGGATACTCTAGCAACATGGGTGTCAAATGGATCACGTATCGCCGAAAAGCTGAACTAGAAAATTTCTTTACGGAATTTGGATTAACACAAGGCGGCACCGTGGAAGAAATGCGCAGCCGATTTTCCAGTTTTGCCTCCAGAGAAGACCATAAACCAGACGTGCTTGCACGCCTAGCAGAATTAGAAGCCCACTATGGACAGACGGCAACCATCGACAAGTGCCTGGATATTAAACCACGATCACGCTCTGTATCTCCCGCAAGGTGCACAGAGCATGCAATTGAGATCGAGATACCCAGGAATCAGGACATCGACAGAAGAGCTTCACCAGCACCCGCATGTCCACCACAGGCAACCACAGCAGGCATGGCAACTACATTACGAACCACGGAAAACCTCAGTCCATCGACCATAGCAGATAAAGTGTCCAAATGGGGCATTAGCTTCGATGGGACAACCGATCCACTTTATTTTTTGGAAAAATTGGAAACACGCGCAGCCACGTATCGCATCCATACTGAGTCATTACCAAGAATGATGTCAATTATTTTATCCGGCAGAGCCGAAGGATGGTGGCAAACAAGCGGATTACTAGAATCATCCTGGCTCAGCTTCAAGCAAGGATTTCTAGAATTTTTCTTGCCACCCCGATACGTTGAAAAACTGGAGGATGCTATTCGAACCAGAAAACAACGCACAGATGAACCATTTAAACAATATTTGGTCGATCTTCGTCTCATGATGCGAAGAGCCAATTATACCGGACCACAAGAATTGGAACGCATCTATGACAACCTACATCCCGAGTACCAGCTGTACACTCGTCGCAGGGATTTTCATGATTTAACCGAGCTAACACGGTTAATTGTCAACTATGAGGTCATACGAAGCCAAAGTTCCACAAGTTTTATAACTTCTTTTAATTCCCAGGTCAATATGTCCTCTGCCTACGACAACCAGGTTCAACAATTCTTAGATGTACCCCGAGCTGAGCCACGCAAGAACAGGATTAACAACAAGTCCACCTATCAGCCTGGGGCTGGACGCCAAGCCAACAGATCCAACGTCTACCAACTGGCGGACACACGTGTAGATACGCAACGCGCCTGCAGGAATTGCAGCGAACATGGACATTTTGCCCACCAATGTACCAACCGACGCAGACTTTTCTGCTGGGAATGCGGAAGAAGAGGCATTCGAACCATCGAATGCTGCAAACGTTCGGGAAACGCCGAGCGCATTTGTTTGAACGGGGATCAAACAAAGGAAGCGCCAAATCATCCCCAAGTGTAAGCCGACTTCAATTTGCTGAAGGACGCCTGCTAGGATTAATACAAATCAATGGTCACGAGATAAACGCAACGTTGGACACCGGAGCTACAAGAAGCTTCATCAGCCATTCGTTGGCACAACAGGTATCAGCCACAGAAGACTGGAAACAAATACGCGCCGCTATCAACTTAGCCGACGGATCTCGCAAGGAGATCACCCAAGCCATCGAAGCCAACGTGTGGTTAGGAATATCACACACCAAGTTACCATTGTTAATTCTACCAGGCATTATGGACCAGATCATACTGGGTTCAGATTTTCTCCGTGGTATTGGTACCACGATCCAATGCGGAGAAAATTTCATCAGATTGGAACCTACTGCAACACAGTCCAATGGATCATTCACCCGAGTTGATACTATCACTGAGTCTAGTATCAGGCCACCGATCAAGTCGACGATAATTACCAGACGTGACCCACAGCCCAAGTTAACCACAGATGACCCCACGGTCTACCAAAAGAACAAAAGCCCAACTGAGAGTTGGACCAGACGTGCAGCTCTACCTCCCCCATCTGACCATGCCATAAGGAACAACCCCTTTCGCAAACAAGTAGCAGGAAGCCGCTCACGTAAGTCAACGAAACTTAATCTAATAACCACAACACTGCCAGTGACCCCCGAAGATACTAAACCAAGTGAACCAGCAATGCATGAATCCCCATCCCCGATCGAAGACCCTAGCTCAACTCAACTTATAGAAGAATTTTTGGCACAAGAGCTGCCTAAATTCGACACTTTAAAAGGTGTCACCCACATAGCAGAGCATGTTATTACAATGAAGGACGACCGTCCCATCAAGCAGAGATATTACCCCCGTAATCCAGCACAGCAGAAGATCATCAATGATACCGTAGACCAGTTACTATTAGAACGCCGAATCGAACCATCGAAGAGTCCTCACAGCGCACCCATCGTATTAGTGGGTAAGAAAACTGGTGACATGCGCATGTGTATAGATTTTCGGCAACTCAATGCCCAATCTATACGAGATGCCTACCCTCTACCCAGGATTAATCACATATTAGAGAAACTTCGGCACGCGAAGTTCATCTCCACATTGGACCTCAAGAGCGGATACTGGCAAATCCCATTGGCCAGATCCAGTCGCGAATGCACAGCTTTTACAGTCCCCGGTCGTGGGCTGTTTCAATGGAAAGTAATGCCATTCGGACTACATTCAGCAGCCGCCACATTTCAACGCGCTTTGGATAGCGTAATAGGCCCCGAAATGGATCCTTTTGCTTTCGCCTACCTAGACGACATCATCGTTGTAGGCAGCACACTGGAGGAACACATGACGCATCTACGAGAAGTTTTTCGCAGGCTACGAGAAGCTAACTTGCGTATAAACCAAGCAAAATGCAGGTTCTTCAAGCGCAGGATACAATTCCTCGGACATGTTATCAGTGAACAAGGGATTCACACTGATCCTGAAAAAGTAGCCGCAGTGCGCGAGCTATCACCCCCTACCAATGTACGACAGCTTCGCCGATGCCTAGGCATCGCCTCCTGGTATCGCCGCTTCGTTCCAGAGTTCTCCAACGTCGTTCAGCCTATCACTAAATTGCTGAAAAAGAATGCCAAGTGGAATTGGGATCGTGAACAACAAGCCGCATTTGAAGAGCTGAAATCTCGACTAACTTCTGCTCCCATATTAGCTTGTCCAGATTTTAATTCCAAGTTCTATTTACAGACCGATGCCAGCGATTATGGATTGGGTGCAGTCTTGACCCAATATCAAGAAGGTACAGAACGAGTAATAGCGTATGCCAGCCGACGACTACTTGCTCCCGAGGAAAACTACTCAGCAACTGAGAAAGAGTGCCTCGCCATCGTCTGGGCAATACGCAAGATGCGCTGCTATTTAGAAGGCTACCGATTCGAAGTTATCACGGATCATCAGGCCCTTAAATGGCTCAACTCCATAGATAATCCAACAGGACGCATCGCTCGTTGGGCCCTCGAACTACAACAATACGAGTTCGACATCCAGTACCGCCGAGGGAAGCTAAACATAGTAGCAGACGCCCTCTCTCGACAGCCCCTAGAGGTGTTAAACAGCATACAGGATACCCTGCCAAAGTGTACATGGTGGCGTAAAATCAAACGCCAAATCGATGAACAACCTGACCAGTTTCCCGACTACCGATACGAAGGTGATCAACTCTACCGTAGGAGAGATCACCACCCAGAGGAAGATGACCCCATTCCATGGAAGCTATGTGTACCAAAGGAAAACCGAGAACGAGTACTACAGGAATGCCACAATGAACCCACAGCAGGACATTTAGGAATCAGGAAAACAATAATCAGAATAGCCCAGAAATACTATTGGCCTGGATTCTTCCGTGACGTCACACGTCATGTTCGCAGCTGCATACAATGCCAACGATACAAAGTGGATCAAACAAAACCAGCAGGAAAGATGTTCACCCGCCAAGTCAAGGAACCATTTAGCATAGTATGCACGGATTTTGTCGGCCCTCTACCCCGGTCGAAACAAGGTAACACAGTCTTGTTAGTCTTTCTAGATGCCTACAGTAGATGGGTGGAGCTCATACCTTTGCGTAAAGCTACCACTACTGCATTGGAAAAGGCTTTCCGAGAAAGAATCATAGCACGATTCGGAACTCCACGTACCCTCGTCTGCGACAATGGAACGCAATTCACCAGTAAATCATTCAAAGAACTTTGCAACAGAGCTGGAGTAGAACTTCAATACACCGCGCCGTATACCCCACGGCAGAACCCCACGGAAAGAGCGAATCGAACTATCAAGACGATGATAGCTCAATACCAAGGAGAAGACCAGAGCAATTGGGATCAACTACTCCCCGAATTCACATTAGCTATCAACTCAAGCGTATGTGATTCTACAGGATTCACCCCAGCCTTCCTAGTGTTGGGAAGAGAACCACGTATTCCTGGAGCATTGTACGACGAAGCTACCCCTGGTCTAGGAACACCGCCATGGTCACCCGAATCCCGAGCACAACGCATGGCAGACGTATTCAAATTGGCCCAGACCAACATGCAGCAGGCATCATTAGACCAAAGCCGGCACTATAACCTACGACGTCGAGAATGGAGACCAGCCGTTGGCGATCTGGTCTTACTTAGACAACACCATTTGTCTAAAGCAGCAGAAGGCTTTGCAGCCAAACTGGCCCCGAAGTTTGACGGGCCCTACAAAGTAATCAAGTTTATTTCCAGAAACATAGTCCGCCTACAAGAAGCCCATGGCAGACAACGACGCACAGCAAGCATAGATGACCTCAAACCATTGCAACAAACAGAGGCCCAGCAGACATCCCCATGAATCAGAAGAAGCTATGGAAGACAACGACGCACAGCAAGCATAGATGACTTCAAACCATTGCAACCAACAGAGGCCCAGCAGACATCCCTATGAATCAGAAGAAGCTACCATACCAGAGATGAGTCAACTCACAGGGGCCACTTGATGGAGAGTGTGCTCTCCCAACGTCCCTGTTCCCCTAAGGGAGAATCTCTGCAACGTAACCCGAGGGCGCTTCGCGCCAACAGGCAAGAGTAATCATGAACAACGCTCATGGTTAATTTAAGTTAGCATGTAATTTTTATTTTTAAGATATTTTTCGCCCTTTGTAAACCACACTGATAGGGTAATAGGGCATCATAGTTAGAGTATTGCAAGTCAGAGTATTTAATATATATTTTTCCACAGCCGCATGGTTACCCCTAGTATTCAGTAGCGCCGATTATCATACTGAATGCCAAGCAGAGTTACACCCCAAGCTGAGTTATACCACAAGCAGAGTTATATCCCAAGCAGAGTTATACCCCAAGCAGAGTTATACCCCAAGCAGAGTGATACCACAAGCAGAGCTACACTACACGCAGAGCTATACAACACAGAGTTATACTACGCAGAGAGTTATACAACCCGAAGAGCTATACTAATCCACAGAGCACAGGAATTCTACGAGATCGGGACAGGAAAGTCCCACATAAATCCTAAGAACAACGATGCAGCGTTCACCCCGGCCCTTTTTCGTCTCACGCACTCCGAAGTAAAGGGGGGGTGTGACGAAGTACAATTTTGGGTACTTCGCCACAATGTACATATATATATAATAAGTCCTATAAATTAATTATAAGTTTATACTCTGACTTGTTAGTATTTTCATAGGAACTAGTTCCCTTAGAGCATCTCTAAATCAGACCACCGCCAATACACACACACACACATACATACACATACATCGGGCCACCAAAGAAACGAAACAAGCAATGCAACGGGACTTGCCCAAAAGTCGCCAGTTGCTACTGCGCAGTTTCTATTGCCGCCTATATACATATGTACGCATGTCACGCCATGTATATATGTATGTTTCTATGCATATATGTATGCGCATGTCACGCCATATATATGTATGTAGCAATAGGAATTGCAACGGGACTTGCGAATGAAGACGACAGAGATATTGCGCAGTTTCTTTTGTTCTAGAAACTTCTAGACGCCCAAGCTACGCATGCGTTACGGTAAATGCATCGATCGCGTCATCGCCAAAATGCGGTGGCAACTTTTGATTGGTCGCTGCCGGCGTCAGCGACAAAATCAAAGGCCAAGGGCTGTCGAAAATTAAATCGACAGATCAGTTGAGCTAGGACCGAGCAACGGATAAGTTGAAAACAAAAAGAGTGCAGTGCGTGGATAAACATATCGAGCAGAACTAAAGTGTCCCCTACAGCCAATATAATAATCTCAAAATACCTTTTCGGTAATCCAGAGGACCACAGAGACGCCAAATTAAACAAAATCATCGGAAACAGAGCTAAACAAGGGTGTGTACAGCGGGTGAGTCCAATCAGTGGCCAACAGGGCTACCCCTCCCAGATTATTAGGTCAAGTGTGGTAAATCAATATCAGGTTAGATATAAGTAGTATTTTAGGTCCGAGGGACATTAATAAAATTTATAATGTTTGACCCCGAATTTTAAAACAGTCTCAATGATTTATCCTCAACATTACATCCCGTCATTTTAATTCCCTCGATTATCTAAATGTCCACGTACTGTACTTGCATGTAGTGTATGTTTTGTAGTATTTGTATTTTATGTAGGGAGCCATGGAAATCATATTAATCTTAGTCAATGTCCGGGTAACACCCTAATTGACTAAGATAATATGATTTGTCTAGTGCTACCCGACTAGGAACTTTATCAGACCAATGTCCGGGTGACACCCTAATTGATCTGATGAAGATTCTTGGGCCATTAGTAGTTTGTTTGTACTTGTAGCGATTCTGGATAATTCCTATTTTATTTAAGCCAATGTCCGGGTAACACCCTAGTTGACTTAAATAATAGGAATTATCCAACGACTCGCAACTAGATAATTCAAACAGGCCAAGGTCCGGGTGACACCCTACTTGACCTGGTTGAATTGCCTGGGCTAATCCCAACGTGTTTGTCTCTCAAGCCGATGTCCGGGTGACACCCTAGTCGGCTTGATACCCTTCCCTTGTATTGGTTAATCGTTTAGTAGAAGTCGATCACCCTACTCCTTTCCTTTTTCCCTCCCTTGTTAGGTATAGTTAAAGCAATCACCGATTAGAGCAAGCCAACTGTGGATATGGCTATGCTCCCTTTCCTCCGTCATCAAGTCCGGGTTTCTTACATAAATTTTCTGTGTAGGAAAGGCCCTGGGGAGACTGGGAGATGTACCCCGGCCGGGAAAAACTTCCTTACAGTGTCTATTTGCATGGATAATTGTTCAACTATAACATCAATTGTAGAGTATATAGAACAAAGCAGTAGAGATTAAGTAACAAAATCTTTTTTATCCTTTAAGTTGGATTCCAATCTATCTCTTTGCCTTTCTCTTTTTCTCGGTTTATTTTGATGACAAATATAAATGTTGCATAATATTTTATGCTGGGATTTTGTCTACTTGAGTTGACCATCTATTAATAGCTATTTCACCTTTTTGCCATTTTATTTTCTTTACTACAGACTTTACTTTGCCATTTTCTTGAATCTTTCTTTATTTTTGTTGTTGTTAAATTTTTGCCTTAACTTTGTTTAAGTGTGTGCGTGTGGTTGAGCTTCGATTTTGACTTGACTATTTATAGGCCAGTTTCATTTGCCTTTTTAATATAAATTGTCTTGGCTTGTCTCTCGTTTTATTTGAATTTATGACCATTTCCATTTCATTTGGTTACATTTAGCTAGCATTTCATATAATAGTTTCCTCTTTTGGCACTTCATCAAGGTTTCAGGTGTGAGAAGGAGTCAAAATGAAGACAACAGACAGAGATGCAGATAGAGAAGGAGATGGGTGATATACCTGCCTGGACCACAAAAATCGCTGTCTGCCCTTCGTCCAAAAAATTTATAAGCGTCTTGCGTCTCCTCTGTGTTTTGTTGTTATTTAAGACAAAACCCCAACGCAATTCGGGTAGTTGCTATAAATAAAACAAGGCACACACACACACACATACACGCATACACAGAGAGATATATACACATACACACACCAACAGTGTGTGTATGTGCACTTTATATAAACTTAGATAACAAACAGCTTGGTTATTTATTTTTCTTAATATTAACGTCAACATTCAGCGCACATGTTGCACGCATGGACCAGCCCCCATTTCATCCTTCCTTCCTTCCTGTCCTGCTTTTCATCCTTACTTTGTGTTCCCTTCTCCACCAACTACCATGCCACCCGCTGGCACTAAGACAGACATAGATAAAGTCATTTACACACACTCTCTTTCTCTATCACTCTCTCTCTCTCGCTCTTTCTGTAGCTGTATCTTCCATTGTGTGTGTGTGTGTTTGTGTGTATATAAGAGAGAGAGATAGATACACAAACTGTTGTAATATTTGTTGCCATCTTACAGGCGATGTTTGCGAGGTGTGCAAGTAAATCACATCAACAACATTGCTAAAATTTATAACTGTATATCGGGCAATGGGCAACAAAGGTGGTTAGCAAGTCAAACGGGTACGGGGATTGGGTAAAGAGAAAGGGGACATGTCTGTCTCTGTATTTGTGTTAGCTTATATCTGCTTAGCCATGGTTATTTCAACTTTATTAAGCCAAAGCACGCGCATTCTCTTCAGCCAGTTGTAACCGTAGAAACAAAGTCAAATCGTTTTTTCCGTCCTGTCTCTCTCTCTCTCTCTCTCTCTCTCTCTCTCTGAGTCTTTCTTCCTTTAATAATGCAATAATTCAACAATTTCAACTAATTTTATACAAATTTTTTTTGTTTTACAAATAATCATAAGAGAATTTAATTTGAAATATTTGCCGCACCTTGGCCAAACTGCCACAAGTCCTTAGTAAATAGAGTCGCCTAGTCGAGCATAAATCACAACCATAAAATGTATATATACAACCACATCTAAGATTTAAGACATCCAGAGAAAGAGAGAGAGAGAGAGACAGAGAGAGATAAAGCATACAAAAGATGGTTATGGAGATGGAGTTAAAATGTGTGACACACACACAGAGAAAGATAGTAAAATAGAAAGGGAGTAAGAGAATTTGTATTTTCACACTCTACGAAAGAAAAATAACAAACGAATTTTTAGCAAGCTTGCAAATTGCCCCACAACAAGCAAAAACTTCGAAAGTCAAAACAGGAAGACAAATACGAATGACCAAAAAAATACAAGTAAAATAAAACAAAAATAAAAAAAAAAAAAAACAATAATGGAGCAAAAAAGTATGCTACGACTTGGAGTTACCACTCGCTAATTGAATAAACAGAAATATATATATAAATACTTATTTTGATTTTCTTCTACTTCAAGGTAAGTCTTACTTATAATACTTACTTCAATTACTTATCTCTCTTAATCACTTAATCAATAATCTTCTTCTACTTTACACTGTTCAAAATTCATTTTACAGGGTATATCAAAATGACAGCAATGTAAATGAAATAAGAATAAGGAAAAAAAAAGTTCAATGACTTTGATAAGTGTAACCACATTAGTGAAATCTTACTGACTTGACTGACTGACTGTCAACAATTTTTTGATTAGCATCAAAAATGCAAAATGCACTTTGCTTTATTGTCAACACTTTCAAATTTCTGACAAGAATTTCCTTTTACATATATAGATACATATATATATATATATATATATATATATATACATATTTTCCCTTCATATTGCATAGAGAACTATTTGACAAGCGTTAATCAATCAAATTGGAGTGAAGTCTGACAGCCAAAAGAAACCTTTCTCATAATTTTTCTCTCTCTCTCTCCCTCCCAACAGCACCCTTAACAGTTGCAAGTTTCTTCTGGTTGTTTTTTGCGGGGTAAAGTTTGGTACAAATGTAAAAAATAAGATAGAAAGAATAAATTTCATTGTCGAAAAGAAAATGCTCTCAAGTTTTTTTTTAAATAAGTCAAACAATTTGGGAATCATATATATAGAACTCTTGAGGAATACTAAAATTTCATGAAATAAAAACCATTTCTTTGATTGTTTAAATGAAAATTACCTTTTTTTCACGTGTTGTATAATTAATGCAGAAAAAAAGGTATTCAAATATTTGTAATCATCTTTGAAGTTTAAGTACTTTCGTTCTATATTCAAATAGAGTTATACTATAGATATATCGAATATAGAAAAGTCCACATATGAGAATTTTATATCTTACGAACAAGAACCAACACTTGGAGTCCTAACAAATGAAGCCTTCTTATGCATGATCTCTCTTTCGAAAGTGTAAATATATATAAAAAAAACGTAAGGTAAAAATAAAAACAACATTGTAAAGAAAAGCCGAAAAAAAGGAAGAAAAAAAAGTAGCTTGCATTAGGCGGCACGCACTCGCTAGGGATTTGAGTGGGCTCCCGGAACTGGTCAGCGATGGAAAAAAATAACAACAAAATGTGATATGTTTGGACAGTTAAGCTAAAGCTCAAATAGGTAGACCTAAGAAATTGCCAAATTTAATAAACTTAAAAGGGTGTACATGTAGGTATATATACACACAAACGCACACACACACACAGCCACATATACACAAACACGTGAGTAATCAGCCACAACTTGAGTTGTCAATAAAATTGTGATTTCTTAAGGGATAGAAGAGAGCTATGAATAAAAGGAGAATGTAAGAGATGCTAGATATTGCCATTGGTGGGAGAAAACAGATTATTATATTGTTTAGGCCTGGCCATAAAAAGAATCCTCAGCCTGTGAACAATTTTTAAACAGCCACCTTTTACACCTGTTTCCTTTACAATTTATAGTATGGCCTCTCTTCGCCTCCCTTTAACACACTTTTTACCTAGGCAACACATGTTGTACCCAGCTGCTGGGGGCACAAACACCACGTACTCCTACACATACAAATACATACGTTCGTTACATAACGTCAAAAGCAAATGCTTTAGATAATAAAGGAAATTGTTGGGCAATTTTGGTTGTTTGTGTATGTGTGTGTGTGTTAGCTTTTTTTTTGTCGGTCTTTCGTCTGTTGTTGTCTAATAAAACTAAGTGGAAAGGCCCCCATGTTTGGATAAACGAAATTGATATTTAATGGAAACTGTTGCTGCTATTGCTACTGCTGTCTGTTCATTAGAGATGATATCCCTTGCTCATCATTTTACTCTCTCTCCCCTCCCGCTCTTTTTATTTTTCTTGGCCTGTCCAAAGATATATATATGTATGTCATGTGATGAGAATTTCCGCGCGCGCGGGTTTGCCAAACCATGTAAATCAATCAGTTCAGCCTGCCTGATTCCAGCCACTCGACCTCATTCCCTTATACGTTTTCTCCATTGCTTACCATTCTTTATCATACTTATATAAGAATTTTACAAAATGCCAGCCTAAATGTATGCAACATACGTATCACTGAAGCTCCAGCCCCCGAATGACGTATTGATGTACGTCATGCATCATTGATGTAGAAAATGTTTTAATGTTATTATTGGCATATCAGCTTTGGGTGGGTTGGCAGCCAGGCAAAACACTCCGGGAAGAGGGAGGTACGGAAAAAGGCTTGAATGTTTCCTTCTGCTTTTGCCTGCCTGCCTGCCTGCTGGTGACAGTTCAGTTTTATTGAATTTTATTTATCAGAAGACTTTGAAGGGTTGTCGTATGTGTATGTGTGTGCAAAGGGTTGCGCAACAGGCGAATAACACACGGGGCCCTAACCCAAACGAATCAATGCCACAAACAAAAGATTCTAAGGAATATATAATACATATAAACGTATGTATATTTATATATATATATATATATATATATATATATATATACATTTGTACAATATATTGTATAGCATGTGTACCAGCAAATCGTGAATATCTAATGCCTTGATAATTGGCGCTCAATGTGGGCCTTTCTCTTTGTTACCAATGACATAAATATATCTTAAACTTTACCAAAATTGGACTTTCTACTCATATACATATACATATATATATATATATAATACTTGTATGAAAATCCTCTTTTTAATTTTCTTTCCTATATAAATATCATATAATTTTACTCTTCAAACAGTGGGAAAAAAACGAGAAGCAAAATAAAAAAAGAAGCGAAACAGAACCCATCTCAATCCCATTTGCCATTGCATTTGGAAGCAACAAAGTATTTGCTTCTTACTTGTTAGACAACAAACAGCGGCTTAAGTGTGCTTTAAAAGATGCTACAAGGGTCTGTCCCCCTATGCCTTCCCCCTCCATCGACAACCTAGCATACCACTATATACCACCGACTTGCCTTTATTATTTTTTTTTTTGGTTTTTTTTCTTTCCATTTTTGTATTTTCTGTTTTTTTTTTTTTAGATTTTTTGGGTGCGTGCAAAAAGTTTTATTTTTTTTTTTTTTGGAGGAGGAGGGCGAGTGCCCAGAAAAAGTTTGTAGCTCTCAAACAAGGCACACAGATACAAATTTACACACACTTACACACACACACACACACATACATACATACAACAATGAGAAATATTGATACTAAAATATAAAATGCCTTGCCTTATATGCGAGAGGGAAAAAAGGTAGACAAAATACAAATATGAAAATCTAAGAAGACACACACACAAATACACATACAATGGAGAGAGAGAGAGAGAGAGAGCAAGATGGAGCAAGAGGAGAGGAGTGGTAAGTTAGAGAAGACACAAACATATAGACAGACATACGCATGGACACTTTGACACACAAATTTACAACTTTGTTGCTACTTTTTTGGTACCCATGAAAACACTTTGAGACCAAAAGTATTGATGAACAGTTGTTTGTTGTTCGTTCGGTTCGGTACGTTCGTTCGTTCGTCGATTGGAATGGCGGGCAACTTATTAGAAAGTTCACTCAGACACTCACACATACAAATACATATCCAAATACAATCAAAATATGTGTTGGTGTTTAGCTATATATATATGTGTGTGTGTGTGTGTGTATGTGCCGGGTAAGGAAAGTCAATAAAATAAACGTTGTATGTTTGCGGGCAAAAAGAAAGTGTAACGGGGAAGGCTCGAGTTTGACTGTGAGACAGTGAAAAGAAGATTGCTAAAGCTGAGTTGGGTGGCAAAATATTGCAAAAGGATGAGAGTTTTGTAACAGCAGCCGAAAAGTAGGCAACACATTATGCATACATATCGAAGTTTTTCTGGTAGAATGCGTTCAACATTCGTTAGAGTATATCAAAGTTAGTTTAAATTCTGAAATCACTTGGTCAGCAATTATAGTTTTCATTCGAGTAAAAGTTAACTGGAGGTAACAGATTTTTAAGAATTTTTATGTAAGTTGCTTTAAGACAGTCTTTTCTATAATTTGATTAGAAAGTAGGTTAAAGTTTGATTTCTTGACTGTTGAATGATTTGTTGAATTTACTAACCTTTAACTTATGATATTTAAAAAACTTCTCAAGCATATTGAGAAGACAATCATTATAAAAGAGAATCAATGTAAAAGTGTTCTTTTTGTAGTCTTTATCTTTAGAGTATACAAATGGTTAGCTATACCCTGCGATTCCACTCAAATCGCAAAAGATCTCCACTCATTTTTTTAGAAAGTTGCCTCCTGGTATGTATGTCTCGTTTGTGTTGTTGTTGTTGCTGCTTCGTTCGGGTGTTGGCAACTTTCTGCAGTAAATGGTATTTATGTTGGTTTAGTAAACTTTGACGATAAAGGGGGAGGCAGTTGCCATTGCCTCTCCCACTACCAACTTACTGTGACTGCCTGCAACGGGGAACGTTGTGCGTTGACGACCTCAACAACATCATGTAGAATTACGAGTATTTGAAAAGTTTTACAAGTAATTTATTTAGGCGCAAGTTTTTGAAGCGCGGTCAGGGCGTCAACACAACACCAAGAAAAGCAAAAAAAAAAAAAAAAAAAAAAAAAGGAACCAAGCAGAAAATAAAACGAAAGGAAAAAGAAAGCAAAAAGAGGAAAGATCTCCTTCTGAGCATGTGTTGCGGTTATTTGGGCAAACAAATATAAAAGTATCCCGCCGAAATAGCTTACAAGTACATCAAATTTTCATAAATTAGGCATGCATAAATAAGGCAGCAAGAAAAAAAAAAAAAAAAAAAGAGAGAGAGAGAGAGAACTTTTCTTGATGACCCCAAAAAATCTGAAGGTTGGAGGTCTCCGGCAATGGGGCTAAAGGAATGGGAACGGAAACGAGAGCTGCTGTGGCTGAGTGTCATGAGCTGGCGAAAATTATGTAACGCATAATAATTCATCAAAATATCTTATGTATGTGCAAATTGCAACAAATTGATGTTGTTCGAGTTGTTGTTGTTGTTGTTGTTGCTGTTGACCAAAAAGGCCGAAAAATTAAACCAAGTGAAATATTGTTGATGATGCTGAAGAGTTCTCCTTGACTAAAGGAAAACTATGTATAATGAAAGAAAATAGACAGCTGCTGTCGAAAGCAAAGAAGAAAAGAAAATTATGATGAAAGCAAATGAAAATGTTGAAGATATTTCGACTTTAGTTAAGTTGAGTTGTGATGCGATAGGCAAGAAGAGAATTGGAAGGGTGACTAATAAAATGGTTAAAACATTAAGCCAGAAGGCTAAAAGAGGGATAAAAGAGGGATTAAAGTTAAAGACACAAGACGTTAAAGAGGTTGCAATTATCGCAATAAATTAAGAAAAAGTTTTATTATGGAGTATTAGAAATTAAACAAAATAAAAGGCTAAATTATTGCTGTGAATTTGTATTAATAGTTTATATAATACCACTGACTTTAAGGTAAAATGTTTAGTATTAGTTCAATATACTTTTGTTTAAATATCTCTTAAAGGGAAACAAGTTCGAATATGGACTTAACAAAATTTTATTTATAGCAAATATAGCAATATGTTTTCCAAAAATTGTTGTAGGAAACTGTACTGTGTATAGGTTAGTGGTATTTTGTTTTATTTCAACCCTTTAGCCTGTTGCTATCTCTTTCAAATCGATGTGAAAACATCAAAGTTAAATAGTGCTTCTTCTCACACCCAGAAATAATCCTTGAAAACATTCAATAACATGCCTGTCCTTTTACTATTTCATCTAACTAACTCTGTCAATCACTTTTCCTATCCGAGAACCCATGTCCAAGCCGCAAAAATTTTACGCTTCCCCATCTGCTCGACAATTTTCTGCCCTGCTGGCCAGCCTCCCTGCTTGGCCTCGTTCTTAGCCTCGCGGGCCGTGGGCAACGTTTTTGTTTATACGAAAATTTAATGAAACCGAAAACCCTTCTTTCAGCACACACCCACACATATACACACATGTTAGTAAGTAAATAAACACATACATATGTATATACACACACACATATCGATGAAGAAGGAGATGAGAAATCTATCTATAGCTATGGCACGTATCTATATCCTGCATTTCGCTTATATTAATTACAGAGAGTCCTTGGCCAAGGCAGTTTACGCCGCAGGCGACAAGATATCAACGCACACACCACACACAAAGATCTCTGTATATATATATAAAGTATATATATATTATATATATATATATATATATATATATAGGAAGATGCCGCAGCACAGCTCAAAGTAATTAAAATTAAATCTCAAACTAATTATTATTGAACTTGGTTTGCATCTGTGTTAGGGTGTGTTTCTGTATGGGTTTGGGTGTGTGTGTGTGTGTGTGTGTGCGTGTACGTGTAGACTTGCCCGCCGGTTACAAACTTAATAAGATTTTCTCAAGGTTAACAACAAAAACAATAACAAGACCACACACACACAGAACCAAAAAAAGAAAAGGCTTTAAAGTTGAAGGCGTTGTTTCTAATTGACAGGGTCAGGCTTTCTAGCTTTTTGATTTCACGTTGAACATTTTGTCCCTTCCGTCAACACGAATCATTAGGCCACATTTGTTTTGCGCTTCACAAATTACAACAGCAACAAGGACAATATCAAACAATACAAACTGCAATAGCACCAAAACAATAAAATCTAATTGGGAACACAGACACACCAAAACCAATATACACACTCACAATGGAACAACAAGGCCAAAATGTTTGTGAGTGTGTATGTGGCAGGACGAATTGATCGGGTGGTCGCTCGGTTGGACGGTATTCGAATTGGAGGCGCCAACAAAAGTCATGAAAAATCAACAAAAAAAAAAAATTGACGCCACAACTATACAAAACCAAACTAAAATACGAACTAAAATATAATATAAAAAAGTTGTGTGCAAAAATAAATGTATATAGAAAATAATAGTAGTTTACCATTAGTAAAAATCCACTTAATTTTTGTTTATTAATATGCTTGGCCAGCGGAAAAACTAGTTGAAATTTTGTAAATAATAATGAGCTCAAGGACAACAAATAAAAAATAAAATATGAAACTATATTGAAAATCTAAATTTTATCCCGTTAGATGTTGTCAAACAACGAACTTTCAATGCCCTAAAAAATTAACAAAAAATTAATAAAAGTCTTTCTGTCAGATTTAAAGAAAATTAAAGATAAGGACCAGAAATATTATTGCTTTATTGCTTTGAATGAAATCTATATACTTTATTAATTCTATATACCTTCAAAACAGGGAAAACTATGCAAAAAAAAAAAAAACTTAAAATTATAAATTTGTAATATAATATTTAGAGAACAGTTTTTCGAATTGCATTCTTCTGGTCAACATAAATATTCCCTCATTCTTTTTTACGAAAGCAAAATAATTGCAAATGCCAAAAAGAGAATGTGTTCCGAAATTCATTCTTACTCATAAAAGAAATTGTAGCCGAAAAAAATTTAAGAATAAAGTTAATTATCAATTAATCGAGTAGAAAAACCTATCTCTGTTTCTCACAGATATCTTTTCTAAATTTATATATCACATAGCTTTCCTCTATTTAAAACGGTTTTGAAAGAAAACTATAAAAGGATTCATACATACTATGTAAAATACTATGTTTTAAGTTGAAATTCATTTTGGGAACTGTAAACCCGTTGAAATAATTTTCCATATGCATATGCTAATACATTTTGTCAATAATTAAGTAAAGTTCTCTTCATAGAAAAGTAAACACATTCCCGGCTAATTGTTGTTTCTGCGCTTTTCCCTCTCCCACCATATATATACATATATATAGTTTCAGCTGTTTTTATTGCTGTTAACCAATATTGTTGTTGTTGTGGCTGTTGTTTCCAAGTGGAAAATTTTTTTGTTGGAGTGGCTACGGTTTTTTTTTTCTTTTATTTTTTTTTTTGTTTTTTGTTTTCCCTGGCAAAATTTTTGTTGTTATTCCTGGGCATATTTGCGTTTATATAGCGCACAAAATGTTTATTTATTAAGCATACACATAAATTTGTATTATGAGCGCTGACTAAATCAACAAAACATTTTCGGTAAATGAGGGTTCGGCTCTGGTGTCCATCGGTGTGATGAGAGAGGCGGCATAAAGGGCTGCCAGATGGGTGGCAAGCAGGCAGGACTATCTATATAATAACTGACTTGGTAATTAGAATGGCGTGGTCAAAGTTAATTGAGTAGTTTTTATTGTGTGCAGGCCTAAATAAATATAATCAGGTGGATGATTTTTAGACCATGTAAATGAAATTTTACTATTCAAATCGATAGGTCTACCACCAAAGGTTTTTCAATTTCCCAATGGTTTGCTACTAAAAAACAACAAAAAATTAATGATTATTTGTCTCATCAATTGCAATAATTAAGTTAATATCTAATAGCCTACACATCTCATCAATAAAAGTTTTTACTTAGACGTCGGGGTCACCATTTGATATCAGAAGTTTTCTTAATGATGATAATAAAATACCCCCAGCACCAATTACAAAGCAACAGTAGATGCGTTTAGGTTAATAAATAGTTCAATTTGAGTTCTTATACGACATTTGTTACTACTAAGGTTTTCTTTCAAAACATCGGGGTCACCCATTGGCATTTTTGACATTTACCGTTTTACCCACAAATCCTATCTACTTATTTCATCAATTTCCTCCTAATCACTTTGAATTTTTCCCAATTTCTTGTTTGTCAGTGCGTTAATTTGTCTCAATGGTTTTGTGGCCTCGTTAGTCTACACCCCAGAAAAAGGAAAATAAAAAAAACTGAAGAAAAAAAAAAACATAGGAGAGAAGAAAAAACCAACATCTAGTCTTAATTAGGCCCAAAATACGAAATGCCAAGAACAATTAATAAGGCACACAAATTTGACATTTATTGTAACTACTCCGTCTACTCCGCTCGAATATATTTCTCTCTATTGCTTTTGCCTTTTTTTTTTTTTACATGCTGTCATTTATTTGCTTTTATTTATGCATTTATTTTTATGGGCTCCGCTTTTTTTATGGGCCAAGTCATTATCCAGAGTTTTGGCTGTTGCTGCTTCTGTTGTTGTTATTTGCTTTGACTAAACAAATATTATGGCCATTAAGCAAATTGGTCGAAAAAAACACACACACACACATACATATGTACTCTGGCACACATAGCCGGGAGTGACACACGAACATAGTTGACCACAAAATAGTTAGTAGTAGATCATAAATGTTGAAGACAATTAAAAATAACTCGCCATCGGTTTGGTGCTATTTGTTCGGCTCTTTGCTTGGGTTAGCTTGGTCTGTAATGAACTCTTTTGGCTTGATTTAAGCCGGACCGTTGTTGGTGGTCGAAAGCAATTAATCAGCAATTTTTGTCAATTAAAAAGGCCAAAGGCGTTGAAAGAAAAATCAGTGCAATTATGCAAATTGGTAATACTTTTTTCCCTTCAAAATGTTGCGTGTTCTTTTACTCTTTTCTTTTTTCTTTTTTAGATCTAAGCAACTCTAAATGAAGAAAAACCCTTTTGGACTTAAGCCTATGACCTTGCTTTGTTGTCTCATTAGACGCATAATTACGCTGCTAGAGAGAAGGGTCTTAAGACGAAATTAAAAATAAATTACAAGGAAATCCGTGCCAGGGCAGAATCGAAGTAGAAACTCTTACTCAACCCTTTCTCACACACCGAAGCAATACCAACAACAACGACAGCAACAACAAAAAACCTGTCAAAATTAGCGAAATTAATGCGCAAACGAAGCGAAACTGTCAAACGCATAAAACAACAAAAGAGAAAGACAGCAATTTGTTAAAGTTTGAGTCGACCAAAAGATACCTACGACTAATGATAAATTGTCATTGGAAAATCCTAAGAAAAGGGCAAGCAGCTTACACAATTAGTGTAAATTCCAAAATGCCATTTTATAGTTTAGCAAGTACTGTGTCATGGTCACCAATGGAATGGAATCTAATAAACAGTTTTCATTTGTAGGAACTTTTTCAAGCACTGTCGTGAAACGTCGGGGTCACCACTATTAGAAAATATTTTGATTTTGATTCAATTCTATCGCCAGTCTTTGAATAAAATACAATTGAAATGAAATATTTGTAGCGGCCTTATATAGCCTCCTCCTTTGCTTATTTGTTTTGCTGGATGTGCCATGTATAAAATAAAAGAACAAAATGGCGTCTTATGTGTCAAATGCGAACAACACTAAGAAAAAAAAGGTTTACTGAATGAAATTGAAACATTTGCCGCGTCGCTGACAAATTTTCTTCTCTCATTATGCGCAACAACCCTAACGCCGCACCACCTTAATACCCCGCTCAGTACCCTTTTGTAACTGCTTCACCTTCGGCACCCCTCAAATGCAGATTGAAATCCAATTAATGCCGCTGATGGCGTAAAAACGCAAAGCTTTCAACTGATTTTTTATTTTGTCCTCGTTTTTTTTCCAATTTTTTTTGTATTTTTGCATTCTCTTCCCTTTGATGAGGCAAACGACTTGGAAAAAAGGGCGTCGACACCAAAGGTGGGCGTATTGTATGAAATCCTTTTTCCCAATTTTGATTTTTTTTTTTTGAAATGCCAAACGCGTTGCGGCGTTAATATGTTAAATTAGAGAAAGCGTCGGAGAATAAAAAAAAAATGCTAAGAAAGAGAAGTTGCCCCCGGCGTACGGCAAACAACGAGGACCAGAGAAAAAAGGAGAAGGCTTTGGGTACGGAAACTGTCAACACAATAAATTGTGACCGCATACAATACGATGGCAAATGGGTCCAGTGAAAGTTTTGTGGCTGGTAATGCGATAGACCAACCCCTGCCCCATCCATGACCATCGAATGAAATCCAATTGAATGATGGCTCGGGCTTAATTAGAAGCCTGCAAGGCGAATGGGTTGGCGGAAAAACTTTTTTTGTTGCTATTCTCGTAAGAGAGGATAAGGAACGAGCAAGAGACGCAGAGATAACAGGTTAGTGAAAGCTCCAGGAAAATTCATTTATTTGATTTTTAAGGCAATCCAAAAAATACATTTTATTGTCTTCTCTATGGCGTTATCATTTTTATGATCAAATCAAAATTTCCATTTTGTATCTTTGTCTGTGTTTTTAAGTGTTTATCAATCATCTGCAAATTCAGTTTGCCAGAAGCTTGTCTAATCACATTTAATTTCTATTAAATCCTTTTAAACCAACTCCTGTCTACATTATTGCATTTCTCAAAATCCTTTTGAAAGACAGAGCTAAGAGGCACAAAAAAAAAAAAAAACGAAATAATAAAAAATACAAATATAAATTGGATACACAAAAACACGCTTCATTGCATAGATCGCATTCGCATTCTAATGACTTCCAATGGGCAGTTTGTAATTACGCATTATTCAAATTACAAAAATTTGCAACAACAAGGATTGGAATACACTCTAACAAACACACAGTAACATTCACATACTCCTCTTGGTCAAATTTAAACTCTAAACAGGCGCAAAAACAGACGGCGGACCACAAAAATCGGGTCAACTCGAATGACAAATGTGCAAAAAGAGGAATGGCAAAGGGGGGATACAAAAGGAGAGATAGGAGGCAGTTGCAGGGCTATATGCTAGCGGGGTATGACACTGTACCGGTGAGATGGAGAGAGGGAAAGTGGGTCTTACTTCTCTTTCTACCATATGTTTAAATGTTGCGCCCTGTTTTTTGGTTTGACTTTCAAAATGTCAAATACATTAAACGTGCATTTGCGTTTTGGGGTTTAGTTGCGATTTGCTGGCCAAAAAAAGGGGTCGGAGATTGGACGGGGGTTGGCCACTGTTAGATGGTTGAGAAGGTACGGGAGATGGAGAAGCGTTTCGAAAGAGTCGTTTAGAGTTCCTGACAGTTGAAATTTACCTTTTGGCCATAATGACATCACGTACACAAAAGGTGTGTGTGCTTTTCGGTTGTCCTTTCCGTCTCGCCTGGCCCCCCGACTCGTTTCGCTTCGCCATGGCCATACCTCGTCCCTCTACATATGCTATTTGTTGCATACTATTGGAAGGACGGGCTTTTGGTTGTGTTTCTCTGTGTATGTAAGTGTGTGTATGTGTGTGTGGTATGTGCGCTTTTGTGGCTTGCAGGCCGTAAGCCGAACCAGCCATGGGCTAATGTGAATCCGAAAATGTAGCCAATGGACAATCACATAAAACAAATTACACGTAAAGTTCCAACCAAAGCCCACAAAAGTATGCTACAAAATGCAAGTGCCGAGCTGCATTACGAGCATACAGGATATGGTGGCGTGTAACAAGGAAGGAAACAGAACTGTTCTATGTTCTGCTTTAGCTGAAGTTAAATACGGTCATCCAACTTTTCCCATCCCTTCTTAACACTCCACTACCACGCTTGCATCGAACGCTTAAAATGAAAGCAAGTGCAGAGTAAGTGAAGTTTTATTACCAACACCTTGTCCTTAAAAAGAGTTTCCTTTCAATTTTTTTTTTTTTTTTTCTAGGCATACCAAATTCTAAATTTGATTCTTGGCTAACCAATATGCTTCTATCTTGTCCCTCTCTTGATTTTACCTAGGATAGAGCATTTCACTATTGCACAATGACAAGGTAAGTCCATTTTTGAATTCTTTTGCATTACAAGAAAAGAGCGCGAAAGCGTTGGTAAATCTTTACAATCAACGCAGATTTTGAGCTCTTTCCTTCCATTTTCTTTCTTTATCTTTTCTTTTTACCTTTTTTTTTTTTGAAGTACGGTGCGCAAGGCGGGGTACGGTGCCGGGGCATTACCAAACTGACTGTGAGATAATCAAATGAAAAAACGTAAATGTCTCGTTAAATTGCACAGAAATTAGATTTTTTTTCATTTTTTTTTTTTCATTTTGCCTCTCTCCTGCTGCAAAGAGAGTTGCCAGGAAAAATCAGAGCATGACCACTGGCGTGTGTGTATATATATATATATATATTTCTATCTGTGTATTGCGTGTATGTGTGAGAGGATGGGGGCTTGTGTGAAAAATCAAATTAAGTATACGTAAAACGCGAACAGCCAGGATCTCGCTGGTCTACTCTGCTTTGGTCTGCACTGATGCTGAAAATCAAGGCGAGTTGTCGATTGGTAAAAGCTTTTAAGGTGGCCAAGGGGAGAAGAGTGTCACAACTGGGATGGACTGGGGCACCGCACGCTAAAAGCCAACTACTATGCTACCTTTAATTGGATTACAAGTGTATGGGTGTGTGTATATGTATATGTGTGTGTCCACCACGACGAGGGTTGGCCAACACCAAAAGTTGTGAAAAAGCATAAGTTTGCATTTTTATGAAGCTCTTACGTATATCGGTGGGAAATGACAACCATATGGCACAACAGACTACATTAGAGAACAATACGCAAAGTGATGTGGATAGCAGGGAACCAAAACGCTAAGAAGCAGGAGAACCAGGGCAACCAAGGGAAAGAGAGGTTGAGCTAGGGTCGATGGGAGCTGTTACAAGAATGTGGCGACAATTGGAGGTAGTGTTGAAGGGTAGTTGAAGGTTGCAAGGTGCAAAATTCATATAAGATGGCAACTTAATGATAAGCTTAAGGATAGGTGGGCGAAGGGTAAAACAAAATGGAAGATGGAGAAGAGAACAATGATATGGACAGATATGGAGCAAAGATTACATGCTAAATATAGGGGAACAAAGAAAAAAAAAAGGGAAGCGCTTACTAAGAAATTTTACAGAATTTATTTTTCCCACCATAATAATTTTTGAAAATGAAAAATTGCTTTTTGTTTAAAATAAATTTTATTTACGAGCATATTCTTTAAAGTATACAAAAAACATGGCATGGCAAACATATATAAATACATATTTATTAATAAATGTATATATAGATATTCTTGTACTCTTGCTACAGTTTCTGTGGCAATTTATCTCATAAATATCTGATATTTCCCTCAATTTAAGTGCTTGCCAGCCGGTTGGCAATCATAATTTGATTAACGTTTAAACTGCCCGCTCAAAAGTAAATTTGGCGACTCACTCACATAGTTTTCCCCCCATATATATATATATATATATATATATATATAAATATATATACAAACGAACACAGAACCAAACACCCACACACAGATATACCGAGTCAAACGGCAAGTCCTTTTGCTTAAATATTTATAAATTTATATATACGATACGATATTTTGCCATATACAAAGCGAATTGGTTATTAACTTTTCGTTTGGGGTATCTTCTGTGCCTCGTTGCTAGAATTTGGCTGTGCATTTTAATTTAATTAAAAGTTATGGCGGAAATGTAGCGTAAGAGGTAGATGGCCGTGGGTGTGTTGGTAGTTCTCATGTTGGAAAGGGTATATGCTACCAATAATAAACCAAATTATTGCATGTATAAATGAATTTGTGTGTTTATGTCTCCCTCTCTCTCTCCCCCCTCCTTCCACTTCATTCTCTCTTGCTCTGTATGTGTGTGTGTGTGTGTTTTCGCAATTAGGACCAGCTGGCGTTTCAGGTTCTCTGGGTATGTGTTCCTGTGGCTTTTGAGCCCTTTTTGTGCCAGCCATAATTGAGTTAGGCTGACATACACAAATTGTACTTGTAGTTGTTTTCTATAGTTGTAGTTATAGTTTACTTTAGCATACTTTCAGGCAAAATGTCAATAACACGACCAAAAGTTTTATATATGTGTGTGTGCGTTTGTTGTGCAAGACTTTTGTTTATGGCATTTAATCTAATGTCTCTTCGAAAATTTCTGCATAATTTTGCATTGTTTTTAGTGCTGACAGTGAGATAACTAATAATTGCCTTTGTCTCTCGCTCTCTCTTCCACTCCCCCCTTCTTATAACAGTCTCTTTTAGTCTCGATATCTTTGGGTTCTCACATGTCTGTTTGTGTGTGTGTATTCCATATACATACGTCAAGATGTTATCTAATTGCATTACTTGCATGTGCCTTGCATACTTTTAAGGCTGCCTTCCGAGTCAATTAGTCGGCATTAATGATTTATTGCATACTTTTAGGCAAACTATTGTTCTTCTACCTTAAGCCTTGCTTTTAATCGGCTTTTATACTTTACTCAACTCAACTCAACTCCACTTCACTTCGCTTCACTCGACTTGTCTTGCTTTCTCATCCCCCGATTTCTCTTGATTTTGCTGCTTTACTGTCTGTTTGGTATAAAAGTTTTTATTCATTAGCGAGGCAAGAATCATTGCATACTTTATGGCTGCTTGAAAAGGATTTAACCAAGATTCATTTTAGGCATTGGTTTGGTAATTAAAATGGGATGATCTAAGTTAAAACATTCAATAAGAAGCATTATTATTGCCATTTTCATTTACATTTCCATTGCCATTTCCTTAGCCTCAATTTCCGTTTACTATTTACAAGTAATATATATGTACATATATGAATGCAATGTTTAAGTTAACTGAATGACTGACAAACTGATTTGAATTCTAACTGCGACTGTTCATTAGCCTTTATAAACTTCATTCTAATTAGATTATTATTATTATTATTTGAGAATGACAAATACAAAAGTAACAAACAACAAAAGGCAGCAACAATTGCACAATGCCAAAAGTTGTTAAGGTTTAAAAAGGAGATAGACAGCAGGATAACAACCAAAAAGCTAAATACATCTTCTAACAGTTTGAGTTGATCTTGTGGTTATATGTTGCTGCAGAAGAAAACGTAGCTAAACTAGGATGATAATGATGACAAAGAAGAACAAGATGATGATTGTATTGGTGTGTGGGTGTATGCCCACAAACAAAATGTGTCTTAGCCAAAAGCACTCTCATACAGGAAAATGCCCATCAGCTGGCAATGTCTCAGACCACAACATGTCCAATGGGCCCAAATGCAACCAACAATAATAACAACAACAATAACAGCAGCAACAACACAATAACAACAACAACTGAACTGAACCAAACTGAACTGTCTGCATAAGTTGAAGATAAACGTAAACCGCATGCACGGCACAATAAACAGACATCCGTGTGCATTTCCCTGACTATTTGTCAAAAACATTGCAATAACAACAAGACCAGTGGACTAGGTGTGGGCAAGGAATGGGGGTTTGAGGAAACTGGATACCAGGGGCCGGGCATCGGGCCCAGAGACACCAAAGTATAGAGGCAACCAAAAACCAACGAACAGATAAACCCTTGACTGCAGTCAAGGGACAGAGAGTCTGCCAGCTACCAGGACCGTGGCAAGGGATGGTAGGTTAAGGTAAGCCATGGAAAGGTGAGGTACGGCTGGTGGCAAAAGAAAGAGTATAGAGGGGATGGAGAATGTTTGCATTGGCCATGCCAGCGATAATAAACCAACAACAACCTGCGCGAAATGAGAAATGCAGCATAATATTAACCACAAACTGAGATTGCAAGGCTTGGCCTGAACAGGGGAGAACCAGCGACAGAGTATTGCACACAAACAAGAGCTCAATTTGCCCCCAAAATGCACCGAGAGAAAAAGAAAGATAATCAAAAAATTTGATTATGAAAATGGAATTAAGGAAAATAACTATACTAAGAAACTTTCTAAGCGTTACATCTTTAATGAAATTACTAGATTGCGTGAATTGTTTTAGTTGCAACTGTGTAACAGATTTTTGTTGCAGTGTACTATCTGCACGACTCTGCCTGTCATAACCTTCACACCGACCACAGACAGGAGCAAAACTTTTGCATGCGGATTTTTCTCTGATGATGATGCTGCTGCTGCTGTTACTAGTGTCCGCCTCAGTGGAAGGAAATGAGCTGCAGTTGCATTGCCCCAACCAATTTCTCGCTCCCAATGCCTTACCCGGACCGCCCTCTACCTTGCCATCTACCATGTAATAACAAACCAAACACTGCATAAATTCTGGCATCGAGTTGTCTGTACTTCGTTTTCGCTTTTGGTATTTGGTCAAGAATTGTCCGTCTATCTGTCCGTTCGTCTGTCTTTCTGTCTATTTGTCTGTCGGTCTTGTTTGAATTTGGCTTGTTTCGCCAATGATTCGCTTCTATTGTTTGGGGGGCTCTATATATGCCTTTTGTTTTGTTAATTTGCCTGGTCCAATATCGAATGGAATGCGTCTTTGCTTATAGGCTTGACTTGCTTTATTTGAAATCCATTGGTTAGGGCGTAATGCCAAAGAGAGAAAGAGAGAGAGAGAGCAAAAGTTACAGGAGGACAAGAGGGTAAGAGTAGCTAGCTAACTAAGCTACTTACTTGAACTTATCGAAAAATGCCCAATACATATAAGGAATTTCACATAAAGCAATGAAGGCTTAACTTGGCTTATATGGGAAGTTTGTGTAAAAACTTAATTTGTTGTTACAGCAAATGTGAAAATGTTTTATTAAATACAATTTTAATTTTGATTGAACAATGTTTGTTTAATAATTATTAGAGGTTTTCGTATGGGTTTGGCAACTTTTCAATTATTCCTCTATCTATCAGTCTCTTCTTACTCTTTTAACCTTAGTTCGTAAATATCTACTGGAAATGGCATTAGGCTTTTGGCCAGTAATTTCAAGGTAAGTAAAGCTTGTAGTCCTGCAGCAACATCGACAGTACGTCGACATCCCCATATATTCCATTTTAAGCGTTTTGCCGGGGAACATTTCCTAGACTCTAGGGCATACTTAAACCAATTTTAATTACATGCATGATGATTGCTTTGAAGGCTCAAAAAAGGGGCCAAACAGTAAAGCCGTTGGGTTCGGAAAGATGGGGCTAAAGGGGGGAGTTTATCAACACCACATTTGTCGCATGCACAGCAGCAGACACTGAGAATAAAAAAAAACATGGAAAACTGAATGGCAAGCTAATTGAATATGAGTATGAATGGAGGCTGAATTCATTCTCATTCTCTATTGCCCTCATTCTTTCTCTCTTTCTCTTTATAAGCCCCTTGAAGCCGCAATGATGACAACAATAACGAAAGACGGAAGAAGAAAGAACGGGTGGGTGAAAAAAAAAAAAAATAAAAACGATAGTAGACTGAAAAGTGACGGGAAGGAGAGGAATGGGTGGCAAATTGAAGAAGGTAAACTACCATAACGAGAAGAAGAATCCGTTGCCACTAATGGAAAAAGCATCAATGGCTTATGGATTGAAAAGCAGTGGCGAAAAATTTATGGATTTTTTACACAGTGGGAATCACTTGAGGCAAATGGGATGGATGCCTTCGTCCTCCCCCTACGACATAGCAAACCACCCACCTGTCTTCATCGACGTTGTCATCGACGACGTTTTGCGTATTTGCAGATTTTGAGCCTCTCGTCACTCGTCTTGCTGTTAAGCTAATCAAACAAATGGCTAAGATAACCAGGGATGGACAGAAAACCACTAAAAACACTTTACAGTGATGCACAAAATGAATCTGTATAGGATTGAAATAGTGCACTATCAAATATCAAAGTCATTTAATGAAAATTGATGAAAGTTAAATAAGTTTTTACATATTATGCTGACAACCCCTAAACTTATAATTGTTTTTGGCTAGTAATCACCCAAAATTTAACTATTAATTACTATAATACAAAACAAATATGTTAATGTATGTTAATGTATATATATTAACATTTTTTCCATATAGAATTCCAAGAATATTCGTAGAAATGCTTACATCAATTTTACCATATGATAGGTTGGCAACCCTAAAACAGTTACAGCTGTGTTTGACCAGAGAATTGCCTATATATGGGACGGACGAGTTGAAGGTAACAACAACTAGGCGAATGGTAAATGCGTTTTAAAATGACGCCCATGACGCAAACAATAACCTTATAAACTGTAAGGCCGAGAGCAGGACCTGCCCCGCCTTAGCTCAGTCCCTCCCTCTTTGAGCTGCTGCGAAAGCCACCGCCACCCACACTCTATGGCGCTGTATACACAAATAAACATTCAAGTGGAATTATTGCAACGAAATTCAAAGGATTACGACAAAAGCACGTTCACAGGATTCAACAGAAGCAGCAGCAGTAGCAGCAACAACAGCAACAACAGCAACTGAAGTCCTGCTCTGCCACAAGGCTGCAAGGCTGGGATCGGCTCCAAAACTGGCTCCGGGTTGCCAATGACAACAATGCGGGCGGCATGGCAGAATGATGAAGCATTGAATGGGCTTTTGCGGGATGACGGGGTCGGCTCTGTGGCCAGCAGCAGCAGCAGCAAGTTCAATGAAGGAAAATTATGAAGCCTTATTTATTGTTTATGCGTGCGCATAGCTCATGGACCAAGAGAAATCAGGGGTAACAAGAAAGAGGAGGGGAATGGAGCTGAATGCTGCTGTAATTTTTGTTTTATACTCTATGATGGATAAACAAAAACCAGAAAAAAAAGAGAAAAAACTGGGGGAAAAAAAACATTGTAGGGATATATCGACTAAATGAACACGTTTGTCATTCAGCTTCAATTATTTTTTGCATTATCGATAAATGTAATTTTAATACTTAAAAATATTGCAAATGTTCACCTTAAAAGTATCTCAAATTTCCAAAACTCTTTTTTATTCATTTTCCTTTCTTAAGGGTATTAATTTTCACTTTTTCAAAAGACTCCCAGTAGAGTATCTTCTTTTTTTTTTTTGCAGCAATCACACAAACATATTAATATCAGTGAAAGGATGTATGGAACGCACACCCATACACACACACACACACACACATACATATACACAGATGAATGTTGGTATGGTACTTCGTTCACAGCATGTGAAAAATTTGCACAAATAAATATGAATTGCACTTTAATGCATATTAAGCTACATAAGGACGGTGGTCGGATGAAGGTAGGCCAGAGGGATAGAGAGAGACATGAGTTGATTATTAAATAAAGTGCCCACTGTACGGCACAAACACACACACACACACACACATACATCCATACATACATTCAACAGCCACTGTTTGTTAATATTCAATATTTATTGTTGTGTATAATTGAGTGAAAAGTAATATGTTTGTGTGATTACACCAGGAAATTGGTAAGGAAGAATAAATGGGAGATTCAAGAACGACGCTCGTTAAAATGTTGGGCCAAAGTGAAGGTTGAGATGAAATCTCAATATTATGGCTACCCAAATAAAAATGATATTCAATTGTTCTTACCAGAAATGTGATTAACCATATAGCCAAAAAAAAACAAAAAAATAAGTAAAGCAATTCACATCGTTTTCATTTATGGCCAATTAGAACAATTAAAAACTTACAAGAGAATATCCACGAAAAGTTCATAGTTAAAGTTGAATCAAGTACAATCAGACTTACCTGTAAAGAGAGAATGAAATAGAATAAGTTTACAAGTAATTACTTATGATAATAATCGTAAGTAAAATATAAAAGGTATTTAATTTATTAAATGATATTTCTTTCATTTAATTTAGATCTTTTAAAACATAAATCAGATGTAGAATATAAATACTATAATATTTTAAAACTACATTTAAGCAAAAACTAAATTTAGATAAATTGTATCTGAAACTAGAGACCAGGCAGACTTTGTACTGCCTCATCGATAAATTTTAAGATCCTCGACATCTTTATTTTTCGCTGCTAATATTGCTCGTTCACCCATCCAATTATGGTTATTTCGCGATCTGATCCTCGCCAAAAGCAATGAAATTAAAAACGTTTTTCCGGTTCCTCCGGGAGCATCAAGGAAATAAATTCCACCAGATCCACTGTTCACAGCTTCTATCAAAGTGTCGTACGCAATTCTTGGTTATTGAACTTTTGCGCTATATCTGGGAAAACTCGCTGAATTTTGAGTCTGTGATGTGGCAGAAATCTGTAGGTAATGTGATGAATCCGGTCGAGGTGTAAGAGTCTGACGAAAATCACCTGACAACAGAATCATGGCCCCACCGAAAATATTTTGGTTGTCACAAAGAAAAATGCTGTTAACGCTGTCGAACGGGATAAAAAGTATCCTATGTCCATCTCCTGGCTCTAAGCTACCTCCCTACCAATTTTCAGCCGAATCTGTTCTGCCGTTCTTGAGTTATATGTGGTGTAACTAACACGACTTTCTTTTATATATATAGAAGATAAATATAACAGAATCTATTTTCCTTGTGCCAATAGATATTTTATCTTTCTTTTTTATTTGTGGTATTTCAAATTACATTTATTTAACCAATATTAACATCCTCTTTAGTTTAATGAAATATAATATTAACTGTTTATCTGAAATAATAAATGCATCTCTAGACATAATATTCCCACATACTTCTATATACAAATTATTTAAAACACATTTAAAACTTCCTAGCCATAATTTGCTAATGGTTTTCTTAACCAATCTAAAACTTATTAGCAAAGATTTTTTTTTAATGGAATTTCTATATATATATCAGAAAATGAAGAAAAAAATCTAGCACTAAAAATATAAGAAGTTTAGAAACTGAATCTAAGGATTTATCATGATAATTTCAATTAATATAGGTAGATAAATTGATGGGTTTTCTTTCTTTTTTTCTCTCTCAAACTCTGCAGTAAATTTGCTATCAATTGGTATATATGCATTTTGGCAATCTCTGTCATTGACTTTTCTATTCCACTGACTTTTTCCTCTACATTTTAGTCCCTTACACTATTTTCATCTATCCCTCTCTTTGTCTCTATCTATCTTTATCTATTGTTTCTCTCTCTCTTTCTCTCACTCCCTACATGTTGTTTCTCTATGAAAATCAAGTATACAGCTCTGCCGCCTGCCTGTATTTTGAATTATATTTTTGAATTATGCATTTTTGGTGAAATTCTGCCAGAACGTTCGTCGTCATCGTCGTAGTCGTGGCACAAGTTAAATTTATTATTAGATGCCGCATTACGTGGAAGGTGCCGCTTGCAGCTTGCCGTTTGCTGTGCAGTGATTCATCAGAATTTATGCAACCGGAGAGTAGGGATAAAGGGTAACAGCAGCTCCTGTTTCCCGCCCTCTGGGTTGTTTTCATTTTTTGGTTTGGTTTTCTTCTTGTGTTTTATATTTTTGTTTTTTTTTTTTTTGTGTTTTTCTTTTTTTTGTTGTTTTTCTTGCTGTTTTGTGGTCGCCCATATAATTTGATATGCTGCCTTGGCAGTTGCATTTTGTGTTGTGGCTCATAAATTTTGCCAGGCAAAAAACATTTGTCTGCTGCTCTGACATGCATGGCATTAACTGGCTAAAAGAAGACGAGAAAGAGAAAAGATTCATAAGAAACTTCGGTGGCAGTAGCATCCACATTTGGTGGCACAGTAGATGGAGTTTTGGATTAATGAAGTGCCTGAAAGATTAGATGATGCCGCATGCATGGGTTGTTGGCCAACAACCGCCGACCGTGTGGAAAACGTGGCAAAAGATTGCCCCAGATGTAGATGGAAATTAATGCCTGCATGTCGAGGTATGGAGAGGGGAGTAGAGTATGTTGGTATAAAAGTTATTGACAAAACTGTTGTTGGTCATAAATTAAGTTATGGGTAAAACTGCAGTTAAATTAATTGCCCAGGACTCGTAAACACCTATAGCATTAGGCTGCGTCTCAGCCTTCGCTTTACCCTCTCTTCTCTCTCTCTCTCTCTCTCTCTCTCTCTCTCTTTCTCTATCAATCTCTCCCTCTCCTCTTTCTCTTCTCTTGCATGTTGCTCGCGATTTCTGATGTTTTTATGCCTTTTTAACACTTCTTTTTCGTTTTCTCAGCTAAGCAGCTCACGCAATTTCCATAAAAATAATAATTATAATAAACGTGAGCCGTAGTCCCCAACTTTAATCACGAATAGCCTGGAATGGGGTTCGGGGTCGGGTATACCAGCAAAAGGAGATTGTGGGTGGTGTGGGGGCAGTTATGTTGTCGAAGGTGGAAGGGATGGTGGGGTAACGGTGAGCGGTACAAGCGCAGCCTTGCCAACTTCCGCTGTCGACTTGTTTTATGCTTCCGGCCAGCGGAAGTGTTTGCCTAGTTGCCGCGCTAGTTTTGTCGCCTGCGACAAAGCACACGGCACCAAGACGCAAAGGCAATGGCAACAACTATGCGAACTAGGACTATACAACGAGAAAGAGTACAACGACAAGGATAACTTTGATTTGCATATTGCTCTCTCCCTTTCTCCCAATCTCTGTCTTTTACTAGCAACTAGCTCAAGCTGCTGATGGTACACACACACAGCACCACCACCAACAACACGTGACAACAATGCAAAATTTTCGTACCGAGTCAATTACCCAAGACACATTAGCAGCTGCGTGCTGGGGTCCTGTGTCCTGTGCCAACTATCCTTCTTCAAACCAGACAAATCAAAATGCAATTCAAGCAATACACACTCAAACACACACTTACAGGCCCACACACACGCACACACAATGGGTAACAAAAAGGTGTTTGTGATATATGATACGGTTTATAATAGAAACGAATCAATGGGGTTTACATATTGAAATTCAACTAATCGGTTGTCTCTAACAAAAAGTTGAAGTAGTATTTTAAAAATAAATTTGCTACCGTTTAAAGATTTTGTAATAAAATGCTATGAAAAAGGACCACCATATGTGGGGACTTGTAGAAGTGAAAAGAAACAGAGAAACACGTTGATAAAGAATAAAAATCTATATTAAGAGATGTTTATATAAAATAATTCATCGAAAGCCTCTTATTATAATAATTATTATGTATCTTAAAGTTTATACTGTTCTTTCTTCTATAGTTATTTTTTAATGTAACCCACTGTGCTTGCAATTCTCAATATTGCTCATGACCAGTTTGCTTTTATGCCAGCTGCCAACTTTGAGTGAGAAAACTTGTTGAGCTCAGCTTTGGTTCTTTTATCTCTTTTTTTTCTATCACTCTCTCTCTGTCTTTTGCTCTATCTGTCTTTGTCTCTCAATTGGTATCTATTCAGTAACCCGCTAACGATCCTTCGGCTGCAGCTGAGTCTTATCTATGACGCAGTGGCTTTTCAGCTACTAAAAGCAGCAGCGTGCAGAGGCAGCAACACATTATGTACAACTCATTTAAAGCGCCAGCAGAAGCGACAACAACTTTGTAAGTTTTTCTGGAAAATTGCTTGGAAAAAATTGAAAATTATTTATGCTGTGTGCAATTTTTTTTTCTCTCTTTTTTATTATTATTTTTTTTTTTTTTTTTTTGAAACTGTCAATAGCCTTCGGTTTGCTCTCTCACTCGTACTAACTTACGTTGTGTCTCTTTCTCTCTGTCTTTTGGGGCAACAGAACGAAAAGTATACAAAGTTGTCGCTATGCCCGCTGGCGGCATGCGCTTGCATGCAAAAGTCTACTTTGTTGCCTTAAGTACTTATGTCAGGGACCAAAAGTAGCAGCAGCAGAAGCACAACCAGGACAAGAATCAGGACCAAGACCAAGACCAGGACCAAGATGTTAGTCTTCATCTTATACTTTGTCTGTGGAAAAGAATGGAAAGAGGAGCGGCGGGTTGCTGATGCGCTTTTCTTTGGCTCTGGCTTAGCATAATTTTAGGCAAACGCACGTTGCTTAGTTTATAGGCAAGGCATAGGATTCGTCCTCGTCATCGCCATCATCACCATCGTCAGTGTCGGCGTCGTCGTCCTGTTGGCAGAAATGTCAACTGTTTTTAATTGCCCAAGACACCAGCAACAGCAGCGGCAACAGCAGAAGCAGCAGCAGCAATAGCAGCAGAACGAAGACGGCGACAACGACAGGACCAACATTGTCTGGCTTGGTTGCCTTGGCACGTCCGAGACAAGAAAATTAGCCTTGCCTCCTCCCGACTCCTTCCTTCCCTTCGCCCTTCTCCACACCAATGCCTTAAAATAACTGTAAAATTGTGTAACAAAAGGATTTTCATAAGCTGCGCTCATAAACTATTGGAACAGAGCAAAAGAGACAAAGACAGCAACAAAAAAGGGACAAGGCAAAAGAGGCTGTAAGGGAGAAAGGGCATGGGAGAAGACTGACGCTATAAGGTTCGATTTAATGGCCTGGAACTTTGTAAGTTAGGGCGAACGAATACAAAATTTCGTCCAAAACAAACCCAACACACCAAAACCCAGTCCTCTTTTCAAAAAAGAATGAAACGATTTTTGCATAAAAAGCTCAATTTATAAATATTTTAAGGCCAATGGCTAATGCGCTTTTGTGTTTCGTTTAACGTTTAACGCCTGTGCGTAGGCAGCACATTTTGTAATAGGAATAAACACAAAAAGAACAAAAAAAACAACAAGAAGAAGAGAAAATTATTAGCCAAAGTTAAATGAAAGTTGAATATGTTGCGCAAACAAAACATAAGAGAAGAAAAAAATGGTGACCCCGACATGAGCTGCTAATTGAACCACGTTTCCTGATCTTAACCCAAAAGCAATATATTAATGATCTGCATCTTTTGCATTCCCGTAATGGACTTGCGCTGGTAGTTTCCGAGTTTTCTGGCACATACACAAAACCGTTGCATAGTTTGAGGCTGGCTAATTAATTTAAATGCGTGAAATTTTCGCAGCAATGCCAAGGCTCAGCAAACAACATACAAATGAGATTTATGTGCTGCGGAGGGGGTAGCGGTGGCGCCATTGTCTTGGATATCAGAATCTCCACCAGCACCGGCACCGGAACCAGCATCCTTCATCCCTCTTCTCTGTTTCCATCGTCACACAGAGGCCAGGTCAAGTGGGTGACTTTGGTGGGTTAAGCTGCTTATCAAGTTGAGCATTGAAATTATAGCCGCGAGCTAGACACAAGAGAAAGGAGCTTCAGCCAGCTAACCAGGATACCAGAGACTAGAAAACAGAATAGCAGCCACTTTGTTATGGTGAATGTTGTTTCTGTTCTTGTTCTTGTTGTTGGTGTTGTTGTTCGTGTTAGGAAGGAGAATGTAGCAGCAAGAGGCAACGGCAGCAGAGGACAAGTACAAAGGCATCCTTTTAAATTTCCTGTCATTTGCCACACAATACGCTGGAGAGCGGCCACGAGATGAGACTCAACTAGACTCGACTCGACTCAACGCTAGCTGCAATTGTGGAAGCTCCAAGCTGCATTGCGTCTTGGTTGTGGATAAAGTATAGAGGCGGGAAACATTCATGTTAGAAAGAGGGAACAAAGGCAGAAGCAAGTCTATTTGTAAGCACTGAGAAAAATCCATTTTTAACAACTAACAAATTTAAGCTTTACCGTTTAAAAATATTAATTCGAAATTTAATTTTTAATGCATTTTGATGGTTTACTTTAAATATACCCTATAAATTTTGCTACTTTTTGATACTATTCCAAGTTTTTCTCAGTGTAAGGTAGTGCAAAAAAACAAAAAAAAGAGAACAAAAAAAGAAAAGAAAAATCGCATTGCTCTCGACGCGGCGCGTCGCTTTGCTTGTTTGCTAGAATTTAGCCGCTGGGAATTTGCATTTTTCATTACGCACAGAAAGAGAAAGAGACAGAGAGAAAGTGAGGGAAAGAGATGAAAACCAAGAGAAAGAGGATAGAAGGGAAGAAAGGGTTTTGGTAGCTGGGCGCCATATTAACGCCTAGACTCGTTCATGGGGTTAAAAGCTAGTTTCCGGCGGAAGTGGCTGCCGCTGCATTCCCCAGATCCTTCCCCCTACCCTTTTATCTACTCTCCGGTTCCACCACAACCCCAAATTATCTCCCTGACTCTTCTGACTTTTGTTGGAGTGTATGTGTGTAAATAAATTTCTCTGCAAAATGAAATGAATGTGATTGCCAGCGTGACGACGCATGGTGTTCTAAAACCCTCCGCCACTTTACTCCTCCTGCAGCTCCTTTTCCATCTCTTTCTATTTCTCATACTCTCTGTCTCTTTCTCACTCTTTGCCAACTGTCGGAAGCAGTTATTATGGCAGCATATTTGCCAGCTTTCTCTCTGGGCTTCGTTTTTGTGGGTTTCTGACGTTTAGGGTATTTGAAATTATTTTGACTAAATATTTAAAGCATATGCTAACTTTGACTATTATTTGTGAATACCCTGCAGGAAATGAAATAAGATAAGATCGTACCGACCGAAGAAATTTATGATTCTTCTATACAAACTCTTTTCAATCAAAGCATCTCTACATATAATAAAGTCATTAGAATCCTAGCAGCTACTCGAAAAACTGCAATAAAACAAAATGTCTAAACGAAAATCCAAAATAAATTCCTAAACTTAATTTATACAACTTCAACTTTTCGACTGCAATTTGCAATTATTGTAACAGAGTTTTTCAACTAACTTTCAGCTAAATTTTGAAATAAATAAAGCATAATACCATATCATTTAACACTAAAGAGTATATGAACATCAATGTGCTAAAAATTGACCACCGAAAATGGTTCTGGTCAAATTGCTGCTAGTCCCAAAGATTATAATGAATTTTGCCTAGTATTTGTTTTTTTGCCAGCCACAAAAAAGAAGATGAGGGAAATTATAATGAATTTTAATGTTATTTGTTCACATTCTGTAATCAAATGCGAGTACAAATTGAGAGGAACAATAAAACAAAAAAACAAAAAAAAAAAAAAAAAAAAAAAAAATAGCAAATAATTAAAAAGGAAAAGGAAATCCATATTTCAAGTATAAAGATAATTATATTTATCAACATAGCCCACTGGTCTGCCTCTACCGGTGGCCTAGCCTTGGGTTAATCTTGTACCTGGGCAGTCAGAGTGCACATTATTAATCAAAGTCAATCCCCAAACCCAAACCTTCTACCTCCAACCATTCTTCTTCATTCAAATAACATATACAGGAACAAGTTCGGGTTGGAATGGAAAGGGGAAGGGAAAGGGAGGTAACAACAACAACAACAACAACAGCAATTTTTGCGCCTAATCAATTTGCTCAAACGTCACAAAGTACGCACATAGAAGAGAAGTCAGCGAAGGAGTAGTGACGGTAGAGAAGGTGGGGAAAATGATGATGCTTTGTAGATTTGGAAGGGGATGGTGCGGTGCGGTGCGGTGTGGACTGACTCGACAAGGAAAATTTATTTCATTTGTGTTAGCATTTTGCATTTCATTAGGTTTTCATTAAATAAAATGTTGAATTACACGCATAATTTATTCTGAAGACGGAGAACTTTTTTTTTTTTTTTTTTTTTGCTTTACTCTCGCTTTCTTTCTCCTGTCGTCGTGTGGCGAGAGAGTGAGAGAGAAAGAAAGCAAGATAGATAGAGAGAGAGGCAACATTTAGGGACCTTTGGCTAACCCAACAGATTTGTAATCCAATCGCTTCAAGGAGGCAATAAACCAAACAAATTTTTGTTTTATTTTTTATGCTATAAATATTTCTTTCTATTTCATTTTTGTTTAAAGGGTATGGCATATTCGTTATTTAATTTCCTTTTTTGTGGCCAATTTTAGTTCCTGTTACACGCACATACACACATACACACATACACGCATACACACAGTGAAATCGAAACAAATTACAATAAAAATGCCAAAGATGCGTGCTAAAAGATTAAAGCCTGACACGAAATGAAGCGTGGCCAAGCCACCAGGAGTGACTATATAGGATGAAAAGAAAAGGGGGAATGGGTGAACAAAGATGGTGGAGAATGAGGAGATGAGGTGGGTATGGGTGGGGTAGGATTTTCATATGGCATCAAGTACATTGGGGTTCGTTTTAGTTTCCTTCCTCTTGTCATCGACTGTGCTCCACTTGGAAGTCAGAGAAAGGCAAAATATTTATACAGCTTCTTGGCCAAAATCAAAGGTTGAATGAGTTCAGTTTAGTTCTCTCGTATTTTTTCTTTTACTCTCTCTCTCTCACTCTCCCGCTCCGCTACCCATCTCTATCCAACTTGTTACGTTTTCTGGTGTGTTTTTGGCTTCATTTTGACCCTAATGATAAATTACTTTAATTAATGCCGCCATATTGTCTTTGGCCATTATGCAAGTTCATTGGGTTTAATTTGTGTATGTGCCTGAGTATCTGTGTGTGTGTGTGTGTGCGCGAGTGTGCGTGTGTGTTTGGGTATGCGTATGCTTTTACTCAAAGCTGATTTATTTTGTTTCCTTCTTGGCCTTGCGGCTCAAGTATTTTGTCTTCTTTGCGTTTCATTTTGTGTATATAGTTTTTTTTTTTTTGTTTTTGTTTCCTCTCCCTTTTTTGTTGTTTTGGTATAAATGCAACAGGCGCAACGAATAAGTTAGTTGACATATTTGTTCTGGCCAAGGCTTAATTAATTGGCTTACAACTTGAACTTTGAGGGCAAACGGAAAGAAATGCTTCGTTCTATTTCATTTTTTTTTTCCATGTTGTTCTCCTTTTTGGGAATCTTTAAGAAACTATTTGATTCATTGGAATGGTGGTCGGTTGTCGGTCGTCACTGGCAAAAGGGACACGTGACCGAAATGTATAAAAAGTCTTACATTGATTGCGTGTATGATGCGGTTTCTCTTTTTAACTAGAAAGGGACTAAAGGTACTTATGTACATACCACTAACAAAAAGGGAGAGAAAAGTAAAATAGGGAGCATTGATATGATAGACATATGATAAAATGGGACAACATATGATAAATAGAAAGTAAGTTAGTTGATTTTTGTTAAGAAAATAGATAAAGTGCAATTCAATCAATCGATGGAACGCAAGTGAAAGCCTTTAAAGAATTGATAAACTAAGGGAAACTATGGATAAGCCAACTTTATATAGAATTTTATTTAACCATATCAATAGTTTGCTTTTTATTTAAGTATTTTGAATCTTTGGTCTTTCTTACAATAATAATTTGCTTTTGTTTATTGGTATTATTTGAGACTTTTCTGGATTTAACTTTAATTGAAATATAAAATTTCCTTTGTGTTATTTATTTTCTTTTACGCTCTCTCTCTCTCTCTCTGTCTTTCTCTCTTCTACTTTGCTTAACTTTCTAAAAGGTTACCCCGATCACCCTTCAAGCAAACATTCAAAACTTAAATCGTCTGAACTGAACAAAAAATAAATATATATAAGTATATATGTATATAAAAAAAAAAAAAACAAAAACTACATTTAATTCGAAATTATGTTTCAACTAATCTAACTTAAAATTCTACTCTTGTCCATATACACACACTAACACACACACACATACACAAGGACACACATATAAAAGAAAAGAAGAGCGTCCTTGTCATGAAGCTTACTGTACCGGAAGCAAGCGAAAAAAATCTTAAAATGAGCACTCAAGTGGCACATGAAGTTAAGAAGAAGAAGAAGAAAAAGAAGAAAGGGGCGAAAGGGAAGTCATTGTGGAGTGGCAAAGGAACACCGTCACCCCATCCAGCCAAAGTATCGCCAAACAGAGCAAACAGAGAAGAAAAATAAAATTAATATTAAATTAATTCTGAACATGAAGTGTGTGAAGAAAATTGCAGAAGTCGCAGCAGCAGTAGCAGTCGAAGCAGTAGCCGTAGCAGCAGCAGCAGCAGCAGTAGCAACGACAACGAGAAACATTTTTCCAATTCCATAAGCGAACTTCAATTTCAATTCAACTTACGACGTGCCCAGGACAACGAAGAAGCCAATTTCATACAAATGGCTTGACCATTCGAAGGACCAAGGAACCCAACGCCAGCTCTAGCTCTAGCACAAGGACCAGTACCAGGAGAAGGACCAAGAACACGGAATTCGGGCACAAGAGGCAAGCGGTACAACTTAAGGCGATTTATGAAACAATTTTTGTGTGTGTTGGCATGACAAAAAGTTACTTGCTATGGCACTTGATTATGTTTTTACCCAACCACCATACTACCACCACTGGCAAACTTCACCCACACGCCTTTCCCTACCTTTATGCGTTGCTTTGTTTTTTCGGTAAAATTAGCTAAACTGAGGAGGAACTGAAAGGGGAAAGGGTAAGGAACAAAAAGAGACAGAAAGAGAGAGAGAGCGGGAGAGAGAGGTGGAGAGGTAGACAAATAAAAGCAAACAAATGTCAACTGCAGATTGCAGATCTTTTTCATGGCAATGAAAGTAAGCCCGAATTCTTAACCCATTGGGTGCTTATATAAAAGGAATTTCATTGCTTTGAAGTTATATAATAAACAACAAATTTAACAAAAGTGTTAAAAGCAGCATCACATACTTATTTAAAAGGATATTCTATGGTTCGGTGAGTGCTATGAAAAGTTATCCTTAAACCACAACCTTATAATTCTCAAATCTTTATTTGTTTATACTGTTCAATTGTTGTTGGTTTAGATTAAGTTTAGTTTAATGCTTTGTATTTCTCGTTAAGTCCTTTTGGATTTTTTTTCTTTTTGTATTTATTAAATTAATTGCCGATTTTACATTTACATACTTTATAAATGTTTTTTTTTTTTTTTCATTTTGCACTTGTACGGGTTAAGCTTTCATTTCCCGTTACATTCAAGAAGCTTGCGTTGTTGGGCGCGTGTGGCACAAAGCTACCATTCATCTCAACCCATCACCGCTTTCTCTCTCTCTACTTTCTACCCCCCTTAGAACCCCTTCCCCCCCTCTCACGCAATACTGCCAGCCATCGCTCTTCTGTAAGAGACAAACAACAACAAGGCAAAGTATTTGCAGCTGCTTCTGCTTTTGGTTGCCCTTGGCAATCTTTTGCCAAAAAAAAAAAAAAAAAAAAAAAAAAAAAGATAGAGAAAGAGAGGCGAGAGAGAGAGAGAGAGATAGAGAGTGGGCAGAGAAAAAAGTAAAAACCAAGGCAAGAATTGGGCGGGAACGCCCACTGCATTAAAATCACAAGACAAGTGGATAAGCGTTACCAAAAGAGTCTTGCTACCCCCTCCCCGCCTCCCTTGATGCCCCTATACCTGCTCACCCTATCCACAAACCATATGCTCGACCAACTAGCGTAGCGTCAACAACAAACGTAAAAACCGCAGCGTGGAGAACAGCTTAACAGTTACCTGATGCTGATGGTGATGCTGCCTACCTTCCATTTTCATACAATCCCTCTCCTCTTTCCACTGTTTGAACCTTTCATAGCCTCTTGCTACTGAGTTTGGTAACCATGGCAAATTATCTTCAGAGTTGGCATAAGTTAACAACAGCAGCAGCAGCACCAACAGCAACAGCAACAACAGCAACAACAACACCAATTGCCAGCGGTAACTTTACTTTTTGCTTTTTACTTATTTCTTGTCTTTTTTTCATTTTTTATTTTTTGTTGCAAGAATAAAAGCTGAAAGTAAAGAGAGAAGGGAATGCGGACGAGAGAGAGGCAACGTTGACAAATAAAAGTTAAAAATCTTCCAATACCTGTACATATTTCTGAATCTACCTTTTACCAAACAGATGGAGGTAAAATTGTATGCTTCTCTTACAGAAATGTTGGACAATTTAAATTTCTGAATCATAATGGAAAATATATATAAAAAAAAATAATATATAAGCTATTTTAAATCGAATCCTTTTATTCATTCTCAATCCTATAACTAGAGCTAATCAAAATTGTTTCTCTAATTGTTCTAAATTAAATAAATATTAAAAAGTTTAGCTAGTTCTATATAGATAAGCATCCCTTTCCTTAAATTTCCCTTTATAAATCTCTGACTATCTACTTGCATTCCATTAAAAAGAAAGAGTATTCGATATTCAACTTTATAATAAACATCAACTATATTACTATTCTTGCAACTTGCAGTTGGCATGACAAAATGCTTTTGTAAAATTAAATACACATAAATAGTAAACATTTTTCACTCATCTTGAAAGAGAATTAGACTTTAAGAAAATGGTATGAGTTTTCCTTTGTGACATTTTCTTCTTCTATATATATATATATATACATTTGAAAAAACATTTTAATCACCCTTGACCTGAGTTTGTGTCGGTTTGTCAAAAAGTAATTTACCAAATACAATGCCAAAATTGTCACTTTAAAATTAAGAGAAGAGAATGACAGGAGCTAAAGAAAAAACATGCCAAACACACATACACACACGCATACACACAAACAACATGGAGGTGTTGGCAAATTTTGCGGGGAAAGCAACATTGCTTTGAGCCTCCTTCTACTTTTACATTTTTACAAAGTGTATTAAAAAAAAAAGAGAGAGAGTGGACCAAACTTTGACCATGGAACACATTGTATGCTCTTTCAAAACTAAATTGATTGATGATTGATATAAGAAGAAAATCTTTTAAAAATATATTAACAGAGAAAAAAATGGTTGTTAATTGAATTTAATTTTGAAAGGGAACAATTATATAGCAGTTTATTTTTCATTTTGATTAAATTTAATCAAGTTAGCTGATTTAGTAACTTAATTTTTAGTTGTTTTTAAAAGCATTTAGTATGTAATTTAGTTCTTATTATCATCAATATACTCTTTGTGTGATAAGGGTATTAAAATGAACTCGAAAAAAAAAAAAACGAAATGAAAAGACAAGAAGAGAATTCAGCAAAGTGTAGCATTATATAAGTTATTTATGTTGATATGAACAAAAAGCAAATATAATGCACATGATGAGGAGGAGGAGAACGAAGACAACAACCAAGAAAGGCGATTGGAGTAGAGTAGGTATAAGGTATAGGGTGCCACCCCCACCACTGCCTCCTGCTTCAAACACATAATAAAGCGAAAGTCATGTCCCCTAAGGGCTGGCCCAGGACAGTGGCAGGAACAGCAATAGCAGCAGCAACAGCAACAGCAGTAGCAGAAGCATCTGTGGGGGCCACAAAGAAAAGCCAAAGCTTTTCAATAACACGTAAAAATCTTTAAAAATTGAAATTTATTATTTAAACTGGGGAGTTAGATTGGTAGAGACACAAAGCATAAGAGTAGGGGTAAGGTGAGGCAGTCAAGCAACAAGCAAGGAGAGAGAGAGAGTGAGAGAGAGAGTGAGAGAGAGAGTGAGAGAGGGTAAGTGGTGGGACAAGGAAATGCATTGCAAAATCTTACGCACATCTGACAGTTACAAGAATATTTTTGGCTGTAGTCTTTGGGGGAATCTCCAACGGAAGTGCGTGTAAAAATATAACAAAAAAAAAAAAAAAAACCAAAACAAAAAAAAAAAGAGAAGCTACAACAACAACAAATTATTATTGTATAGATAATAATAAGATATTAAGAACTTTTCTTCTTCGTTTTTTTTTTTTTTTTTTTTTTTTGAAAGGAAGTTTTTCTTTTCGTGTTTATAAAGTTAATGCCATGTGATGTGAAAATGTATAATTTATGGAGCTTGTTACACAAAGTGAAAATGGAAAGAGGCGCAATTCTGTTAGCAATGATAATTTATAGAGATTATCGAAACGAATGTAGTTTAAAAATAAAAAATTCGATTCGAATACATATATACCTATGCCAGAAACGATTTAGATAATATAATAATTCCTTAAGGGTGATGTCATTTGCTGTTTGCTTATGATGCAACAATTGGCTGCCAGTTCATTTAATAATGAGAAAAATATTATTTTATATTTATTTTCAAAAGGTTTTCTTTTGACTTTAAATTGCATTTTTCAATGCAAATCCATTTGCTACATGAATACTATTAGAAAAATGCATAGATTGATATATTCTAAGCTATTTTTCTATTATTATTATTTTAAAAATTAAATTTTAATAGCCAATTTCTTTGGAAATTCTTGAAATAACTCACCCTATTTTATTCCAAGTCTTAACATTTACTTAACTTACCTTCAGCTCCATTCACATACACACACACACACACACATACATAGCCATTCACAAAAAGATAATTAATTAACTAGACTTTGGCTCTTCGTCTACTGCCCATTTCTTCTTCTTTTTACTTTAGTCTCCCCCTAAAGGTTTTTATTGTGTAAACTCGCAAATAACTGGATTAAATAGCATCAAATGCTTTTAGTTGAGTTCTTAAACAGGTGCAGAACAACAGCAGGGCATATGAACGGGAAACGGGACCAGTTCTTATTGGTCCTTTTGGCCATTTGAACACTGTTGATCAGCAATATATAAACACTATTTGCTTTATCATAATAACATTCACAAGTGAACGAAATTTTGTGGCTAGCACTGTACTGTATATTTCTGTTTTTGTGTGTATGGAACAATTTACAAGCCAGCGAGCAACAGTGTTAAGCTGCTTAAAATTTATTACCTTTTGCTTGAAATAACTTTACCAGGAACAAATACCTATACACACAAACACACACACACACACACATACATATATATAGAGAGAGAGTGAAACATACACACACACACATACATACAAACAATGCGCAATGATGATAATACAATAAAATACCAAACACAAAAAGCATGCCAACAAGGACAAGAACAATAACAAACTGGCATTGTAATATTGCTCACAGAAGAGCAAAGAGAATGAGTGGGGGAGAGACCAAAAGAGCTGAGCCGAGGAAAAGGACATTATGGCAAACTAAATAGAAAAAAAAACCAAAAGACAAAAAGAGTTCTTTAAAATGCTTATATAGACAAGTATACTATATTGTATAATAGAATTTTTATTATTATTACTTTTTATTGCCAATAAGTAGAACGAAATATGAAATTGAAAATTGCACTCAATTAGTATTAACTGGATTAGAGCAGCAAAATTGATTCTGGTTAAACAATTCACATTGTGTTTCATTTTTTTTTTACTAAGAAATTTATTACTCTATTTTCAGTTATCAAATTATTACAGTTCAGCGACTTGCTATCAAATTTACTTTTAATTTTTTTTTTTGCTATATATCAAATTCTTTATATCGTTAAAATTAATGAATATTGAGAAAGAATAGGCAAACTTTTTAATTAAGAGACTAAAAATAGATAAAATACAAGCAGAGAAAAGAAGGAACAGGAATTTATATATACACACACATACATATGTATATACTTTGCTTATAAATAACATATTGAAAAAAAAAACTTTCTAAATGAGGTTCATTTCAGTTATCGATACAGGAAGTCCTCTCCTACAGAGAGAGAGAGAGAGGGAGAGAGAACATCTCATACCATAGCTTTTTAGCCACCAATAAAGTTAATTTGTCAAACATTTTTGTTACTAACATACAGTGGGAAAAACTGTTGCCCATAGTTACTGGCATCCTTGTTTAAAATATTTTTACTGGCTGCTCAGTTAGTTTTAAATTTTATTTTCGTAAGCAGTTTTTAATGGGTAAAGAGGGGTGGGGGTGGGGGTAGGGAATGTGCCAGTGTTTGTCATTTCGGTTAGAAACTGCTGGACACATTCCGCTCATATAGTAAAGGATGGTCGGTTGGGTGGTGATCTGTCTCTCTTCCGCATTTACCACAAACGGAAGCACTTTAAAATTATATGAGGCCTTTCCCGGTTATCCTTCAACTACCTCATACCGCTCTACCTCTCTCCCATTCTATTGCTCTGGTAACGTTGTGTCGTATGTGTCCTTCGAAGCCACAAGCCGGTAACCGAACGAAAACTCAACTCGAAAAACTTTTTCGCTCTATATGTGTGTGTGTGTGTGTGTGACTGGATGCATGTGTGTGTGTGTGTCTATGTGTGGGTGGACGACAAGTTGAGGCGACACTTATGTCCGCTTTCCTGCTGCTTCTCCACTTTCAGTTCCATCTCTTTCCCTTTAACCCTCTGTTTTTTGGCCCTTGTCATCATCACCCATTTTGATACTTCCTCCAAATGTCGTCTATTTTTTGGTTAGTGCCACTTTTTGATGCAACTAAGCGTATTTATTACTTATTTATACACTGAAGTGCTACACGAGATGGCTGAAGTATGGGCGTCTGCCAACCACGCCCATAAATAATTGAAGAGTCAATGCTAGTAAACATTTGTAACTGTTAAGTGTAAATATACAAGTGTGTGTGTGTCGGTTCTCATGGCAAAAGTTTGGTTTCATTTACCCAAAAACGAAATTTGAGTTAATTATGCTAAGTAGAAAGATAGGCAACCTTTTCTCTAAGGCAACACCTGCGGCTCATCATGATGATAATGTTGATGAAGATGAAAAGGATTATACATATCAAAACTGGCATTACCCAATATGTATATATATATATATATAATCTATGATTTATGACTTTTGGTTTTGCATCAAAGATGTGACTTTTTTTTTTCCTTGTTTCTCAATTTATTTTGGTTACTTTAAAGGAAAAGTTTTGCCAATTAAAGAAACGACCTAGTCCTACTTAAGTTCTTATCAAATTATCGAGAAGCTACCACGCATTCTCAAATACGATGAGTGTCATTCTGTCAGTCCGACTGTCAGTCATTCAAAATCGAATAATATTGATCTAGTGTATCGTCGTCTTTTTATGTGTGTGTGTGTGTGTCCTCTACGTTGTCAATTTGTTTGTTGCTATCGCCATGACAATCAGCAGCACCAGAGCCAGAAGCAGGAGCAGCTGATTTCCATCTAAAGTGTGGGAGAATCAGTGCAAATATATATCTATATATATATATATATATATATATGGCTTGTATATATATATATATATATATATATATATTTGTATTCGAGGTGGCAGATGTCAATAAGTGCCAGAGTGAGAAGGATAGAGAGAAAAAAGCGAGCGAGTGTAAGTGGAAAAGGAAAACCAAAGTAACAAAAGTAACGTTTGACACCCAATTACGGCGTGAAATCAAAAGGAAATTTCTTTGGGGAATATATATCGGGAAATATATATATATATAAATACATATATACTTTTATATATACACATATATATATATATATATATATTGGTATATATGGCCGAGCAAATGATGTTGGTTAAAATGTAGAAATGGCACAACCGAGACGCATAACAAGCCAAGATGATTGTGGCTTCTGGATTGCGAAATACTTTGTAACTTGAGTGGACAGTGGCCAAGGAATTCACTTTAATATATATATATATATACATATATATCAATGAAAAGATCAAAAAGCTTCAAACCCGATACTACTTCAATATCAAGAAGAAGAATGCAAATCTAAACAAGGCTATAAAAGATGATCAAAAGGTAATTATAAAGCTAAAACGATCTACTAGATGTATATTGCATTTTTAACAATTTTATATCCCTCTTTCAATTGATCCTTTGCTTATATAAACAATATAATACTCGCCTTTGAAAGAGATTTAAAAAAATATATAACACACACCACAAATACAGCTTAAAATAAAATATTTCAAATATAAAATATTATTGGAATTTTTTTGGCTTTTCTCATTCAGTTTTTTGGAGTTATCGTTTCCACTGTACTAAGAGAGCTATCACCTTGGTAACCTTTTTGCACCTCTCGGCACTTGTTTTGATGGTGGCGCAAATGGATCTTCTAAAGCTTCTTTTATAACTACATAATTTGTATATATACAATAGCTATGTATATATATATATATGTTATATATACAAACACATTCATCACATATCGAGTATTTGTATATACATTTTGTTTGTTTTCTTATTGTTGTTGCTGTTATTATGTAAAAGCATACGCAAAATGGAATATTTTTATATGGCTTTATGGCAAATATACACACACACGCACAACAAAAGAGTGTAGCATAACTACGGGCGCTTTTTTTTGTGGCCTTTTCAATTGAACAAAGAGAGAGAGAGAGAGAGAGAGAGAGAGAGGCAAGAGCAGAAGCTAGAGAAAAAAAAATGTGTGACATATTAATTACTTTCGTGCAAACCGAAAAGCAAACAAAATATACATACATACATACATACATACATATATATATATATGTATGTTTGTATATATATGTATAAGCCAAATGAAAGCAAAAATGTGAAAACTGCAAAAAACTAATATTTCACGCAAATTTAAATTCATTTAATTAGCTACAAAATGTTAGCCGCAAAAGGCAAACCAGTCATGAACAGAGATTGCCAGAGCAACAGAGATGGAATGGTATATAGATAAAGGTAAAAGAGAGAGAGAGAGAGAAAGAGTGATAGAGAGAGCGAATGAGATAGATGACTAAATGGTGAGAGAAACATACTCATAAATGGACTGACCAAGGCCTTTGAAACTGTATTTCCGCTTTGGTGCAAACGAAAAAGCCACTAACGATGCTAATCACTTCAACTAACTAAAACGCTTCAGCTCACAGCATAGTTAGGAATAACAGCAGCAACAACAACAATAATACTAACAACAACAAATGGCTACGAGTGGCCTGAATTAACACTGCAAGAAAATTTTCAACAACATCTTTAGCTTATATAACATGAAAAGTTCCAAATACAATAAGCAATATCCTTTGGATTTAAGACCTACTATTCGACCAAGACAAGTGGCCAAGTTATTCATTATTCACAGATTTTAATAAGCAAACTTTCTGTAAATATTCTTGAAATGTCTTTTAAAAGTAATTACCGTTTTCGTTTAGTGTAATAACCATATATGTATACTATTTCCAGGTGGCTGACAGTCGACAACTGTCTATCTACGCATCCATCTGTATTTATATCTATATATATCTATGTGTGTTTCTAGCTCTATGTGTGTGTGTGTGTGTGTAAGTTTGGTTGCATTCGTGTGATTTTGATAAATTTGACAGTTTGTGGGCGTTTGCGCTGACAGCTGGCTACACTGTTGCCATGGTTGCAGCATGCAACAGCAATGACAGAGGACCAGCAGCAGCATTATCAGAAAGAGGTGTGGGGAGTAAGCAGGAGATGTGCATATACATATATGGACAACTCTGCCAAACCGCAACCGACGACTTCCGTTCGCCATGCTTGTTTGCCTATGAATCTCTATGTTACTTTGTGTGTGTGTGTATGTGTATATGTGTATATATCTCACTGTGTGTGAGTGTGTGTGAAATGGTTGCTGCATTTGCATTAATTTTGAATTGATTGCTTACATTTTAGGCAACACAATGAAAGCGGGAGCAGGGAATAACAAAAAGAGGCACAAAAGGGTGGCACAACTGGTCAGTTGTTGGTGTTAGATAGAAAGAGAGAGAGAGAGAGTGGTGTTAATATGAAGGTTATGTGTATGTGTGTGTGTGCGGTGGGGTAGTCGATAGGAGGTTTTAATGTTAGGGCACAACCCTAATATAATTATAATATCTCCACATAACATTGAAGCCGGCGGGGATATGCGGTTTTTCGGGTTGTCATCATTACCCAGCCATTGTTGCCATGTTGTTGTCCTCGCATATTGCGGTCACAGCAAATTCTATTTCTCTTCATCCACTAACCCCCTCTTGGCACTCTTCCCACATGCTTACCACTTGCCACTTTTCAATGCATTTCTCTTTTATCAAGGCCAAACACATTGAAAACATTTGAAAAACAAAGAACCACAAAATGAATGAGAAAACAAAAAAAAAAATACAAAATACAAAAATAAAATCAAACAACAACAACAACAACTACTAATATAATGACATTTAATGGCAAAGTTCTTGTTTGCCATATAAATAAGGCAATGCAAAAATAGGTGAAACTGTTAACGTGGCTAATAAATGTAAATGAGCCCCTGTATTTAGTTTAACAAACAATCAATTTTTATGATTGAAAGTATAATAAAAGGAATCAAAATATTTTCTATTAGTTTAACTGGCAATTTCCGTTTTACCACTTAAACAATTTTCCTGAAAATAGTTTAAAAAGTGCTATAAAAAGCTTCTTAACTTACTGAAACCCTTTAAAATTTCTTAACAAGAAAGTTAATGTTAATAAAACTTAAAAATATATTAATTCATGGCTAACACTAAGAAACTATCTTCTGAGATAGAATAATAATAATAAATTATTTCTTTTATCAAACATTTTTTTGGTATATTGTTAAAGCTCTAAATAGTATTAAAGTTGCTAACATAAAAACTGATAATTATATCATATTAACTGCAGATAAATAAGCGATCTTTTTCTTTGTTGGTCAATAGAATTTGTTAACATTTGTAGATCCTATACATTAATTATCATATATATATGTTTTCTCAGCCTATGAAAAGGGTTTATTATCGAAAAAGAAACCATGTTTTGTTTACAAACAATTTTTCTCTAATTGATTAAATATATATATATATATATATATATATATATATACATATAAAGTCCATGGTCATGCTTTATTACCACAAAGCAAAAAAAAACGAAGAAAAACAAAAGAAAAAGGGTAGAGTAAATCACTGTTTGCACTATTGTAATGGCCATTCATTAAATATACAAAAGGAAATTCATTTACGTCTCTTATAAACAAACTACCAAACACACACACACACACACATCCATACACAAATGGCGTACGCCCAGTTTTGGCCTTAATATCACGCATACGCCATGTTGACGTACTTACGCTTACGCCCCCCATTTTCGCTGACCTTTAACGTAAAGGCATAAAATTAATATAAAATAAGAAAATGCAATCTGCGCGGCTTGTGATGTTGTTGCTGCTGTTCACTACAATCAAACCACATGGTCACGCCCCCAACAGACATGGGTACACTCATTTTAATTCCTCCACCTATACAACTCCCGCACCTGGCTCAGCTCTCTGCTAAAATCAGGACAAAAAAAATTTAAAAAATTCGAGTCGACTTTGCGGCTTTAAATAATATAAATAAAAATATATATAAATATATATATATAGATATATATATATATCAGCAACGTAGCAAGAAAATAAAATGCGAAACTTGAATGCGGCTGTCGCTCTCTGTTTAATAAAACTTTCAACAAACTCAATTAACAAAACTTTTTGCTGGCCACAAAAGAGAAGAAATGCAAGAAAAGTAGCATAAACAAGGCAAACAAACAACTGGGTGCTGATGCTGCAACGGTGGGGAGGTGTTATATAGGGGGGGGAGGTACGAGTTAAGACGAATGACAACAACGAAAGGCAACAACAACAAAAACCATCAACAAAATAAAAAGGATTTTCAACTAGGCGCTGATTTATTGTAGACAGTGTAAACGGATATGCTGTAAAAACAAGAAGCAGGACAAAGGGAACAAAGTGGAGGTAGATGAATCCCAGCATTTTGGCATTGAAAGTCCATTTAACATTTTGTCATTTACAGTTTTGAAATAGTTTTTGAAAACTTGACACCAAACAAATCTCGCTGCCACAAAGACAGCCAAAGGGGAGTGAGGAAAGAGGCAGAGCAAACGAAATAAGGGCATTGAAAGAGAGAAGAATGGAGAGTGTGCAATAAAATTGCAGGAAACAATTGCTGACAGGACAAGACTGAGATACAAAAAAAAAGAAAACATAAAAAAGAGTAGTGTGAGAGAGAGAGAGAGACTAACTTCGTATTAGAATTGTCAACAAGCAGCGCGGAATAAACTTTTATTGCAACAAGCAAAGCGAAAGAGCTGAGTTTTCGATACTCTACAAAATGAAAATATGGAACACATGAATTGGTCAAGGATTTTGAATGCTCCGAATGTTATCTTAGATATGAGATGAGTGTATCAATTTGTATACAACTAACAAAAAATCTGATAAACTTTTAAAAAGAATTAATATATTTCTAGTTGATTTAATTTATTTTAAAATTGTTTAAGGTGAATTATAAATATTAATAATAATTATTAACTATTCGCTTTTTTGTTTAAACTTAACAAAGAAACATTTCATTGAGTATGAATAGTCTATAAAATGTAAGAGTATTTTAATATTCGTTGTTTTTAAAGTTTATTTTTCTTATATTTGTATTTGTTTTTGTTTTGTTTTTATAGTCAAAGTAATCGAAAATGATGTGTCCTGTAGGAGTTTCAAATTGGCTGCAAAATAATAGAATGAAATGAGGCTCTTGATGCAAATTGATTTGGATTAGACTAGCACACACACACACACACACACGCAGACAGAAACTCTCACATACACAGACATGTATATAGTCAACAAAACTACAAATATAACCCGCACATGTGCAATTCTAGTCCGACATGAAAAAGTCTATAAAAATTGATTACTAAACTGCAAAAATGCAACTTGAAAATTCTATTGGGATTTTACTTAAACATTTTCACAGTATTCAATTTCAATTTTTATGACTTGAAAAACACAATCAGAAGAATCAGTTGAATACTCTAATGAAAAGTAAAAAAGAAAAATAGAATTATTCAAGTCTTAATTGGGTATAAAAAGAGAAATTTTATTTACAAGTATTAAAATTATTTATAGAAAAATTCAAGTATTTAGTTTTTATAAAGATTTCTTATTGATCGGATAATATTGATAATAAAGGAGATCTAAGAAGAATTCTAAAATTGTTCAGTGACACGTTATACTGCTCAATTGATTAAAATATAATACACAATTGACTGAACAAATTTAAACAAATTGAATTGACCTGTTTAATTTATAATATTTATGCAATTGTGAGTAAAAAGAATTGCATTTGGTTGTTACTTGGATGGGAGTTTTTGTTGCATGTTTGCTTTGATGGGCGTGGCAACAACTTGCAACAATTAATTGAGCATTGGGCACTTTTTGGTTAATAATAATACACATGTTGTTTATAAATCAACAATTGCATAAATCACAGCTCAACGAATACAAAATTGTAATTTTATGTGCACGCTTCAATTGCCTTGAGCATTGCCCACTGACCGAATCTGAATCCGAATTCGAACCCAGACCAATATAATTCTTCATCCTGGCAACCTTTTTCACAATCAGCCACTATTTCCCTCCCCCCTACCTCTCTCACCAACAATTGAACTGACAGTGCAAACAACAATTTGCCGATATTCTCTGGCCATCAATATAAATAAATAAATCTTTGCCAAGCCATAACAACAAAATCAGTTGCAATGGCACGCACAACGACAGCGAGAAATGAACGCAAAAATAATAATAACAATTTAATTAAAATATTCAGCAAAAACATACAAACACATACACACACACACACGGACGCACACAGATACATATAAATAGATAGAGTAAGGCACTGAGAAAGAAGAAGAGAGATGGCTAGTGTGAGATTGAGAGAGAAGGAAAGAAAGAGAGAGAGAGAGAGAGCAAGTTGACAGCTTATGAAAATGCAATTTTTATTTTTTAATTGATTTCTTGTTTGGGCAATATTTACTTAAATATTTGTTTTATTCTCATCCCTCGCCCCCTCCGTTATCCTCTTCTTCTTTCAACACACTCCTCTTCCTTATTTACCTCTTCATGTTTTGTTCTTTCGATATGATTTTTTTTGTTGCTATTTTTCTGTTCATTGTTATGCACAATTGTTTATTGCAATTTTTTATTATTAAAATCTGCAAATATTATTTATTATTTGCTTAAGTGGCGAAATGGCAAAAAAAAACAAAAAAAAAATAGATAGCAAACACAAAAAAACAAAAAATTTAATTCTTTTCCCAAATAAAAAATTATATTGTCAAATGCTTGCGGCAAAAGATATATACATTTCTCTTTCATGTATTATATCAAAGGTAATCTGATATACAGGGTGTGACTACACAAACGAAAGATTTAGGATTATAACAACAAGGAAGATCTGAATGCACTTTTGAGGATCTCTGCAAGGATTTGTTACATTAGATTTGAAAATTTTTCAGACTTCTTTCTTTCATTTCTGCCAATAAAAGGAGAAGTAGCAGCTGTTTTTTTTTATTTAAAAGATTTCTTTAAGCTTTTGGTTATATTATTATATCCTGTGTTCAGTTATTATATCCTGTGACACGATCTTGCTTATGTTTAAATGCATTATGCTCGTTAAATTTGGCACTTTTTGTTATTATTGTTTTTATTATTAAAGTTGTTTGTTGTTTTTTTCCACGCGACTTGACAAAAAATTATTAATAAGCTTTTTGCCCAAAGTCTCTGACGGGACAAATAAATAAATAGCCAACCACTTTCCCCACTCTCTCTCTCCTCTGGCCCCATAGGATGGTTAAAAGACGAAAACCTTCCCCTTGAGAATGCCATACAATAATGAAGTAAACTGTTGTCCAGGGCAAAAAAAAAAAAAAATATTTTTTTTATATAAAAAAATATATATATATATCTATAGAAAACATAGAAAAAAAATGAAATGGCACACACACGCAGGACCCTAGAGTAGAGGCTAAAATGAGAGAGAGAAAGGGATAGAAAAGGATACGGCAGGGTAGGACACGGACACGGACACCGACATGGACACGGGGATAGGACACCCCTTCTAGCACAACAGTAACAAAAACAAACAAACATGTCACTGAAGGACACTTGAAAACTACTATTTAATAAATGAGCGCATATAGGAGAGAAGACTAAATACAGAGATACAGAGAAGACACAGGAGAGAGAGAGAGCAAGTAGATACATGCCCTAGAGAGGGGCTATAAGAGGGTAAACGTAGAAGCGAAAGTTCCTTGCTGGTGCTGGTGCTGTTGCTGCTTGGCAAAGGGAAGGGGAATGGGATAGGATTTGATGAGTGGTAGAAGTGGGTGTTTTTGGGGTATAGGATGGAGGCTAGGATGATTCGTCGTTGTCGTTGGCTGGGTAAACAAACAGAGTCATTTTGCAATTCATGCATTTCCTGCGGCAACTAATTAAAAGAGTCATTCATCACAGGCACCAGGCAATGTGATGTGAGCTGCTGCTGCTGCTGCTTCTCGCTCTCTCTCTATCTCTCTCCTCCTCAAACACATACTCTATAACGTTCTTTCTCTCACCCCGTGTGTGTGTGTGTGTGTGTATATATATATATGTATGTGTATGTGTGGTTTTTGTGTCCATTTCTGTATGCTCTGTTGCATGCTTATTACTGTTTGCTACGTGTTTTACCTCCACCTCCCTTCTTTTTTTTTTTTTGTTTTTACCCATCTCCTCTTCATTCTTGTTTGTTTTAACGTTTTTATCTTTTGATACACTCAAATATGAGACACACACACATACATTCATACAAACACATACACAGATGATTATTGCTCACTTTGTGAGGCACACATACACATATATACAAGTAAATAAAGCATGGACAACCTGAATTTTGGGTAGATTTTTCGTCTGAATTTCCTTTTTCCCTCGTTTTTCTTGTTCTCATTTTTTTTTTGTTTCGTCTATTTTTGTATATTTCTGTTTGTTTGTTTGTTTATCTTTTTCGGTCATTTCAACACATTTAAATGATAAGAGCAAAAGAGAAAGCATACAGGGAGCTAAAGAAAGAGACAGCAGGTAAGGGGGACAAGGAAAAAGGAGGAGCGGTGTGTGTGTGTAGGTTTGGCATAAACTTGACTTTATTTTGCTGTTAATTGCAAACCCTTTTACCATTATGCCGCATAAAACCAAATAAATCATTTTTCTTCAGTTCCATCAAAGATTTTGTCACAAATTTATCCATAGAATCTAGATATTATTTGATAATCAAAATCATATATATATATATATGTATCTTTCTGTAAGTTGAAGAATTTTTGACATAGTTATATCATTGTTGACTTCAGTATTAAAGATAAAAAAGACTTTCATATTTAATAATAAAAAAAAAAAAAAGGATTTCTTGTATCAATAAACTTTTGTCGAAATGTTTCAATTTTAGAATGGCGCGGGGGGAGCGGGGGTAGGGGAAAAAATAGACAAATATTATTTGATGTATGGCATTCATTTGCCGTCACATGGAAAACAATTTGTTACAATTTTGTCCTCTCGACCACATGACAGACAATCTCTGTTGTTGGGTTTACCCTTTCCCTCTATCTCATCTGTTCAGTTTCTTTTTTTTACTTTACTTTCTTTTTTTGTCTTGTTTTTGTATTTTTCTTTTCGTTGTTGTTGTTGTTTTTCTCTGATATAACTTAATATGCAACAAGCAATTAAAATTAAATAAAAATTGTCACAAACTATGCAACACAGAACTTGCAGCGTTGACAGTGCGGAACCAAAGAAGTACAAAAAAAATACAAAAAAAAAACAACAAAATATATAAATACATATATGTATATAGAGATGTGCATGTGCAATTGTATGTGTGTGAACGTGTTTTATTTTATGATAGCCCTTTGTCAGCACAGGACATTCACATGCTGCACTTGACAGGCAGCGGATTCAGTGCGAAGGGATATATAGAGGAAGAACGTAGCTTCCTCCTCTCATTGGACGACGACAGAAGGCGGCACAAATAGACCGCACCAAGTGGAGGCCAGACAGATGGTGGCACAGTCAGATAGACAGACGGATGGACATATAGACGGACAGATAGACACACGCACGACATGACTGTAACATGTAATTATTTTTCAATAAAAACCCAAGGCAGCAAAAACAACAACAGCAACAACAACAGCAGCAATGACAATGGCAATGGCAACAACTACAACGACGACGATGACGACGACATCGGTGATGACAACATGGCGTATGAGTGACCAAGGCAAATAATATGAACAAAAAAACAAAAAAAAATAAAAATAAAAAGAAAAAGAGAAGACAAATGCAAGAAAATATATGTTACAAAATCTATTTCAGATCGAAAATGTAATGCTCTATTAAATCTTTAATTTGTATATTATATTTAAAAGATTTAGATGATCTTAAGCTGATTAAGTTAAACCGTCTAAAGACAAGTTTAAATATAATAAAATGCAAATATCTTCTTCTTAAAATGATCCTTAATAACATTTTTCAGTACAGTTTCTGTAGATGGAAGCTTATTTTGTGATTTAAGTTCAAGAATTTACCGAAGTTATAGGTAAAAGTTTCATAAACAATTGTCAAAGATCATATTCTTTTCTAAAGTTATAATAAAATCCATAAAAGTCCATTTAAATAATCAGAATAAATCTTATCATAAGAAAAATGAATAAAAAAGTCGTTTAAAATGTTTTATAATCTTAATTATATATCTTCAATAATCAAGAGTTGTTTGTTTGTTGTTTAGCAAACCCTAACTAACCTGCCTACAAGGAGAAGTAAAGGGTATTTGGCAAAAATATATTGCATATACGATAATAAAATAAAATAAAAATAAAAATGTCTGGCATATATGCGTCAGCAACAGTTACGCGTTATAAAACAAGGAGGTTGTTTTGGAGTGGTGGGGGGGTTAGGTAAGAGAAGGCAGTGGGGGGGTGGACATATGCAGGCTGAAGCAAGCCATGAAGCATGCGGCATGAAGCATGGAGCATGGGGCATCAGGCAGTCAGACGGATTTCGGACTCAACCAGAGGCAAGCAACCAAGGCAAAAGCATAAAGAAAAAAAAGAGAAAAAACAATAAAAATAAAATTATTAATTTGGCGAAGCGAAAGAGCGGGTGACCACAGCATTTTAACAGCCGCAGTTTTTATATGAAAATGCGTTTTCGCATCGTTGTCTTGATTTTTCATGTGCCACGCCTCCACTTGCAACAGCTGCCAGAGTTTGGCCGCCTATAATACAAATATAAAATAAAAACAAAAGCGAAAAAGAAAAAGAGAAAGAATGGTAAAGGCATCGTCCGAATGTGAATGAAAAGAAAACGAAGGATGAGAATGAGAAAATCTGACAGGCCTCATGGCAACTGACATCTCTCTCTCTCTCTCTCTCTCTCTCTCTCTCACACTCTTTCTTCCTTTTACCTTGTGCCTCTGTGTATACCTCCTTTTTTAGTGATGTCGAAAAACTTTTCTTTTAGTCCGAGTTCTTTTTGCAGCTTTTTCCTTTCTGTTCTGTTTCCTTTTTTTTCTTTTTCTTATTGCCTCTTTTTTCTTTTCTTGCTGCGGTTGACAGCCAAATACAACGACAATATTATTTTTAAATGTGGGGAGGCATTTTTATTGAATAAACAAATTTATATCAAGCACACAGACACTCACACACACGCATAATTAAATTTCATTTTTGCAAAATCAAGGCGCTTATTGTTTGCTATTTAACCTCTCTCTCTCTCTCTCTCTCTCTGTGCAGAGCACCAAATGAAGATATTTTCAAGGCAAAGCAAAATGATAAAAAGAGAAAAAGGGTTGCCAAGCAACTGTTGGCTATGAATCATGTAAGGAATGTTGTCAAAGAGGACATACAGAGTGACAGTCATCCCATCAACACATATAAAATAAAAGAAGCATACAAACTACAGAAATAGCATGCAAGTTTCTAATGAATAGAAAAAGAAAAATCAAAATAAAACGTACTAAAAGAATTTCAGCTAATACAAAAGAGACTATTGAAGCATGCAGAAATCTTTTGAATAAAGAAAACGGTTATATCTGTTTTGCTATTAAGCAAGTTGTAACTAGATATAGTTTATATATAGTTTCTTTTAGATTAGTAATGAATAAACTATGAGAGTCAGAGACTTAATTTGAAGAGTTTTATTTAAGATTTCCAGTAAAAACAAAAATTATGCGAAGAAGTAATACAAATTATACATTTAAAGCATTAAACATATTTATTTATAGCTGATTTATGACTTTATATATGATTTATATAGATAATATATCTATTTCTAATAAAACGTTTCTTTTTCATTATAATTACAAAGAAATGTGAATGTTTTATGCCCCATAAAAATGATAAGAAAAGAATCTCTTTAAGTATTTCCATTGATTTTCCATTGATGGTAGAGTATTCTGATATCGTTGAATGCAATTTTTTGTTGTCTTCTTTCGGCGTTCTTTTAATTTGAAGTAAAACGCACAAAAACACCAACACCAAAAGCAGCAACAACAAAAATCCTAATTAATTTCATGCAGACACACACACACATCCACGCACATATACATGTTAAAGAAACTAATTAAGCTACAACTCTGATTAAGAGTATAAAAACGGAAAGTAAAAGAGTGTGTGTGAGAAAGAGAGAGAGAGAGAGTGAGAGCCAAAAATACATGAGAAGAAAGACGAAAAAGAGAAAAAATACAGTTTTTGTATGACAATTTTTTTTGCTGCCTTTCATCGGGTGTTGCATACTTTTGTGCGCATCAAAGCGAAATAATTAACAAATGTATGGAAACACACACACACACACGCATATATACAAGAAAAAAATTTTCCCCCTTTCTCACATCATTTTTCTCCTTGTTTGCCGCTTTACAAATGTCAATGGAAAAAAAAAAAAATACTACAAACAAAAAAATTAAAAAGAGAAGAGAAATGCAGAGTATAGAAAACAATTTTTAAAAAAGAATAAAAAAAATTTTAAAAAAAAAAAAAAAAGAAACGCGGACAGAAAAGGTTCCGACAGTTGGACCATTTTAATTAGCCAGTGCAATGCCTTTTGCCAATCCTCTGAGCCATATTGCATATGACCATAATGGTCAGCCATCGACAGCAAACTCCTATCAATAGTTTAATCATAAAGTATAAAGAATTTATATGAGGCAAAGGTAACGATAACAACCATTCAGCTTAAATGCAATGACTGTAATGCACTGAAATGAAATTGTGAAATCATTTATATAATACAAATGGCATGGTCTTGCATTTAATTCTCTCAGTGTGGCATAAATATGGGAGCTTATATTGTACATTGAATGAACGCATCGGGTCAGAGATCGATTCTATGCCTTCATCTCTGCCATTATACATCACTTCGCCATTCCACTCTCTTTCACATTCGACTCATAGCCTTCCCATACACACACACACACACACACACACAGACATATACAAACACACATTCATCACAGTCATCAGTCGCTAAGCCTATTCAATGGCCAAGCGCCAGAGAAGCAGGTAAGAGCTTTCAATGGGCAATACCAAACAGGCGGCTAAATGCCTTTTGTGCTATTGAAAATTTCCTTTTTCAACCGATGTTGATGAATGAACTATATATATATATATATATATATATACTGCTATTATCTGGATGAAGGGGGGGCGGACTGGCGCTGGTATAAATAAAAAAGCATCTCTCAATTGACTGATGCTTGGACTACATCATCGTTGAGGATGAGATTGGTCAGTGGATAATTTCTCTTGAATTTCAATAATTTTGCTAAAGCTAATTAAGTTTTTGTTTTTAATAAATATGCATACACATAAGAAAGAAGCCTACCATTACCCTCCAATTATTGTTCTCCCTTCTTTATATATTCTTTGGGTATTTTTTAATTGAATTTTCTTTAGGAATTTTCTCATTACCAAAAAAAAAATAAATAAATAAATGAAAAAGCAAAATTTCTTTCTATAACATACCCAATCAACATCTTGAATTCAAGTGGGATTACACTTACCTGCAATGAAAAGAAAAAAATAAAAATATATTTACTCTCCGTATATATATATATATATAAATTTATAAGTATAAATTAATTGGTTATATTAATATGAAATTCTCAAAACGTCTTTGTTTTGCATGGTAACTTAATTTATCAAATTGAAGTTAATATCTTTTGTAACTATGTTTAACTAATTAAATTCGTTGAAATTTCAATGAAACTTTGAGCACATAAAGATGGGATGGTATATATGAATGCGGTGACTGTTGCCAACCAAGGTTGACTGACTAAGGAAGTGTAGGGAGTGGGAAGTGGGTAGGTACTATGGGTAGTATGGGTGTTGTGGTGGAGCAAACAATGTCACACACGTATGTGCCCAAAAAGGACATGCCACGTATGTCTTGACTTAACGTTGAACGTTTGAGGTTAAGTTTTTGAGCTGACAAAGCAATTGCAATTGCAACAGCAGCAGCAGCAACGACAACGACAACAACAACGAAAACGACAGCAACAAGAGGAATAAAGACATTGACGACGACGATGACGTCGGATATCCTGGCAACGTGCGCGACCCTCTCTTTCTCTTTCTCTCTCTGTCTGTCTGTCTGTCTTTCTCTCACTATGCCTTTGAAAAGGTGGAGCCATTAATTCACGACTTGTAATTTCCTCACTTCAACTGCACAAGGATCATTGCGACGACGACAACAACGACTATAAGCACGATGATGGTGATGATGATGATGATATGAGCCACGAAAACTGTTTTTGACTATCAATTAAAGGCAGACAGCAGATAGAGGAACACCTCACACGCACACACACACACACATACACAACTCAGTAAACTCTCTTGCTTCCTTGACATGAAAATTTTGCATATGTCACCTAATTAAAATTTTGCTCAAGCGACCATTTCAAGTCTATTAATTACCTACACTTGCCACAGCAAAAAAAAAAAAAAAAAAAAAAACTGCTAGTCCCCTTCCCCTCTTCTGCTCTTGCCGGTCGATCTTTTCCTTTTGTTATATACCATTCGTAAATCACAGTCGATGTGTCCGGGGCAAGGCATGACGAGATTGAGGACAAGGCAAATGCAATCACTCGCCTTCAATTTTCACACCCATTGTCAAACAAAAATCTGTGTGCGAACCACAACAACGGCGAATCCCAACGACTCGACGAAACTCTTCTGAATCCTGCCAACGGGGTCCATCATTATGCTCTGTGATGAATGTGTGTGTAAATGTGGGTTTGTGTGTGTGTGTGTGTGCAAGTGCGTGTCATTGTCCTACTAGGCAGAGTCTGCCCCTTCCATCATTCTGTATCCTTCTCTCTCCCTTTCTCATTGTGTCTCGCCTTTTCTCTATGTATGCAACATTTCAGTTGTCGTCACTTGCAGAAGTTGGCAGTAATTTTGAGTTGCACACGAGTAGAGAAAAGTGAGCAAAAGAATGAAGGTGGAGCACATGAGGTTAGGACAGTCGAGGTTGATTGAGAACAAGGAAATGTGGTGGATGTGCAACGGGATGGGGGTAAGTAGAAAGAGTTGATGCCGCATAGGCCAATGCGTGCAGCCGCAACATTTACGCAAGTGGACAAGAAACACACAGCGAGAGTGAAAGAGAAAGATATAAATAGAGAAATCTTCAATTAAATGCACTGAAAAACCTTTTCAACAATTTGTCTTCCATTTTATGTGTAAAACCACCAAGAAACGTTAACTAAATGGGCTAACGATTCATTCATCTTGTTTTAGTTTTGTGTTGTTTCGTTTTTCTCTCAGTGCACATTTGGTGAACATTTTGAATGCATTTTGTTGAGGCCTCTCTCAGTGTTTCGGTTTGGTTGCCCTTTGAAAATGTGTCGGTGATTTACAACAATGTCGCCTACACAAATTTTCCAAATGTGTTTTTGCCACGAAAGCAAACAGAACTCTTCGTCCACAGCCCCTTCTGTGTTCCATGCTCCAAAACTCTCACACTCTCACTCTTCTTTACTCGCATTGACACGCATGTTGCAGTCTGTCTAAACTGTATGGGTAAGGACACACACACACATACATACACTTACACAGAGTAAGAGAAAGGGATAGAAGGAGAAGTGAAGTAGAGTGCGACTTTATTAGCGGAAGTGCTTTATTTAAGCTACAGAGAATCAGGAAGGCAGGCAGCAGGCAGGCTGGCTGGCAGTCAGGAAGGCCAAGCTATAGCCAGGACACCTATTTCTAGTCCAGGACTCGTTTGTAATACGGCCACGTACCAGGTGGTGGGAGCGACAAAAGCGCATGGCAGGCATTTTACTTGAAGGAAATTGCATTTTCGACATTTTTCACACTTGGCAACAGAGACAGAGAGACAAAGAGAGAGTGTGACAGAGGTAAGAGTAGAGCCACAGTACAAAGGCTGCATTGCCTTCTCAGCCAGCAAAAAGCACAACAAAACACATCTAAGCAAGCCAAACAGTAGTGATGAGGCACAGGCAAGGGGACAAAAGTGTAAAAAGCTACTAGCTACTAGATACTTTGCATGCAGTTCCAGTACCAGTAGCAGAAGTAGCAGTTGTTTTGTCACCAGTGATGGGAACGTGTCACTAATCCAAAACCAGAAACAACTAAAGCATCTTCAATCATTGCAGAAGTAAAAACAGGTAAATACAGGTAAAATAGCTAATACCTTTGATAGTTGATTGGAAGATAAATGTTTTATATCTTTTATTATTATTTTTCTAAATTTGCATTATTTTTTGTTCTTCTACTTCATCACCTAGTCGAGACAAATTATACATTGCACGATGTCATCTCTAAGTAGGAGTAATACTTGACTTGGCTTTTACCTGCCAAGTTTACGTTTTGCCAACATACACAAAAAAAAAAAGAAACTCCTATTTTTTCCCTCCTTTTTTGTCACACTTTGGCCAAAAGGTGTCAAAGGTGCATTTTGCAGCTGCCGCTGCTGTTTTTGCTGTTGTTGTTACTGTTGTCCTAGGTGCGTGTGTGGCATTTCCGTTCATTTGTTTTACTTTTGCCACAACTCCCTACGTCCCCCTCACCTCACCCTCACATACCACACTTGTAGTCCTCCTTTGCCACTTCTACAGCTCGAAGCCTTTGTAAAGGGAAATGCGCAAAAAGCGCAATCAAAGCGGAAATGAAATTTGCAGGAAGTAGAAAAAAAAATGTCTCCTTTTTGCCTCTTTCCTTCATCATTTTTTGTTTTTTCTTTTTTTTTCTTTGAATTTTAAACACAGAATAAAAATAGGTAGAGGGAAAAGCAAAGGGAGAGGCTGGTGTAACTGTAAAGCTTTTGGGATTTAATACAATTTTTGAAATGCTTTTGGCCTAGGCCAATTTGCTTACTGCCAAGGCAGTTGCTTACTGCCAACTGCATGACAGCGATAACAGAACCAGAAATAGGAACAGAAGCAGAAACAGTAAACGAGAATCGGTAAAAACCAAAAAAAAAAAAAAAAAATTGAAAAAAAAGGAAGAAAAGCATTACCAACAGTTTGCATGTTGCTGCTGTTGTTGCTGCTGCTGTCGCTGGTGTTGCATTAGAAGGCACTGAAGCGGCAATTTTTGGGAGGATGGTTAAAGGGGGAAGGACTTTCAAATCGCCTCATCGTCGATTTTTGCGGGCGGATCGCGACACAATTTTTCTCATAATTCACTTTGACTTTTGATTTGAGTATGTTTGCCAGACTCAAGTGTCGTTTGAAAACATTTTCATATTGCCCAGATTCATCTTTTGGTAGTAGTTTCAGCCGGGTTCAAATTAGAGGAGTTTACAATGCCTAATCCGTTAGATATACAAAAGTTAAGATCCTTAAGATATTCGACTTTTGCTTCATTTCAATTTAAAACAAAGTTTGACCCATTTGATCCTTGTATATCAATAGTTGGCATTCCTTATTAATAGGGAATTTAAATTAATTCTTTAATCAAATATAATCAAATTTCGATTACATATAAGGACAAAAAGAGAGGGAAAAAAAGGAAAAGAGATTGGTTTATATAAATGCACACGATGACATCATCTCGTATCCTTATCCACATATATCAAAGCCAAAATGGCTTAACATCAAAATTAATTAAAAGAACTTGCTAATATTTTGCTTTACTTGATGAAAAGCAAGAGGGGAGATGCCCCCATCTCTCTCTCCCTCTTTATCTCTCTTTCTCTAGCCTTAAGCTGCATTTTGCTGTTGCTCTCCACCTATAAAATTCATATGCAGTTATATGACAAACAAACAGAGAGTCAGACAGACTGACAGACAGACAGAAAGACTACTAAGAGACAGATAGACGACAGGAAAAGTGATGGCGACAGAAGGGGATGCAATGAAAGGGGAGATTGGGTATCCAGACGACAGGCGTGTTGAAGTTGGTTGGACATTTTCTGAGCTGCAACATTTATTTATTTATACCAGAAAACAGAGAGACAGAGAAAGGAACAAACAGAGAGAGTGAGAGAGAGAGAGAGATGCAGAAACGTTGGGCGTTTGGTGTGAAGGCGTGGCATGATGTAACATTGTTGTCAGCAGCAACATCAGCATGTTGCATTTATGAAATCCTTTTATCTTTTAGGTTTTAAATGCTACACATGGGGGCGAATGATATGTAACAAAGCTCTACATCTTCCTCTCTGTCTCACCCATTTGTCCCTCTTTCTCTCTCATTTTGTCAGGAATATTGCCAAAGACAGAGACACGCTGCTTACATCGTTCTGGCATTTCATGTCTGTTACTGCTTCTTTTTGACCAAGTTGACACCTTGAGTGTCATTAATGCGTATGACATTTTCATTATAAGTTTTTATTGTTCAACCTTTCTTCTTTTGATACCCTGTAAATATATATTCATTATTGAGTAGGATACACAATATAAATAGATCGTTAAGTAACAGTAATCAAAAAAGAGATTTAGGAAAGGAATACATGGCAACAAACATTTTTTAGCCTTGTTTACTTAATTTGATTAAGCAAAAGGGTATCAGGAAGGTCATTTACTTTCATCTTTATATATGGTTTTATTTTCTTGTATGAAAATATTGTTAGATTGCTCATGAAATTATGAAATTTACTTTTCCTGCTATGCCTTTTTCCTTATGTTTCATTGTTCTGCCTGTTGTTGTTTACTGCCAAACAAACTAAATGCAATTTGCAGGTGCATTTGGAAAAGCTGCTGACAGCTGCTTTCGACCTGATGTGTCCATCCACATTCAGAGATATTGTTTTGTGGCTGTCAAGGTGCCAGTGAAAGGAAGAATGAAGCCAAAGTGATTGCTAAATGCACTATATATACTATACTATATGTTCCTGGCATGAACAACGTTTTGTTTTATAGCTGTCAAACGGAATGGCTTTAAATTGTATTAACATGGCAAAGCTTTTTCCTTTTTTAATTGATAACATGATAACAATGGGGAAAAATTTTAAAGAATTTCATTTTTTAATTGGTCCAAACATGCATTGAAGATTGGGTCCTAGTGCCTTACTTTTTTGTATTACAAAATATCATGAAGATTATTATTAAATGATTCAGATATATAAATATGTAAATAAATCATAAGAAATAGAATAGGACTGTATCCAAATATTGGTTGTATTTAAATTGGTTTTAAATAAATTGTTAAAAAATTTTCTATGTGGAGGAGCTTGCTGCTTTTCAAAATCAATTAAAAATTTTAAAAAATTTAAAGTTGTCCTACAAAAAGGACTAATATGAAATTTTAAGTTAAAAATCCCACACTTAAAAACTGAAATTTCATTGAAATTAAAGACTTTTAATGACATAAATACCAAATTCTTTTGAATGAAGATAAGTCTTATGTATTCTTGAGATACATACTGAATGTTTTCAATATAAATACAGATTATGATAACTATAAACTAAAAAGAGTTTCATTTTGTTCAATTCAATCTAATTCAAAAGAGCTTTCTTTAATTGTGTATACAGAATAAAACATTTATAAATATCAACGTATCCATTTTGAAATTATATAATCGAGATTAATTTTATTTATTCTATTTATATATACATTCAGTTCAATGATTCTTTCAACTCATGGTTAATCATCAACAGGAACTTTAATTATCCTGCACTTGCTGTCACCCTGACCAGCCTGCCTGTTGCCCGTTCCCCCTGGTAAGATGTAGGAGAACAACCTCATCTAGAAAAACTTTAAGCGTTCTGTCTCTGACAATGACGCGTCCAGCCATCTAGAAGCGATGCTCCGAAGGAGTAGAGATAGAATAAGAGAGAGAGAGAGGCAGTGAGAAGAAATGTAGTAGAAGTAGAAGGCAGGCGGCAGGCAAACTGTTTCCGCGCTCACTTCATAAAGTCACATCAATTTATTTCATTTCCTTAGTTAATTTCAAAGTGTCAACATAATAAATGAACTGCACGTAGCAACAACACCACCAGCACCACCAGCTCCAGCTCCAGCAGCAGCGGCAAAAATAACAACAACAACAATAACAATAATAAGAACAACGTTGTCCATTGGCAAAAAGTTGTCGCATTTCAAAAATGGTTGCACGCAACAAACGAGCGCAGGACTCTCGTTCGCTTGCAGGACATTCTGAAATACGCATAAAAATGCAAGACAAATGGTGGCGATGGCGACGGCAACGGCAGTAGCGGGGAAGAGCGTGCAAAAATGCACAAAAAACAAAAAAAAATAAACACAGCAAGAATAAGAGAAACAGAGACCAAGAGAAAGAGAGAGAAAGAACCAACAAAAAAAAAAAAGAACAACGAAAAAAAAAATGATTAAAAAGGACATGCGAACACCTAAAACGTCGCGAAGGAAAAATGCCACAAATGCAGCGACCGTGCAAATTTTCTTCATTTCCATTTTGACAAAACGCAAACACAGACCCAGAGCCAGGGGAGTCAACTCAAAGAATAAATGCCAGAGGGTGAGAAAGAAAGAAAGCGAAAAATAGGGGGAGAGAGAGAGAGAGAGACCGAGCGAGTTGACGGACTGACTCCAACTGACATTGACAAATAATGAATGGGCATAGCGGTACGGGATAGGTAGAGAGGGATACACAGAGCATAATGCATGCCAAAAGAAGGAACAAACCATTGCTGGAACGAACTGTGGGTGCAATTGTGGTGACTTTTCCGGTATTTGCTCGAAGCCAAATATTATGCAGTGATCTTTAGATAATTTTTTGTTATATTTTTATTAGCAATATGCAGCCACACTATTTTTCAAAGCATACTCCAAATCATTTCATTTTTATTTTTTTCCCACTGTCATTTGGTGAAGATTTCTGGTCCCGGCACTGGCGCCGCTTGAATGTGTCAAAATTGGAGCCACATTGTCCGCAGCACAAAACGTACGGCAGCAGGAGCAGAAGGAAGCAGCTGCAGATGCCAGCGCTAACCGCAAGGATGATGATGACGATGATGACGACCACGACGACGACGACGATGATGTGAAGGAGTAGAAGGACAACAACGAAAGGAGAAACAAACAAAATGCCAGACAAGAAATTAAGACAATTGAACCGTTGAGGCGTGCAGAGAGCGAGAGACATGACATAGGTGGAAACTTTTGGGTTGGTTGACGTTGGTTTGGCCATTCTGCCGCGTTGCCTCGTTTCCACTTAGTGTTGTTGTAGATGTAGCAGTTGTGGGCGTGGTCATGTTGACATTACAGGTGCGCCCTGGACTCCTCGCATGTTGTCAATGGCGCAGAAAGGATAACAGCAGGACAATGGGCAATGGGCAAACGGGTGGACGTGGTCTTGGCGACGTGTTGGCTTAAGTTATTAAAAAGAAAGCCAAGCAGGAATGGGCAAAATAAAAATAATAAAAACGAAATAAAAGACCAAGACTTTGGAATAGAATAACTTGGAAAGCAAAAACAAATAATTGCCATGCAAAAAGTATTAGTTGTAGAGAACCCAACCTCAACCCTTATCCCATCTTCGCTTTATAACCAACCTACCGCACACGTTTGCTCTCATCGTTGTTGTACCCCTCTCCAACCCTCTTCCACTTACCACCTCTGTTTTCCCCTCTGTGCAATGTTGCGTAGCCTTGCAGTTTGAGAAAATAATTTGTTTAATGGAATGTAAATTTCATACTTAAGCAAATAAATGTTCTGCTCGAACGCCAGGAAGGGGTAAGAGCGGGTGGTGCACATGGGGAGTTGCTTAGTGAGAGGTGTGGGTCGTTTCGGTGGGCTAGCGAATTGTGCGTGGGGTTTATTTGCCTTTTTTGCTGAGAATAGTTTTTGTTTGCTTTTATATGTGAATAACGATAATGACCATGAAGATGGCAATCATGATGATGATGACGAAGATGAAGATAATGATGATGATGATGATGACGAAGAGAGGAAAGACGTGGCCAAATGTATTGTTTGGCTAGCTATTTGCACAAAAGATTTTCCATTGCCCTGAGTTAGCTGAATGCGAAGGCAGCAACAGCCGGGAATGACGTAGGTGTTGACCTATAAGAAAATTATAGTCTCTAGAGAAATTGCAAGGTAATCCATGATTACAATTGATATTGAATCCAAAAAGAAGATTGTGGGCAAATCTATACCAAATTAAATGAAATTAGTCATGGGCCATAGCAAAAATGTATCTTGAACTAAATAAAGAAATAGACTCAGCAAGAGATAAATATAGTAAATAAGGTTTAATTTGGTTTGTATTAAAGTTGCTACAATTATATATACAAAGGAGAAATCTGCTATCTCTGCTTGACTTTATACATTTTTAAGCAAATATTCATTTGTATGCATTAGGTTTATGTTCACAGGATATCTAGCTTAGCTTTATTAAAACCGTGATTCATTAGCAGTCGTCTATAAAATTCAAATCAGAATGAACCAAAACACGAAAATCATCTGCAGCAGTGATATATATATATATATGATATATATTTGATATTATTTGATAAGTAAATTCTGTCAAAGTCTTTTTTTTAAGCGTAAGAACTGCGTTTGCCCCCTTTAAAATTCAATAAGTTAATATTTCCTTTACTCTATTCAATAACGTAAATATATATAAAGAGAATAAATGGAACAATAGATAAAGGAAGAATCATGAGATGACAAGTTAGGTATAAGACGCTTTAATGTTATTTAAATTTGAAGCCCACTTATCATCATGATCAAATTGCCTGGCGATGGACAAAAGAGTACAAGGAGATGGCGAAGGTAGCTAGCAATGGCTAGTCAACTGTACAACTGCATAAACAAATGCAAGAGTCTGATTATATTGACAATAACAACAGGCTACAATGTTCCAAGTAAAATACAATGATAATGAGCAGAGCCAAACAGAGCAGAACATGGTTACGAATATAATAGAAGAGAAGTAGCAGAAGCAGGAGCAATAAAGCAGAGAATGAGTAGAATAGAAGGATGAGGTGAATCGGCAGCAATGAGAAACTCGATTCCTGTTGCCATTTACTGATAGCCATCGCAATCCCCAGAGAGTGATGGCAACAACAACACATACACGATATAGAAACCAAAAGAGAGAAGGAGTGACAGAGAGAGAATAAACTAAAGAGTCAGAGGGATTGTGACAAGAGTAGAGGAAGGACTATTGAACGATGACGACGATGATGAAGTGATAATAATTAAATTTGCATAATGTTAAGTGATTAAGTTTGTTGTCAGCTGTGTTCGATGGACATGTCCTGCCATTGTCAGACTGCTCCTGCTGCTTCAAATGATTGCAAAATCCCAACTCCTTGGACATTTGTTGGCCAACACTTTTCTTTGCCATCCTCTGTGTATAGTATTTCTTCTCTATATATTTCTCTGCCTCTATTCTCTATTGGTTATTTCTTTGTATGTGTTGTGTGTATGTGTGTGTGTGTGTATATATTATTGCGTGTTCTTATAACCAGGACACGAGTGTGTCGTGGGACTAATTTTGTTATGTTTTTATTTTTTCTAAAACATTTGCGTTTCATTCGTTAAACTAATTGAAATCCTAATGATGATGACCATCATGATGATGATGATGATGATGATGATGGAAGATGTCGTGCAACAGGCAAACATTGACATTGCCATTGCCATATACTCCACCTGCTGACTGGTGACTGACTGCCAATTATGGTTGATTCTGCAAGTGCTAAAGAAGGACCACCTACCTTGTGCTATTTGTATGAGTATTGGGCACATTATGACCTTACCTTTGTCCCCACTTTAGCCACCTTTTATCGCAACCCCCGACCAACGTTTCATTTGAGGTCTTCTAATTACAACGCTTATGTATAATTGATTTGTGGCAATTTAATTAATTTGAATTTAACTATTTAATGAGGATTACCAGGACTGGCAGTTGTTACCCGGTATAACTCGCGCGTGTGTTGAAAGCCGCATTTTAGTAGCCCGAACACTAATTAGCTGTTGAATTTTAGATTAAGCCTGTCCAACATACACACATACAAGAGGGAATAGTAGGGGTAGGTAGAGGGGGGAAAGAGGAAAAAAAAAAACCAACCATATAAAACATCTAGTCCAATTTTATGGTTAATTGGCATCCAACTCATTCCACCACTCAACAGCATCCTTTACCTCCTATTCCTGTTCTCATTTTGGGTACTTGCACCTGCCCCAGCTTCTGTTCCACATATTAATGAACGTTTGGAGTATTGATCACGTGGCAGGATGAGGGTTTGCCAAAATACATATGTATATACCTATATATATATACTATATATATCTACATAGTTTAAACTATATATGTATCTATATCAATCTATTCATCTATGTGTTCTATCTATATCTATAGTTATGTGCGGTCAGTTCGCTCACATCGTATTAATGTTAATGCATTTTAGTTGTTTACTCACTAACACTACACACACACACACACACATACCAAAACACACATATTTTCCACTTGATTGGCGAATAAATTAATTGTCATTTAATATGCTTCATATAGTTTTTCGGTTAGGTTATTTTTTTCTCAATTTTTTTTTTTTTTTAATTCTTCTCTCTTTTTTTATTTCATGTTTTTTTTGTTTTATCTGCTAGCCACTAATTGCATTTGAAAAGTGCATTAGTTAGGTAATGAAATACTTTATGTATATATGTATATACATACATTTTTATATATATATTTATTTATTTATATATATGTATATATTTACGCTTATCTACTTTCTCATTTGCAGTTTATTTGTTTGTTATTTTTAAGCTGATTGATTAGCATTAATTACAGGTTTGATATTTCAAATTAATTAAGTTCAATATAGTTTTTCAGTGGAGAAACCAAACTATCAAATATTGCAAAAATAATATATTTGCCAATTACTGTAGAAAAAATGTATAATAAAAATTTATATTTATTTTTCTATTGCTACATTCCATAGAATATCAATTTGAAATAGCAATGCCACAAATAAAGGCTAAAGTACAAAGTAAAGGACTAAGGACAAATGTTACAGCTAAGAGAATGACAGTCTTTTGACTCCTTTAAAATAAAAAAAAAAAAAATAAATAAATCTGTAAAAAACTTGCTAACATTCGCTGCCCAAAAATGACCTACTGCCTACGAATCAATTAAGATGGCTTAAAACTTTATAAAATTCTTTTTGAAAATGTTTCTAGTTGAATGAAAATTTTATCCTTTAGTAATAGACCAGAAATATACTTTATAAACAGTTTGATTGGATGAAGATTAAAGAGTAAAAAGCAAACAAACAAACAAACATCATTGCAACAACCATTTCAACTGAGTCTCAGTTTTTGCTTCTTTTGAAACCGAAAACCATTGAGCAACTGCTTCCTTACTTATATCAGTTCTTGGGAAATCAATTAGAGTATTTCTTTTTCCAATTCCCCAATGAAATCAAAAATCAAAACAAAAGAACTGAAAATTTGCTACAAGCGTAACTTTAATGCATTTAACATTTAATGTTAAGAATTTTATACTTGAATTATTCTTGATGATTTGGTTAAAGAGAAAAAAAATTAGTTTAGAACCAGAAATGCTTTATGATGGAAATGCTAACAATTTGCGTAAGAAAGTTATGGTGAGTCTTTTCCGACAGTAATATCATTACGGGAATCTCCATCTTTAATATCATATACATACGTATAAAGTAAGTTTTATTGTAGTACTAAAAGTCGGCTCTAGTTTTACTATGGCCCATTAAAAATCCTCTTAAAGCATATGTACGCGTATTAGCCATTTCAAAACGAAATCCACCGACATTTTAATATATGTAAGTACATATATATATATATTTATATATATATCTATTGCATAGTCCAAGGGGCCTATACAAAAACATTCTCATATATTTGAACCATTTGAAGCACTTTTATTTGCACATTTACGAAAGGCAATAATCTACTTAGCTCCATTAAAATGGTTAAAAGTGCCCAGGCCATTGTATAACATGGGAGAGAAAGTTGTTGTTAATGTTGCCAGTTGTTTGAATTGTTTTTGTTGTTGTTGTTGTTGTTGTTACTGTTGCCTTTTACAGCTGTTTGTGTAGTTTATTTAAAATGCCATTAAGCGCAAAACAATTTCAGTTTCCAGCTTGGGTTTTTTATGTGGATTATTTAGAGAAATGTAAAATATGCACAGGTATATACATATATATATATATATATGTATATATACGAAAAGGAATGAATAAGTGTAAAAAAACAACTATTGGATAATACCCACACTTGCACACACACACACACACACTTAACAAAAGGCAAAACAAAACCAAACAACAAAACAGAAATAAAATATATATATATACGTAAGCGTAAATTAGTTGAATGAAGTTAACAGTTGTAGGAAAGATTTTTATGAGCATAGAGTATAAACATTTTGATTTAAGATCACCAAAATGAATGCCATGGCCATGGAAATCATGAAATATACTACAATTCGGGGCCATTAAAAAGTGCCAAGTCCTTACACAGCGAAGCTACAGACCAACCAACCAACCGACCAACCGACCAACAAACAAACACAAGTCAACAGGAAAAGGTGAGAAAAATATGCAGCCAAAAAAGCAGAAAACACAGAAAAATAATAATGAAATGAACAAAAAGAAAGGAACATAAAAAAAAAAAAAAATAAAAACAACAAACGAAACGAAAGCAAGTACAACAGAGAGAAAGAGAGAAAAGGAAGGCAGGTTGTGAGGAATAAAGAAGCAGTACAAGAACACAAAAATAGTGCCAAGTGCCAAATGTATTGTAGTAATAACAATAAAAGCAACTGCCAACAGGCGGGCTGACTGTGGCTGGCTATAACAGCGGACTATGGATAGAAGACGACTCAACTCGACTTGACTTAGACTCCGACTCCAACAACACCAACACCAATACCAAACTATGGCTCAGGCTCAGGTTCAGTGGCAACAACAAGTTGCACGTGCTTTCAACTTAATAACGTGGCTTTTATTTTTACTGCTTGCCAGCAAACACACCAACCAGCATAGAGACAGAGAGTGAGCGAAAGAGAGAGAGAGAGAGAGAGATGAGAGTTGAGAGATGAAAGGTGCTGCAAACCAGCAAGCAGCAAAGGTTGTATATTATAAAACCTACAAGTGCGAATAAGATTCATTCCCGTTAGTGATGAGAGAAACAAGAGTAAAGTGTCATGACTATAACATATCTTTAAGTATTCATTTGCCTTAACAATGTTCCTCTTAGTTTTATTGCAAGTGAAATAGATAAGATTCCCTTATACCATATTATCGATTAACAATTTAATGAGAAAGTATTCCAAATATAAACTAAATTTCACGTATATAGATTTTCAGTAGCAAATTTATTGAACACACAAAACTTCTTTTTAAATAATTCTAAACGATTTTTGTTTCTGTTTTGATATATCATGTAAAAACTAAATTGATTTGAGTTTCTTTTATGGCATCAACTGCTTATAGCTTGCTTTTATTATTAAAAAAGAATTAAAATGAGTAAATGAGAAACATTTTTTGTTTAGTTCAAATTAAGATCAATTCATGGCTATATAATTATGTTTATCAGATTAGATCTGCCATCTCTAATATATATATACATATATTACATATACATACATATTCTGAGCATACATAAATTTAGCTCTCTTTCTTTCTTCATCTTTTGCTTGCCATCAAAGCTTTAGCATCGACAAACTACCTTATAGAAGAGGGGGAGGAGGAAGTAGAAAGGGCAGCAGGAGCAGCAGCAATAGGAGGAGGGGGTGAAGCAACAACTCATTCTACGGCCACCTTTTTCGCACCTTTTTTGCATTTTACCGGTAGGAGGAAAGGTTATAAAAAAGAAAAGAAAGTACACACACACACACACATACACATACAAATACACACACACAAAATGGCGTAACGTTGCGGATTTTACGCACGGCAAACAAAAACTACGCGCGCATACACAACAACAAGAAAATGCACTCAGGCTTAGTGTCGGTCGACATTGGGCGACGGTAAAGTCCTGCGTGAGTCCTGCTCCTGCCTGTTTGCACCTTTTTATAGCAACGCCATCGTATGTGTATGTGTGTGTGTATGGGTATAAGCATGGGGTGTTTAAGTGTATTGGTGTGTGTGGGTGTGAAAACTTTTTGAGGTCTGCTTTGGGTAAGTGCTGTGTGCGGACCGCAGCTTAGTTGCGTTGAGGTTGACTGCGTCCCGCCACAGTAGAAACAGCGGACTGACTCTCACCTGAACGTGGAGCCAAACCAAGTTAGAGCTTCATACCCAAAGAGAGAAAGAGAGAGAGAGAGAGAGAGAGAGAGATATACAGAAAGATAGAAAAAGATAGGAAATAGCTAATGATAGAAGTGAAAATACCCAGGGAACTCATAAACCATTCAGTGGCCTATGCTACAGAAAGTTTACTATATATATATATAAACAGGAATATACGAATCCTGAGCTAAAATATTTTGCAGCAAAAGTCCTGTTAAAGGAAATGTTTATTTTCCTTAAATCTCGATATCAGTGAGTAACCATTAAAATAACAATTATTTTATATTGCCATTTCAACTTTACTTCAAGTGGATTGAATACTTTCTATAATTGAATTATTCATATTTTATGGTTGAGGGAAATTTTATAATAATAGAGCTTAAAATATGCATTTGTTTGACTCATTCGGTAGTTTGTTTTAATACTTTATAGTTTATTGTTTCATCAGTGCGAGTGTATCCTGGAAATAGTCTGCAGGGCATTTACTTTTACCCACTCTATTTCCATTCGCTTTGCATTATTATTTTCTATTTTTTTTTCACCTGTCTCTTTGGCTACTCTTCCCGCGGCCCCCTTTACAGATTTATGTTTAAAATAATTTATAGAAAAAATACAGAAATTAAATAAAATGGAATTACGGAAGTGCAGTAGCAGAGATGTCGACGTCTATCCTATTAAATGTCCATTTGGCGTTTTGTTATGCGAGTTGTTTGGCACCCACACTCACATACACACCCACACACACACACATACACAAATACATACGTGGAACTTTCAGCCATTTAATTTTGCAATACATATATGTACATTTGTTGTTGTTGTACTTTACTTTTCTGTTGTAGCCAGCAGAGCTCGCGTCCAACATCATTAAAAAACTGTCATTAGCAGTTGAGTACATGAAAACTGAATTTTCATTACAAGGACACGAAGCAACAGAGGCGAGGCGAATGACTAAGGAACAAATAAAATATAACAAACAACAACATCAACGGACAACAGGAACAAACAAAAAAACAATATATATGTAGGGAATACCTACACACATATATACATGCATATGTACCTATATATAAAAGCAATATTCGTGTAAAGTTTGTACATTTTTTTCCAAGCATGCACATTCTTTTCCCCCTCTCCACACTTCTCCAATTTGCTAGCGATTGTTGTTGCCGTTCATATAATCGAATTTTAAATGTTTGTGTGTATTGAAGTTGGACACTTCATTTAAGTGATGTCGAAATACACACACACACACACACACACGCACATATACAAACACCTGCCACAGTTTGTCAAAGTGACAAAAAGGTAAAGAAGAGTAAAAGACACAAGTGTCATTCGTCAAGATTCAAAAAAAAGACACAGCATAGTTAACATATGCATTGATTACCTTAAAAACATCAAATTTAAATTTAAATATTTTAATTATATACTTTTAATATTTTAATTGATAAAAGAAAAGCCAAAAAAGACACTTCAATTTCTTAAACAATTAAAAAAATATATAGTTCAATGCCTTAAACTTTAAACTTGACTCCAAATACCTGAGTTGCTGCTTGTTCCAGTAATCAGTAAACCAAAATCATCTTTTGTCCAAGATACTTGCAATTGTTAATCAAATAAATTGATTCTTGTGCTTATCAATGAACTAGCAAACATCTTAAGGGAAACAAAGAACAATTGACCAATTGTATTGAGTTAAGCAGACCTTTTAGTATAACAGCAAAAGAATTGAGATAATCTTTGTTTCACTGCATTCAATTATAGTTCCCAACTAGTTAAGGCTTTTATTTAAGGAAAGGCATACAAAGTCTTTTGATAGTTTTCAAAATGGCGCATAAGGGCAAACTGGTTAGCTTGTGACCTCCACAAGCAAATTAAAAACCGGCTTAAAACAGTTTAAAATTAACATTGATCAAAATATTACTAAAGATAGCTTTTTAACAAAAAAAAAATTATAAAATTCGAACTTTTCAAGTTGCATAACTCCAATTACTTTGCCACATTTAAGTTACAATTGATTCCCTTGCATTTTTCTATGCTAAATCATATCTTTGTGACTTTCCTTTTTTTTTTTTGGGTAACTGAGAAAGGAGACTTTTTGTATAGCCTATAGTTTAGCAGCAGCTTTTACTGCACACATCTTGGTTAAATATTTGATTTGATTCAATTTTTTTTTTTGTTGCTATTGCTGTTGTTGCTTTTGGTTCTCCAACCACTTACACTTACTTGAGCTGAAATCCAACTCAACTTAACCCCTTAAACTCTTTTGAGTAAGCCAAAATCCCAAGCACGCACTTCAAATGCCAAAACAGCACAACAATCTCGAATTTTAAGCCAGACACATACAAACACACACACACACACACATATATATGCACACAGACATATGTCTTACTCTTTTTATAGCATACTTAGCAGGGGGACGCAACGCCTTATGCTTAATGCCAATTCAATTTATAAATTGTGATGCCGCCGCCACCGCCACCGCCACCAACTCTTACTCTTCTCATTTTCTGTCTCATTCACTCCATATTGCCATCACTCTTTCTCTGTACTTTCTCTGTCGTTCCTCTAGTTGTGTGCGGCATTTTGGCAAACAAGTTTTGCACACTTGAAATTTTTGTGATTGATGTGCTTTGCTACATTTGCCAGCCGCCGAATGTTTGACTTTGATGTCCTTCTCTTTCTCTCACTCATCAACTCGCTCACTCACTCTGTCTCTCTCCCTGAGAAATTTCCTTCCTGCTTATATGTGTGTTAGTTCGTGTGTGTGTGTGTGTGTGTGTGCATCTTGAGCTGGTGAAAGTTTTAATTGCTTTTTGCAATTAGAACTATTAGTGAGTGTTCGGAGTTACAACTGCAAGAAACTGCATCCGCAGAAGCCGCCGCCAATCTACAAATCTAACCTGCCACCCCATAGCCCACCCTGCAACCGACCTCGACACACCGATATCAACCACTGCCATAGCCCTCTCATCTCACTCAACATAATATCTAAGCAATTCATTTAATTGCTTTGCAATTTTCATGCATCTGTGTATATATGTGTGTGTGTGAGCGTGTGTGTGTGTATGTGTGGTTTAAATGATTTGTGTAAACATTTTTGCTGCTGGCCGAACAATTTTAAAAGGAACTTCTCCTTTTGCATGCACTTGACGCTTTCTCAATTAACAAAACAGCAAAAAGAAATAAAAACAAAAAAAAAAAAATGTTAAAAAAAGAAAATGAACAAAATATTTTTAGAATAGTTCAAGAGGGTGAGGTGTAAGGGGTTAAAAATTGTATACTATTAGAAATCATATCAAACTGCATGTTGTTCAAGAGGGGCACTTTGACTATGTCGCCACAGCAAACAAGTTCCCTTTCCCAAACTACCTCTTTCTCTCTCTCTCTCTCTCTCGGTCTTCTATTTCTTTTTCTCTGTTGCATGTAGCGAAACAAATCAACTTTCCTATTTGCTGCTGTTAAAACGTTAAGGGGACAGGGGAGAAATTTGCAGCTTGGGAAAAGGCGTTACAACATGAAACGCTAAAGTTGCATTCAATACCAATCACTGGCAATAACTGGATTGCGTTATATAGTATGTAATCAAACAGTGGCGTCGATATACGATATATAATTATTAATATCTGATCAATCATTATTTAGTTTATAATTTGATTACTAAAAACTGTCAAACATTGTGGAATTTAATTTCTTTTAATTGACAGATAATTCTAATATCCCTTTCTTGATCAACCTCTGGTTTTTTTTTTTCATATTATATGTATATCTGTACCTCCCCTAACATGACTCTTTTTGTCTCCCTTTCTCCTAGCTTCGGCATCGTAACTCTTTTGACTGTTTGTATTAAAAAATTAAACTAGATTTCCCTTTAGTTTTGCATGTTTCCCAGCCGCCGCAAGCAATCGCTTACTTTGTGCTTTGCCTTGCAACCTTGAAACACCAACTGATACCCGCTTGCCGCCCGCCCCTCCCTTTTATTGGTATAAATGTACCCCTGGTTATACTATTTTCTGTTTGTTTTTTTGTTTTTTCTTTTTTTTTTTTTTTTGTTTTCTAACCGCCATCATTCAGCCATCGTTTCGTTCTTGGTTCTGGTTTGTCCAGTGTGCCAATGTTGCCAATGTCGATTGCATTGCGAAGAAGCAATTTCAATATGCCTTAGAGCTTGAAAAGGCTACAGAGAAACGCGCAACGGTTTTTTAATTGCCATGTGGCTCAGGAGGGAGTCCTTTGGTGGCCATTTCCGATTTTGATTCCGTTTCCGTGTCGACCCAAAAAAAAAAAAAAAAAACATAAAAAAAAGAATCGAAAGCCTCACAAAATATGAATCATGACTCCAATCATGATACGAAAGCCATCCAACCAACCAGCCAACCAGCTAGCCATACAGTCAGCCAGCCAATGCCAATGACTAATTATGAAATGTTTGATTTCCCCCGGGAAAGAAATGCGCGACGAATATTTTCAGCATACCTGAGTCCGCTATGGAACAGAACGACGATGAATATCCACGATGTTGCGCTTTTTTTTTTTTTGATTTTTGTTGTTTTCCTTTTCGTTTTTTACCTTTGGTTTTTTGTCGTTTGTTTTGTGTCTATTTTCTGATGAATTTTTGGCGCAGGGAGACAATCAACAAGCCAGTGCACAGATGGCACGTCTTTTTTGCTACGAGGAGAATGGTGTAGGGTAAAAAGAGGTGTAAGGCAAGGGTATAGTATTCGGGGTGCTAGAAGAGTTCGTCACATAAATTCGTGATGAAATGAAATGAAAAATCAAAAACAAATTGCACAGAAATGTAATGAATTTTAAGCATCCCACAATACACATGTGAGACAGCGACTAAGAGTAAGAGAGAGGAAGATGCAAAGAGCGAGACAGAAATAGATATACAGCTGGTAATTGGTAATGGTGTGTGTGTGTGTGTCTGTTTGGTGGGCAAAAAGGTAAAGGGCAAGGTATGGGTGGCAGTGCTTTTGACAACTGTCTAGTAAGGCCATGTCACACTATATGGTCATGTCTCTTTGCGGTTGGCCACAGGGTGTCTCTGACAACAACGACCATACCATATACCAAAGCACAGTGGTGCAAAATAATTATTAAAAAAAAAAAACAAAGCAATAAAATAATAATAAAATAATAATTTGTTTTCTCTAAAAAGAGTTTTTGTTTAGTAAATTAAGGTACAAATTAAAGTAGTTCTATTACACTTAAAGAAATTTAAGGCAGGCCACGAGTTAAGCCCACAAGGAGATTTTATGCGAATTTAGCTTTCTATTCTTGTTTTCGAAATAATTACAATTAAATTGAAATAATTAACGAATTTTTAGCATTTGATAGTCTTTTTAAAAATAAATTTAAAATGTACATAAAATATTAAAAAAATTTTGAAATTTTACTTGATTTTTTTTTTATATATATATAAAATTAATTTTTCGAACCACTGTGACAACAAGATTTTGAGTCTTTCGCATGCTGTATGTATGTGTGTTGGTGTGTGTCCTGTGTCCGTGCCAGGCATGACAAATATTTTGCAACTTCTCGGCAATTTTCTCTCGCTCGCTCATTCTCTAGGTCCAAATCTTTCTATCTCGCTTTCATTCCCGTTCTTCCAATGTCTCACTGTGTGTGTGGTTAAACTTTAAAATATTTGTGTTGAAATTGCACTTGATTTAATTGTTGTTGTTGTCTTCGTATCATTTACAGGCCAACTTGTATTCTGAATCTTCCCCTGACCCGGTAAGTGTATGTGTGTGTACGTGGGGTTTTCTGTGTGTGTATGTGGTGACTTAAACAAAAGTCACTTGCAGCCATTTCTTTAAGCTTAAAATCCTTCCCCCCGCCCCCCCACCTAAAAACCAAACGAAGAAATCAAAGTAACAAAGAACCGCAACGAGAGAAATTGCCTTTAGGCTGCCAGTGTCTGGGATTTGACCAACCAACCAACCAACAAAAACAAGAATAAAAAAAGTATACTAGAGAAGTAGAGAAAAAGAGACAGATAGTGAGAGAGAGAAAGAAGAAAAGTAAAAGATGTTGAAAATAAAATCAAGTGAAATACCAAACAACGATTGTTGATTTGACTTTGGAGGAGTAGGAGATGCTTTGATTGAATTGTTTGGTAACCCCCAAATATCCCAGTCACCACTCTCATGATGACATTTTCCACTGGACTGAATTTTATGTTGATTACAGATTAAGATTGCAACATTTTGCCTCTGATATTTGTCAATAATGCCCTTTTGACCATCTATAGAATATACCGTCTTTCCCCCGCGTACGTTTATTTTAGCAACCAATCGTACAACCCTTTCCATTCTTTATCCTTTCGATGTCATTTACACTCTAATTCTCTCATTCTCTATTTCTCTCTCTCTCTCTTTCTTTACTATCTATTGCTATTGCTACTACTACTTCAATTCGAACTCCTTTAGTGCCTTCTGCTTTTGGTTCGTGGTGCGAGAAGGCAAAGTGTTAATTTGGTTGAGTGGGTTTTTGGTCGCACGATTTGAATGCCATCGACCAACCGACTGACTAAACCAGCCCGCCCATTTACCACCCATTCTATACCCACTCATACTCCTTTAAAAGTGTTGATAATAATGAGCTGACAGCTTGGCATTAGTTGTATTGGAGGATGTTGTCTAGATTTCGTCTCTCTCTCATTCTCTATATATATATATATATGTATATACATACAAACATATTTATCTGTGTGTGTGTGTGTGTGTGTGTATGTGTATAAGTAAATGTCTCGGGCTTAGTTACAATGTTGTCAACATTTCAATGTTCTTGTCTGTTGTCTGTGAAGACATCCATCCCATTGTTGCCCCTTCTACTTCATTTCTTCATCTTCCACTCATATCCCTCCTTTTGTAGCTGTTTTAGATCTCTTTTTCTATACCGCTTTCTCTTTCGCTCTCTATCTCCATTTCATTCTATCTCTAACTCTCTGGTAATTAATTTTAAAAAGCGCTTCAGGCTAGTCAAACACAAAGTGTAACAGGATATTACATTTGATGACTGAGGGAAAAGCGGAAGTGTTAAAGTGTGTATAGATGATAAAATGACAAGATAAGAGCAAGGAAGTGTACGGGTTGTAAATACATGTTTGCTACAATTGATGGATACAGAAGGGTTAAGGGAGAGGGGGGGTGTGGAGTTAACAAAATGAGATACACAACAAAATGGGACGCTTCACATTGAATAAATGTGAGTAGGAGTTAAATATTGTATGCTCTTTGTCTTAAGACATTTTGATATTTTGTTGCATACTTATCGGCGCACTCGATAAGCAAACAAAACAACAACAAATAAACACATTTGATTTACATTTTTCAATATTTGCATATAAGTTTTAGATTAATTAATTACAAAATATAACCAAAACAATTTTATTAAGAAAGACCTTGACTTATTTTGATGCAAAAAATAATCATTATATATTCAAGCTTTTAATAAATGTTTTTTCATGCTTTATTCTATATCTCAACAGATGACTTTGAGATATTCTTAGCTCCCTGTTTCAACTTCAATCAAAGCTAGACAATTGCGTATAAGCGTGGCTAAGGAAACCTTTAAATCTTTTATGTTGTTTAGGACAAAAGATTTCAAGATAATTTTATTTTTTTCCCATGGGCATTAAATTTTCACATAAATTGCTTATAAAATTGATCATATTCCTGGAATTTTCTTTTACAAAGAATAAACAAGATATACCTCTCATTCAGACACAAACACATACACAACAGGACAGAGAGGAGGACAGAGAGGAGGATGTATGCATTTGTAAGTACTTAGATAAGAGAACTATAATTCCATAAATTGCAACAAATCTTTGTGAATGTTTTTTGAACCAACAGCCAAAAATACTCAATTCATTTCACAAAAGGCATAAAAAAAAATAGAAAAAAAAAGAACTTGTGGGAGAAAAAGAAAAACGTTCCGACACACACACACACACAATTGCATAGAATCTAATCGAAACTAGTTGCTGGCCAATATGAAAACTGAAACTGTACAAATTCATAACCAGGCATTGAATAGATAGATAGATCCAATACAATACAGATACAACCAGGCTGTATATATATATATATGTGTGTGTGTGTGTGTGTATGTGGGTGTGTTACTACCCTCTACAAACCCTTTTACAAACAAAACGCAACAAGAGCAACAGCAACAACTAGAAACCAAAAGCAGACGGAACGACCATCAATCAGCCAGACACAGGCACAGATACTCCTACTCTTCCGTCTCTTCTGGTGTGAAATTCGTGTAGAATGAGAAACTGCAACTGAGTGAAGGACTGGCAAAATTGTAATACATTTAACAGAATTTAATGCATTTGCCACAGACATTAATCACTGTGATGCACAGACAGCAGCCGAGGAGAGCTGAGAAGAGTCCACATAGATACCAAAAGCTACACAGAATAAGAGAGAAACAGAGAGAGAGAGAGAGAGAGAGAGAATGAGAGCAAAAGAGAAAATCAGGGGTCGGAGGCTGTTTCAGTTGATTTTTCGCCAAACGCTTTTGCCTACGGCTATCCATGAGATATTGAAAAATTGAATATTGCATGAGAGATGAGTGGGTAGGCGAATAAATCGAGAGAATGAGACTGCATTGATGCACATACACGCACACCCACACACACACACACACACACATACTTACAGACTTGCTTTATTGGCACTCAGAGAGAAAGAGAGATAGAGAAAAAGACAGAGAGAGCAAGTGAGAGTGGAAAAGAGATGCTTTAGCTTACGATTGAATGCACACTTGCCTGTGAATGATTTTTGAAAAATGATTCTAGGGTTCTGGTCAATGTGATTTCATTTCGGTTTCGGCTACATAATTGCATGTGCCTCTCTCTTTCACTCTCTTTATCTCTGTCTCTCTAGCCATCTATCTATCTATATATCTGCAGAGTAGAGTAAAGTGGTAGTAAATTTGTTATTGCCTTTAATAGTCCATAAGAGATCAACGATTCATACCCTACCCTAGTTATTTTGAATAAGCAATCAAGGCAATGATCTCCTTTAAAAATAATGAAAGTGTTCAAAATCTGGTTTTAAAACTCCTTTTTTGATCACATTTGTTTAAAAAATTAAACAAACTATTTTATTTGCATTAGCAAAAGATCGTTTCGACTTCATTTTTATTATTAGAGATACCAAACAGACATTTGATATTCAAACATTTCAAAACCGATCAATTAAAGTTTAAAATAGAAAAGAATTAATTGGTTCCAAAAGCCAAAAAAAAAAAAAAAATGCTTCAATTTTTCATTTATGACATCATTTTGTACATTATTAGTCAAGATAACAAGAAAAAGTTATCTTTACTTTTTTAAAGTTTCAAAAGTTTCATTTTAAAGATTCCTCTTTCCTTTTTGTCCCTTACATCGAGGATATCCCTTTCTTATTTGAAATTTGACATATTTAATGGGTAGAAGCAAAAGGTCGCCTTTTTGCCGTTTCATTTTACGTGTTCTCCTTTACTTTTTTTTTTTTTTTTTTTGGCAGAGGGGTGAGGTTTTTCTTTTTTGAGTAACTGTACAAATAGACGAAACGAAATCTCAATGAGCAAAAGAAGACGATGCAGTTGCAATATGAAATTTAAAACGCTCAAAGGCATATCCATAACCAGGCAGATGGCGATGGTGATGGAGATGAAGATGGGTCGGTACAGGATTGTGGTAAAGAGGAGCAAGAGCCACCACGTAAGTCGAAGGACAAAAAAAGGACATGCGATGCAAGGGCTAAGCAAATATGAGCATTTTTTTCCCTCATTTTTTTTTTTTTTTTGCTGCTTCTTCTTTGCCATGATAGACGACAACGACAGAAGATAGTCGACGGATGAGCGACGAAAAGATGAAGCGGTATGTGGGCATGGAGAATGGCAATGATTCCAACTTTGTGTGTGTGTGTGTGTGTGTATGTTTGCAGTTTGCACACTCAAGTGCCCCTGGTTGCCATTGACGACTTGGAGCAGCAGCAGCAGCAGCAGCAGCAGCAGCAGCAGCAGCAGCAGCAGCAGCAGCAGCATGAGCGGCAGCAGCGATGCGTCGTGGCTTCGTTTATATAGTTGATGCTGGGGTAGAAGTTGAAGATTTTTGACTTTTATGCAACAATTCGTAAGCGCAAAAAAAAAAAAAAAAAAAAAAAAAAAAACAAATGACGTCGACGACGACAAGATATGTTACGAGCAGAGTAAATCCCCTTCATGTCTTCTGATACTCTCCGTATTTATATCTATATATATATATGTGTGTGTGTACGTGTGGGTGTGTGTGTGTGTGGAGTATCGGCGGAGCGGTGTCTGACAGTGACAAGCCAAGTGGGTTTTGGCAAGTTTCAACGCTTTCACTCCCCCTCTTCATGTTTTGCATGCAAAATAGTTTTCCTACCCACTGCACTTGCTCTCTTCTTTCTTTTTTCTCTTTGCCATTCTGCTGCTGCTGCTGCTGCTACTACTGCTACTGCAATGTTGTCTTGGGCTTCTTCTTATCCAACTGGTTTGTTTCGTTCCGTGCAATTAGACTTTGGCAGCAGAGCACAAACTGATAGCCTTTCGCTACCCATACACACACACACACACACACTCGCACACTCATTCTCTTTATGTGCCATAGAAAATAAACCTTGAAAAGTTTTCAAAGCTTGCACCTATTCAAGCGTAAAGCATTCCCTTATACTTCTACTTCCACCAACCCTCCCTCTCGCCAACGTCTCCTCTATCATTTTCCCTTCCCTTTCATGGCACTTCATTCTATGAAACTGCATTCAAACGAAAGATTCACTTGAGCTCTGCTAGCAGAACTTAATTAAAAACATGTCCAAAATGAAAAATCATAAGCAGCAAACAAAAAAGATAGCAATTGAAAATCGATTTTCACCTCGTTTCCCTTATACATCCACTCCCCCCCTCTATTTTTTTCATTGTTGACCGAAAAAAATAATCCAGGTAAAAGAGACTATACATGGAAAACAATAGGCTGCCAAAAGCAACGAAATAAGTGATTATCACTATAGTGAAATCCATAAATGGAGAAAGGAATACACCAAAAGGAAATGATAGCGACAAATGAAGGTAGAAATGAAGCCACTGAAACAGGAATCAAAAGGAGAAAGTAAAGTAAAAAATAAAGGAAATTAAGTTGACTCCACAACGAATAATTGCCTAGTTTTTTTTCCTCTCGTTTTTTTGCAAACGAGAAAAGTGGATTAGTTTAGACCTTTGGACAGACCAAATAGTAGAGAAGTTTTTCAATTGAAATTGTAAACCCTTTATCCCACATGTTAAAAACTTTTAATCAACTTTGGATCACCTTCGGATCTTTAGAATAAAATATTAATCATTTTTTATGGGTCTAAGCAAATATATACTCGAAATTTCATAATTAACTTAGAAATTGAATCCTAGCCCACGAAATTCCACTTTGTGACCATTATTTTGTGAGCTCAAACTTATAAAAAGCAAAAAACAAAGAAGAAGAAATTTCTATTTGTAATGGGTTAATTAACGAAGTAATGCAAAATATACACACACACACACACTTACACACATGTTTACCTTATAGTAACAAAATACAAAATAAATTTTAACTTGACTTGAAATGTGAATCATGATATATATGTATGTATTTCCAATGTTTTGTTCGTTAAGATTTGCCTATCAATTATGTGTGTATTACAGATTCACACATACACACACACACACACCCACATACAGCATATGATATATATGGACATTGTATATGCAACCGAACAAAATAATTAAAAACCCATGACAGGCCATCCGCATCATATCCAAATTCAAATTTTGCACAAAAATACTGGAAAATTCCAAAATCACAAGGTATGCCCAAGCTGATGGATGCTATGCATGTGTGTACGTACGTAACTATATGTGAATGTGTGTGTGCGTGTAGGTGTAGATATGTATACATGTTGTTGCACATGCAACTCAATGCAGCTGCACATACAGCTACAAGCGACTATTTTGCTATCAAATAACAGGAGGAGCAAGCAGCAAGTGTAAGCCCGAGACAGAGCCAGAACAGGAGAGTTGTCCAATCCCAAACATTCTCTCTCATCTACAACCCAAAACCAAGAGCAAACCAACCCAACTCAATCCATTCATCTGATGAAGGAAGGAGCGAACAGCAAGCAGTAGCAGATGGAGTGCACTTTGTTACGCATACGGCATGTGGGCCATGGCCAGGGATAGAAACAGGGACAGGGGACAGGGACAGGGACAGGCTTCGGACTTTACGTCGTCAGCGTCATCGTCGTCATCGTCGCCATCATCGTGGAGTCCTCAGTCAGCAGGCCTGGCAGGCAAAAAATGTTTGCCATTATTGCATACACTAATGAAGCTCATGTTACCAACTATGGTCCTGACTAAAGGAGAGTGAGATCCGAGAGATCTGGCCCTGAGGGTAACTCAACTCAACTCAACTCAACTCAATTCGACTCTCGTCTCTGGTATGCACTGGACACACACGCATGATTTTCGCTTGTTGCAAAAATTCTGATTAGACTTAATTACAGTTGCTTGTCTGTCTGTCCATCAATCTGATGGGTTTTCATTTAGGCTACTGTTGTCCCGGTCATACAATTTATATTTTATATATATATATATAGATAGATACATATATATATATATAATATATATGTTTATGCATACTATGTTTGTACAGTTTATACATTTTTCCTTGTGTATTTTTCCAGGCCAATCAAATGTTACATTATATTTTAATTAAAAACTTGCCAGCTGCATAATTTGCCAAATGGATGGACAACGCGGCAATTAATGCAAACAGAGTGAAAGCCAGAGTAAAAGCGATGGCAGCAAACAACAGAAAACAATTTTAATTAATCTAAAAGCAAAAATGCAAAATGCATAGAAATTAACAAGGGCAAAATCCATCAAAATAAAATAATAAAAAAAAAAAAAAAAAAACAACAGGAAAACAACAAAAGGGTCGACACTTTGATAACCAGCAAAATAACTTTATGCTAGAATAGTTAAATATCAATCAGCAAAGTTAAGCAAAAGTGAAATAAAGGAATAAATTTTTTTTACTGTAGAGACAAACGAAAGAAACAAAAGTATCGACATGATTGAATGATAGTTGTGGACTATAGAAAAGGTTATGGTGATTTAGAATTTTCTTTAACTTGACTTAACAAATAACTAATAATCCTACAAATTGATCATATGAGAGATATCTCAAGATTACATTTATCAGGTAAATGATCATATTGGTTTCTTTTTGATCGAATAATATTTGTTCCTTTATTTAGAAAACTCTCAACAACTTCTTTCATTTTGAAAGTCATAATCTAATATTTTAGAAAACAAAATACTTTTATTCCAATACTTTTAATATTTATAAATAATTTTCTTTGGTTTATTTGCTAAATGCATCAACAATATACCCAAGAAGTTATTTTTTTATGTAAATAATAAAGTATGCATAAAACTGAAGTAAAAACCAAACTAGCCAAGTTTTATGGACAACGCGTTGACATACTTGTCTTTTGTCCTGTTGCAGCATTTCTTTTTGCTATACTTGGGTGTTGTTTTTTCATTTTTCCCTTTCTCTCTCTCTCTGTTCCACTCTCTTTCTCTCTGTTTTTTTGTTGTATCTTTTATGTGCTTTCTTGTTTTTTTTTTTTTTTGTTTTATGTCCTTGTAGGAAAAAGTTTTAATCATCACGCGGCCAACTCTTCGTCATTTGTCTTTTGTGAACTGACATGCAAAACTTGTTCAAATGTTGATTGTATATAATTCTTATCCCTTTTTGATGGATCACAATTTTCTTGATGGTTTTATAATTGACCAAATTGTCTGTATATATATATATATATAGATAGATATATGTGTATATATATAAATTGGGTGTGTACTTACAAATTGAGGAATTTAGCCAATTTGGAATATGGGAAGAAAAAGTCACTTACCTACAAAAGAAAAAGAAAACCAAATGAGAAACGTTATTAAAGAGTTTCAATTGATTTGCTAGTTTTTGATTGCTGCTGCAATTGTTTGTTGTTTCTTATTGTAATTGTTGTTGTTGTTGGCAATGCTACAGTCTTTGGGGGATTTATATGCCAAACATGCCCCAAGTAGATTAATCTATTATCGATAAGTGCAAGCGAACGAAAATTTATAACCGTAACAAAAGGAAGAGAACGAAAATAAAATAAGAAAAAAAAAACAGAAAGGAAAACCAAACACTAAGAGAAGCCTCCAAATGGTAGTCCCCCAAGTCAGAGTTCGACCTCCAGACACTGCACTTAAGTGCTTGAAAATTGTTTTCGATATTATTTTGGCTGCGTTTTTTTTTGTTTGTTATTTTTGTTGTTATTGCTGGCTATCCGCCTCATTCACCGAATCTACCGAATCTACCGAATCCACCGCATCCACAACCTCCGATGTCTCTTTCTCCTGCTGCGTTGCTTGCTGCTTCTCCTCCTCCTCCTCCTCCTGCTCATGCACCATCTCATTTTGTACTGCCTTTCAACACATTTGGCCATTTTACTCTGGCCGTTGGCATTTGTCTTTCCGTTTCTTACTTTTTTTTTTGCCATTCGTTTGGGTTGCTTTTGGGTTCTTTTTTGTTGGATTTTCTTTTTTTTGTAACTGCTGGTCTGGACAGTGTCCAAGTTGGGGAAAAACCATTTGTTGCTCAGTCTCAGTCTCGGTCTCAGCTGCAGTGAATTTAATTTATTTGATCAGACTTGTGAATGAATGTGTGCAAGAAAAAGAGACAGAGACAGAGAGAGAAAGAGAGAGACAGAGATACCGAGAATTGTGGAGGGGGGAATTTGTGGGTCTAAGCTTTAAGTGTTATTTATTGTTTATATTTTTGACTTTGCACTGCATTATTCTGGTAATTAGGCAGCTTTTCTTTGGCATCGTCTTTGCTTTCGTCTTCATCTTCATCTTTGTCGTATCGGAGACATACAGACAGACAGATAGACAGGCAGAGAGACAGATAGACAGTAAATCACATTCAACAGTTTATTGGACAGCTTAGTACTTAAGTTGCAAAGATTTGCTGATGCATTAGCTGCTAAGGCATTTTCGTGTGGAAAAGAAGGACTCAGCTGTGAGCTGTTGCTCAGATTTAATAGAAAATCATCATCAATAGATAAAGGAGGGGAGAAGGCAGTGAGCGAGAGAGAGAGAGTACATTGAGATAGAAAATGAATCTATGTGAGAAGAGAAAGATGGTTAGAAGGGATGGTGGTGCTGGTGGGTTGAAAAACTGCATCTGGTTAGCTTTAGATAACATTGCATTTACGGTTAGTAAAGTTTTATGAGCTTGCAAGTAAATTGCATGAATTGATTTTGCGCTGCTTTTTTACGATAATTTTCAACAAAAAAAAAAAAAAAAAAAAGGAAAAAGAAAAACTAAATACTTGAAGGAAAGAGTATTGGATGGTGGGTGGCTGGCTAGCACACACAAAAAAGAGCATAAAGCCATCAAGTAAAAGTATCTTTCAGATTGGTATATAAAAAAAAAAAAAAAAAACAGAAAAAAATTGTAAAGTTCATTTATTTAGCACACAAATTTCAAATCTTTTGAAATAGGCTATCAATATTTTTGTATTTGGATTTAATAATCAATGCAATTGAATCTCAAGAGAGAAACTCTTGGGAAATCTTTTTATTAAAATCTCAAAGTCATTTCTAGTAAGAAATCATAAAAAATTTACTTTATTCTTAAGTTTGATCAAACTTTTTAAGTCAAGCTTTATTTTTTCTTCATTTTACTTAACTTTTTTTATAGTCCAATCTTGTCTTATAAAACTCTAATTAGTTCATCTTACTAACAGGAGAACTCAATATCAATGAATCATAATTAAAAAAAACAATTTAAATATTTAAAAGATTTCTTTTATAATATTATACCTATATCTAAAAACATTATACCGATTTTACATATAAAAGAGATTACTTAATTAAAAGTTTATTTTGATAGATAAATTAAATCTATTTAAATATATATAATAACTAATATAATATCTAAGACTATAACTCGTATAAAACATTCATAATCTGTGTAAAGAGTTTTCAACTATTCCACAAAATAAACCGTAACCAATAAAATAATAGTTTTTATTTAAATAGCTTTCATATTTCTATTGAACTGACATAATAAATAATCATATTTGTACAGACAACGATTCAACTGTACTTGGATAGAGAATAAATTCCACTTTATTTTCCTATCATTAAAAGGAAAAATAAGAAAAAATAAGAAAAAAAGAAAAATTATTGAAAAATTTATACCATACATATTTGCACTCCTGCCGACGTACACACAAAATTAAAAACGACAAAAACGAAAACCAGAAAACTCAAAACATAAAACAAAAAAAAAAAAAAAATACAGGATGAAAAGAAAGAGAAATCTCTCGATATTTTCATTAGGGATTATATTGAAATTTATTTAACAGACAGCATCCACACATGACCATCATCATGATGATGATGATGATGATAATGATGATGAGTATACTCATATGCAAAGATAGCTAAAGTTTGTGTCTTTATATTTTGCAATTTTGACATGGCTTTTCACATTTAATAGACACAAACGCCTGCAGTGGCAAATTGTGCAATGTGCAACATTTTCTTGCTAAAAGCAAATAATAAAATCCAAAGAGACGCCGACAGAGAGACACGTACAGCAAGGGAGATAGATATATGAAATTAATATTTCAATATTAAACACGGTATGCAGCAGGCACAAAGTAAAATATGAGATATGTATATCTGCAATTGCATCTATATATATATATATATATATATATTTGCATCTGTATCTACTCATTCTCCTTACTGCATCTCTTCTCTCCTCTTTATCGACAGATCTCTCATACTCTTACACACTGTATGTCTGTGAGTTGTGCGTCACGTTATTGGCATCACTTTGATAGCCGCTGGTGATTGTCACCAATATATTTGAAGACAAATAAATACGATACGTTTGTCAAGGTAACGAATATCACATCGTATGTACAACCACCCCCCACTTTCTCCTCTTTGAGTTCACATTTTATTTGAATAAAACGCATTCATGTTTGCACAAACACAGAGATTTGACTGTATAAAATTTATTAATTTCAAGTTATAGCCAAAACCCAAAAGGTAAGGCCAAAAAAATTTCCAAATGTATGCATAATGGGAGTTTTATATTAACGAAATATCAAAACAGAGTTATCAATGTCAAAGAAAGTTCATCAAAAGTTATTACAGCTTGTGGCAACAAATACGATTCTGAGAATTTTCAATAATCAAAGCAACAGATACAAAGAGCAAGGTAAAATGACCAAAGGAAACTTATTGCCAATATTTAACAAGATGCTGAGGATGTTTTATATTAATGATTATTTACGGAAAATGTACTCAAAGGGTAAGCACAGATCCTTTGGGTATATGAAAAGTAATAAATAGCCTTGCTTTTCTGTCAACAATTTTCATAATGTCAGAAAATTGCTTTTAGGGACACTGGATACAGCAATTTGACTTGTTTCTACTCTCTAATCACAGTCAGAATGTCCTTTTTATAGGTAATGGCTGATTTATTTCTCTTCATTTTACAACACATAATCAAAACGATTTGTAGTTCTGTTTGTCAATTTTTAATTAACTTAAAAATGAGTATTGAAAATCATTAAAATAAAAACTCAAATAAAATTAAAATGACAAAAAAAAAATTTATTGCAAAAAAAAGGGGAAGAAAAATGTTGACATTTTCAATAAGGATTTTTGTTGCAAAAAGTAATTTTTGTGTGAAGCCTCCAGCAAATGATGAAGAGGCGAAGGATGAGGAGGAAGAGACAAGGGACAGCAATCGTTAAAAACAATAAAAAAAAAAAAAAAAATACATATAGATTTATATATATATATATGTATATATATAACGAAAGGAAAAAAAAAAAAATTGGAGCAAAAACCGCAGTAGCATCAGGCAGAATGGAGATGAATCGTGTAGAATGAGGAGTATGCAGAGAAAAAAGGACGAGGGAAAAGCGAGCAGAGCAAAAGAGAAATAAGAATTTCAAATAAATCCGATTAAATGGAAATTTATTGTCATCCAGTGGCAAACGGGCACTTACTACTTCACTGGGGCGTGTGCTCTCATCGACCGGAGTTGCCATTCCTCTATCCACTATCACCCCTCTCACCACCCCATCCGCCTTTCGGTCATAGTCACAGTGCCAATACCAATGCCAATACCAAACCCAAGCCCAGACCCAATCCCAGTCTCTGCTCAGTCGCCTTCAACACTTCAAATATGCTCGCCGACTGCCATACAACATTCATTTTATTTCCCCAAGCCTCCCTCTCTCACTCTCTATCTCTCTTACTCTTATTCTCCATATCGTTGTCTCTCTTTTTCTCTTACTCTGGTCGCTAAAAGCCAGTAATGTCCTTTCGCCACACTCGACTGCATTTTTCTTTAACACTTCAATATACTGGACACACAGCTAACAAAAAAAAAAAAAAAAAAAAAAGGGGACAAAAAACCTCACACGAAAAAAATGAAGAACCGAAAGGGAGTAAAAATTTAGCCTTACTGCAATAAACCCCCTCTTAATACCCCTCACTTACCGTTTACCACGTACTCTTACCCAGAATCACCGCCAAATAACTAACCATAGTCGCCGAATATCTATGCCAAGCCAATGCCTTTTTCATTGACTCTTGTCTAGTTTTGCGGTTGCCCAGCGACACAAACTGCCAATGGACAGAGGGGCTCGCTCCTCTCTATCAGAGCATTCCCTTCCCGCTTTCACTAACATTTTCGAATATGCAAAGAATTAAGTAGTGTAAATAAAAAAGTTAAGCCTCAACCGCAGTCTGGTCTGGTTTGGGGATCAATGATAGCAAAAAAAAAAAGGAAAGGAAAAAAAGATTACACACCAGCAAAAGAAGTCCCCAAAATAAAAATCCTACAAAAATATTCGTTAATTAAGGCTTCTGTGGGTGGCAAAAGTGGTAAGGCAAAGTGCCACAATGATAGAAAGATGGGATATCGGTGTTCGTGGTTAGATAATTGTGGAATTTTATGTGGTCAGCTTAAATAAGCTATTCCATATGGAACAAGAGAATTGACTACTTACTATATGTATATTAATGTTTAAGTCCAATTATAATTATATAAAAATTTTATAATAGTTATATGAAAATTGCAAGAGGTGCGACGACGAAGGACACAGGAGTGTCATCACCATTGTGCCAGTTCAATTTAAAATGAATGTCATACTTGAAACGTGCTAGTTGCTAACAATCGTGTGTCAATCTTCTACGACAGGCAGACAGACAGATAGATATCTGTTAAAACCCTCGAGTCGACCTTATTCGAATTATAAATTAAGAACAAAGTGATGACAGATGCCCAGAACACCAATGGGAACACATCAAACACTGTGTCATTGTCATGAAGGTCCAGACATAATGGCAGCAGCAGCACTAACAATTGTTGGTTTAAGGTTTAGTGTCCATTAAACAATAAAAAATTTTCAAAATACAGAGTAGAAACCAAGCTAAGGAGTTGTGAAATGTAAAATTTGGTATTTTTTAGCATTTTATGCCGATCAAGAATATATAAGCTTTATATTAGCAGTCGAATGCCTTACTTAAGCAACATATTGCATTTAATTTTCATATGATATCTAAAGATAATTGTATTTATATATAATAGAGAGGTTTGGGGTCTTGGTTTGGTTCTTGAAATATTTTATTGGCCAGTTACTCAAAAGGTAATATATCTGATTTGGCAAGTATGCAGGTCGTTTACTTAGCCATGTATTGCAGCTGCTGCCACCCATACCACAGCTTCTGCCTGCCTTCCCATTGAGCTAAGCACCACAAACCACACTCCTTTTAACCAACTTGATGATGGCTGCCCGCCAACGACCTCAGCTGGTTTGGTAGTATTCTTTTTCCCCTTTTTTTTTTTTTTTTTTTGCCCCCTCTCTTTTTCTTTTTTTGATGTTTTCTTTTAGGTTTGCGTCGACGTCGTCGTTGTCGTTGTCGTTGTCGCGGCGTGAAAATTGTTCGCTTTGTTTGGTTGTTTGTTTGTTGACACGAGTTCTGGTCTTGATCCTGGTAGTAGCACTGGTACTGGTAACTGGTACTGCCACTGGTCCTATTTCAGGTTCCATGTCCTGCTGCTGCAGCATTTCACTTAGAGTAAACACCTTCTATGTACGAGCGATGACATGGCAAGGACCAGGAACAGAAGGAGTAGTAGAAGCAGTAGCAGCAGCACTTCTCACAGTGCTTTGGCACATTTTTATGCTTTGACATTTTTACGGCTCTCCTAGCAATTTTTACGGCAATGGCAGCTGACTGACTTGAGACTAACTGCTGCGAAACTGCAGCAGTTTCTGCAAGACTTCAACATGTCTCCCCGTTTGCTAATAAAGTCCTTTTCTTTTCTTGTCTTTGACTTTAATGCGCTTTCAATAAAATTTTATGTGAGTTTTGCTTGCATGCAAATTTTATAGGTCCTAAGGACCAGCAGCAACGGCTGAGAGATAGACTAACCACCCACTGAATGCTGGAGGAGCTGGCCAACTTGAAGGAATATACAAAAAAAAAAAAAAAAAAAAAAAAAAAAAAGGCAAAAAAGTAAACGAAAACAACAACCAAATGACAATGCAATTTTTTATTTCTTTCTTTATTTTATTTCATTTTCTGTCGCGAACAAATTCATTGCAGTTGTAAGGGTTTGCTTCTCGCTTCATTTTTTTTTTTTTTTTTTTGTTATTTCTGTTATTTTACCCTGTACTTATAAGTTGTATAAGGGTATACTAAAGTCAACTTAATGGGAAAAATGAGAGCTCTATAAAATATATATATTCTTGATCATTGTTTATGTAGATTTAGCCATATCATTCTACTTATCGTTCTTTCCATATGTTTATCTAAATTTTAGATATGATAAGAGCAAGAGAAATCAAATTTCTACACAATTTGTGTTTGATTAAAAAATCTAACTAAGGCAAAGTTAAAGTTATTGCTAATAAACTCTTTAATCTATCAGGAAATCAAATATTATTACCTTTAAAGAAATGTTTTCTACATGTAAAGGCATAAGTTCTACTATATGCCGACTGGTGGCGCTAGTGTGCATATGTAGTATTAAAACTTATTGGAGTAGTTTCCACTTTTAAGAATTTTTAGCTTTATAAACTTTTAATCAGGCTTGATTACAGGGTATAGCCAAATCGGTATAACGACTTGCTTGCCTCATTTCTTTCTGTTTTCTTTTTTTTTTTTTTTTGTCGTCGTCGTTTTATTTGGTTTTTGTTGGGGACTGTAAATTGCGCTTGTTATCGATAAATCATGCAACCATTATTTATGGTGTGCTCATGTGTGTGTGTTTGTGTATGTGTGTGTATATCTATGTGTGGATGTGTGCAGCTGGCTGCATATGTGACTGGCCTGTTCCTGCTCCACCTCCGGCTTGTACTACTCATCCTCTTTCTACAGTTGCTGCTGCTGCTGCTACTGCTGTTCCTCGTGCTCTTTCTCTATGCTGAAAATTATTTTTCAGTTTTCGATTTTTCGCTTTGAAATACCCATTTCATGTATAGAGCGAGCCGTGTGTTTCCTCGATTTCTTTTTCGTATTTTGTTTTCTCTTGTTATTTTTTTTTTTTTTTTTGTAGTTGTAGTGTTTTTCTTTTTTTTGATTTTTCTTCTCATTCGTTCTCTCCTCAGTCCCTTTCTCTTCTCCAATGCGATTTTTCGTATTGCATGCTTTTTAGCATATGCCATTGGCCGTCTGTTGGGGATTCGACTGTTCTCCTACCACCATTCCGACTAGCCCATCTCTGGCTCCAGCACCAGCTCCAGCTCCGACTATGACTATGGCTCCGGCTCCGACACCCGCAAATCTCTCTCACAGAGCTTTTCATTGTGTGTAAGGTTTTTCACTTTGGATACGATTCTACGAATATACTTCTCTCCTCTTTCTCTCTTTACCAATGCTTTGCTTCTACTTTTCATCCTCTCGCTTCTCTATCTTGTTGTTGCTGTTTTTTAGCATTTAATACAGTTGAGTGTCTGGCACAAATGTTTGGTAGAAATCGATAAACTGACAAATTGCTTGTTGGTTTCCATATATATATATATATAAATGTATGTGTGAGTGTGTGTGCGCCTGTGTATGGTCCTTGGTCGGTTGAATAGCTGTTGGGTGCAGTGTAGCAGCAGGAATGCCAAAAGAGGACAAATTGTACAACTGTAATTGTTGTCATATTTAAAATGCAAGGCATTTGTTACATTTTTCGAGTGGGCTACTACAACGACGACGACGACGACGACAACGACAAGTTAAATGAAAAAGAAAAACACTTAAAGCAAAAGTTTAGATTTGTATTCAAAAAAGATCCTTTGCATGCTGCTTAAATAGCATTAACATTTTACCCTTTGAGCTAAAATGCCAAACATATTATAAAGGACTTGGATTTCAGTTATCAATAAATTTATCATCATCATCATAAATGAAAGATCAACTGTACTTCAAATTTTTTAATGATTAGTTAACAAATGCAACAGGTTACAATATTTTCAGTGAACAGTCATGAATATATTTCATATTCAAAATATCAAATCTAAATAATTCTATATATAATATAAGATCAAAGAGACAAAAGCCAAAACTAATAAAAAAATAACAGAAAATTAATAAAAATGGGAAATAATTAAAACTCACCTGCATATTTTCACTTCCATTTAGTAGAAACATAATTTCAATCAAGGAACAATCAAAATTAAAGAACAGCAAAATAAAGATGGAAAAGCAAAGAGAGAACTAGAAAGTAATTCGAATTATAACAAAATTTATAAAATAAATAAATATATATAAAGTATGTATTAATAATTGTTAAATTAAGTCTGAAATGTATTGAAAAGACGAAACAAAAACAACCTTATGATTGTTCATTGAACTTATTTTGAGCTATCTAATAAAGAAAGTTTTAAAATTTTAGACTTTAGACTCTAACACATTGTTCTTAAAGTTCTTTAAGCATTCCATTACTTAAAATAATTTTTTTTTTTTTATTTTATTTTATATTTTTAAAGAATATTTTTGAGTTACTTAAACTTAACAAATAACCTGATTTGAGAATAAAATTCCATTAGTATTCCCTAGAGGATTCCCTGTTCTAAGTGAACAAGAAGAAACTAAATTATTAAATTTAAACAATTCAATCTTGAAATATGATTTATAGATAAGGTGTTTTTCTTGATTTTTTTTTTGTTTCTTAACAATAGTGATTGGCAAACAAAAGCTTTTAGTACAAGGTGAATAATCTAAAGGTTGTTTTTTTTTTTTGTTTTGAAGTTCTTATTGCAAATTATATGCTGTCATCTCTGGCAAATCACAAAGCGGAAATGGGGGTAACAAAACAAAAAAAAAAAGGAAAGGAAAGGAAAGAAAAACTAAAACTGCAAACTACTACAATATGAAAAGAAAAAAAAAAAAAATGAGAGAAACTTATCAAATATGCACAGCACATGGCAAATCGTTTGTATTTTTCATTCATACATTTCAATTCAACTGCAAACATTCGATATTTTTCTATGCATTTATCAAATACAATTTTTATATAGAAATATCACGCCAGTCACGTGCCGAAAAATGGGCAAACATCGAACGAAACGAAACTGAAAATGTAAAACATCACAAAAACAGCAAAAATAAACGAAAAAAGAAGAACCACAGTGAAACGAATTTTTGACTGAAAAGCGTCAAAGGTCACAGGTTCACTTCAGATTATTATTATTATTATTATATTTTGCCATTTTTTCTTTTTTGTATTTTTGTTTGCTTTTTCTCGTTTTTCGGATTCTAAAAACACAAACATATAATTTTCATCAATAATACCGTTTGCAGCAGACAAGTGAATTTGATGAAGCCCCCCACTAGGATGGCGAACACCATGGGATACCAAGAGCGCACAATCGAGCGCTCAGGATGTGATGACGTCCAACAATATGCTTCTCTTTTTTTTCCCTCTGTTTTTTTTTTTTTTTTTTTTTTGGTCTCTTCCCCCCCTTTTGTTCATACGTCCATCCTGTCCATTTGTTCGTTTGGGTTCATTTTTATTTTTTTTATTTTTATTTTTGTGGGTAGAGAAGGTTTAGAAAAATACTTTATAGAAAAAAAAACAAAATGAGGGGGGTGAGAGAAAAAAAAATTGGAATGTATACGGAGTAATAATGGTATTTATTTCTAAATAAAATGTCAGTCCTGTTTCAGTCACACACACACACACACACACACATACACAGCAAGAGGCCAAAGCGCTGTAAATCCCTTATGTTTGTGGGTGTGCGTGTGTGTGTGTATGTTTGTTTTTGGTGTCAATGTTTGGACATTTGTTGTAGCCGTTTTGAAAAATAAAACCTCATTTCGTTTGAAACAATGAAAATGCTTTCCCTCCTTATTCCTCACCATATGCGTTTCTCTATTCCCGCTTTTTCTTTCTATGTGTATGTATGTGTGTGTGTGTGTGTGTGTGTGTGTAGTGCCATTAAAATCGTGGCAAATAAATCCGTGACTTGGTATATAAAAATATATTGCATAGTTGACGGCGCAATGGCCTGCAACGCAACGCAAGATCCATATATGCATGTGTATGTGTGTGCGTGTGTGTATGTGTGTGCCTGTTAGTGATGGCCATGAACCAAAAACTAAAACTCTTTTGTTTGAACTGAATTGCACACATTTGTTAAGGGAAATGCACCATTTGGTACATATATATTGTACTTTGAGTCTATAAAATCGCTAAAAAACATGAAACATATAAAGAATATTTGTTGCAGTGCCTTAAATATCAAAATTTAAAAAAAAATAATATGGCAAAATGCTTTCGGTATGCATTTAATTTAGAAATTTGTATAAACTAGTGTACCACAGGGCGTATGAAAATATTATAATTAGTTAATAAGACAAGAGATTACAAATCGGTAAAAGCATTCACATAATGAAAATTTCATCAAAATTATTGAACTAAATTTCGTGTTAACTTTAAATGTCGTTATTAACATTTGTCTATTAAATGGGTTAAAACTATTAATTATTAAATGTCCTTTTTTTGTTTTGCCTTTAGTAAATTTAATTTTGTTGGCTACATTAAAATTAAATCGAAATTCACGATCTAATACCAACTGTTACCCATTTACCTTATTGTATCATTTGGTGGTACTGCAGAAATGATTGCTTATCTAGAATCCACTTGCCTGCTCTCAAAATGTAACTCTTTCCATACAATTTATCCTAAAACCCTAGCCAAAAATTGTTTCACAAATATTTTGCTGTAAAAAGTTAAACCATTATAATAAAAATAAAAAAAAAAAAAAAACTAAAAGGAAACTAAAAATAAAAATGTAAAAAAAAATATGAGTGGATGACATAAAAAATATGGTTTGGTGAATGCAATTGCAATACTATATGGCATATGGCATATCCTATATCCTATAGCCCACACACGTTCCGTTCCTATCGCTGCCTAAACACACATATTTTCTGTATACAGTTTTGTTTATTTGTCTCTTTGTTATTTACAGTTATGCTTTATGGAATTCTTTTCATTTTCTTTTTTTTTCAAATTTTTTTTTTCTATTTTGTTGTTGTTATTGTTGCTGTTTGCCGAGCAGAATTTTCAATTTTCACACAGTGCAAAGAGAGAAGAGGCTTTTGTTTGGGGTTATCAAATGCATTTTAGCATTATAGCCTGGCCATAAATTATTGTTGTTGAAGAAATCGGCTTATATACGATACATATATATATATATATGTGGATATATATATATATATGCATGTGTGTGTGGTGCTTGGGTATAATGAAAGTAAGGTGCGGTCCCTGCAGTCAAATGCAATTCATTTTTCATATTTACAAAAAAAGAATAATAATAAAAAAAGAGAAAAAACAAGAAAAAAAATTCTCCCACTCTCTCTTCATATTTTTTTTCTGCGTGATGTGTGTGTTGTTGTGTTGGTTTGGCAAAGTAATTTAACAAATGGATTTCTAAACAAATACGGAAGTTTAATTTGTAACCAGAAGGACATAAGCGTGGGGCGGAAGGAAGCCAAGGAAATGTATGCCAATGGCAGGACAAGTCAAGGAAAAGGAGAAGAACCAAAAACGGAGAAAGGAGATGTAGAAGAAGGCAAAGCAGCAGACCACTTGCCACTACAAGCAAAAACCGCAGGCCAAACAACGCCCAAAGGGAGGTGAAGGCTAACACTAACAACACTCGCTATAAATGAAAAGGAGATGGGGTGTCCTATCCTATATGAGTGTTCGTGTTCGTGTGTGTGTGTGTGTGTGTATGGGTATAAATGTGGGTGCACTGACATAGTGGTGAGTGGGGGCAGCATATTCGCACTTCAAGATGGCTTCGATATTTCTTAGTCAACAAAATGGCGATTGCAAAATTGTCGTCCTCGAGGTTCCACAACGCAGCGTTAAGAAATTACTTTGCTTCTCTCTAGAGATGGCAGCGTGATAAACTAACCGTCATTACGATAAGGAAATTGAATAATTCTTTTGCTTGTTGCCATGAATATATTTTGCCTAAACTTAAAGCTAAAACTTGTGGTCACTCATCATATTTAGTTAAAAGTATATCAAAAGTATTTATTTCTAAACTAAAAGATTTAATCTATTTACAATTATAATGTTCTATTAAGAAGGCTTGAAGGATTTGTTGAATGTAGAGATCATTATTTTATATTTATATATAGAACGATTTGAAGCGCATTAGAGATAACACGAGCTCAACTCTATTTCTTTGCCTCATTCTCACACTTGTCTTTCTCACTCCGTTGTCTTTCCACCTCAGATTTGCTTTCTCTTTCCTTCTCTATGGGCAGTGGCATTTTGTGGCCTGGCCTGGCCTAGCTCCGCCTCTGCCGCTTACTTGGCAACCGCCTTTCGCCGCCTCGCTGCCATTTGTTGCCACCGCTACCGCCGCCGCCGCCGCTGCCGCTGCCGATGCTGCCGTTGCCTCAAAGTTGACACAGTTTACATTGTTGCCACATTTATATAGCTTGGCAGCTTTTATGGCACTTTGGCTTTTGTCTTGAAGCTTCCCAGCTTTAGCCAAAGTCAACGGAAATGGGAACAGAGAATGGTAGTATAAGGGCAGCGTCGGCCATCGTAATTCTCAATTTGCCAAGGCGACAATTTAATGGATTTCCAGGTGTGCAGCAGCAGCAGCAATATGAACCAATGAGACACCCCAAGCAAGCGGAGAAAGCAGAGCCGAGTGTGTTTTCAAATTGAATTGAAATTGCAGAAAATGACATTAAAAATTAATTAAATTGATTGCAATGCGAGAAAGTGTCACAAACAGGATAGAGCCACCCCCATCCAGTTATACACCACTTCCCTTCCCTCTCTTTTTGCAACTAGAGCACCTGAATGATGGGGAAGGAGTATGCATTAATTTGCCATATCTTTCTTAATCTCCTCCCTCCATCTGTCACACTCTCTCTTAATTCTAAACTCTTTGTTATCACAATGATCAAAGGAATTATTAACGGGGTAAATCGGTTTTATTACACAATTTGCATGAATCAATTTGACTTTTTTCTAAATGAATGAATGAATCTAAAACTTTATATCTTATGATCTGAAAATGTATGCGCAAGAAACAATGAAAAACAAAAATCTTATCATGAATAATGTTTCTTTAATATTAAAACTATATATCTTTTGATTAGATAGAGTATTTAATTGATTAATTTCCAATCGTATTTTTGTTTGCATTTGCAATTTCACTTAATTGCCCCTGCCAGGGACGACTTCCGTTCAAATCCCTCTGCCTGTTTCTTCCTCTTACAATCGACACCATCAAGTCGCATTCCGTACATTGATTGCCTGACTTATGGCAGCCATTTAATTGGCCGCCCGCCACGTCAAAGACAGCCAAAATGAAGAAATATTATCGAGTTTTGGGGGGAGTTGCAAGAGAGGATCCCCCAAATCTTTTGCCCCTTTTGCAATGTTGCAAATCAATTTGCTCTTTGGCAAAACTTTTGCTACCTTTTCCAAACACACACACACACACACACATACATATACATACATATATTTGTTTGCACAAAACATAAGGAAAAAGTTTCGCTTACTTATTGGCAAAAGAAGTTGTTTCCAAATTTTTTGGCTCATAGAGAAAGGGAGTTAGCCAGCATATGATAAAGTAAGAGAGGAAAAACTCTGTGGCAATTGCAGCATTTTGTGATGTTGCCAAAATATGTGAAATGCAAGCCAGAGATAGAGAAAAAACAGAAAAGTAAAATAAACCTAGCAAAAAAAAAAAAAAAGAACGCAAACAATTTGCTGTCAAGTGGTTTGTGGTGTTAGTTGGCCCAAGAGATAGAAAGAAAACTCTCAAGATAGGTAAGAAAAGCAACAAGGGTAAAGGACAAAAAGAGTAGACCTCTCTAAGTATTGTGGCAAGCTTATATTTTTGACATGCTAATACTCTTTATTATAAAAATAAAAACGAACTTAAACCTTTATTCTCGATCAGCAATAACAGTAATGTCTCTAATATGAAAAAAGTTAAAGAGAAAAGGCTTTTATCTTAAAGATGTATTGCCATGAAGACAATTTACTTTCATGTATTTAAAAAGGTAAATGCCTATTTTCTGAGAAACTGTCACTTCTTTTCTCTTGTAAAAAAAAAAAAAAAGCTATTGGTAAATTAGTTTCTTACCACGATGAAGGTTTTTTGCACAAGACACACAAATTGGACATAATGCTGAAGGAAAAATCCTCTTTTTTTTTTTTTTTTTTATTTTTTTGTTTTCTTTTGCTGTTTATCTTGGCAGTCGCACACAGAAAGTCTTTGTGTAGGTTTGTGCTTTCAAGTGACTGCGACTCGTTAGGTTATCAGTTGCAGTGGTGGCAAGAACCACAAGCCACCAAAGGACCTTCAGTGAGCCGTAGACGTAAACAACATCAACACTCAACTGACACCTTTAGCAATATCTTTACAAAGGCAAAACGGAATTTCATAATTATTTGCACGTCTTTCAGTTGGCCACGGCCTCGATGTCTTACCCCACTCTCAATTCCATCACCACGCCCATTCTCTCTTTGCAATGGGTAAACAATAAGGCTCACATATACCCATACACACACACACACACACACACACACACACACAAGGTGGAAACAAACAACAAAATGGCGTCGCTGGCAGACACCACAAACAACAAGGCCTTGGCTTTCTTTCTCCATCATCATTATCATCACCATCATCATCATTGCCACATCACAGTCTCCTTCACTGTTTCTGTTTCTGTTTCAGTTTCTCTTTCTGTCTCTGTCTTGTTGATCAAGCGAAAATTTTAATAGAGTCGACGTCAACATCGCCTGCCCGCTTGCCCCTTTGGCTCGTTGGTTCGTTGGTTGGTTGGTTGGTTGTTTACGCCTCGTCAACAACAACGTGATTGCTGGTTCTTGCAGCTGCTTTAATTAAATTTTTAAATAATTTTTGCTTCGTTCTTCTCCCATCGTTTTCTTTTTCGCTCTTAATTTTTTCCATTTTTTTTTTTTTTTTGTTTTTGGTAGTGTTTTTCGGTTGTTTATCGTTGAAAGTTCTGCACCTATACACACACACTCACACACACATGCACATACATGCACACAAACACACAGTTTTACCTACTTCACTTATTCATTCTCTTTTCTTCTCTCTCTCTCTCTCTCTCTCTCTCTGTCTTTTGAGTTATATATGACAATGTGTACGTAAATTAAAATTGCATTAAAAAAAAAAATGCGAGATTGTAACTTGTCTGCATAATGGCAGATTTTTAATTGCCAGTCCAAAATAAAGAAAAAAATGAAATACAAAAAAAAACCGTGTGCATAAAACGTGTTTCTCGAAATTATTATAATGAGCGTATGGAGAAGAACAAAGAAACCACGAGAGCAAAATATGGAGAGCAACAGAGAGTCGGAAGGAGATAAAACACTCAATGCGATCGAATATTATAAATTATTACGCATACGACCCCTTGAGCTGGGCCTAGGCGAAAGTCAAGCTGTGACCTCGGCTTTGTGGTTGTCACAGATGAGAAAGAGAAAGAAAGAGAAAAGGAGATTATAAAGGGAAAGGAGACAAAACTGCAAAAAGTGGAAATTAGAGTGAAGCTTATATTCAGTTAATAAAAATGACTTAAAATTTGTAAAACGAAAACCCAAATTCTTTTTATAGAACTTTCTTAGTATTTCAACAGATACATAAGACTTTTCCAATCCCAATCACTTCTGCATTCACTTATCATTGTGTTTCGCAATGACTTTTGCCCGTCTCATTCTTTCATTCGTTATGAAACGTTCATTAGAAGACTTATGGTGACAGGCGCCTTAGATTGATACATTACGTAAAAATTCTAATGATATCAGTTGTCAAGTTAGACATATGTGCTTATATAATGAATCATATTCATTTCATATATTAAATGATTGGTTATGGAATTCTTTGTATATATAAAATATAAGTACAGATTAAATGTATTCTAGATATGGTCCACCCTAATGCAGCAGCTTCCCACATGCTTATGCTTTTTGAGCTGCGATATATTCGGTTTCGCTTCTTTCATTTAATTTTTTGGTTTCACTTATGATACTCTAACAAACGATAGCATAGATGAATATATGAAGTAAATATGAAAAACTATATAGAGACCGATATTTTAACTTTATATATTTCCTGCAAAGGATATTTCTATATTCAAGTTTCTCTAACAAACTTTTTGATTTAAATAACTAGAGACATGGCAAGGCCTACTAATGATCGATTGATTCAATGACAAGTCTGCAAGGGTATACAATTTTCGGTTTCATTAAAATTAGCTTATCATAGAGCTCTTGTGCCTTCTGGTCATTGCAATTGCTGCTTGCTGCTCATTTTTATTGACGCTGACGTCGCATTGGCAACGCCAACGGTTGGGATAACCAAAGAGGACAGGGACAGAGACTTTGGTGGACATGGTGGACTCGATGGATGCAATGCTGTTGCCGTTATTTATGTGGCCATATATGTAATATGGGCTGAGACAACGTGATGGTCGTCGTTGTGCGGTGGCCCAGTGGCGGTCAGTCCCACATAATTATGCGAATTTTTCGTAATTAAATATTCCTTGTAATTTGCATTCGCTTCGAACGTTTCTTTTTTGTTTTCTTTTTTTTTCCTCCTTCATTTATTATGCTCTTCGCTTGCTTTTGTTGTCAATTTTTCCATTTTTTCTCCCCTTTTTATTTAAAAAAAAAAAAGGTAATTGAAAAATACAATAAAGCGGTTTTTCATATATGTATATACCTATCTGTATGTATGTATATTTATGTATTCTTTTATATATAAATATATATTTATATATATGTGTGCAATTATAAAAGTCGTGTAAGTGAAACGGCGTTAGGTACTGGAACCTATTTGTACTTGATGTAGGAAAAAGTTGGAACCGACAAAACTTTTTCAGCAAAGAACAACATACCAAAAATTTTTGTTTTTTTCAATTTCCGGCTTAAGACAAACAAATGTATTCCTCCTTGAAAAAAAACAGAGGAAAAAAGAAGACTCAAAATTTGGTACGATTAGATTAATGCACCAACTACAAGATACCCTTTACCATAAGAATTTACAGTTTAATTATCTTATCTTTTAAGTTTGGCTTTAAATCTTTTACCAAGGAATTGTCTTTTCATTACATTTTAATAATAATTTTCTTTGTTTTTTAATTATTAGAAAAAATTCCACACATACTGCAGAACTCAATAATGAATATATCCTTTTTCAAACAAGAAATACAAATAACTTGAGATTTTTTCCTTTTGCATTTTACTTTCATTCTCTCAATTGCAATATACCCTTTTTCCCTATGGGTTATATATATAGGGTAAGTAAAAATGGGGCCATGTCGGGTAGAATCTTCTGCTACAACGGAAGTGTTGCTGCTGCTTGCTTGTTTGAGAATGAAAAACAACAACAACAACAACAAGAACGACAAGAACATCAAGAGCAGTAGCAGCAGCAGCAGCAGCAGAAGCAAAAGCAGCAGCATCAGCAACAGCAAAATGAGGGGCTCAAATTTATTTTTTATTTACACCGGATATTAATTTTATAGCAGGCAGCAGGCAACGAGGCGCAAAAAAAACTTGACAAACTTTTTTGATCTTTACACTGAAGAGTTTCGCATTCAATAATTTTTCGTCTTTTTCATTTTCTGTCCAGCTGTCAAAAGTGAAAAATCAGAAAGGGAAAGGCAACTGAGGGAAAACCATGAGTTTGGTGAGGGGGCAGGGGGTGAAAAAAAAAAAATAAGAAAAAGAAAAATGTAAAAAGGAAAACTGGGTATGAACTACAGCTAATAACATATACAACTTCCGTTTTTCCGGAAATGTGCAAGTGAGGCGGCCATTTTAAGTGTATGTCAGTATGCGTGTATTTGTGTAAGCGTGTGTGTGCACATGTATCTGTGTGTGACTTTTGATATGCTAAAAGCCAAAAAAAAAGAGTCCTTGGACAAGAAACAGCAGCAGCACCAGCAGAAGTAATAGCAACAGCAGCAGCAGCAGCATCAACAACATCTTCAAGACCCACTATTGGGTGGGTCAGACCCAACCACTATCAAGCTAAAACCCGTCTCAAATGCCCTCTGCCACCATCAGAAACCCACCTCTTTGAAAAAGCATCCAAGCGAAACGCATCAGTAAACACCTTCACCGACTTTTATGTACGTTTTTCTTTTATGTCTTGTCAGCATAAAAAATGCATGCAAACAAACAAACCAACAGGCAGGACAATATCCCGAACCCAGAACCCCGTACTCTAACAACCCGGCCTGCTCTCCATCTAATCCACAATATGTGTTGGTGTCAACCAACACGATATCATTGTACAGGTATATAGGTATGTGTGGATGTGTGTAAGTGTGTGGGTGTGTTTATGCTTTCTTTATTCAACTCCCCGTGTTCTTGACAGCAATGCAAATAAACAACAGGTTGATCTCAAAATATATTTAGAATATATTCACTGGGGTTAGGTAAGAATATAGGCAAACTGTTATACACCAAATTGGTTTAAAGAAAAAGAAACCAATTGTTTTCAATATTAATGATCGATCTGCTGGATCTGTTTTTCTGTCCTTATCGAATGCAGAACCGAGATATCATTCCTTTATTTTGATTGAAGCAATAAAGTTAAAGGAAAAACAAGACGAAACTGGTATACAAAACTATTATACCTACGTAAAACATTAGTACCAAACTGTAATACAATCACGAATCAGGATATAAATTCTTTATATAGACTTAACTACAAAATAGAGCAAAAAACAAACTTAACTAATATACTAAACTGTTATACTTTATCAAATGCATGGTATTAAACTGTTATATACTCGAAAAAAGTTACCTTATATTGCCAAAAGCAGAAAAATTCGATAGGAAAGCATCAAAAATGGTATAATAATAAACTGATACACCTTATTTACCTCTAACACTAAACTGTTATACTGGAGGCTTAAATCCATACTTCAACTGGGTATTATTATGTAACAGATTTTAATACATTTTTATTATATTTAGAAATATGCCATGTGCCTTATACACTGTATAGTTAATATGCTCAAATTGCTGTTGTATTGCATTTTTAAGTTGGCTTCTCCCACTGAAGACTGCATCAAATGCATCACCAAAGAGCCTCTTGGAAGTGAACAAACAAAATTCTTCTCTTGCATTCTTTTACTCCTCTTTTTCTTTCTCTTTCTTTTTCTATTATACCTAAAGATATGCATACATAAGTATATAAAATTGTAAATTATACGTATATATGAGAGTATATAGACGCTTATGTATGTATGTATGTTTATTTTTAGACGGGGGGTCTATTTGCCATCCAGTGTCCTGTTCTTTGTACCATATTCTTGGGTGTTGTGTGGAGAATCTTAGGCCCATGCTGGGCTAAATATGCTTTTGATGAAAAGCAGGAAGTTACTGCTTTCTACCAACTTTGCTTCATTCCCAAAAGCCCCTTTTTACACACACACATACACAGAAACCATTCCTTTAGACATCTTACAAGAGTGCAAAAATATTCACAAAGGGAGTAGCTGCAAGCTGTGAGCTCAGTAAAATTCGCATATTGCATGCTTGCTAAATTAAATTAATTACATGTAAAATGTGAAGCCATATAAAGACCACACCCCTTCGCCACCATCCGCGCACCATAACCTCAATCCCAACTAGCAGAAAACAAAAACTATGCAAAGCAAATAAACAGAAATATGTGAAACTATGAAATCTACTTTTCATGTCATATTAATGCAACACAAAAAAAAAAAAAAAAAACAAAAAAAAAAAAATAAAATAAAATGGAAAAAAGAATTATTAAAAGTTGTTGCAAATTAAATTAAGGTATAAAATGTGCGGCCAGCCAGCAGCTAAATGTCAACTGGGTGAAAAAAAAAACACACACACACACACGCATTCAAAATGGAGATAGAGTGAGAGAGAGAGATAGATTTAGCCAGCGACAGAGACAGAGAGTGAAAATTGAATTGTGGAGAGAGCTTAATTGAATCAAGTTGGCTTTTCGCATTGCCAATGTGCTTGAATGGATAAATGAAATAGATATATGTATATATCAAGGCATATTAATAGGCAACTCTCAAAAGGATTCTCCATGTTGTCATCTAGATTATAGTGGAAAATGAAGAACTCTTATGTAATACAGTGAAATAACCATTGCAATTTGATCATATGTAGAGTGACTAGTCACAAGAGATAAATAGAAGTCATTGAATATGATTACTATATGTATACAGTTTAATTTATATATATATATATATATTAAACTTTGTATCGCAATTATTATTGAATTCTCTCAAATTGGGAAATTCGTTTTACTTTTGTTTCCCTTTTTCTTCTGGATTTCTTGTTATGTATAAGTTATTTCCTTTACAGTAGGATAATTTACCTCTCTCCAACCACTTTGGCAATCACCTTTTATTCATTTTCATGCCATGTTTGTTGCTGTTGTTGTTATTATTGTGATTTCCTCTACCCATTTCCCATACTGTCAGATTAAATTCAATTACGCAGCACATTTCACATTTCGATTTCGAGAAGTTCTTACGAGAAGTCCTTTTGCCAATGTCCCTCGTTTTCCGTCCCCCTCCGCCCACATTCAACTCAGCCCTTTCGCACCTACGTGTTTAAACATCTCGCATATATATATATATATATATAATTGTATGTATATATATATATATCAGGAAATACAAACGAAATCTGCCAGATTCCTTGTATATCGTTTATTTCTTTTCCGTTTTTTTTTTTTTTTTTTTTTTTTTTTACATATGTAATAAACTTTAATCGAGTGTAAATTTCATAAAGCACAGTTGTATCACCCCTCATCCCCATACCGTATGCCGTATGGTCTCTTCAGTCAGCAAACATTATAGCGAGTGGGCCATTTGTATAGTACTTAATTCAATTTCTGTATGTTTTAAATACAGAATTGTCCTTGGCAAGGCAACAGTGTCATAAATAATGAACAAAATACCTTGACATAACAGGCAGAAGCATCAGCTGTTATATTATAGCTGCTTGTTGTTATTATTATTATTATTTTTGTTGTTGTTGTTGATGATGTTGCTGTCGCGTTCATTAAATGGTAAAGTTATTAAATTACCGCAACCAAACCAAACAGCCAACCAGGCAACCAACAGTCGTCGCTTGCAATTTGTACAATGTGAAATATGTAATTGTCACAAGGCGTTCAATAAAAACCAAAAAAAAAAGAAAAAAAAAAAGAAAAAAAAACATCAAACCCAAACCAAAACCCAGATCCAGAATACCCCAACTCAAAAAAAAAAGGGGAAAAAAAAAAAAAACAAAATTGTAAAACCTGAATCGCAAACCAATCCAATACCCGGTATCTGTAACTCAACCAAACCCAAACCAAATCCCGAACCGACTGCGAATCGAACCGAACCGAACCAAACCGAAAAAACCACATTTGGCCAAAAGGCATTGAGCGAAGGGCCACAGTTGGCGGCAAAACTGAAACTGAAAATCGATGCCGAGCAAATGACAGTGACAATTCCATTTAATTGGTTTTAATTAAATTAATGAGTAAATTTTACAAATTGCTGCAAAATGATAAATAAGTAATTTAATATATATTCATCGTTTGGTCGCGCTTGATGTTAATTTAATTTCATATCGTAAAAGTTTTCGCTTATTCATTTTTTTTTTAGTTGTTTTATTTTTATTATTATTATATAGTATATTCCATGCTCTTGTTTCTCCTGTTTGTGTAATTTTGTTGCACAAATGCTATTAAATTTAATTTAGTTTAATTAATTTTGCAAAAACGCAAAGCGAAAATGAAATTTAAGAACAAAAAAAAAAAAATAAACCTTTTGTTAATTAGTTGACAATTTGCCATCAAATAATTGTAGATAATAGCCATCATTTCAAAAACCGATGGGAGATTATACTTTACTTTCAGTGAAAGTCATATTGAAAGCAAAGATCTGTTACCTTTATTATAATGTTCAGCTTAATTTTGATTATTTAATGAATAGTTATTCTTTCAAATTATTAAATATTAAGTAGACGTTCCTTGGTATATTCACCATTTCTATTCAGATCTATTTTTCTTAAATCTCGCTGAATTGTAATAAGCTTTTACGAGTGGTTCTAGTTTCTTTTTCCATTTTCATTGGCTCTTCATTTTGATCCCATCAAGGCCCAAAGCTTACTCTTAACTAATTCCTTTTGCTAAGCATCCATTTATTTTTTCGCCGTAGAAAAACATTCGCATTTCAATGCCCTAAAACTAAACACAGGACCTTTGTTTTCTATTTTTTTCTTTTTGACCATTCTCGAATCAGATTTAATACACAACTGTTACCATCTGTTTTCTTTTCTCGTTGTTTTTTTTTTTTTTTTTTATCAATTCTCTGACAATTGGGGGCGCTTTAAGCCGGCTTATGGATAACATTCTATACTACTGACATTTAACAAGCCACAAGCCATTAACTTTTCGCCTCACTTTGGCCACGCCCACTTGTCACTTTGCATGCATAAATTTTAAGGAATAGTAGAGGAAGAGGAAACAGTAAAGTAAAGGGCAAAGAGAAGAGCTGTCAACGCGGATTCCACTCCATCGTCTGCTTTTACATCTGCAATGTACTGTGCATTCATATGAAAAATTGCCAACATCTCAAGGATTATAAGTCGAAGGCTGTCCTTTTGGAGCACCCGCTTACCCTTTATCACCCCTTTTTTTTTGCACCGACACACCTCTACTTCCAATCGCTATATCCCGTTCGTTTGGCAGTGGTTCTAACGATGATGGAAGGTCACTACTCAACATCAACTAGTCAAAACTAATCAGACGAATGTAAAAAAAAAAAAAAGAAAGAAAAAAATGAAAAGCATAGGAAAAAGAAGTCCAGGAAATTGACGTAGCCCAAACAACATTTCCATTTGAACACATAAATTTTCACAACAAATTCAATTTCCTCTTTGATTTTTCAGCAAACGAGCTTGAGCGAAGGCAACAGGCAAATAAAATAAATAACTTCCTCGGGAAAGCGGCGAGCAACAGTTGCCAATATAAACGAATGAACGCTGGGAGGCCGGGTCTCTGTCTAACAAAAGCGGAAGCGGAAATGCACTGTGCGAGTATGTATGTGAATTGGGTGTATGTGTTTGTGTGTGTTTGAGTGTATGTGAATGGGTGTGTGCTAGAACAAATAGCAAATAAGTGCAAAGCAACCAATTGATAAAGTAAAAAACACTTCACAATTCTCACTCCCATCGTGTGTATTTGTGTGTGTATGTGTGTGTGTGTGTATTTGTGCTGGGCCCTTGTAACAAAGGCCGCCGCGTTGAGAGTTGAGTTTCGAGTGTTGAAAACAACAAGCAGAAACACAGCAGGAACAACAGGACTCGGGACTAGCAATTGGAACTGGTATGCTTACAGAACTCAAGGGATGGGGATCAGAGAAGTACGAGAGTAGTAGCAGTAGCAGCAACAGCAACAGCAGCAGCAGCAGCAGTACTAGAAAAAAGAAAAACCAGAGCTAGGCAAACCACTTCATAAATAATTCATTTCCCGCCTGCTAAGTTAACTTGAACAGCCTTTTTTACGGCATTCTTATTGCCAGCTGGGTATGATCGACAGCAGAGCAACACTTGAATACAAGCCACCAATTAGATAACTTCTGATTAACATAAGCAGTTTTTTAATTGTAAGTAAACTTTCATTTTTTTTCTATTTAAATCTTTTTAAATATATAGCCACAGTTTTTTTTTTTACTATAGTTAAGTAAACAGTTGTCCATTTTGAAAGATCCATTGCAATTGAAAGGGTATATGTTTAGTCTGTACGGTTTAATGAAACGATTTGATTTTCTCTTGTATTTTTTCTCACAGTTTGGCTGCGTCTACGTGGCGAATGCGCAACATATGCAGTCAGTCAGTGGAGTTGGCCACCGCAGACGCCAAAACTAACGTGAAATAGACACGAACAAAGGCTTTTCATGCCTTTGCAAGCATAAAATTGCTTTTTTGCAACAAATATCCTGAGCCCAGGCTGCCTGACTGGCTGGCTGGTTGGCTGGCTGGCTGGCAGGAGTCTCGGCATGTTTGTCTAGCATTGAAGTCTAGGATTCATGTCTCCCTCTCTCTCTCTCTCTTCTTCTTCCCTTCCCATCACTTCTCTCTTTCTATCTCTGTCTATCTCTTTGCTGCTCCACTTGGTCTATTTGTTTGCAATTGCATGCGTATTTGATTCAATTTCTGCAATTTATTTGCAATTTGGCATCTCTTTCACTCCCATTTGCTACTATCTCTTTGATGAGGGCAAGCACACGTTTTTATTAAATTCTTTTAAAGCCCTCAAACATTGTTTGCCGGTTGTCATCCATCCGAAATGCATAAATTTAACACCTAGTAAGCAATTCATATGCCATTGTATATGGAGGAACTAAATTCCAAACACTCACACACACACACACACACACATACACATATATTCAGAGACAGGGAAGAGAGTCACCAACAATGTGCAACACCCAAACATCCGTTTCCGCTGCATCCGCTTCTCGCGTTCCCATTGCCAAAGCCAACTGCTGCTGCTGCTGCTTCTGTTACTGCATCATGTGCATATATTAAATGCTACTAAAGGAACAAACACACAGCCTGGCATTATAATTAAATGCATTGGTTAGGCTTTTGCTTTACAAACTGAGGCGGAAGATGAAATGTGGCGGTATGAGTTGAGTCGGGTTAGGCCAAAAGGTTGGCCTTCCACTAAATGGTTAGGCATTCACCTTAACGCCCTCAAGTGAGTCGCGTTCGCAAGTGACTTGCAAAGTAAATGAGCAATACCCAACAGGGTTAATGATAGATTCAAATAGTACAACACATGAACACATATACAAATCGTTGTGGGAATACAGTTAGCATAAATTTGAGTGCTACTTTAAACTATATAGCTAAACAAGATATAATCTGATTACATTCAATTTTGGTTCTAAAATCAGTTTTTACATAAATTCAAAACTCCAAGAATAAAGCAGGTTACGATCAATTTTCATAACGTTAGCACAGCATTTTGTATAGAAAAGAACTATTTTAGAATAGATATTTAATGCATATTTAAATATTATTTCCAAATCAAAGAATTTGATTTCCAAACTTACTGTTAAGGGTTTTGGTAATTTCAATTCAATGGGCCTTCTTGTTTTGTGTCAAATTTCAAGGGGGAGTAAAGCATTTTGAGTGCTCGTATTTAATCACACTAAATTCATGTATTTTCCCTCTCAAAGTTCACCCACAACCGCATTCTAATTAAACGTTCTGGATTTTCGAGTCAACTTTGTGTGTGTTTTTTTTTCCATTTTTTTTTTTTTTTTTTTTTTTTACTTTACTGTTGTTGTTAGTGCTGGTTTTGTTTCTATTTGAAAGCCTCAAATGTCACACGCCTACATGCCAGACAAAAGCTGAATGCTGAACTAGGCTCAGTTGCAGTTGCAGTTGGCCATTGCACTGGCCCATTGGCCATGTATATGGTTAGGCTTATGTAATCACGAGTGTCTCAGGTCCTTTTACCATGGCGTAAATAAATTATATTTACGCAAATTCGCACTAGGAAAGCGTGATGCAGGGGACATGTGATGGCAACCAACGTAACGTAACGAGTACGGGACGATAACTATACTACAACTAGGCAAAAGTTGCATAGAATTAGACGGTGCGGAGAGAATGCCATTGTTGGTGGGGGGAGATAGATACATGTTGGTTGGGAGGTTGTACAATGACGACGACTGCTAGTGACATGATAACATTTTGGCCTAAAATTGGCAACAACAACGCACGACTAGACAATGCCAGGATGAATAGGTGATGGAGATGGTGGTGAGATGAGATGAGCTGAGCTGAGATGAGATGAGGTGTGGGTATAGTGTGGTAAAGGGGAAACATAGATTGAGAGGAGAGACAGAGAGGAGAAGGGCTTTCATTGTTAGTGCTCGTAATTGGGTAGCAACAATTTATGCGTTGCGTAGGCCAGCCAAGGGCGATTTAGGGTTGTTTAGATTGGTAGTAGTAGTTGTGGTAGTAGTAGTGGTAGTAAAAGGGGTCTCTTCTGTCTCTCTGTTTTAGCTTGAACATGAATTACATTGCTGACGAGAATCATGGGAGAAAGGCAGGGAGGGAGAGAGAGAGAGAGTCATCTTTAAACTGCATTTGCTGCATTATTTTTACGTTTGCATTTAAATGACTTTGACCAAAATGGTAGAAAATCTTTGCCTCATATACACAGACACATAAACACATATACATACACCTCCATTCAGTACTTTCAACCACTCACTACACACACACACACACACACACGCACATACATACATATGAATAAATTTTTAGATCTCATGCTCGTTTCTTTCTCCATCTCTTTCTAACGCAATGCACAGTGTGTGTTTTTGCTCAAATTTTGTTTGTGACACAATTCCATTTAATCGCTTCTTTGGCGCCAGGCATGCAGCAAAAACAGTCCAAAAGGAGAAGGAGACAGCAATCGGAATAATAATGAATGCCTTCATTATCATAGACTCTTATTGTTGCTGTTTTTGTTGTTGTTGTTGTTATTGCTGCTGCCACTACTTCTACTACAACAGCAGCAATAACAACAACTAGCTGTCCGCTATTCGTTCTTCTCTGCTGTTGAGTTTTTGTTTACCCTTTCTTTTTCTTCTTTCCTTTTTTTTTTTTTTTTTGGTTGTTGTTCTGTGTCGGCGTCTGCCTGCATTTTGCTTTTGGGGTCTCGGGTCTTTTGGCTCCATCTCCGGCGACTGTTTAAGGCCGCTTTAGTTCCGGTCAATGTGTATGCACTTCTATGGCGCCTTTTTCGCATAGATAGATCGAGGCCAAAATACACTGACAGAAACTGTGTGAGCTTTATGGTTATTAGAGAATATAACTCTTAATACTTTTCAGCTACATCTAACACATACAAAGTGTGTCGCCATATCATAGCCAAATGCCACTTCTTCTTTTTGTTACTCATAAATTAGATACGATGTTCTCATTTTGTAAGCCAAAAACTTTCATATCTTTCTCTCTTTCACTTTGTCTCCCTATTTCTTTGTCTCTCTGTCTCTCTTGTCTGCCCACATTTTGTCACATCAATGCAATTGCACATTTGAAGATTATGAACACATTTTTTAGTTTACTAGCAGATCAAATCCCTTGCGGTATGCTATCGAAAACAAAGTTTTTAAAACAATAAACTCAATTCAATTGAACCAAATGAAAAGTATTTTTTAATGATAAAAATTTTCGTTTTAGAGAATTGAAATTTAATAGAAAAAGAAATTGAAACAAAGGTTTATGCATTGAAAAATAAAGAGAATATATATTGACTTTTCTATTCCTTTAGACAATAAATTTTGATACTATGGTCTAATTTTATAATCAACTGGATATATTATTTTGAAATCAGAAACCTTATATCAAGATCTTCTTTTATCATATAATTTCTTTTTATAAATTTATTTGAGTTAATTTTCATAATAATAATATACATGCTTAATATTTAGTTTCTTTAGTAACTTGATCTAATCTACGAATACAACAAATAATTAAATTCAGTTGATAATCAAATAACAGTCTGATTTTCATCATAAAATGATTATATAACCATGCATGTGTATTATATATATAGATTTATACATATATCAAATATCATCTTCAAAATAATTGCCCTGCCGCGAAAACTTCAATCAAAATCAAAGCTAAAATCCAGCAAAAAAAAAAAAAAAACCAACACACACACATATACACAAAGAGATAGAGAGGGAAAGAGAGATAGGAAAAAGCGGGAAACCTAATACAATTTATGGGTAGAATGTTGTTGGTTGAGGATAAAATTCACATCAAGGGACTCGCGTTTCAGTTGCGTCCTCTGTTGTGCTTCATCGGCCATGGACCAATACAAGGGAATGACAACCAACCCAACCAGTCTGTCAGCCCGACAGCCAGCCAGCCAGTGAGCCAGCCAATGCCAATTGCAATTGCAAAAGCATTTTCCTTTTCCACGTGTATTAACATAATCAAATTGGATTTGTGCACAGGATAATGATGAGCTTCATTATTGGTTGCGAGTTGCATGTGTGTGTTTATGTGGGTGTGTGTATGCGTGTGCGTGTGCGTGTGTACTGGTATAGGTGGAAGGATCTCATGTCTATCTTCTTTTTTGTGTGTCGTTGTTGCTGTCATTGCTGTCGTCCTTGTCAGCGTTGTTGCTTATTATAAATTATAATGAATTTGCTGCTGGCAGCAGCCACTTGTTGTCAGTGGCAACTTCTCACACCAATTCTGCTCATTCCGTTGGAAAATTAACGCACATGAAGTAAAAGGCAAAGCCTTGCCATAATCGAAGCACTTGCAGACTCAACTACACAATATCCATATATATATATATATATCTAACCGACATCGTCTCGGCATGTGTCACTGCTCTAACCATTGAGATCGAGTTGATACTTATTTTAAATGTCTTTAATGTCCCATTCTACTTCTACTCCTTGGTATCCCCCACTTTTAAAAACCTCTTCTACTGTTTCTGTTCCTGCCCGAAGGTTGAGCGCGTAGCTAACACAAAATTTTCTGAACGCTTATTATGTAAATTTTACCATCCAAAAATTGATGATAATGATGATAGCCTCAAGTCTTTCTTTGTCCGCTTCACGTCTACAATTAAAATTTAAATCACAAGTAATTTAATTGAGCCAACAATTGAACCAACCAACTCCAGTTTTCAGTTATCTCCCCTATTCCCACCCTTACGTTTATTCTTATTCTACCCTACCCTAAGGATACTTGAGAGTCGTTTTCTGTTCTGTTCGCTTTTTTTTTTTATTTTGTGAGCTTCTTGCCAGCGAAGTGGATAGGACAATTAACTAGCAATTTTCAAATAAGCGTTTTTTTTCCACCGTCTCCCCGCCATACCCTTTGCGCATAAAGAAAAGAAAACCACACAAAAATGAGAAACGAAAACGAAAAAAAAAAAAAACAGAAAAAGTAAAAAAAAAAAAAAAATACAGAAAAGATTTTTCAATTGGCATCGTCGTCGTCGTTATCGTTGTCGTTGCGGGATTGTCAGTTAAGGTAGTTGAGTGAGATCCTGCTGCTGTTGCATCATCATCATCATTATCATGGTTATGGCCATAATGATTGCCTTTATTATTGTTGGTTTTAATTTTTCTGTTGGCTTTTGTTGGCTGCTACTGTTGCTGCAGCAGTCCTCTTAGTCCTTAGTCTAGTCATTGCAATTGTTGCCAAAAGCTTAGCCATACCTTAGTTAAGGTGAATTCTTTGGTTAAGAGCACTTGCCAAAAGGGTTTATTGTTATTGTAGCTTTGCATTTGTATGATTTCCTAATAGACCGAAACGACGAAAGACCAAGCTCACTTTACACTCTATAGAATTATGTACTTTGTATATAGGCCCGGTTAAGAAGGGTTACTACACAAACAACAACTAAAATCTAATATACACAATTGTGGCATTAGTGTAAACGTATTTTTTTTGTAGGCGTTTCTAACCAATACAATGAAGGCCATTTAATGTGCCAATTTCGTCTCAATTCTTTTGTTTTTTTTTTTTTTTTTCTTCTTTTTTTGGGTTTTTTAAAAGAACCACAAAAAGACTTTTACTTCAAGCCAAGGACGGCGGCACTACCAACAAAAGCAACAACAGTAGCACCATCACACATAAGAATCGTTTATGGTTATGTATCCCATGGGTGCAGCAGCAGCAGCAGCCGGAGCCGGAGCCGGAGCAGCAGTAGCAACAGCCGAAGAAGAAGGCTTCCTTTGTACATACATATAACTGCCAACACTTTAAGGCCGATAAAAGCTGAGCTAAAAAGGGGCAAAACGATATGTGAGAGCAATGCTCATACACTCTTTCTTTCTCTCTCTCCCTCTCACTCTTTCTCTCTCTCTCTGTCTTTATCTCCCTCATTCCTTTTCTCTGTTTCTCTGTTGAAGCAGACACACTTGAGGTGGGATATTAAAAATACATGAGAAGATCCCAAGGCCTGCTGGCATTCTGGTATCTGTCTGTGTCTCTACTTGAGTTACAAGTGGCTTATTTACCTTACGATAAGTGCAGCCTGGAGTGCCATGAGGCAATCCCCATCCCTCAAACCAAATCCCAACCTATCCTCTTTCCCTTAGCTTTTACAAACAAACCGTTTCTGCATCCGTCGCCTCCCCCCCCTCCCCGGAATGACTTTCTTTGCTGTAATCATATTAATAATTATTTCTTTGCCCGCAAAGGTTTTCTTTCTTTAACTGAATGTCTCTCTCGAGCCTAATCAAGTTGAATGTGTATGGGTGTGTGTGTGTGTGTGTGTGTGTGTTTGCGTTTGTTTGTAGGTAGGTGTGAGTGTGTGTGTATTTGTTCAACTTGGGGTTCGCTTTTTCCACTTTGGTTTTGTTATTGCTTTTATTTAAAATAATGAAAATCATCATTCAATATCAAATTGAGAGAGAGATAGAGGGATTTTTGCAGGCAGCACAGCCTATGCCATAAATCAGGTAAAAATTTTCAATAAAATTGAACTGAAGTGGAGCAGCAGCAGCAGAGGCATCATGTTGACGATGACGATGATGCCGCCACCGCTGCTGGATGATTTATGTCCTCTGACCGCAATGATAAACCCACCCACATCCACCCAATCGACCAACCCATTTTCCACATCTCCATCAACAAGCCAATACAGCAGGCAAAAAATATTTATGACCAACAGAGAGAGAGAGAGAGAGAAGTCAAGGGGAGTGATGAGAGAATGGCAAAAAGGACATTGTGTAGGCTCTCTGGCCTGGATCAATTTGCGTTTGGTTTTCAATTAAAATGTCACATGAGCTGTAAAACAGTTTGATGAGCATGTTCGAGCATGGCTCGAGAGAATAAATGAGATATGGCTCCGGCCCGGCCTGACCAGGTGATAAAATCTTGGAGAAAATAATTGAAACTACTCAATGGATATAGATGAAAGTGTGAGATAAATATTTATGTACATATATATATATATAGGTATATATATATCGATTAAATGCAGGCAAAGTATCTTTTTGTTTGCAATGAATCACATGCCACAGATAATGTTTATATAATTATTTGTTACCAAACATTTCCTTAAATCTTAATACATTTTCATTTGGCAATCGGCGGAAAATAAGAATATATGCACGTGAATGGTAATTTTCAATCTGATATTGAATCTATTTGAAATAAGTTTTCTAGTTTTCCAGAACTTAATTGAAATTGATTGACATTTAGTTACAATACACACTAACTAATTTAAGCTAACTTTTAATTGTACTAATGTTTGACCAACGAAAAGTCTAGTTACATATTTGAAATGGTAAATTTTGTAAATTTATAAGTAAATAATTCAAATGAAATTATTTGTCGCCAGTTGATGGAATGAAATTCTAAAGTTTTGGGGCCATTTTTTGATGTTTAAAATTTGGTTTAAAAAAAATTTATTTTAAATTAATTTGGAATATTTTGTTTTTAGTTGAGTTCTCAATGCTTAAAGAGCGACCTCTTGTAGCATATAATCCTCTGCCTGCCTACGTGCACAGTTATTAACACGCACACACACACACACACACACACACACACACACACACACACACATATGACCATACAAATGCACATCATTAGCATGGCCATTGTTTTCGCACAACAATATGCTTATTATCTCCAATTTCCGGGCAAAATGCATAACAAATAAAAACAACAAGAACAACACAGCAGCGACAACGAAAGGAGAGTGAGTAACAGGGTAAAAGAGGATGCCACTCCTTCAAATGTGAGTGCTGTTGCAAGAGAGAGAGAGAGAGTGAGAGAGAAAGAGAGATCGAGAGGATGAGTGAGAAAGGAGATAGAGGAGAGCGAGAAAGAGTTAGTAGAGTTGGGAGATTTGGTTTATGGTTAGTTGCCAGTCGAAACGTAAAGTTTGCATTTCGTGGCAAGCGCCTAACTTTAGGTACTTAAGCCTAAGCTGCCTTTCAAATTGAAAGCCGGAGCCAAACAATAAGCGCGCTAATTGAGGATAATATGTGTGTGTGTGTGTGTATGTGTAGGCGATGACTTTATATAGTATGGCCATGTGTGTGTGTGTGTGTGTGGTCGTGTGTGTTATATGTCATATAACGTAAAGTCAAAAATGAAGAAATTTTGCATTCCCTACGTTTGGATGTTTGTAGATAATTTATGCATATATATACACATGTGTATATATACACATATATATATATATATTTTGGTAGGTAGTTTCGAGGGAACAGCCTAATCCATCCTAATTAACTGCCAAACGTTGAAATTCGTTTGATGTCTCAAAGTAAAAGGAAAAAATCTCATTAATTTGCTCTACAAGCAACAAATAAGAAAAAAGTAAGCATATAATTTGCTCATGCAAAACAGAGACACACACACAGACACACACACACACACACACACACAAAGTAAAAGAAAAAGAGAGATAGATAGAGCAAAAGAGAAAGAGAATGTATGAAGAGGAAGGAAAAGAGAGTGCTAAAGATGTAGAGAGTTGGGGAAAGCCTCTTATTTCCACTTTTCTGCTAAATGTTTTCCTTTTTCCGAAATTCATGCAAACATATGACAGATTTCTCATGGCTACAATTGCTCCTAGACCAAAATACATATTTTGTTGCCGTGGGAGTTGGATGGAAAACAAATGTAATTCATCTTTCTTATACCCAGTAATCATTGAATGAAAAGAAAATATAAGGTATATCCCACATCAATCAGTCCATTAAGAAATCTTAAAGAAATGCTAAAGATTTATATGTTAAACAATGAACTTTTATATTAAACATTAAGAAAAAATTATTTTTATATTTATTGCTAAGCTATATAGCTATGACTTTATTTGGATCGAAGATAGGATAATAAATTTTTAACTTAATCAAAACTTAATTGCCAAAGGGCATCTTAAAGTCGTTGCCTGAGTTAAATATAAAAATTTATCTGATTTAATGTCAAAGCGATTTAAAAATCGAAAAACATAAAATAAAAAGAAAAAAAGTTTAATGAATATATAAAAACAGAGAAAATATTTTATCGGCATTGCATGGAAAATTTTTGAATATTTTAAGAGCTATCAAAAATCTATTTAAAAAGAAAATAAAGATTTATTTTAAAGAAAAATGAAGGAAAAATCTGCATATTAAATTTAGAAAATTATTAAAACAATTATTTGCAATAACAATTATTTAAATTATAACAAAAACTCAAGAAGTTTTTTGCTTAAACTATTTGAAGTTAAACTTAAAAAAAAATTAATTAAAATTTACATGCGAAACTTACTTATTGTTTACATTATAATAACTTAATTACATTTTACTTAAATTATATTAATTTTAGATTAATTCGAGTAATTTATATTATTTATTTAAACAAGAAACAAACTTTAAATATATTTTAAGCATTCAAAAAATGTTAAACTAGAAGGATGGGCTAACTTCGGCCACGCCGAAGTTCGGATACCTTTGCAAACTGTTGTTTTCAATTACATATAAATTACCAGAATTATAAGAAAGTATATAAAACTAATAATGCCCGTGGCTCCAAGAAAAAACACTTACGAGTAAAAAAAATTTTTTTTTTTTTTTTTTGGTCCTATTGTTCCTATAGGAGCTATATCATATAGTCGGCCGATTCTGTTAAAACTCAACAGACACATTTTTATGTATTTCAAACTTACATATACAAAATTTCGAGAGAATCGCTGTTAAAATAACCAAGATTTTCATCTAAAACCAATTTTTTGGCCGATCGTTTCTATGGGAGCTATATGATATAGTGCTCCGATTCTGATAAAACTTTTCAGATATGTTAAAAAGTATAGCAAACTTATAAATACCAAATTTAGTGATAATCGCTTTTAAAACAACAAAGTTATTGCTCGAAATCCATATTCATGACCGATATTTCCTATGGGAGCTATATGATTTAGTCAATCGATTTTAATAAAACTTGGTGGATATGTTAAGAAGTATATAAAACTCACAAATACCGGCTTTCGTAATATTTCGTTGGAAAACAACAAAGTTATTGAGGTTAAAGCTTATTCACGACCGATCGTTCCTATGGGAGCTATATGATATAGTCATCCGATCGGGATGATTCCGAGATATACAATGCCTGCAGCAAAAAGAAGCCTAGGTGCAAAATTTCAGCTCTGTAGCTTTAAGGGTCTCGGAGGAGATTGCGTTGATCCAGACAGACGGACAGACGGACGGACGGACGGACGGACAGACGGACAGACGGACAGACGGACAGACAGACAGACGGACAGACGGACATACGGACAGACGGACAGGGCTAAATGAACTCAGCTCATCGTCCTGATCAAGAATATATATACTTTATATAGTCGGAGATGCTTCCTTCTATGCGTTGCAAACTTCTGACCAAAATTAATATACCTTTTTTGCAAAGGTATAAAAATAAAATAATATATAGGATATTCTCTCCTTTAGGTTTGGGTGGCTTGCTCTTATAATCTCACCCCAGTCAAGATGGTTAAAAAGAAAACCAAAAAAAAAAAAACAAAAAACTACCCCCAACTAGCAAAAAACGAAAGAAAGAATAAAAATTCCATGTGTAATGGCCAACCAACCAATAACCAGTTGCATTGCCGCCTATTTTGGCTCACTGCCAACAAACTCAATTCGGCCCAAACTGTATAGGCGTTGCCCAAAATATACAAAAAAAAAAAAAAAAAAAAAAAAAAAAAAGAAATGAGAACAAAAAAGGAATGCTGCCAAGCATGCGCTTGTCCCATATAAGTAGAATATGAATTTTATAAAATGTTTGTTTTTTTTTTTGCTTCTATTTTTAGTATTTACCTGCTCGATTGAAATGATGAGAAGAGTGTGAGGAGGAGTGGAAGAAGGATGGAAGTAGCTTTAGCAAAAAGTGCATTACAAGGAAGCAAGAAACAACAAAAAACTAATTGAATTAAAACTAAATGCAACTTTTATCCTAAGCAATTACTGAAAGAGGAGACAACAGAAACAGGGAGGGTGTAGAGGAGTGGGGACTTTGTTTCTTACTTTTATTTTATTTTTGTTTTTTTTGTTTGTGGAATGGGTAAAAATTGTTGTAGAATGGAAGTTAAAACATCAAGCCATAGAAATACATTTTCATTTTCATTTTCTATTTCATTACAATTTCATTTAAGTGAAGCTTAAAAGCGCACCAAATGGCAAAATGGCTTGGCCCGGCGTCGTGGCAATTATTTTTGTAGATTTTACTCTCCCGCCAGCCCAGGCAAACAACCAACAATGGTTGGTTGCCTGAAAAGAACACAGAAACAACACAAAATACAAAACAAGTAAAAATAAAAAAAAAAAAATAGAAAAAACAGGAAGCCAAAAGCACCTGTAAAACAATGGGAAAACAGGCAAGGCAAATAGAAACGAGGCGTGCCTTGAGATTGAAAAACAAGTTAATAGCAATAGAAATGGCTTGGCTTGGCTTGGCTTGGCTTGGTATGGCCTGCTTTGGCCTGAAATGGTCTGGCTCGGTTTTGGTTTCGTTTGACTTGGCTTTGGCACTTGGCTCTTGGGCTTCGGCTTTTGGGTTCGGCTCTTCTGACTCGCTGGCAAACAAACAAAAGGAATTTTCCAATTTTCACAAAATGTGTTCTTTTTTTTTTTTTTTTTTTACTTTTTTTTGCGTAAACAAAATCAAAAAACGATGGACCCAAGGGAAGAGAGGATGAAAGAGTATATTTAGTGATGGGGGATGAAGATCAGCATATGGAAGAACTATAAACTTATTGAGTGCATATTATATAATATATATTGATATTTTATTAGTTTAATAGACTTATAAGATTAACTAGATTAAATTATTATTTTTAAAAAAAGAAGCTTTTACTTTATATAATTTTTTTAGACTATTATTAAAGGGATCCTCTTTAGCATTGAATAGTTTTCTATTTAAACTTTTGAATTACTTTTTATTTGCAATTCTCACGCTCTCACCGCAAATGAAGTTAGAAAGCAAATGGCAAATGGTAAAAGCAGCATCTTTTTGTTCTATTGTGGCTTGGCTCTTAAGTGAAGTAATTAATTTACTAAAAACACACACACACACACACACACACTACTTACGTGAACATTCTCAAGACTTTTTCACACACATGTTTACCCTGTCTTTAGAATCGAAAGAAAGCCATAAATACTTATAAGAGCCACAGAATGTTTTGGCCATATTCAATATTTTATTTATTCTCCATGCAATCAAAAAGGGAGAGTAAGAGAGACGGAAAGAAAGAAAGAAAAAAGAGAGTTGAGAAGAAAGCGTGCCAATTGGCAGTCAGGTGTATGCGAAGCTACTTCAATACCAATTACTAAAGAATTGTTTACTACTTTATAAATAAAAAGTATATGTGTATATATATTAAACTAAGTCTCTTTTAGTCTCATGTGCTTAAATATTTTTCAATTGTCTTTTAATTTGTGCAAAACAAAAAGGAAATGCGCCATGTTTGTGGCTATAAATTTAACGCGAGGTCATAAAAATTTCAATTGCTTTTTAATTTGCATAGGACTTTTAGGTGCTTACCCATTGTAATTACAGATTGTTAATGAATAGGCAGGCCACCAACAGAAACAAATGGTGCCATCTATAGGTAGGCAATTCGAACTTACCTGGAAAACAAAAGGGAGAGAAACAAAAAAAAAAATTATATATATATATATATATGTATGGATAAATGAATTTAAATGCCAAGCATATTTATGTATGTATTTATCACCACCCTTACCGACTTTTATATATCCTTAGACTTGTGTTACCACTTTAGAAAATTCTCTCTTAATAATAATAATGATGATGATGATGATGGGAATTGTTTGATGATGATGATGATGTTAGCCACAAAACGCAACCAAGCAGAAAGCTGCTTAACTATTTTGCCAACTCATTTTGCATATTATTTCTCCTTCTTCTGCTTCAACTACCACTATTGCTACCACTACTAGTACTACAACAACTACTGTTGCTGCTGCTTCTTATTTTTCATATAAAGTTTGAATCATTTTCCAACATATTAACATGTTTTGCCATACCCCCAACCATATCAACCATACCATGCCATGCCATGCCATACCATACCATACCAACCAACATCCACTTGACTTTGGTCTGGGTTTGGGCTCAGAGGTTCATAGGTTCGAGAGTTTTGCCCATAGCTTAGAAAATTTACGAAATACTCTTGATCTTCTGCACATAAACTTGTAGCTTGTGCATAGTTTTTGGGTTTGCCATATGCGGTTAGGTTTTAATGCCAAAATAATTGCTGCAAATAGTTTTCCCTCAGATAGATAGAGACAGAAATAGAAAGTACTAGCTAAGCGGTTTAACTCAAGAAAAAAAAAAAACAACATACACACACACACACACACACAAATAACAAAAAACAAAGCTTAATGCAAGAACAATAATAATGGCAAATAATTTTGTATATTATAATTATAATAATAATTGTATATTTAAACTTTTTGCTATTTTAAAGTGAACTTAATTAATTAGCTGTCTGTACAACAGTGCGTATAATTGATATACCATTTCTCATTCTTCTTTCTGGCACTTCAGCATCATCTCTTTCACCTTCCTCCCTTTACCTATATCATCACTCTTATGCCTTGCTGTTTATGGAAACAAAAGTCAAGTGCAACGGGGCATGCTTGGCATTTAAATTCAACCAAGGCAACAACAAAAAAAAAACAAAAAAATGAAGCGAGAAAAACAGTTGATTACACTGTGCAACAAGATGTACTGCATAGTTAATGCAACAAAGTTCACTCAAGCAAATCAATCCTGTTCCAAGAACTTAATCATCACACGAAGCATGAAAACCCACTTCTGTATAATAAGAATTAACCAAAGAGCTCTTGAATCCTTGGCGTTGACATCACATAAATTGAAATTGAGCCACAATTGAATTAGCCAACTACTTGAAATAAATGGAAACAAATAGTTTGCTTTAAGGTCATAAAAAAAAAAAAAATGCAATATTAAAGTTATATGGAGATTTCTCAATCTACTAGACAAAGGAACTGTAACAAGAACATGATGAAGCCATTGGAGTTTATCTTTAGAAGTTCTTATTTTCTTATAAGCTTTAAATAAACAGCAATATTTAGTTTATAATAATCCACCAAGGCTTCTTTTTAAACACATCATTGATTGATTATCCAGTTGAAAGATTTTTAATATAGAAATGGAATTCATCTATAACGCCTTATATAGCGTATAAAAATATGACTTACAACTAGTTTAAGTTTTGGCAAATTGTGTACTAAGCAAGCTAAGGTAATTAGGTATTTAAAGGGTAATTTGTAATTAGATTATAGTTAAAACTTTTAAAACTATTTTGCTACAGTGGATCTATTACATTATTATTAGATTTTCCAAATCATTTGGAATTATAATAAAATGTTTATCCTTATGCACAAATAAGTTGAGAATTAGTTCCATTTTGTGGAACCGGCCAATGTAAATATTTGTTTGTGAATTTTTCACAACTAATTTATTTCAGTGTACAATCAATGATGTGTATTGTTTTCAAGCGTTCACATATCATTCGCTTGCTCTCGTTTTCTCTTAGTTGATATATTGCGAACTCTTTCACTTCATCTCCTACGGTTTTGTTTCTCTCACTTGGAACCATTGTTATTATGGATTATTGCTGCTGCTTCTACGTAATGTTCATATGGGGGTAAAGCTCTTTTGCATTGCGTATTTTCAATTTGTATGTTGTTGTATTCTGTGTGTGTGTGTGTGTGTCAGTTTGTGCGCCAAAAATTCAACGCACAAGATAAACAGAAAGCAAAAGCAGAAGCAGGAACAGACGGGGCAGGCACAGTCATTCGAGTCCATGGAAATTAAGCCAATGCCAATGACTGGACTGCGGTTGCTGCTCGACTGAGCCTACGAAACGTTAATTGCAACGCTTTGTGAAGTTCTCCATCCCACACACACACACAGCTCCCGTTTCTCCCCTTTCCCTTGTGACTCTTCACCATATACTTCTCATATTTAGTGTATATCCACATATATCCACACCCACCATGGTTTATACATTTTTTCGCACTGCGGTTTCGATGCGTGTGAGTATACATATGCGTGTGATACTGTATGTGTGAGTGTGTGTATGGGTGTGTAAGAGCGTGTGTAAGTGTGTGTGTTGAAAATTTACTGCATGGCACATTAAGCAGGCAAGTGGTGATATGATTGAGTTTATGAGTGTCTGCCGCTTCCTTTTTCGCCACCCAAAAATTAACTACAAAGTTTTCCAATTTTTTTTTTCTCCCTTCCTTTCTGCTCGTTCATTGCCTTCTCTATCTATCTCCCTCTTTCTCTTTCTCTCTCTCTCTCTCTCTCTCACTCTCACTGTCTGTTTCCCTGTATCGTTTTTGCCAAACATACTTGTATATAGTTATATAAATATATATACATACATATAGATATATATTGAAGTACATTTTGCTTCGTGGCTGCTCAATGCAGCGTAAAATTCGCACAAGTTTTTACTTTTGCACACATTAGTTGCCAATTCAATGAGCTAAGCTAAGAGAAAATCTATTTGATAAATTGTTATTAAGGGGCTAGTATAATGTAGAGAGAGAGAGAGAGAGAAAGAGAGAGAGAGAGAGAGGGCTATTGCCAGTGGGTGGGTAATTAGAACAAAAGCAAATGAGTGGAAAATAATGAGAGAGATGGAAAATTATGATATTTTCATGACACACACACACACACACAGCACCATTATAATGATGTTAAGCAGACAGATGAAACTTAAAACCAAATCAAATTATTAAAACAACCAAAGGATATATAGAGAGATGATAGTTCATTAATAAACTTTACGCAAGAAGTTCATTGAACTCAAAACTCATCTGAACCAAAAAAAGAAAGAATAAATATTTTCTCTTCCTTATTCCTATCTAGTTCCCTTTATTTAAAATATTAATAAATACGATTTGCATATACCCTACCAAAAACATATATGTCTTCAATTAACTAAACTAAACTATTATCTAGTATCTAGTAAGAGGACATATTTTTGCATTTATCACATTATTAAATTAACTTAGTTTAAAAAAAAAAACTTGAAATTTTTATCTTTTTCTGGTCTTATATTTATTTCACTTTTGGGTCCTTTGTATATGTCTGCCTGAGTGTGCGTGTGTGTGTGTGTGTGCGCTTGTGTGTGATATACAGACTAAATCACCTTGAAAACCGATCCAAAACTAGTACCCCCAATGTAGGGATTTACCTTGGATGGAGTAAAACCACAGCATTTGCAATTGTTAAGCCACAGAAAAGTAAGTTTCCCGCTGGTGAAGATGAAACTTTACCCTATTGCCAGGGCAACTGGGCAAATATTTAGCCTTCGACTTTAGCAACAACTTCCGACTGCAATTTGCAGAGTGCACAAAGTCCAGGGTAAAACTAGACCGCAGGCGCATTTTTCTTTAACAGATGGTGGATAGGTTTTAGCAATGTTGGTAAGTAGTGGTAGTAGTAGTAGTAGTAGTAAGGTGGGGATTGTTAGGTGGTGGGTGGGGATAATACGGAGAAAGTACGTTTTCTTTTTCACTCTCTCTCTTATTCTCTCTCTCTCTTTCTTTTAACCCACTCCATTACCGCAAAAACATTTCGCTTGGCTTTTGTTATTAAAAAATACCTAAAATTACCAAAGATAAATATTAATAACCAGCCGCCGCCGCAGCTAACAGGTACTCCTTGTTCTTGTTGTTTTTAAAACCGATGTTGTTGTTGTTGTTGCTGCTACCGCTGATGTTTTACCTGGTATTTTTTAATTTGCATTGTGCGGAAGGGAAACTCAAACAATTTGCGGTTTTCATTAAGTCATCTTTCCCTCTACATTTTCATTTTTGCTTTAGGTTTCCATTTTTTTTCTTTTTTCCTTTTTTTTCTCCTTTTATTTATATTTTTTGTTCGGTTTTTTCTTACACTGGCAACAACTCTTAGCCCATGACTTGGAAGTTGATGTGCGGGAGTTTATTATATGAAATAATTTAGCCAAGTGGCATGCCAAGACGGATGAATGGATGGACAGACAAGACAACTGTAGCAAGGTGAATGGGGTTTGGGTTTATGCTAGAGTGTAGGGGGAGGGGAGAAGGTGTAGACAAGTCAAACACACACACACACACACAGAAGAAAGGACAGTTGTCATTAAATGCAGAAGCTTTGAACATTTGAATAAGAGACTTAACCCACCAATAGGCAAATGCATTGTAAGTAAACATTTGTCTTTTGCTTTTTTTCCCCCAAAAGTATGCTTTCGTTGTGGGGTTAATTGAAGACTTTTGCTGCTACATCTTCACTGCGTTTTTCATTCACTCGTCTTTTTCTTTTTTATTTTGGATATATATATATATATATCTTTGGTCAGGTCGAGATCTAAAGAATTCTGTGCATTTAATAGTTTCCATTTTGTTGAATATTGCTCTCCGCCCTGGCAAAGCTGAAGCTACTGCTGCTGCTGATGCCACCACTCCTTTTGCGGCTTTTGACGTTGGCACTTCCGTTTCCGCTTGAATTATCGCGTACAGCACAGCATTTGGTGATGGTGTCCTGGTAAGAGAAGGGAGCAAAGATGGGGATTGAGGGGCAACGGGAAATTGCATTAACTGCGGCAAAAGTCGACGTCGTCAGAGTCAGAGTCGACGTCAGCGTCAAAGTCGCCTCTTTGGTTTCGCCTTGTCTGCGTTTAATATGCAACTTTTCTCCCACATGCCGCTTGCGTCATTTTGAAATATTTGTGGCATCAAATGCAGTCGTCAACTTGATTAAATGTCATGCATAAAGCAACAGCAGAGCCAAGATGGAGATGCCAAGAAATTGCAAGGCGTTTGAATAGAAAAGAAACTCAACTGACTACAGAATGGTAGATGGCACGGAATGGTTAGATGGTATGGGGTCGAGAGAAAGATGAGTTAGCATTCAGGCTTTGACCTGACCCCTTCCTTCCTCTTCATGCATCAAAGAAAGAAGGCAAAGCAAGAAAAAAAATAACACAAAAATGAAAAGGAACAAAAAAAAAAGTGACATGCAGATTTGTTTGACAGAAATATGTATGGTTTATGTAAGAGTTAAGGTAAGGGATTACCTTAGGGGAATTTTTATGCGAAAGCCAGATCAATTACCAAATGAAATGGAAGATGAAAAGACACAAACACACAGTCTATACATATATATATATACACTTTTATATATATATATATAGAATACATCTGTACATAAGCATGTCTAATATGAGAAAAAGAAACCGTAGTACAGCCAAATATGATTGAGATGAGAACTTTTGGCCAAACAATGCTTCTTTCAATCTTTTTCAGAGTTCAAAAGTTTATAATGAATGAAATGAACTGTATTTAAAGTAAGTTTTAGATATTGGAGTAAAATATTTACCTATATAAAAATTGAATATATTACTGGAGACAATTTTCATTTAAATTTAAATTTTCAATAAATTCCACCAAATACCTTTCTAGAATTGATCACGCAATAATGATCTAAATTGATATCAAAGACTTTTCCATGTAAAGTGACAGACATTTTTTTCTCCGATGTTTAATTGGAAACTATTTGGGATAAAAGCTGAGAAATTATGTTGTATCAAGTATTCAGATAACTCTTTTTACAATTAAAATTACATTCTTACAACGTCTTTGTCACTTCTGTTTGGTTGATTTAGTTGAAAATTGTTATAAAATTGTTAAAAGCTTTTTGAAAATAGTAAATGTTTAATTTATGGCTATGGAAACATGAGATTTCACTTTACTTTGCCACACTTTAAGCCAAAAATCAACCGCAAAACATTTGCCTCAACACGTTTGTACTCAATTTGTATGTCATTTATGCAGTTTGGCTGGGAATCATCTTACTCATTTCTTGACTTAAAGGTTTATTTATTTGTATCCTAGATTTGTCTTTAGATACATTTGTCACCCTGCGGGCGATGCGGAACGGTGTCCACAACGGTGGCAGGAGAAATCTCCGCAAATATTTGCATAAGAAATGCAAATTTGCATAGTTTGGAGTCGGCCGAGGCCCCGAATGTGGCAATGTATATAGAAAACGAATAAAAGAGAGACAACAGAAAGAGATGGAGATAGTAAAAAAGAAAAGCGAAGCTGAAGAAATTATTTAAATGAATTTGCATATGTTTATTTGTAAGAGAGAGTCGGTGGATGAGTGAGTGAGAGAGTGGGGCAAAAACTCAGCTGTAAATTAATTAAATTTGTTTAGGCTTGCGTATAAAGAAATATTACGCATACGCCAGAGCATACGGAGCATATAGAGCATATGGAAAGATTGGAGAATGAGTCAGTCAGTCCGTCAGCCAGTCAGTCAGTTAGTCAGTCAATCGGAGGCAATGCTGACAACAGGCTGACAGATAGAAACGACAAAGTCATCAAGTGTTCGTTCAGTTCAGTTGCTTTCCTTCAGTTCCTCTCTTGTCTGCCATCATTACTTTAATTTCTTTTGACAAAACCAAAACAGACACACACATACACATACGCACATACAGAGAAAGAGGAATATATTTGTAAATTAAATCAATTTATTTGCAATTCCTTGGCTCAGAGAAAAAGAGGAGATAGTCAGAGGAGAGACGAAGATGACTCAGAGACGGGCTAGAGAGGCGCACAAAAATATGCAGCAATTTATTTTCACTTCTCCCACCATTCCCTGCATACCCCCGATCATTCCATACACGCCTGCTAACCCAAAGGAGATGTCCATGTCCTGTGCATTTGATTGAAAATGCGTATTACTTATGTATATACCCAATGTATTTCTCTCGTTTGTGTTGTTGCCTGCCTGCCTGCCTGCCTGCTTGGGCGTTGTTAGGCGAGTGGCAAATCTAAAATCAAATCAAATCAATTTTCTCAAATGTTACTTGGCAGCAACAGCAACAGAAAAACAGACAACCAACCGACAAGCAACTCAACAGTGCGCGCTTCTCATCTGCCTTTGACGCATCTTTGTCGCCCGTGCCACCGAACAGCAGCTTCAGCTTCAGCACCACCACCACCACCAGCACCAACAACAACAACAACAACATCAACTCTGATTGATCGAATTTAAATTTTTGTGGCACATTTCAGCAGCCATGGCAGTCAATAAATGTGAAAGCTCTGACGGTTTCCCTTTAATTATGCCGTCGAGCCAAAGAAGCAAGAGACAGAAATGGTTAGACATCTCTTCCTTTTCCTTTCCTTTTTTTATTTTCTTGCGAAAATGCGTTGAGCGTAAACCACAGAAGCTAGACAAAACCACATACGACTTTGTTTAGGCTTAGCTGGCCACAAAGAGCAAAAGTCAGTGGCATGGTTAGAAAATGTACAACAAGCAAATAAAAGTTTTTAAATCTATAACAAGAAAGTAGCTAAAGTTTATTTAAAACAATCAATACTCAGGAATGTTTTACATTCTAATTAAATAAAAAGAAATTTGATTTATTTGTTTTTTTTAATTAAAGAAATATGAAAAGTTCTATTTAAAAGTCTCTTTAAGAATTAAAACCCCCTGAAAAATTGTTTTTAACTACAACCATTGGTCATCGGGCGGCAAACACTTGATGATTGAAAGGGCAACTTAAAAAGTTTTCTACAACCAAAGTCAGTCGTCAAGTCAACACGCGTGCCGCTTTAAACCACATACACACACACACACACATATATATATATATATATATATATATATATATATACATATTAGAGGGCAACAAGCCGCAAAAATGTTTGAAATTTTACAAATTGCAATTTCATTGAGAGGCAAAAAGCGATGAAAATATGAAGGCGAAAACTTGCGACTCCATTTGGCATCTTGTTTTCTCTAGGCCATTTCCTTCAAGTGTGTGTGTGTGTGTGTGTGTGTGTGTGTGTGTGTGTGTGTGTGTATGTGTGCACAACGAACCAGACATAATTAGTTAAAGAATTTTCTCATCAAATGTGCAAAATGGTCGAAAACACGCGGCAAACGAAAATAAAATATAAAAATGAGAAGGAAAAAAAAAAGAGTCAGACAGAGTCAGCAAGAGAAACCCAACAAAACGTAAAAGTTATAAATCAAAAGAAGCAAAGCGGGGGCAAGAGGATTTTTGCCTCTTCTTGTACTTTCTTTTTTTATGATTTCAATAAAGTTGTTAACTTTATTAAAATTTTTGCGAGAAAAAGTTGTGTAAGAGCCAGTCGAGCATAGAATTACTATAAGTTAAAATGGCAGAGAAATAGAAAGAAAGTGATAGAGAGGGAGAGAGAGAAAGAGAAAGAGAGAGAAAAGAGTGGGGAAAAGAAACTAAAAATACATTTTATACTCATAAATTGACAATTTAAGTTTGAGTGGCGCGTGGCATAGAAATTGCGCATCAATGAAGCATAAATGCACAAAATGCATTATGCTCTGCCCATCCTTGAGGCAAATCAAACTAATAAATGTTCAACAAAGCCAAACACAGGACGATGACTCTTCACAATCATCATAATCATAATAATAATCATCATTATCATCATTGTAATGATCATCAACTTTGTACGCTAAATTACACTCGCCGTTAGAATTGATTGAAACCAAAATACTTAACCTTAACCAGTCATTTCTGGTTGGCTGACTGGCTGGCTGGCTGGCTGGCTGGCTGGCTGCCTTGCCACATGCCCTAAACAAATCAAATATTTTTCCATATTTTCCCCTCACGCATAGCTGCATTAAAAAGAAACTGCATGCCAAATGTGCTGCATACAACAAGGCGTCCAGGCCAGAACAGAGCAATTCCCAGCCGTCTAAACATTATTCAAAAAGCAAGCCAAAAGTCAACAAACCATTTAATGTCCGGAATCTTAGATACCTTTTTTAAAAACTTTTTTTTCTTTGTATATTAGTTAATAATCCAATTGAAGCCGATGCCAACATACCCTAGTATATTGCTGCCTGAGGGTATTGAGCAAAAAAGTAAGCCCCAGTAAAAAGAGAAAAAAAAAAAACAACAACTGCATAGTTAAAGTCTGGCATTTCCCCCATAAATTCATCATTCGATTTCGGAGGCGGGAGAATATGGAAGCAAATTGAAATGGAGATGGAGATTTGGATGGAGGAAGAAATTCATCGATATCAAACATCGAGCATCGTTTTACGGCTCAATGAATTACAGATTTATTGAGCGAGAGAGGTTTTTGCTGGATTTGGGTTACTCTTCTTGTTTTTTTCTCATTCCTTTTTTTTTTTTGGGGTCCCGCTCTGTTGTTACTAATCAAAGACAACAAGTGGAATGATTGGGTAATATAAAAGTCTCAAAAGGGGGCACAGACCAATACTCTAGAAAAACTCTCTTCAGGAATTTCAAAACTAAATTATTTTGTAGTTTTATTTTGGCTTTGGCTTTTAAGTAATGTTGTACAACATTTTTATCTATGGCTTCGTTTGATAGTTTGTTACGATGCGTATATTTCTTCTCTCTTTTTTTTTTTTATTTTTGCAAATTCCCACATAGTTAGCTTCACATAAGCCACATAATTAAACAGAGAACTTTATCAGGCAACAGATAAACAACACGACCAAAAAGAAAAACAAGGTAAATAAAGGTAAAAAATTATGGAAGCACTTCATATTTTTATCCACCCGACCTTCCACCAAACCAAAGCTTCATTCTCTTTCTCTATCTAGTAGATCTCACACCCTTTTTGGACGGGCTGGGGCAGCGCAATCAACACAAAACGACCTCGTCAACAAGAGTCGACTAATACTACCCCCTCGACACTCAAGTAGAAGTGGAAACAACAAATAAAAAACATTTTATATAAACATTTTTGATACCCTCTTAATGTGATAAAAAGAATGTTTTAATTAATTTATAAATTAAAATAAAAAAAAAATAATGTGACTGCAGACACTTTAGTTTATCTATTGGGCCCTGACATTTGAAATTTTTCAATACTCACTTGGCCAAAGTATTCTTTTAAGACTTATCTAAGATTGAACAGCAAGCTTTTGTTTTTTGAAGACCTTCATCAATTTTATAAAAGTTGTCGATCAAGATCCAAGCGCTGTCTATTGCATTTCACTTCCATTTTAATGACTTTATATATACCCAATTAGCCTATGACTACAGGGTAAACGGGTAAAAAAAAAAAATAAATAGAAAGAGGAAGGCCTTCCCATCACCCATGGCAACTTTGTTGCTGGCAGCTGGAGGAAAAAAGAAAAAGCAAAAAATAAAAATAAAAAAAAGAAAAGAGGAGAGACTTCTCTTCAGTTGGGTTTGAGTTCGGTTCGGTTCTTCTGATTGCTAAGCAACGCAACAGTTTGCCATGGCTATAATACGTTATAATTTGTTATTGAGTTTTGTGCCAAAGAGCGAAAGGAGACGGGGAAAGAGAAAGAAGAGAAAAAGCAGCTGCAAAAATGCAGGAGAAGGAGCTAACGATGCGATGAAGGCAACAACAATAAAAAAAAAAAAAAGCCAGATGAAAAAGTAAACCAAAATAAACAAAAAAAAAAAAAAAAAAAAACAAGAAATATTTGTATATTATATATAAATATACATACACAAATATATATATATTTATGTATGTATGTACATGTATCTTGAAACAGGAAAGAGATGGTTTAATAACCTATGTATGCCTGAAAAATCAAGCACTTTTATACTCTTTCCAAAGCGATAATAATTTATTATTTTGCATGAAGGTTTCATAACTCAAGTGGAATTCTTTGGGAATGTTGAATTCTATGTGAAAGGAATGCACTAGAAATGCATATGGAGCAGAAAGAGAATGGAATTCATATGATATGGGATATGAATTAAAAATGGTGAGAGGGGATAAACAGAATAAAGATTGATAATGAAATAGAAATAGTGGCAAAGTAGAATATTCTCTACTATGGAACAGAAATGAAATAAATTAAAATTATTAATAAGAAAAAAATAAAATTTCAAGTACTCATTCTATAGAGTTTTAGATGAAATTAAGAAAATTAAGGGTTTATATTAGAGTATTATTTGATTATGATTCTGTGACTTTAATTAGGTATCAGATGTATAAATCAATCACTTTCAGGTTTCCTTTTTCTTTTATCTTTTTGTTAAAATTTCAATACCGGGATATATGATATTATATGCTCTTCAATTTGAATTGCACCTTTGCCATCTACCAGATATATATATAAATATAGAGAACAAGTCAAAAAGATATCTTCTTTGACAAACTGTCTGCCATTAGCAAAAGTATATTGTATCTACTGCTGTTTAAAAAAGAAAGAAGAAAGAAGGAAGTAAGAAAAAAAAAAAAGAGTATAGTCAAGGGAAGGCTTTTTCTATTGCGTCTACTTTACTCTCCCCTTTTTTTTTTCCTGTTGCTCCTGCTGGCTGTGTCATAAGTGTGCTTGTTGTAGTGCTATTATCCTTGTTGTTGGTTTTTCCTTGTTGCGTTGGGCTCAACGACAAAAAAAAAATAACAGGAAAAAAGAAGAGAGATGTATATATGATTGGCAACAACAGCTTTTTAGTGCCGAGTCCTTTTTTTTTTTATTTTTATTTTTTTGTGTTGCGCACCATCAACTTTTTTTTTTCCTAGATTCCTCTTTATTTTTTTTTGTTGTTATATATATTTTTAATATTTATTTCATGTTTTTTGCTGCCTTTTTGTCCTCGTCTCGCATCTATGGTTGTCCGCCTTTTTTTTCTCTCTCTTCTTGCCATTCTACCGCACCACCGCCGCCTTATAAGAGCAAACTTCATCATATTCTATTTGGTTGTGTATGCTTTATGAAATTGATGCTCGAAAATCGCACTCAATTAGTAGGGATTTTATATTTATTTATTGTTGCTGTTGTTGGAAAAGCTTTTCCCACACAACAAGGACGATGGCACGTGTATCAAGTGCTGTGCGGGTATATGCTTCTGTGTGTGCGTGTGTGTGTATGTGTGGGTGGTTATACGTCAATACGTTGAGACTAGTATGTAGTTTGACAAAATCGGTGGGGAGTCAAAATTGTGCGAGTATTTTGGCTCAAAGGGTGTCAACTTGTATACGCTTGATTTAATTTATTGCTTATTTGATTTGTAAGCAAAGAGCATCTCATAAAACTCTCAGTTAGTTCAAGAAGAAATAAATATATCACATATATTTGCTAAAATAATGACATGGCTATGGTAAGATCGCAATTAGTAAAGGAAAACCTTTACAAGATCAAGGAACATTAAAAATATTATAAAACAATCATTGAAAAGCGAAAATTAAAAAAAAGGTTAATAGGACTAAATTAAAACTGGGACAAATCAACCTGCAAAAGTTAGGTTTTATATTTGAATATAGATATACATAATTCGGTTTTGCTTGTAAAGATCATCCAAAATCCAAAGAGAATACAAAAAAAAAGAGAAACTTTTCAGTCATGGAACGTTATCCTTTTGGGTAAATAGGATTTCTCTTTCCATGCCCTCTTAATAAAGATGCTACAAATGTAGTCCATTTGAGTTGCACTCACAAGTAATTTATTGCAACTTCCATGCACAATAAGTATACCCCAATTCCAAGGATATTTATGTACACAAAAGTATTTAAAAAAAAAAGAAAAACGAAGAAAAAAGGCAAAATCTGAATATATATATATATGATTGAATGGTTTTGGTAAAATATTTTTTTTTTGTTTTCTTTGATTGCGTTCAATTTTCTTCACATATTGTCAAGTTATTATAGAATAGGTATGCATAAATGGATTTTATTTTATAGTTTAAATTATTACATGTCCTTCATTTGGTATTTAGGTTGCCTACATTATTCTATTTTTAAACTGAGCTCAGCTTCCAGGCCCCTGGTAAGTCCTAGGCTAACTGTAGTCAATTGGAAGTTACCAAATGATATTCCAACACTAGAATACCTAATGCATGGTAAATGGACCAACAGGGATAAGAAGTGTAAGTGGGCTTTTACCTAAAGTCTTACAAAATTGGCAATAGTGAATTATGAGGCTCTAGCTAGTCAATCAAATCAGTTTCCTGAGAATTTGTGGATTTTTTACTAGCTGATCAATTTAAATGTGAGTACCCAAGATCCCAAAAAAGAAAGAAAAGGACATCTAGCGTTTTATATCTGTGCAATTTGATAAACCTTTTGCCATATGTTAATATTGAACAATAGTTAAAAACAATTTTCATAAGGATGGCGACGAAGTGAATTTATGTAGCGCAATCTAGCGGAATATTTCAAATAAATAAATGATTACAACTTGCTAAGTCTTTAGCTTAAAGGATAAAGATAAAACTTAAGGGTCATGGCTGATTCCAAATATAACATTTTGCTAAAAAGCTTTGACACAAGGAAAGCTTAAAATGCTCCTACAGTTTGAGTATATATTTAGTATAGCAGAAAATTGTTGCAGATATCCTTGAAAGGAACCATGGAAAGTGACTGGAAAGTGTTATACCTTTATTGAAGAGCTGATAAATATATAACAATTTTATTTTAATATTTTCAAAGATATATTTAAGGAATATATAACAAAGTACTGTCATTGCTATTAGCAATTTAAAGCTTTCTATGTGCTTCTTTGAGTGTTAAAATCTTAGCCTTAGTAAGGACACATTTTGGTATATAACACTTTTCATGCATTCTTATAGCTAAGGACAGTCATTATAAGTATAACAGTTTCTAGGCAATCTTAAAGCTTTAAAAGCTTACTAAAAGCATATATATTTGTTTCTCTCGAATTGGAATTTACACTTGCTAAAAGCGCTTGCTGGGCAATTGGGTAACGCTTTGTAGTCACTTTGAAAACCAGTGTATAAGCTCAGGATAGCTTTTCATTTTAAATTCTGTCGAAAGCTCTCCACATCCTTGAACAATGTGTTAATGTTTGTTATGCTCTTTATTTGAACTTAACTTAATAAAGTATAATTATTCTTGTTCAACCTCAACAGTCGAGTTTTATAAATCCTTTTTGCTAACGTATTATGTCTAACTAGATTTTGATTTGGTATGTGATTATGTTTGAGATCAAATTAACTTATATTATTGGCATTTATATCTTTGTAATGAAGAGTTTTAATATTAAATATGCATTGTTTTGTTGCACTAATTTTTAATTTCTATATAATCCCTGGTAAAACGTTGCTTACTATTTATAAAAAACAGATAATATAATAAGCATAATAAGTTTTAGCAATCTCTAAATAAAATATTTAATATTAAAACATTCACCTTTATCCAATTTACAAAATAAATGCTCGATTTCTTTTTCTACTTTACCCAACTGGGGTCGATGGGTGGCAGCATTTTTCATTTCTGTTTCAGCTTCTATTACCACCAGATATCTCGTTAGTGTGTCTGTCGCTTAAACACAGGACATTTACTTTATGTATTCTTAAATGGCATACATCCCTCTCCTCTTTCTGCTTCTATGGCCAATATCATCTTCCAGGGTACAAGCAGCATCATCATAACGATTACATTAGAAGCAAGTAAAATTTCATAAAAATGCTCTACGTGCGCTGCCTTTTTGAATATGTAATGATGCCATGAAGCCGTATGCAATTTAGGCAAACAGACACACACACACACACACGCTCATGGACATAAATACGCGCACACATATACACACACGCACTAATACACCACATACACACACACAGACATATATCTATATATATATAAATATAAAAATGAGAGGACTAACCACAAGCGCCAAAAATTCTATTTGTGGTCATAGCGGCCAACTTTATTACCGCCTAAAAGTATGCAATAGCCCAACAAAAAAAAAAAAGGCCAACAAAAAAAAAAAATAGAGTATTTTACTATCAATTTTCGGCTTGGCATTAATTTGCGCAAATTTTCGGCACTAACAATTCTCGGACCAATTGTGGCCAGTTGGACTCACGCGCCTCTTTGGTTTGGGTTTAGTTTTTTTTTCTTCTCTTTTTTGTATATGTTTGTTATGGGGCTGTTCAGGCAGGTGGTGGACAGGGGAATGGACTGGTTGTGGACTAGCCAGGAACTGGCGGCTACCTGTCAAAACGCTGCTGCTGCTGTTGTTGTTACTAGTTCTGACTGTTGGCATTTTGTGATGCTTGCAAATGGTAGAAATGAACTGAGCAGTGGTACTAATACTTTAAGTACAGTGTTTAAAAGCAAATTATTGTCTGTTATATGATCAGAGAAACAGACAAAAGTTGGCTTAGGTTATTGTCAAAAATTGTAAGTAGTTGGCAGTATCTAGAGTTTTAACAATTTCTAAATGGCCTAATTGATTGTGAAACATTTGTTTGCCAATTTCTTGATAGTATATAAAACCAAACCAAGTAAAAATTTTACATTTTTTAGGAGGGTTTTTAAGGAGAATTTATAATGAGATCTCTGTTCGCAAGATCGTTTAATATTCTAAAACAAAAACCTTTTTAAATTAATTTAAAAAATTTTTTATTGTGTTTTATTTCTTAGAAAATTAAATATGAATCTGCAATTAGTCCAAGATCTATATAAAATAGAAAAGGGATTCCAAAAAGTTATCTGAATTTGCACAGTGTATCATTGCCATTTCATTTCATTTACATTGATTGCTGATGCAGTGTGCAACGTCTGTTTTTGTTCAATTCTAAACTAGACGTAGACCCGAAACCCAGTCTAGTTGTTCGCTTGTAGGCGGCCTGTGGTTTTCATTACATTTTCGATTTTGTACATTTTGCAGTCATCGTCATCGTCATGGTCCACATGCCCTACCGTCTCGTTCTTTTTTTTTTATAGCCATTTGGTAGCGCCACCAATTCCCGTTCAGTTCTCCTCGCCTGTCTCCATTTTGGGTGCAACTTAAGCGGCTTTACTTTTGTGTGTTTCAGTGTGTAGGCTCTGGCTCCTGGTCCGGACGGCGGCAATTTAGCTAAAACGGTAAGCACACGCCTACCTGCTGGGTGGACAAGCTTATAGTAGTGGCAAGGGGGCAAAATGAGGGAGGAGTTCACAAAAACGCACTACACAAATTACTATTTATGTGAGTGCTGGACTCAACCCTCTCTTTACCGCTGCTGCCTTGTTTCTCCACATTCTCTCTCTCTCTCTTTCTGTTAGTGCGGTTGAAATGAGCAAATTGTATGCGATTGTGGTACAAAAATGAAAAAAAAGAGGACAAGAAGTGGTTGTTTGGGGGCGGTGGATGGATCGGTGGAAAACTGCAGTTCCTCCCCATGTACATGCAAAAATTTGGGTCACGTGGTTGAAAGAAAATGCGGCCGCTTTCTTTTTTCCCCATTTTTTTTTTTTTTTTTGTTTAAATAAACTTACTTAAAATAAATTAGTTTTACTAAACCGCAAAAAGGGCAACCCAACAGCAACGAAAAAAAAGGAATAGTATAAAAGAAAGCAAAAAACAAAAAAAAAAAAAGCAAGGGAAAAACGAACGGGGAAGAGAAATCTAAACCAATGTAGGAAATAAATGTGAAGAAATCAGTGCCCAATGCCCAAAGGATGCCCACAAAACAAACAGGATTCGAAATGGACATAGGTCTGGCCTTGGCTTAGGCAGAAGGAATGGCAGTCTGGGCAATGGAGGGGGAAGATGGGTTGCCCGAATGGAATGGAGACGAAGACTGAGGCAATTTTATGGCCAGACACGCAATTTGCGCCCTCGTCTATTCTGTCTATATATATATATATATATACATAGATAGATATATGTGAGTGTATGTGTGTGTGTGTGTGCGTGTAAATGAGGCAAAAGACAAAAAGAAAAATGGCCAACTATTTGCCATTTGAGTCACCAGGGGAGGCAAACAGATAAGTTGGCCAACGCTGGCCAGTTAGTTGGATTGGTTGGCTGGTTTGGTGCCTGGTTTGGGTCTAGTTGGCAATTCGATTAGAGCCCCAAGCGTTAAGCAGTTAAAGCCAAAGCCAGAAAGTATCCACACTCCATCTCCATGACATCAGTCAAAGCAAGAAGAAGTTTTGCGCCAAATGAAGTGTGCACAAATCGTGCGCCTCCCAGAACTCCTAAATGACTCCTAAAAACGACCACACCAAAATGCAATGGAAAATAAGAATATCCACAGTAAAAAAAAAGAAGATATATCAAACCGAAAACTTAATGCTCTAACCAAATGCTTAAAATTTAGACCACACTAGTTGGTAATTTGCCATTAGATTTGTCTAAACTTTTATGGTGCAACAAAACCGAGTTTTTTTGAATGCCTATAAACTTTGTTGCATGAAGCGTATAAATGCATGAGGAGTAGCATGTAAGAGGACAAATTGCATGCAACGAGCGTTGGTGGGAACCGTCAGATATTTATAACCCCAGACCTAGACTAGACCAGGGCCAGGATAGGCTAGGCCAAGCCAGGCCAGGCCAGGCTAGGGCAGGCCGCAACTATACGAAACTTGACAGGCAATTTGGCAAACAAAACTCGCAAAGCGTAACTAACATTTATATTTGTCGCCAGGAGTGCCGTCTAAACAAACAAATGTCACACATAACACGACGACAACGACGACGACGACGACGACGCCGATGACGACGGCGACGGCGACGATGACGATGGAAACGACAGAAACGACAGCAATGACTGCGACTAGGATGTCAACGATGGCGACTAGAATGTCGACTACTGGTGGCAGACGACTTTGAGGTCTCGTCCTGCTGCCTTCATGTCAAGCTGCCGTACCATCGGGCTCGCATGCAAATCAGCGAGGCGACGCGGGTTAGGCCTTGTCCTTCGCAACTGAAATGAATGGCGCAAACAAAATGCTCAATTTGATGGGGCAAACTCGTCGTCGTCGTGGTTCTTGTCCTCCTACTCCATTTTCCACCTCCGCCTTTACCTCGTAATCATCAACGTCATCATCATCGTTGTCGTCGTCGTCGGCATGGCTGTAGGCATTTTTCAGTCTTTCTTCTTTTTTTTTTTTTTTGTATTTTCTTAAACTTAAAGCATACTTTCTAGGGCTAAATAATTTTCAGTGATTTAATAAATTAATTATTGAGTTTGCTCGTCACTTAAGCAACAACAATAACAACAAAGAATAAAAAACAAAATAATGATAGTTTAGAGTTGTTAAAAGTATTTTACTGCTTTGATGCCAAAATATTTGGCCAAAAAAGTATTTTTTCAAGCTATTGTTTTTGTTGCTGTTGGCAAACTGACATAAAACCATGAAATCTTTGGCAAATGAAATAAAATTAACTTTGGCTTAAGAATTTTACGGCTTTTGCTAAAGGCAACCAAAATATTTAAATATATAGAAAACAATTTGCAAAAGTATTTGCCGTAACAAATATTTACTTTCTTCTTTTATTTTATGTAATTTCAAATAAATAATATAATTGGAAAGGAGATAATTTAGCTGTCATTTAAATAAAAATCTGCAATTAAATTAATAATAATAATTCTCGAGATTGCAAATAAAACAAAATTTATTCAAAAAGTTCGCTTCTCCTTAATTCAGGATTAATTTAAAAAAAAAAAAATCAAATGGAATACAAAACTTATCTATAAATTGACCCTGACCCAAGTATCAAAATTCAAATTGTTCATTTTATTTCGCATACAATTCCATATATCACTTTAATATGCTATCATGATTCCATTTCTCACACTCACACACACACACAAACACATACACTCAGTGAGAGAGTGAACCACACCCCAATGAATAGCACTCATTCATATAGCATTCAAACAAACCTTAACCACCTCTGCTGAATCTCGCTTGTTGTTCTTTGCCAAAAGCTCAGGGCCACTTTTGGTCAATTCCCTTGTGCATTTTGTGTATTGTATAGATATATATATATATCTATCTAGTATATTTGTATATGTATATATATTGGATTTTTAGCTACGACTATAACTAAATAAAAAGCGTTCACTTAAAACCCCGACAGACCTAAACAACAATAACAACAACAGCATGAAGAAGAAGAACCACAGCGACTAAAACCAAAAATGGACAACAAATACAATTGAATTTGATATACGAGCGTGCCGCACCCCAAAAAAAAAAAAAAATGAAACCCAAAAAACAGAGCGAGAAATAAGAGAGGGAGAGGGAGAGAGTTAAGGGACAAAGATAAAACAAAATATAAAGGAAATCAATGTCAAATAAGAGGGAACGACCTTGAGATGTCCTGGAATACTAAGGAAAGTAACTTTAAGGAAATTTAGTTAATTACTTGTTTTGAGAATCTTTTTTTTTTCAATGTTTTAAAACTAATTTTGTAACATTTAGCGAAACGATAGTTATAAATTAATAATCCTAAGCCAAACATTAATTTGTTATTCAGCTGTGACACTAATATATACAGGCAAAGTAAAGGTTATTATTTATATTTTACACAAATCTTTTATTAAACCATCACTGAAAATAAGAAAGAAGGTGGAAAATATAAGCAATAGTAGCGCTAAGAATGTTGAGTAAATGGAAAGTTTTAAGATTGTTAGCACAAGAGAAAATAACTCCTTTCATTCAAAAATATCATTCAATATCATTAAAATTTAACAAATTTATTACCATATATTATCTTTGCTATAGTTAAAACCATTTAAATGCATATAGAAGCCATTTTATACTATTGATTACAGGGTATTGAGAAGGGAGAAAAAATACTGAAAACTAAGGTTCAAACTTCTGGCAATCTATGGCCAGGGCAAATTAAAATTCAAATACTTTTGCATGTTATAAAAACAAGCGCAGCGAGAAATTAAATGAAATAAATTTTCAGTTTTGCGATTTTTAATCAAAAAATCCCTCTCTCTCTCTCTCACTTCTCTTACAAAAGGAAAAACTAGAAAGAAAAAAATCAGAGAGCAGGCGGTATGGTATGGGGGGGTTGCGACAACTAACAAAGATTACTCATACGCACTGTGACTACTGTGGACTACGCCCACAACAACAACAACAACAACAACAATAAGAACAACAACAGACTTTAGCTCTCTGCAATTGGAATGCAAAACTGTCCGGCATGTTTGATGTACAAATCCCTCAACTGAAATAGATTTACGTCACTGCCAGCCTGCGTTTGTTAGCCATTTTCTGTTTTTGTTTATTTATTTTTTTTGCTTTTTATTATTTTTTTTCCTTTTTTTTTTTTCTGTTTCTCTGTTTGGTTTTTGGTAGAAAAGTGGGAAACGGAAACGAGAGCGGGTGTGTGTATGGACCATTTCTGGGATCTGCTGAATCTCATCCACTCACTCACTCTTCCATTTCCTCTATCTCTGCGTCTCTGCCTCTGAGTTGGCTTTGGCAATTTATTTGCAAATATTTTTCAACATCAAAAATATGTATGCCTCCTGCTGCTGGGAGGAACTCCCTAAACTCCTTTCTACCGTAACCGTCTGTTGCAATTGTGCAGCAGTTGTTAGTTTTTATATCTTTTTTACTTTTTTTTTTTTTTTATAGTCTCAAATAGTATAGCATTTGTTTTCTCCTTTGTGTGTGTCGGTGTATGCGTTTGTGTGTGTGTGTTTGTGGGGGATGGTGTGGTATAGGATTTCAGCTGGATATGTGTATAAGAAGCAATTAGATAAATGCATTGCCTATAAAACGATATATAAGAATATTTATATATATATATGCAAGTCAAGCATATCAAACTATTACTAATCTTAACTTGTTTTTAAGGCTTTCTTTTCTATATAAACATTTAGTGGTAATCTTAGGAAAGTTTATTGAATAAGTGAATGGTTATTAGTTAATGATTTTTGTTCCATTTAAATATTGTAAACTTTTAATATAAATTAATATAAAAGAATATAGAAAAATGAGTTTTAATTGATTAGAACAATTAAAAACAATAAATATCAATTAAAATAGATTACCACATAAAAAACAGATGCAAGTTAAAAAGAACAACAACAGAGAATACTAAGAGAACATTTTTAAGCACTTAAGCAAATGTAAATAAAGTTAATTTTTTGTCTTAAGAACCTAATGAAAACAATCTTTTCCCACAGAAATATTTGCTCGAAGGAAATTAATTGGCTATTGGCTCACAATAGGTCTAAATAGTTTTTTTTTTAGCTATAAGAAATAATTGCCAACGATTTTCAGTGCAATAGTTGAATTTCCATTTCTTTTACTTGACTATTCCACCAATTTCCACACTTTTAACGATCCAAAGATTGGATCATCACATTAGATATTGTTGGGATTGTTTTATATTCTCTCAGTTGGATTAAACTTTTTATGATATTTGTTAGCAAGAACAATGCAAAAATATTTTAGAGTGGAATTTTCAACAATATTTAAAGTTTTCTAATGCTAGTGTGTGTATTTGTGTGTGTGTGTTTGGTGTATTTAGAGTTGTGAGTCCCTTGCTTGCCTTGCCACTCAATTGTGGCGCCCATTGACTAATCTCGCTTTTGATTTTCCAAAGCCATTAGCGCACATACACACATACTCATAGAGTGACATAGGTAGGCAGACTGTACAAAATATGACAATGCCTGACCGGGGATGAACACTAATTCGCACCACACACACAACCAGAATTAGAAAGGGAGAGATATAGATAGGGAAAGAGAAACAGAGAGAGAAAGAAAGAAATAGATAGACAGACACATGCAGGTGGCTAAAGCCAGAGAATTTCCCTTTGGTGCGTGGTCTGATGAGTTGTCACATGTCGTCGCATTTACCCCAAACGTGTGTTTCTAAATCCTCATCTAGCGCCTATGCCTAAGTGCCCTTGCCTAAGCTGTTCATGGCAATGTGTGTGTCCTATTCCCCACACCCTATCTCTCTTTCTCTCTCTTTCTCTCTCTGTGTGTGTGGGTGATTGGGTATCTTTTTATGTGTGTGTGTGTGTGTGTGTGAAAAACTATTCAGTTGAAAAATTATGCAAAGTTTGTGCTGGCAAATATTTTTTAATTAAAAGCATTTGGCCCAAGCTTGACATCCAGAGCCAACAACTGGACTAAACTAAACTGTACTGAACTGAACTGAACTGGCCTGAATTGGACTCTCTTGGCTTGTTAAATGTCAAAAACACGCCTCACTGATTTGCCATAACAGAGATAGAATGAAAGAGAGATATGGCCAGAGATCTAAGAGCGAGAGAAAGAATGAGTTGGCAGCTGCAAAAATTCATCTGGCAAAAATTCGATTCAATTCTACCCATTTCCTATCCTTTCTCTTCAATTCGTTTTCTTCTCTCGTATATATATACATTTTTTTTTTACATTTTTTTTACAATTTTTTTTTTTTTTTTTTTTTTATTTTACTCATAGTTTTCATGAAGAATACTAAAAAACATGCCGCATTCGCATTCATTCATTTTCATTTACTGGCATGTTGTCTGTGTGCCAATGACAAGACTATGCAAGCTGTCAAGTTAGGAAGGAAGAACAAGGACCCATCGCATAGGCGGCCAAATGGTGAGATTTAATTTAGTTTTTGATGTAAATGAAATGAAAAATGTGCCAGCATTGAGAACGAAAGCAAAGAAAATCTATATATATATATATATATATATATATATATATGCACTATAACATAGGACAACTGTAGCATTGGAAAAATGAATAAATATATGCATTGAATCGATTAAGTTATATCAATCAGTCAACTACACATATGTTCATATATATGCAGATTCTTGGTCTAGCTGAAGGGGGTTTGTTATCTAGCAGTTGTTTGGAATTTTGTCTCAATCATAGTCACCTTTTGGCTCTGTTTAATAATTTTGAATCAATTGAATATTCTTTAGTTCCTATGCTTCCTTTAGATAAACAAAACTTTAACACAGGCTTTTAGAAGAAGATAAGTTGAAGGATTATTAAAGAACGTTGGCTAAAACACTTGTCAAGTGACGCTTTGTCTAGCTTATAATAAACTGAAGAGGAAACTGCTTTGTGTGCGGATGAATAGAAAAAAGGACAGAGCGAAAGGAGGAAGGGAGAGAACTAAAGTTAATAAATCTTATTAATTGTCCACTGTGCTTTAATAATAATGTTCATTTTTGGCTTTTTTGATTTTCTTTTTTATTTTTTTCTTTTTTTTTTCTTTTGCTGAATGATAAATTATGCACTTCCGCCCACAAAAGAGAGAAATAGAGGCGTGTCTCAAAGCAAACAAAATAAAGCGAACAAGACAAACACAACACAAAGACAAAAGCTGAAATGCTATATATACAAAAATATTGCCCAGCTAAGCATCCTTCAGTAGAAAAAGGAAAAAGCCCACAGCAAAGGACATATAAAACCAACAAAGGACAATTCAGGATGATGCTAAAGATGATGACGATGATGAAGCTAGTGCCTCAAGGCCTGCTTCTCGTTCTCTATCTTCTCTCTCGTTTTTTCTCAGTCGCTTACAACATCAACAACTTGTCCATTTATAGCGCTTCATTTTTAAACAACAAACACTTGGCACTTTGGAACTCGGCACGGGCACGCATCACTTGGCTTGATTTTTAATTGTGCTGCTGCGCATTTCAATTGAAATATGGAAAAAAGGACGAAAGGGAAGTTGAACACGGGTCCCCAAGTACAGGGGCTGGCTGCCACACGACGCACAGGACCCCAGGTCTCCAGTCTCCGTTGCTTGCCACCGACACAGTTCAACAGCTTGTCTGACAAACAGACAGACAGAGAGACACAGTCAAAACCAGTACCAAGCCCAAGCCCAGACCCAGACAGAGGCCTTTTTGAAGCATAAAGATAACTTAAGTTGTCCCCACTGGAGAATGAGATAGAGAAAGAGAGCAACTGAGTGAGAAAAAAAGAGATGAAAACATAAAAAAAAAAAAAAAATTCCAACCAACACTCGAGTGGAGCAAACAAATGACACTGAAGTTCACCTTTTTATGCCAGAAGTGGGTCGTCGGTCGAGACTGGGCAAGTTGTCGAGCAAAAAAATTGGAATGAGACGAAGCTTACATAATAAAGTGACTCAAGTGCGCTAAGCAGGCGAAAATGGGTTGAAGAGCGCAATGTGAAAGGGGACAGGGACAGGGACAGGAGAAGAAAAACGACATTAAAGAAATCATAAATATCATAAGGAAGGTTTGAGGCTAGTCATCGTGAATTCCACTCACCCTCTCTACCTTTCTTTGAGTAGACAATTAAAAATTCCATTTGTGGTCTTATATGTGAGCAAATTACTGTGTGGGGATAATGGTAATGAACATTTTTAAATGTGAGTGTATGTGTGTGAGTGTTTGTTGAATGGCAAAGCAATTTTAACTGACAGGCTAATGAAATCAAATAAAATTCACAAAGAATACAGGAAGTACGAAAATTGGATATTAAATTAATAGAAAGGTAAATGAAAAAAAGAGTTTATAAGTATGAAATGTTTGAATGGCATTCAAAGACATCAATTCTTCTGTATTACCATCTACGACTAAAATGTGTTTTTGTATATTAAATTTAAAGACTTTTAATCCAAGTAACTATAGATATTAATATGAGATACAAATTGATTTTGTATCATTGAGAGCAGGCTTTGGTGCGACTTTCATTCATATAAGAATTCAAAAATTAAAAGCATACAGTTTAACTTATAGCAAACAGTTTTTTTTTCGAAAATTTAGCTCCAATTTTTTGTGCATTTTTTATTTTGTTAATATTTAGCAATAATTTTAGTTTAGTTGAAGGGTAATTGCAGCAACAGCAGCAACAGCAGCAGCCGCAGCAGCAGCAAAAAACAAGTAATAACAATGCTCAAAATTCCGAATCTAAGGCGCAAGCCATTGCCGTCCCAGGAGCCTCATATTATCAAAATTGAACGTCCAATACCTGGCAAAAAGATTAGTTTGTTGAAATTATCAAATATACAACCGCAACCGATGAAAACCAAAGCCGAGGAAGATCAAAATGTGGCCAATGAGCTAAACCGTCGTCTACAGCTGCTTCATGCACGAGTTAACGAATGGAAGGCCATCCGAAAGAATTGATACCAAAAGGCAGCAGATACTAAATATCAAATTGAAGATGACCACTTTTCATTTCTCCCTATTTCTCTCTAGTTTGGTCTATCTGTTTCTGTCAATTATTCAAGTATTCTGGTTTATTGGAGCAATATCTTTGGTTTGGTCTTGAAACAAAAAAAGGAAAAATTTCAATCAACTCGGTTATTATGGTACAATTGTGTGTTCCACACTCTTTAAGTTAAAAAAAAAAACGTTTTTGCTCTGGCTATATTTGGAAACTTCTTTCTTTCCGTTCTCGATAAACAACAATAGATGAAAAATAAAAATAAACAAAAAAAAAAATAAATTTTGTTGGTTTTTTTTTTTTTTTTGCACGCTTTTATATACATATATGGAGAGTTGGGTGAAAATTATCTTTGACCACAGCAAAGAGTGGACACAATGCGGACAATTTGTGTGTCTGTGTGTGTGTATGTGTATTCGGGTGAGTGTGTCTCTCTGTGTGTATGAATGTGGGAATAAAATGTTTATCGTATCGTTCGATTTTTACTGGGGAGAGAAAGAGATAGTGGACAATTTATTTACTTATTTATAAGCAAACCGACAGACAACGATAGTCAGATAGTCCTTATTCTTCTTCGTCCTGCCGACGGTTTACGGCAGTGACTAATTAATTTTACACCGTTTTATCGTCATCGTTGCGTTTAAGCCATACAAATCAATCACTGAAGGCAGGAGAAGCCGAACGCAACCAGAGCAGAGGCAGGAGCAAACAATGAGGGTGGTGGAGGGGGGAATTGGTTGGCCTGAGCCAATTAGCAAAGCATACACAATACACACACACACATGCACTTTGCATGGCGCCAGAACGACCAAACAACGAACCAAGCAAGCACAAGCAACAAGAAGACAGCCGAAAGGGCGACGGTAATGAAGAAGGGAATGGCTAAATGAAAGGAATAATGTAAGAACGGGTAGGGTAGATGTGCGGTATGCGGTGTTGGGAGCGTAAGCACTTAAGACAGATGAATGAAGTGGCAAACATGGCGGACAGTCCGATTTGAGTTCAGTTCAGAGGCGTCGACTGGCCGTCGACATTTACAAATCAGCGGTCATTATTTATGGCTGGCCATACCAAGGAAAGGACTTCCAACAACATGACAACGAGAACGCAGACACGGACATGGACGCGAACGCAAACTCAAACATGGATGCCGAGAATAACATTACGAACCACCATTCACCACTATCAACGGCAACTGTCCAAAAACGAAGCTTTTAATTAATTTTGGTCAAACCCTTTCCAAAAATAAAAAGAAACCCAAAATGAAGCCAAGCACAAAAACAAAAAACAAAATGAGATAAATAATTGGACAAAAGGTGAACAGATTGATATCTCAATAAGATTGATCTCAAGCAGCAGAATATAGAGAGAGCATCAATAGCAAAAAAAAAAATGAACTTTAACAATTTGAAGAACTTTAAATTTATATCCAATAGAGAAAGGCAGAAGCATTTATATTTAAGTCACCTAAAGGTATTTGTTTAAAAAAAAAAAAAGGAAGCTACTTTCCCATTTATTTCTTCTTTTTCTTGAAAATTTGCAAAAAAAAAAATGTACTTAATTTTATCCATTTTAAGAATAAAAATCTACTTAATTGAAACTAATATATTGTTATGAGCAACTTTTTGCACTGGCATAATCTATTTTATACTCTTTGGCCAACTTGACGTATGCTTAATATTTTGTATTTACACTGGCCAAGCATTTAACTTGTTTAGTTGTAGTTTTTGTTTTTTTTTTAATTCCTGCTCATATGTTTCAGCCAAAAGCAGTTTGGCTCATCCTTCCTACTGTGGCATTTGGCTTTGGCTTGTAACTTACCGCACATAAAACAAACTTTGCGGTTACTTAATGAAGCTGAAAAATTGCCTTGGTTTTCCTATTTTATTTGCACTTGCTTTTCTTTCATTCTCTACTTTTTTCTATCTGCTCACATTTTTTCTTTTCTTGCTCATTGCTGTTGCATTTATTTCCTTCTTTTTTTTTTTTTTTGTATTTGTAACCATCTCAACTGCCTGGCAGTTGTCTATCTATTTTTCTGCCTTTTTTTCAGAACGGTTTTTTTTTTTTTTTTTGCTCTGTTGTTGCTGTATTTGTTGCCACAGACACATTTTAAACGCTCGAGTGAAAGGAATGGGGGGCCCTCTTTGGGTTCTATTTATGTTGAGTGACTGTCTGGCCTGACTTTAGCTGCCATTAAGCAGCCTTCGCTATAAACTTAACACAGAACTCTTACACACTTACTCTCACTCTTATACGATTTTCCTATTACCTTTTCCCAGGGAACTTTCTGAGCCACTTTTACAGTCTCTCGCCTAGTCATAACCACAACTTCTCTCTCTTTCTCTTTTTCTCTCTCTCACACACACATACACACTTCCTACTGCTACTTACTTTTTGACTTTCGACTACTTCATCATACCAATTTTCATTTAAATTTTTTGCAACATTTCATTTTTAACTGCTGAACTTTGCATAATATTTCAAAAGTTTTACCGTTCTTCCCCTTCATTTTTTCATCTTAATTTTTTTTTTGTTTCCCTCACTCCATCTGTTATTTCTCTTTTCGGTTTTGTGCTCTCCCGCTAGCTGCTTATTAAGTGTCTGTTTAGCCCAAGGACTTTCATTAACTTTTACCAACAAGAAATTTTTAACTGGCGATGACACCCATGCGTGCAATTGATTATTTTTTCTTTGTGTGTGGGTTGAGTAAAAAGTTTTGGTTCCTTTTAAAACTAATTGGCCAAAATTAAATTTTCTTATTCCCTAATAAAACACAAATCGTTGATTTAATTCTTGTTATTCCCTGTACTTAAGCATAATATTAAGTATCCGCCCTGTTATACATAATGAATTAGTTCCAACACAAAAAAAAAATAATGGCAAAATGTACACACTAATAAACTCAGAGTCAAGCAAAAATGCAGCCAAAAACAATTTCTCCAACTAGAACACAAACATTGCTATTGGGTAGAAGTGAAGACGGTGGGATTTGGGGGGGGGGTTTCGAGGAAAGGACATTGACAAATATACAAAGAGGCAGAAGCTAAAGCCAAGATTGGCTGCATTTTATGTTAAATCAGCAACAATTGTTGGACAGAAGCTGGCTATCACTTTGCGGACTATTCGGTTTTCGAGAGCAATGCTTGTTGTTGCTACTACTATTGTTGTTGTTGTTGTTGGCCAGCCGCCAGGCAAGAAAGGAAATTAAAATTTATATAGCATACAAAACGGGGCAGATGCTGCCGCTGCTACTACTGCTGCTGCTGACTACTGAGGCGTTTTGCTATTTAGCATTTGGCTTCTTTTGCTTTTTCTTTTTCTATATTTTTTTTTTTTTCTATTTCTTTTTTCTTTTTTTTCTTCTTTTTTTTGCTATTGCCAAAGCGGAAAGCGTGGCTGCCATTAAGCTGCCAATCGGCCATTTGTCAGCCATTCGGAAAAGAAGTGAATTTTCGTTTTGCCAAGTTGTAGCCAAGTTTTCAGTTGCCTTTTGAATTGGGTTAAGTGATTTGGCATTCAATCAATGTGCCACCACCATCCTTTACCCCAACTCACAATTTTTGAGTCCTATTTTTTTCTTTAGGTGTTTTTTGTTTTTTTTCTACAATTTTTTTTTTTCTAATGTTTTTGTTTTGGTCTATTTTGTGGCCCGAAGGGGCGTGCATAATGATGGTGGCTTTTTTTTTTAGTATTTCCTTTGGCATATTACACATACGCCATGTTGTGTGTGTGTGTGTGTGTGTGTGTGAGTGTGTTGTTGGTCTAGGACAAATGCATTTGGCTAATCAACAGTTTGAATTGCAGAATAAGCGGTAGATAGAGGAGGCTTGGCCCCATTATGGCTTTATTATCTGCGGCGATAAGCATTGGGAATTGTCTATGGACATGCCATTGTTGCTTTCCCTTCCTCTCACTATCTCTCTGTCTCTTCTCTGTCTGTATCTCTGTCGGTCTCTGTGCGTGTGCAATTTAAATCAATTATGCGTTGGTTGGTTCCCTCTCTAAACCATATCATTATACACACACACAAATGCAGATACACATCTGCATACAGCTTGAAACAAACATGAACTGTGTGTGTGTGTGTGTGTGTGAATGAGCAAAAATGTGCAACAATGATATAGGCAATGGCAAATTAATGAGCCTGGCAATTTATGGATCTCTTTGCCTCTTTTACACCCCTATCTCTCGCTCTCTACTGGGGATAATTAATGGACAAAATGAGACAGAATTTACTGTTATCCCTCGAATCATGTTTCCTCCCATCCCACATATAGACTCAATTTATCCTTTCCTCCGCCACAACATGCTAAACACAAAAGCAATTTCCATTGAATATGGCCTAGAATCAATCTATGATCATAAACGGATATTTTTTGGATCTAAGCAAGGAAAAAAAATGACAAACAACAAAAAACGAAAGAGAAAAAAATGACAAAAATGTGACATTTCTGGTAAGGATATGCAGCCTATGCTGCTCTTAAGCATATCAATTTTGGTCTTTTAACTACACTCAAATAAACAAGCCAATTGTGTATACATGTGTGTGTGTGTGTGTATGTGGGAGTGCTTGTGCTTGTGAGGGGGGAAACTCAAAGTGATTCATCACCTTCAATGCATTACATTTCTTTGCTAGCCAGAATTTGCTCCATTTAATAAGGCCCTCAGGCCTGTGTATGGGCATGGAAGTATAATGGGTGTGTGAATGTGTGTGTATGTGTGTGACATTCATTGTGTGAAGCCCTTGGAGCAGGAGCCTACACACACGCAATAAATCAATCAATATCCTGCCTAAATATATTTGTCTGGCGTCTGCCTTCTCGTCTGTCTAGCAAACTTTAAGCCACATACACACAAAATGTCGAAAAATGTCTGCTTCGTCCCTATCGTTCTTACATCCTTGTCGGCCGTTGCCATCGTCCTTGTCTGTGTGTAAGTCCTGGCTAGGCTTCCTAAGTATTTGCCCTGTTCATGTTTGTAATTTAGCTTGCAATTCGGTTCCCTTTTCTTTCTCCTTTTTTTTTCTTTTCTTTTCCTTTTATTTTTTAAATTTCTTTTTTTTTTTTTGGGGGGTTTAAGGACATTGATAAACATGTGTCCCCATGAACTTTGCAGTTGTCTTTTGTTTACCGCAAGCTGTTTATTTGGTTGGACGACTTGGATTGCACTCAGACAGGATATAGAGTGGCCGCATCCTTCAAGTGTTGCTCCTGAACAATGCTTTCTAAATCACAAATGTCAAATGTAATGAAATTTTTTTTTTTTGTTCACTTTATTTAAAGTAGCAGAAAAACTAAAAATAAAAAAAAATACCACACACACACAAATCAGTCCGATTAAAGATTTATGCTTAAAGCGTAAAGAAAATTTATGTTAAATCAATTTGTAAAAACTTGGCCATAAACAATACGTAAAGTTGGCTCGTACATATATATGAAAATGTTTTTAACTTTATTATGCATACTTATAAGTATCTGATTGTATGGTATATATTATATAATATATGAATTTTTGTTAGCCAAAACACATTAGATATGAAGATGAAAGGAAAACTTGCCAGCGGATTATTTGCTACATGTTCCAGTGTAAAATGTTTTCATTTGAAGGGATATAATAAGGATAAATAATAGTATAATAACTTAGGTGTTTAGAATTTGGCCTTTATCGAACTAATGTGGCAAAGTCAAATGGCAAAGCATTGAAAGTAAGTCGTAAAGTAAGTAAGAGTGAGTCGAGTTAATTTGGAAGTTTAAGCCAGTTGAAAGAATTGAAGTATGAAAAGGAGTCTATATAAATGTAATAAGTCCCTTATATTTTCATTAACTTTTTAACAATTTCTGAAGTCAAAAATATTGTCGTTAAACAATAAACATTCATAAACCCAAAACATCTTTGTAGTAATATAAAACGAACAGTTGAAGATCACAACAAAACAAGAAATGGATAACTGAAAATTTATATAGAAACTAAACACGCTAATGTTTTTGCCTGCTTATTGACTTTAACATTATATCTAATCCAAGCAGGATAAATAATATAAAACCATCTAGAAAATGTGTTAAAAATGTGTTAAAATTTAGAGACTTTTCTTTTTTTTACACTTCTTGCTGTTCTACTTTGAAGACTTTTTAATTTTAAACTCATATCTATAAATTGTTTAAATAAATTTTTTAATTATTGAGGACTTTGTTTTAAATAAAAAACAAATTCAAAAATGAATAGCAATAGTGAAAATCCAATTCAAAAACCCGTTCATATTATATATTTGAATAAAGATAACTTATATAATAATTTATTACTCACTTTTCTTAAATATTCTAATGTTGATATATGATTTGTTAGCCACACTTACCTAGAAATAAGAAGAAAATATATCATAAAAATGTTGTTTCAAAACAAAAAAATATATCATAAATATTTATAATAGACTTGTTACGAAAACATTCACTCAATTTCATCGACGACTTGCTTATGCAATTAAACTTTATCCATCATAAACAAAATTCACCTTACATATACTTAAAGTGAAGAGGAAACTTGGCACACATACACACACACACAGAAGCACACACAGACAAAGAGTCTATGGGCAACACCTGCTTCAGATTCCCCCCACCAATTGTGCACTCCTACTGCTGCATGCCACAACAATATTCATACCTAATTCCCACATCATCAACAATTGACAACACATGAGGCGCATTTTTGGCATACAAACAACGAAAAACAAAAATGAAAAACGAAAGAGAAGACAAAAAAAAAAATAAGTGGGGAAAAAAGGGCACCAACTTGAACCCAAGGCACACAAATGGCAAATATGCATAACGGCCTAAACCAAAACTATGCCTGGATCCTATACCAAAACCCAAACCCAAACCTAAACCCAACCCAATCCAGCTCACGACCGATGAACTTTATCTACTCCCCCAAGACGAAAACAAAAACCCGATAACAAAACAATACAAAGAAAGCAAAGAAAAAAAAATAAAAAAAAAAATGGGAAAGGGAGGCAGAAAAAAGGAAGAAACAGAAGAATTTCTGGCACAAGGCCAAGTCGAAGGAAAGGCACACACACACACACACAACACGAGTAAATATCGAAGGCAAAGGCATAAAATATTCGAGACGAGGACAACAGCAGCAACAAAAACCAAAAGAATTACTAAGTATTTTGTATTGTTTTCAATTGTTTGTTGGCAGCCAAGCATAAATATGATATTGATGAGGATGCACACGGAATATCTCTATATATTTATATATGTATATACATATATACACATTATATATGTATATATAAATATCTATCTGTACACTTGGAGAAAACAATGCACTGGCACATTGGCCATGGGCAAGTATATATGTATATATATATATATTCATGAATGATGATCTAACGAGCACGATGCATGTAATCAACGCAAAAGACATATCAAATGACAAATGATTTAAGTGATTTATATAACGATAAGTGAATTAAAGTCAGTTATTCACATAAATAATATGAATAAAATGAATGAAAACGGCAACATATGAATATAATGAATTAATAAATCAATGAATCTTACATTGGATACAAATTTTCTATATTCATTTTTTTTCAATTTCTATTTTATCTTACTTTGAAGTGTTTTTACTTTGATTTCTATACTAGGGCATTATGTATTATGTTCACAAGAGCTAACTTTTTGCCGGATTCTGAACACGCTTAACTAATAAATATCAAGATCAATATCATTATTTGGCTAACTATCACAAAAAATGTATCGCTAATGGTTTTTAAAATCTTTTTAGGTTGCAATTCTTAAACAAACTATTTGGTTCTTGAGTTCTATTAACTAATTTTATTCAATTTGAAAACGGCATAGAACTCAAAAAATTTCAAATCTAAATTTACATAGTTAAAAGCCTAAGCTTCAAGGACAATCACACAGCAATTCCTTTCATTGGTTCGCTTTGATGCCAATAAACTTCATTAAGCTTTTTTTTAGTAGAAAAAAATCTTTAAAAATCGGCTTAACAACAAATCTTTGACAACATATCTATGCCACAGTACATCCATCAAGTTAATATACTCCTTAACAATAAATTGTCGTATTATGAACCTTATTCTATTGTTTCTACAATAGCTGTTAAATTGATATATGATATCCTAGGCTATCAATTCTTATTCCTGGAAGGATGACTTCTAATCCCGTTTAATAACTTTTTTTTAATTAGTTCAAATGTTTTAACTCAACTTTTTTGTTTTTTTTTTTCAAATGGCAACAAGACCAAAAGTAATTGACAGAGATTAAGTTAAATAGCAACTTAAATGCTTTAAAAATAATCAATTAATGACAAAGACTTAACTTTATTTCACTTCGAAGGTTAAAACTTGTTCAAACACATCCAATACACCCTTTGAAAGATTATAAAAAGGACCCTTAAATTGGAATCGATCTCAATCATTTGCTAATGCAACTTTTCCCTATAAATGTCCTTTTAAATGTTACCTAAACCTCAAAACTTTGACTTATTTATCGAAAAAAAAGTTTTTTTATAGTTTTAGTTAATTAAATGAATTATTGTATAAATTAAACGATTTATAATTTAGTCTAGTTTATATGGAAATTGTTGAACATTTTTCTAAAATTAATGTGTTCAATTAAATGTTGTTGCAATTTTGATTATAATTATAGACCTAAAGCAGAAACTTGTCGACTTGTTGTATATATATATGCATATGCATTAGCCTAAGCCCCCATTCCTTCTTCCCCTCTCTTCCACTCTCCTGTAATATGCATTTTGACAAAACTGCATGCGTGCTTGCATATTTAATCAACTGAATTGTTGCTTTTTGTTTTCCTATTTTTTTTTTTTTTTTCGTTTATTTATGTTTACTTAGCTTGTTTTGTGGGCAAAAAGGAGAGGAGGTAAATACATATGTATGTGCGAAAGAATAAGGGAAATGGTGGCGGGTGGGGATAGTGGATATGCAACAAAGGAAAGGCAGAATGGGGCGTGGTTTGCGTGTGTGTTTGTGTGTGGCAGCAACTTTGTAGTCTAACAACTAGTTTTTATGAGTGTATGTGTGTGTGAAAGTGTTTGCTGCGTTGGCATTTAAAACTTTGAACTCTCTACCCCTCGCTTAGTTCATCTCTTTTACTCTTTCTCCATTACTCGCTCTTCTTCTTACATATGTGCGTGTGTGTGGCATAAATCACAGGGGCGCCGCCTTTTCGGTAAATACCCATTGCAGCTTTATGACTCTGGAAAAAAAAAAATGGGGAAAAGCGAAAACAACAGGGAAGGAAACGGCAAACCGATTCTGAAGTTTTTCACGCGTTTTACCAAGTTTTTAACTTGGCCTGCTGTTGTCGTCGCCGGCACAACCTACTACCTTTCCTCTTTCCTCATCGCACATATCCCTTTCCCATCTCACTATATTCTGTCACTATCCTTGCCCACTAATTCAACATGGGGTTTGCGTTTTATTAACCCCACGTGATCGATTGCCCGAGGTAGAAGAAAGTTGGCATTAGTTGCACGGGGTTTCTCTCTATTTCTTTTTCTTTTTTTTATTTTTTGCCAAGAGTTAAAACTTTTTGGACTCTAGTACTAAATAAAATGGAATTTCAACAGGATTAAGGCAACCGGTTTTTTTTTTTTTTTTTGGTAAACCAAAATGGCAACTAGCAAAATTCCTTTAAAATGAAACTTGCATAATTTGTTGAAATTATTTTATGCATACTTCCATTTTTGCTAGACTAAAAATTTAGGTGTTTGCATATTAAGGTAGTAAGAAGCACTAAGAAGTTAACACAGCAGTACACCAGATAGCTAAAATTTTGAGCTACTCTCATAATCATCATTACCATCCTTGTTCTTATCCTTGTCATCATCATTCGCTTGCACTAAAAGCAAAGCCAGAAAAGGGACATGAATGAGACGGATGAGAATGAGGTTAGAGAATAAGTATGAGGATAGAGAAAGGCAAGTTGGCAGGCAGGCGAAAGGCAAAAGCAAAGGCAAAAGCCATCATCGTCTGCACTAAATTATGCAGAGTTCAATCAACTTACGCTGATTGGAGAACCACAAAGCGGCGGTGAGTGTCAAGTGGGGCTGGCAAAGCGCTAAGACTTGTGCTTTTGCTTTTGAGGTGTGCCATGGCATCGTGTGGCATAGTGGTTAGGAGGCAATAAATCAAACTCGACCCCATACCCGCGACCACTTCACTACTAGCAATACCAGCCCCTCCCTCTATCTAACATATTTTCTGTTAATCTATCTCTCGTCCCCCATTTCTCCTTATGTGTATGCAATGTGTTCAAAGTGTTTGGTACACGTTTTGCTTGACTGCATTTTGTGAATTTCATTTCTTTTTTTTTCGATTTTTTTTTTTAACTATAGTTCCATTTGAGTCTTAACGTTTTGCCAAAACTAATTCCTTCATATGCTTTAAGCATCAAGGATTGAATGTGATGAAGAAGAAAAAACGTAAACCATTTTAAAGTTTTCCATTTGCCATTCTCACACACACTCACACACACACACGGACACGAACACAACACTTGTGCAAAAAGTTGCCTTGTCGCTGTTTGAAGTTTTGATTCATTTGCTGCACGTATGTGGATAAAACCCGTCGTGTGATTTGCCTGAAGTCCAACTTAGTCGAAAAATGCGTCGCCGTCGTTGTTAGCGTTGTCGTTGCAATGCTGCCCAACCATCCGACTGATCCCATGCCCGTCCGACTTTTGTACACTTTTCTCTGTCTCACTTTTGGTTGTTTAGCTATGCAACAAACTATACGGACAAGTCCTGCATGTCCTGCCACTGCCACAACTACAACGACTTATGCTTCTGGTTTTTGCCAGCTGCTTATCACGCATGCTAAACAAGCAAACGTCGACGACTGCAGAAAATACCATTTGAATTTTGATAAAATGCAGTTGACTTTTTCTGTGGCGTGGGCGTCCTTTCTACAATGCAGGACATTCTCCTATGCCACATCTCCATCTCTCTTTCCTAACAACTTTTTTACCCTCCATCTCTTTGCTGTTTCTGTTTTGCTGTTATTCTTTTCTTTTTTTTTTATTTTGTATTCCGTAACATGACATTCATTGATATTTTGTGCAAGCGTAGCGTAAATTCAATTTAATTTTGTGTAAATTGGCTGCAAATGCAATTTACAAGTCCTTGCAGCTGCCAAAGGATGCGTGAGCTGGATAGTTCTTTTTTTTTCCCTTCCCTCTTTCTCAGTCTTTTCACCCATTGGCTACTGCAAAAACATACAAAATGCTGTTATTCTCTCTTCTTATCTGTCTCTCTCTCTCTCTCTCTTTCTCTCTGCTGTCTGTTTTTGTAGTTTATTTTAAAGTTAGAACCTTTACTTATTCTAGCAACATCATCAACTATGCATATGGATTCTTGATCAATCTTATTAGACAAAGTGATTTACCTAAAATATAACTCAAACCAAAAAAATGAAGCATATGAAACTATGCAAGCAAATTAAGTTAGACAAATTTTTTGTTTTAGTTAAAATCAAATATAAATAAAATTAGTTTTCAAATTATGCCATAAAAAATAAAATATATAGAAACCAGAATATGTATGTAAATAATCTTGATGAACATTTAAAGAGAAGATACCCTTTCCATTTTCTAAAGTATACATTAAAAATTGTCTAAAAATTTTCATCTTAAAGTTGTTTGTAAGTAGAACATTGATTTCTCAGCTTTCTTAGCACTAAGTTAATTCAAATTAATAGAACTTTGTCCATATTAATAATAATAAGAATCGATAAGTAGAAAAAGTTAACTAGACAATAATCATTTATACATTTAATTGAGTTCTTTCAATTTTAAACGCTTGTTTTTTCTTGCTTTATTTGTATATAGGTATATGAAATATATAAATGAATTCATAATTCATGATTGGATTATGTCATTATCATATTGAAGCAATAAATATTGATATTAATATGTTCTTAATGCGCTCCACTTCACCTGCCCTTCATGTTATAGTCCAACCCCTTCGTGCCAATCTTTTGTGGCATTGTTTATAATTATTTTTGTCACAATATGATTTTTAAATTTTTATTGTCATAATTGTTAATTTTTGCCATATAAAGAGCAATTAATATTTTTCTCCTTTTCCTACCTTTAGTTAAGCTATCACCCTACCCCCTTTTCACTCATCTCTTTATAAGCCCCATTCTGCTATAGCAATCCATTGCTTTCTCATAAATGTTTGTTTTTTATTACTGGTTGTTGTTGGTTGTCTGCGGTTTTAATCTGGAATCGCTTAAAATATGCAATTAATTGCAATTGTCGCTTGGCACTTCGTTGCCAATGGAATGGAATGGAATTCATGCATGCTGCAGCAGCATCAGCAGCAACATTCACGACAAGCGGCAATGTCGCCTGTTTACCTTGCCTCATATTTTTTGCATATGAATATAATTAAATTGTTTAATTTCACACACGCACAACAAACACACATACACACACACACACAAATACACGCACACAGTACAACAATGCCAACAAGATAAAGATGAAAGGATGCATCAGTCGGCCGTTTGGAATTCGAATTAAAACATTTTTCTCTCTCTTTCTTTCTCTTGCACTTCATCCCTCTTCCCCTTACTTTATCTATATTATTGTTATTCGTTTTATTTGATTGTATTAAACAACGATTCATTAATTTCCATAAATATTCTTTATGACTTTAAGATAAAGTAAGTTACTGTAGTTTCAGACTATTTGCCACAATTGAGTTTCTGCTAATGCATCACAGTTAATTGTTAATTATGATAAAAATGTTTGCTGAAAGTGCGTCGCATCTTATTAATGAACTACCCACAAGAGAGAGAGAGAGAGAGAGAGGGAGAGAGTGAGGGAGTGGAAAATGGACAGTGAGAGAAAGAGAGATTATCTAAAAGTAACTTTGCCATTTCACCTTACTTGATCAACAAAATAAAAGCCAACATTTGAACTTTTCTGTGTGTGCCCCCCAAAAGTATGCTTTGCTCTTAGCTGACGTCACGTAAACCAATTTAAGCATAATTAAGCTTATTACCAAAAGCAGTTAGCGCGAACTCTCTCTCTCTCTCTGTCTTTTGACTGGATTTGATCTCAGCCAGGTAGAGAGAGACAGAGAGAAGAAAAGAGGGGAAATGATGGGTACAGTGACCAATGGTCAAAAGCAAAGTTCAACAACAGGAAGGAAATAAGGCCAAAATGGAAGGTCAAAACCCCAAAAAGTTGGCACGTGAGACTTTACTTTTTCCCTGCTTCATTCCCTTCTACTTCAACCACTAAAGACTAAAGAGCGCTAGCGGAAAATGTAGAGAGAGGTAAAACGTTTATAGACGAACTAAAACGAAAATGTTTAGGTTATAAAGGTTAAACTAATTGATACCATTCTCTAGTTGCTTTTAACTAATGGCTCAATTATAAAGTTTTTTTTTTTTATAGATTATCATTTTGAACTGATTTTAAAGTTGATCTAGTACTATATTAAATGTGAACTAGTTTAAATCTCATACTCTATTCAGAGTCAGAGAGAAAGAGAATTTTGAACAAATGAAAAATTTCTTTTTAGAAAGGGATTTAGAATAGATGAAATCATATATAAATAATGGAACTAGTTTTACCTAGATAAGCTTATATTAAAAGTTACAAGCTCAATTAGGTTAATTTTGATTCAAAAAAGCAAATTACTTATAGTTGGACTGACCTAATGGATATTCTGCTTACTTTCAATGACTAGAGAAACATTGGGATCGAATTCTCTATTAAACTGTCGATAAAACTTACTCAAATAATAGGTCGCAATTAAAGCAAAAACAAGTAAAATATAAAAGGATTTGTAATCAAACAATTGGCTTAGGAACTCATTCATTTATATCTATTTTCATAGAGGAGACATAAATTTGTAAAAGGAAAATGAGAAATTTTTAGCATTTTTGTAGTCTATCATCAAGTTACTGGCACAGGTTACAAATCTAAAATCTGAATTCGAGTTGGAGTCTCGGCATTGGTGTTGGCTTTGGGATTGGAGCTAGAGTCTGGTAAGCGAACAAATTCCAGCCTGTTGGCGACACTCTCGTTTTGGTATGCGCATGGAATTCTCAATTAATTTTAATTTCAAGTCAACACCTTGGCTGACGACGATTGCACAGAAACTGGCATACGTTAAAAGAATGGGACAGATACAGGACTAGAAAGAGAGAGATTGAGAAAGAGAGAGAGAGAGAGACAGTGAGAGAGAGAGGTAAGGATGCACTGGTGCTGCTGGCAAGCAGGATAATTATCCTTACATTCCGTTTTGTGGTCTCAATTAAGCGAAAGTATGCAACGCAGACAAAATAAAAATGAAAGAAGTAGATAAGCCGACAGGGGAGTTTTAAAGGCTTAAACCAAAATGCAACTGGACACAGGTCCATACCATGTCCATGTACGAGGACATACTACACACAAGAGTATATGTGTGCGTGTGTGTGTCGCCGACTACAAATCACGTGGACCAACGTGGACGACGACAGCGTCTTGTTTGGCATTTACGTGATGCACATTTAAACGCGAGCCCACACACAACGAGATATGGTAAGAGAGAATGGGTTAAGGGAAAAGGGCGTGTGTTTGGGTAACAGCAAGGGACATGAATTATGCTTCGAAGGTGGGAGACGAGAAAACTTTGCTTGGCTAAATTGGCAAGGCAAACTGCAGGCAAAACTTCTACGTGCAGTGCACCAAGCGAACGAGCAACCGAGCGGGCTAGCGAATGAGCCTAAAAGTATGCAAAAGTAACAAGCGAACGGCACACGTGCTGAAAAAATTGATTGATGATTGAAGGCAATACAAAAAGACGACGTGTGCTAGAGGCTCCAGTGAACGGTCGGACTGACTGACTGACTGACTACCTACCCCAACTCTGGTTTCTCCCGCTTTTCGGGCGCCAAAAACGGAAAATGGCAATTCAAAAACTCTCGGAAAAAGGTACAATTTCACATATGCCTAGGTCGGCTCAGGCAAGCAAGCAGGCAGCCAGGCAGTCAGTCAGTCAGTCGGTCGGTTTTGGGTCCTGCCAAGTCCTCGCACAAATATTCATGTGCAAAATGCCGCATGTGTGTGTGTGTGTGTTTGTGTGTGTGTGTGTGTGTTTGTGTGTGTATGTATTTGTACTCATACTCTCGTTCTCGTCTGTTCCCCGTCGCGGGCTCTGACGGAATTTGCATAAATTTGGCATTTGAAAAGCTATTCAGCCTGATGGAAATGATGACGAGAGCGAGCCCATGCAATCCTACAACCAGCTCACCCTTCTTTCATCCTCTAACCAACACAATTCACAACGACGATGATATAGAGCTGGTGCTAGTGATGGTTATGGTGATGGGGCTGCTCCTTCTCTTTCTTCTTCCCCTGATACCTAGTTTCGCCTCGCCACGCCTTGCCTCGAGCAACTTGTATAAAGCCATTAAATGTTTGCACCACACATCAAGGCATAAAAATTTTCCAGCATGGGCGGCTGGTGGTGAGTATAAAAGTGAGTTATAATCGACAGACAACAGCAGGTGGTAGGAGGAGATGAAAATGAAGAGAAAGAGAAAGGGAGAGAGAGAGAAAGAGATGGGAATGGCCTAATGAGACAAGCGGATAACAGCAAGCATGATGATGCTTAAATAGCCCCAGCTTCCTCCTTTACCTTCTCCTCCCCTCCCCCCTTGTATTCGCCGCTTAAACCATAAACCTAGTTAGAGGCAGCAAAATAAACTGAACATTTTTCAGAAAATTTTCCAAATTTTCATTTGAAATGGAGCAGCAGCAGTAGCAGCAGGTGCAGATGGTTTTGGGCATTAATCTAATTCGTGTTTGCCGAGCAATACAAATGATGATGAATGTGAATATATGGCTAAATCATATATGAAAAATAGAGAAATATGCAAATGAATCAACCGACCGACCTTCGTTTAACCTTAACGAACAAAAGGTAAAATAAAAACCATTTAACCATTTCTCTTCTAACAACATTATATAATAAATGGTTGTTAGATAATAGAAACGATGTTACTTAATTGAAATTAAAACATTTTCTTCTTTTCTACCTTCTTTTGATCATAGTTTGATGAATGTAATGGAAATGGCTTAAAGGAAAGTTCAAACAAATATTTCAACTTTCTTAAAGGTTTTCTCCTTCGTTTATGAAAGTTTATCATATGCAAAAATGTTGCCACATGTGGCAATTGAGCTGTTGTACGTACGTATAGTTAGAAAGGAAAAAAAAAAACTTAGGTGGGGTCACAAACACATTCACATTCACATTCATTTACAAACAATGAGACGATGGATGTGGCGGTGGGTGGGGTTAGGGTTTTTGATTTTTAAGGGTAGGGGACAACCACCTACCAATTTGTTTTGACTAATTTGCGTAGGGCACGGCAATTGTTGCAGTTGCAGTTTTTGTTGCGACTGCAGCAGTTGACCTGCAGTTGTTGTTCTTGTTGTTGTTGAAGTTGCTGTTGTTGTTGTTGATGTTGCTGAGCTGTTAACGGGTACATTACTACTTATTGTTGTTGTTGTTGTTGTTGTTGTTGTTATTGTTGTTGTTGCTGCTGTGCTATTTGTTGTTGTCGTTGCTGTTGATGATGTTGAGGTTGAGGCAGGCAATTGTTGTTAGCAAATTGCCTGCGTTTTACAAATTTCTCGCAAATTGTTGCGACTCTGAACGATGAGACCAGTTGCAGTTTGTTGTTGTTGCTGTGGTTGCTGCTGCCGTTGCTGCTGCTGCTGATGATGATGATGATGAAGGTGTTGCTGGTGGTGGTAATAGTGCTGATGTTGCCGCTGTTGCAAACGTTGAGGCAAACCCAAAACACCACCAGCAGCAGCGGCTGCAGCATTTACAGTAGCGGTTGCTGCACGTGTATAGGGTAGAGTATTGTAGGCTGGGCGGTGCCAACGGTGCATGCGTCGCATACTTAAGGATGCTCCACAAGGATATGCAGTAATCTGTAATTAAATTCATCAGAACAAAATTGAAGAGAAAAACTGAGAAAGAAAGAGAGAGAGAGACAAAGAGAAAGAGAGCAAGGAGCAAGAGGCAGACAGAAAGTGGAGAAGAGGGAAACTTTTCTTTTTCACAACATCGAAACGAAAGGTGAAAATTATAAAGCAACCAAAAAAAAAACAAAAAACAAAAAAAAACAACAACAATAACAACAACAAACAACATCAATAAGAGAACGAATATATGGAATATATGTGGCAGGGGAAGGGCGTCAAAGAGTTGGTCAGGAGGGAGAGCACATAAAATATAAACTAAAGATTAATCACACACATCAATAATATCATTATATATCATATTAGAAGTAGATTTGAATTAGAATTAGAATAGTAGTAGTAGTAGTAGAAACAACATCAACAACAACAACATCAATTATAGAACAACATCAATATTTCAATATGAAGTCAATAACAACATCGATTTATATATATATATATATATATATATTAGTTATGTATATATATGTATCTTATGTTCCCTCCCAAACCTGTGCTCTGATTTCGGTATTGTTCCATTTTTATAGTATATATTTATGTATGCAAATATGCTCCCAGACTTATTAGACATTAAATTTGTTAAAAATATAATTATACACACACACACAGACATACATATCATAGACATATTGTATATACTTACCTTTCGATTAAGAAAATTGAAACATTAATAAAAATGAATAAAGTGTTCGTATTCGTTTCATTTATATGCAAAGAAACGCAACTAAACAAAAACATATGAAAAATATGCGAAAAAAAAAACATGCAACTACATGAAATATGCAAATTATATTAGAATATATAAAAAATATTTATAATCGGATTAATTAATTATCAAAATAATACAATAATAATACAATAATACAATTGGCATTTAAATAAATGATTGAAAAATCTATTTTTAATTAAGTTTTTGTTTTATTTTCCTATTTTTAAGAATTAAATAATTTGGTGATTAAAATATAAAATCTACAATAAAATTTTGAAACATTAGTATAAAAACATTTAAACAAAGGTCAAAATCTATACGCTTTAAGTCTATTGAAATAACTGTAAATATATATCTCAACTGTTACTCTTTAATATAGCTAGAAAATAAAAAGTTTCTGTAATAAATTAATAGGAATGCAACGAAATGCAAGAGGCAAATATCCTTTTTAAAAGCATTTAAGGGAAAAATGAGAATTTCCGGCAAACTAAAAACCGGGAAGCAAAAAACGACATTAAATAAAAACAACAGCAAAGTCAAACGGAAACTCCACGCAAATAATTCAAATTAAAATGGCGTTTGACCAAACTGGACAAAAAGCATATTGAACTAACCCAAACAACACACACACATACACATACACACAAATAGAAAACTGGTGTTAAATAAAATTTGTGATGTGTGTAAAAATAATAAAAATGATAATAAAAAAATTTTACTTGGCAAGTGATAAAAAATAATTGCTTAAGCAATATGAATCAAACGAATATTCTATACACTTTGATAAGGATATAGAAATAGATATGAAGACTGTTTTGATTAAGTTTATCTAAAAGAGAATCTTTTCTACTGAATTGCAATAGATTACAATTAAATGAAAATAAGAAAATATTGAAAAGCTTTTTAAAATAAAAAAAAATCATGAAAAATATTGTTATGATTGGATATAGAACGCAATAGTTTGACCAACTTTTTATAATTAGTTTAATGTATTGCCTAAAAGCATGCAATGAAAAATTTCAGATCCGTTTACACCTACTAACAAAAAGCAAATCTTTTAGAAATTTAAAATTTTAATTCAAATTTGTCAATTATTTATCAATTAATATTACTTTAAAGCTATTGCAACGACATTCTCCACGTTTAATATGGATTGAACTAAATATCATTGGTAAATGTGATATTTCTGTATCTTTTTTGATTAGACATTATATTTTTATAAGGCAAAATTCTTATTTTGAGAAAATTTTTTGACTTTCTTGCACCCAGACTTTTTTTTCTTCGTCAAAAATTTGTTTACAACTGCAACATCTTTGCTGTAGAATCTCAAAAGGAAACTATTCAATTTAGTAAAATAAATATATCCCTGAACTATTGATCTGTCCTTAATTTGAACATTAGTCCATTACTCACATTCTAGTTGTTATAGCTTATGTACTTGAATTTTGTTGTCTTTATAGTGTAGAGTATAATTACAAAGCGAAACGTCCACAATCAACCGACCGACTGAACGAACAACCGACAAACAGACATTGCCTTTTGTCTGGCAGCAAAAACCAACAAAAACAATAATAGCAACAACAACAACAACAACAATAAAAAGACAAGCGTTAAAAAATATTTAAAAATTCAATAAATTACTAAATAAAAATTCCCCGGCCATGTGTTTGGCTTTCTCTTTCTCTTCCTTTTTTTTTTTTTTTTGTTTTTTGTCTTTGTGTTGTGGCTGTGAAAATTTGTGTTTTTATGGCATTTTGTTAGCCATTTTTGTTATATCAAGTGAGCAAAAGAGATAGCTAGAAAGAAAGAGAGGAGTGGAAGTAAAATTGGATAATAAAAACTAAAGTTTAATAGATTTGTAGATATCCTTCTACACTCTTAAACTAGAAACAGTTAACTTTAAATAACAACTGACAAATATAAGAAAAATATATATATACGCTAGCGGATTGCGAATGGGGGCTAGGGGAGGAAGTGATGCTAAAAGCAACAGTTGTTTACTCTGTAAAATCATGTGATAAATATGTCACAAGCACCTTGAGCTTAGAGAGAGACAGAGAGAGAGAGGGAGAGAGAGAGAGAGAGAGTAAAAGAAGACCGTACAGAAAGGAGGACAGGAACCCCAAGCACTACCAAACAGAACAGACAGCGTTTCGACATTTTTATTACAGTGTCTTCCATATGTGAGTGTGTGCAAATGTGTGTGTGTGAGTGTGTGTGTATGCGTGTGTGCATGGCTGTTGAAGTGCTGGTTGGATCGTCGTTCTCAGCTTCACTTCAATAAAAATGTCGCGCATTCGCTTTTTTGAAATGCAAAAGAAAAAGGCAACTGGCAGGCAGGCAGGCAGGCAGTCAGGCAAAAGGCAACCAAACGAGTGAAACTGTCTCCGTTGTCTCTCTTCTTCTCGTTTCCTTCTAATAAAATATATTTTTACATAAAATATGCTCTTTGTAGTCTACAGAACCACATTTCATGGATTTGCCAAATGTGGGAAATTGCTTTTTATACCCCATACACCTATTACTCACATATATACACACACACACAGCAATGAAGGAAGAGAAAGAAAGATGTGGAAAGGTGCAATGTTAAGAAAGAGAAAGAGTGAGACAAAGTGAGTAAGCATTAATCAAGCCTTCGCCTCATTACAAAACAAGAATTTTATTTTGCTTTTTATACCGTGTACACAAAGAAGGGTTAATAAGTTGACAAAAAGTTCTCATTCTATATTGAAAGTTATAATAATTATATATTATCATGATAAGGTTAAACATTGAACTAGAATAAACAAAACCAGGTTTGAACTCTGGAAATTAGTTATATTAAAAAGTCTAAAGATTATCAATCCTAAGTTAAGTACTTCAATATAATCCAATTAATATTTTATTTGGGGACCCAGAAAACATTTAAGCGTAAAATTTACAATGTCCTTTTCTTAAAGTATTTTAATTATAATGCCAGGAAACTGAGAAGAGATTGGAAAAATATTAAAGCAACAACTTCTTTTGCATAAAATAATAAAAATTGAATTAAAATCAGTTTTTGCAAAACAGTTAAAAAAAAAATTTGGACATCTAGTTCCTTTACATAGATAAAACATCTATTAGACACTAGGTGGCGCTAAAGTGCCACAATTAAATATACGACAGGGTATCTTTCAGTCAGTACTACAAGGAACTAATGTCATTTTTTTTTCTTGTTGTATTCTTTTTTATTTTTGCTGTTGTTTAATCTTTGCTTTTTGGCCTTGTGCGTCTACAATTTCTCTTCTCCCTCCCCTGCCTCTTTCATTCTCATTCTCTCTGTGTGTGTGTATTTCTTGCTCTTACTCTGTTTTTATCTGTGCACTTTATGCTTAATTGCTTCTTTTGCTACTCTTTCGTTTGGGTTCTCTTTTTTTTCGTTTGAACGAACACAGAGGGAACGAGGAGAGCAATGGGATAGAGGATATATATAGCTCACTTTGAAATCGAACATAAGGTAAGTCCTTTTTTGCATATAGAAAAGAAATGAAAAAAAAAAAAATAGAAGTGAGCGGCAAGTTAATCCTTTTGTCCCCTCTTCTCTTGCTCTTTAACTAAACCTACACTACCACAACCCCAAACCAGAGACCAGGCATATTTTGTGTATTTTCTTTTTTTGTTTTCAGTTCGGTTTTATTTGCAATGGCTGTGGCAATGGCAATGGCAGCATCCTTGTGGCAACCGCAAAGAGCAATTCGTTGGTCATAAATTTGCAAAGCGGATTTAATTGCAAGCCCAGCCCCGAAAAGGACAAAGTAGCAAAGTAGAGTGCAATCTCTTGTCCTTGTCCGTGTCCGTACCGTGTCCTGGTGAGGCGGCAAAATAATATACATATAAAACTCATTAGCCGATGTTATATGCATAGAGACATATACATATACTTCCCAAAAGCACACACACACATACACACACACTCATACAGTGTAGGTATAAGTGTGTTATAAGCCCATTGTGAAGACTTCATGTGTGAGTATATTTTGATCTGGCGTTAAAAGAGCCTTTTTGATATCCTTTCGAGGGCTTTTGAAAATTTATACCCTGAATGACACATGAGGGGATTTTTTTTTGCGAGGGATAAATATGAGTAAATTTCATATAGGTTTTGATAGAATAGAAATTTATTGATTCGTCTCACTCGGAATATCATTCACATGGCACTTGAATACGGCAAATGGATAAAATTGAAAGGGAAATGAGTTAGGCGAATGAATTCAAATTCATTTTGAAATCTTTTTGATTACATTTTCCAATACTAAAAACAAAAGAAGCAAATCAAATTAGGGAAACTTAATGCAAAACACTCTGATCAACAAAACTTGCAATGAATTAATTTAAAAAGAAAATTTCTGTTCCCACTAAACAACAGCACTTTCTAAGTAAAATTTGAGATACTTTACTACATTCCGAGCGATTTTAAAGCCTAATAAAACTCTTCTTAACAGACTTACTTCCAATAATAAATCACATTGCAAACACAAGACAGAAATACAATGAACCATAAGAAATTCTAAAAATAACTTTACTAACAATATAAAGTATCATTTCCTTTGACCCTTTTACATTCTATTAGACGCTTTGTTTCTTACAGCATATTTTTGCCATTATTCTACGGTAAAGACATTCCAAAATTCCTTAAATAAGTTTACAAGTCTTTAAGTTCAATGTACATTCCAATTGATAAACTTTTTCATTTACACAGTCAGAGCAAAATACTCATAAATTTTTTGATATCTTAAATGTATTCCATACTCATAAATCGAGTCCTTTTGACTCTCTGTTCATACCGTTCCATTCACCATCATCTATCTCAACCAACACCAAACCACACCACTCAAAACAATTTCGAGTTTTTAGGCCATTCTATTTGAAACCAAAGAAAGAAATGGAAATTTCAATTATTGAAAACAAAAACAAAATTTTATAAAAAAAAAAAAGTCAGTTGTAACTTGTCAGGACATCGACTTTCAAATACCCTTTCATAAATTGAACAGGGAAATTATTATATATATAGAAATTTTAGCCAATTTGATTATAGTTTCTGATCAAGCATATACATATATGTACGTGATGTCACATATATGTTTCCAAAATTTTCAATTTTTAATATATAACTTTTTCATTCCAACTGATAAACCTATTATACCATAGCTGCAGGATATATAAAAACAGCGTTCAACTTTTGCAATAGTTTTGTAAGTACGTGTGTGTGTGTGTGTCTTGAATGTTTGCTAAAATTCATAACCAAAATTAAATTTTGCATAAAATAACAAAAAAATACAAACAACAACAACAAGAAGAAGAAAAAAAAATAAATGAATAACAAAAACAACAAAAGATGAGAGGAACAAGTTTATTGAATATGCAAAATTTTGGTTGCATTGTTGTTGCAGCAGATGTAGTAAGAAACAAAAACCTTAACCCCACACACTTCACCCATTCTACTTCCCCCCACTTACCACCCACCACAACGCCTCCAAAAACATAGATGGATAGATAGCCCTAGACGTCGTTTGGGCCTCTGTTGTTTTCATATTTTCTTTTGTCTACGAAAATTTGTGGTCGTTTTGTATAGAAATTTATTACATTTTCTTAGGCAACACAACAAAATACACAGCATCAGCAACAGAGAGAAAATGTAAGGGTAGAGAGAAGTTTCCTTTTCTTTCTTCAAGAACTTTTAGTACGAGCCTCTCACTTCTTTCTGTGTGTGTGTAGAACTTTTCACTATAAACCACTTCATCTCTATCTCTCTTTCCCTTTCTCTAGTCTTCTTTGTTGTAAGTTATATGAGTGAGAGAAAGGAAAGAGAGATACTCTCCAAAGTCTTTTGTTGCTTTGCGTTGTCTCTGCCTTTTTAGCATAATCAATTTTTTGTGTAATGTTAGAGCTCATTTTTAATTAACATCATCTCACAGAGAGCAAGAGAGTTTACTTCACTTTTCAGTTCAGAAAAAAAAGAAGAAACTTCTATATATATAAAGAACAAAAAAAAAAGAAGCGAAACAAACGAAACAAAACAAACCAAAACGATAGAAAAAGAAACCAAAACCCAAACTTCACTTCACATGCCATCTACACTTATCAGTTTTCCGTTTTCCGCTTCAACATACTTTGGCAGCAAAGTTCTTGTGCAAATGAAATGCTTCTAGTCCGCCGCAGAAAAGGAAACAGTTTAGCATAAAAATGAAAAGTCAAGTTGAGACAGAAAAAAAAAAAAATAAAAAAAAAAAAAAAATAAAAAGTAGGAAAAAAAAAAGAAGTAAAAACTAGGATAGAAAAGAGAATATCCTTCATGGCAACTGGCAGTTTGGGCTTTATCTGAATCTTATACGCTGCTTTGTCGTATTCAAATTTTCAAAATAAAAAAAAAAAAAAATTTACTCCAAGTGACTAAGTGTGGGTGTGTGTATGTGTGTATGTATGTGTGTCTGTGCGGGAGGCGGTAAAGAGGAAATCATAACGGAAATTTTTTCGAAAATGAAAAATATCTGCAACGAAGCGAATCCAACCAGGCAACCATCCAAACCAGCCCCGTCCACCAGGATGTGGGCAGTAACTTTGCACACATGCCAGGCAATCCTTAGACCAGGAAGTCTTGTCTACTAAAGAAATGCAAACGGAAAAGCTGCCCCCGAACACAAAAATAAAAAAGCAAAATAAAGAAAATATGAAAAGAGAAACGACAAATAGAAAAGGCAGCAGTAAGACCGAGAGAGAGAGAGAGAGAAATGAACAAGAAAGCGAACACGAAAATATATGCAGTAAATAATAAAGGAGATATAACTTTAAGATTCCCCATAGAAAAATGCATAACTTGTAGCCAATTGATTAATGGCCATTGAGGCCTTTAGGCCAACTAATTCTCAGCTGTACTTGTTCGAAATGTACCAAAAGCAAACCTACAAATTCTACCAAATATTTTTGCTTACACGGCAAATAACAGAAGAAACAAAAAAGTCGAACAAAAACTGCCGAAATCAGCATTTTAAAATATATCCTCGACATTAACTTTTATTATACTAAAATTTATATACTCTTACTCAGTTAGAAATATTTTAAGATGATTTTAACATTTTCTTTTTTTATTTAATAACAATTACAATTGACTTAAGAGCCTAAATAATTTTTTAACTTTTTTGGTGTTTAAAATATTTTCTTTTCAATAATTTAAACAATTTTCATATACCCTTTCGTTAAAAGTATAAAAAGCAAAAAAAAAACAACCACGGTTTGCAATTAATCAAGGATAGTCAGAGACTAGACGAGGATTAGCCAGAGAGAAACAACGTTTCAATTGGGGGACTAGCAAATACTCTAGCAAGCAGCAAGTAACGGGTAGCATGAAGAATCTAGAACAAAGGTAGTCGCTCTATTTATGAACTTTTGAACGATTCTATAGCTTAAACTCTTTTTAAATTATCTAAAACAAATGAACCTGCTCTTATAGTCTTTGAGATCTTAATGTTTATACGGACGGACAGACAGACGAACACGTCTCAATCGACTCGGCTGTCGATGCTGATCAAGAAGAATACAATAAATTAGGGGGTCGGAAATGATGTAGAAATACGTTGCCAAAATTTAAAAATAATGAAATACAGGGACAGAATTTTGAATACAGAAATACGGCCCCAAGATTTGAAAATGCTGGGAAACGGCGGCACAATTTGAAATTTACCTTAACAGAGGATTGCAATGTCAACAGAGGTTTTGAATTTTAACAGAGGCTTCATAATTTAAATTGATAGCGCACTGTTAACTTAACGTAACTATGTTAACTTAACAGAGCTCTGTTAACTTAACACAACTATGTTAACTTAACATAGCTCTGTTAACTTAACACAACTATGTTAACTTAACATAGCCCTGTTAACATAACATACCCCTGTTAACATAACATATCTCTGTTAACTTAACATGACTATGTTAACTTAACAGAGGTTTTAATTAACATATCTCTGTTAACTTAACATACCTATGTTACTATGTTAACATATATCTGTTAACTTAACATATGTCTGTTAACTTAACAGAGGTTTGAAATTTTAACAGAGGCTTGGAATTTTAATTTTACCGAAGTCTGGCCACATTATAGAAGTCAACTTTACACGATTGACTAAGTCAGTCAATGTGTGTCCGGCGAGCCGAGCGGACGGAATAGCATTTATTGCAGATCCAATGGAAATTAACTCTATGGAATCTTGAGCATGACTTGCTGAAATTGTATTATTGCAGATCCAATGGAACTTAATGGAAAAATTTCTGGACTCTACGGAATTTGGAGCATGACTTGCTAAAAATTTATTTTTACTTTTAAATTACTCAGTAAGTGTTTGCCTGGCGGACCTGAACTTTTGTCGAGTCATCATTAGCTGAATGAAATTAAATATAATTTTGTTAATTATATTTTATATCTGATCCTCTTGTATTATATTTTGCAGATCAGATGGAACTTGGACGCAATATTTCTGGATTTTGGAAAACTGTAAAATCATTTCGAATATCATTTGAGAATGATTTTATCTAATTCAGGTAAGTTTTACAGATCAATTATCTTTCATGTTATAAATTTGCTACGATCGATTGATTATGACTACAGTTTTTGTTATGTTGGAGTATTTCCTATCCCTAATATAACAATATCACTTTTCTTTTTAGGATATCTAATGAAACTCAATTAACTTGGTATCCATCTGACAATGACTAGTTTAAATATATCTTATCTTATGTTATTATCAACTTCGCAGATCAATAGATTTCGCTGGATATATTCGTGGACTCAACTGAAATGAAAATCAATTAAGAATGACTGCTTTTGACATAAGGAAGTTTTCTGTAACTAATATTTAAATTGAATGGATTGAATGGATTCAAACTCGTTCAAATATCACAGGTGAGTTCAAAACCATTTCTATATTAAGAACTATATATTTTTTTACAATTTAATATAATATCTAACCATTGTAAAACAAAACAAACACGGAATCGAAAACAAATTTTTTTCAATCGTTGACTTTTAAAAGTTTCTCAAGTTGCCTTTCACACTTTTTGCTTTTCAATTTTATAAAATTTTACAAAAATTTATGATCACATTTAAATCATAAAATGTATTACAGACTAAGTAAGATTCTTTTATTTCTTTAAACAAGAAGATACAATTACTTGATTCATTATATGTTAAAAATTGACTTTATCGGTTTCGTATTCTTTTAATACAATTTTATATAGTAAAAACTAGAACTGAATTTCAATAACGAATAACGATTAGTGAGCTCTCTTAAACGACTTAACCCTTTTTTGCCTACATATCCTAAACTTAGCAACATTAGAATGCAACGATTCCAATTATTTCAAGGAAAGCTTAGCTAGCCTTTCGTAATTTTTTTTTTTTTATTCGCATTCCTGTCTGTACATCCTTCTTCTTCTAACTTACTCTGGTTGATGCAGTGTCTCGTTCCTTTTTTGCTGTTTGTTTGCCTTTGTTTTGGCTTTGTCAGATAATTTTTCAATACACAAACGGCGAAAAAACAAAAAAAAACGAGAAAAAAGCCAGAGGGAGATTCTAGAAAAATTTACAAACAATTTCTGGGATGCTCTTTCCATGCGTCTGTCTCACTCACTCGTTTACTTTGGTCTCACTTGGAGTTTTGGGCCAGGCTCAACTCAATACCAATGCCGCTTCAATTTGGCAATTTATCTCCTCCACCCATCTGCAGTTTGTTGATTTTGTGCCCGTTCGGCAACTGACTGTGCCGCAATGTATGCTATTGTCCAGCTTTTGCATAAGAGCTAACGAACTAGATTTTTTTCTCGCTTCTTAGCCCCTCAGTAACTGTTTGTGCATATTGGTGGGCCTCTGCCCAGCACTGGCACCAACATTCAGTACCAGAGTCCGAGCCCGAGCCCAAGCCAAAGCCAGAGACCAGAAACCCAGAGCCTGTGCACTACGTTGGCGTTCGCTTCATTGGCATATCAATCAACGGGCCAAAAGCGGGAAATGAATTCGCTTACTCACACTATCAAGTGGCATCGGCAAGCGGAGGAGCAGCGTGCCAAAGTGGGTGGATAGATGGGTGGTTGAGTATGCGGCATTTTTTCTGCTTGCCTCGGCCGGATGCCATTTTAATTAAGTGTTGGGCAAGGACGATGGTGGCTTGTCCTATCTTTGTACATGTGTGTATATGTGTTTGTGTGTGTTGGTCTTACGTGTCCTGGCCATGAGGAATTTAACATTTAGAACGGAAGTTGCCTAGAAACAAAAAAAAAAAAAAAGGAACACTCAACGCAAGCAGCTGCGGCGGCATGGAAGAAAGAAGACAGCCTCGTTCCATATACTTTGCTCTCTTGCCACTGACAGTTTAATTATTATTTTTGCAAATCAGTTAATTAATTAAGATGCCTGAAAGACATATGGGTTGAAAGAAGAATAACCGACTAGACAGAAAAAAAAAAAAAAAAAAAAGGAAAAACACACAAACCTAGCCTAAAAAAGAAATCTGTCTTTCTCAGCTAAATGGCAGTTGCTAATGGCATATTGGCCGGTAAGTTGGTCAAATTAGGGCAATCAATGTTAACATGCAACAAGAGGCATCATCGTTCAAATTTTTTATTTATTTTTTCTTCTAACCAATGAATAATCATAAAAAAATCATTAACTATGTGTTAATTAATAATAAATAACATGATAAAAGCAACACAAAGAAGTTTCTTAATAAACATGATTGGGAATCAAAAGAAAAGAAAAATCAGACAGATTTAATCCCTTTTAAGCATGTATATTTATATGTATGTATATATATATATCATATGATTATATAGTTTTTATATTTTTCAATCATGTAAATTTGTTTTCGCAAATGGGCGAATTAGAAATGCTTTGATTTTATTCACCTTCCCCCCAATTGAGGTTGAGGTGAAAACGAGTTGAACAATTTTCATTTCATTTAATTAAATAAATTTTATTATCCTTTTTGATTCAGATTTCATGTATTTTATTATGTATTCTATTTGACGTTTATTTTTACTAAATAACAATTTCAATTGGATTATTTTTTGTGTGCACATATATATTCTCTACTAGTTCATTTTCACATCATTTGCAAGCGCCCCCAAAGGCTAATAAACAGACAAACATGAACGAAAACAAAAACAAGCACACAAAATTGATACCGAATAGCGAAGGGGGAAAAGCGGGGAGGTGAGTGGGGAAAAAAACCTAAAATCAAAATCATAAAACCGAAAACATACGTTAGTTAAAAACACAATTTACATGAAAATTTACACGTGTTGTGGAGAGACTCAATTTTGGAAAAACATTAACAAATATAAATCATTGAGTTAGAGAGACAGAAAGAGAGAGGGAGACTGAATAAATAACATAAAAAAAAAACTCGGAAAAACCCTTTAATTTATTGACTGTGAAAATTGTTATAAATTCGACACATTTTGTTCTGCCTGGCTTGCTTGCTAATTGCCAAAATCAACACAATTAGAAAGAGATAAAGAGGTGAGAGAGGAAGAGAGAGAGAGAGAGAGAGAGAGAAATAGAGTTTCGGGGAAAAGTGCACACAATTTTTGGAAAAATAATTTATCACATTACAACAAACTTCATACACACACACACACATCCATATGTAAAAGAAAAAAAAACTAACATTTCGCTGCAATTTTCAGTGAGCAACATGCAGGTGAAATTTAAAATTGTAAACTTGCAGACGATCATATTCCGATTTGGTTAGAGATATATATCCCTATCAGATTTCAAAAACTTGATTAGTCTTGATATAGTCTAACATTCTAAGTCTTTAATTTCTCATATTCAGTTAAAATTTCTATATAGACTTTGCTTTTAATGTTAAATAATATATTTGTGTAATCGGACTGTTTAATTAGATATTTGCTTTACTGTTTTCTTAAGGCTTTAAGGAATCACAAGCAAATATATTGTAAAGCTTTAACAGATTCTAGTGCCTAAAAATTTTAAATCAGTTAAAAATTTAAATTTTGGTTTTAGCAAATTATAGATTTTTGTTAATATCAAAGAATTACAGTAAGATAAAAGAAGATCTAGTAAAATTTCAAAAATTAACAATTGTTATTTTTTTCGACTTATCGAGAAGCTACATTTTGTAAGATATTTTGTTTAATATAGATTTCAAACTATTTCAAATTATCAGATTTTGATGAAGCTATAAAAATTCTATTCTTTGGCCACCCTTCTGCAAGATTACTTAAACTTCGGTTTATCAAAGTTTGCTTACAAACATGCAATAAAAATAAACTCAGAATATTAAAAAAAAAAAAATAAAACTAGATTTAAAATTAATTGAGATTTGAACCGAAATGATGCTTAAAAGTTACAAAACAAAATGCAATTAATGTGCAAATGATGGTGATGACAATGTTAATGTAATAATACGACATTGAGAAGAGAAATATTGTTACCAACAAAAAGAACAAACAATGTGAAAGAGTTAAAGAAATGAAATTATTTATCTACTTACCCCTGTTAAAGCTTGTTTGTCATTATAGAGTGTTGCCTGTGTGGCCGATGTTGGTGAATTTGCGGCTGTTGTTGAGCTCTCCGGACTGAAATAGGTTAGAAAGGCGCAACCTGTGAATAGAAAATAAATAATGAAAAGTTTCATCAATTTCATTCTTCATTGCATGCATTTAAAAGTGAGGGAAAGTTTACAAGTGTATTATACAATTCCATTAGACAGTTTTCTTTTCTGTTATTTTTGCTTTTTGTTTTCATGTTTTTTTGGTTACGCCCATACTACTAATAGGTTCCCTCTGTGACCGTTTCACGTTGAAATCCATTTGACAATTTGCCTTCATTTGCTTTGCTTAGTTTGCTAGAAAAAGTTTTTATTTCAACTTGGTTTTGTTGTTGTTGTATTTCTTTGTTTTGTTGTTCATTCTACTGTTGTTAGCTTGTCGTCCTTGTAGCTAGTACTCCTTGGTGGCACTTTGAAGAGGGTTAAACGTGGCGTATGCGTAACTAATTGCTTTGACCAGCAACTAACAACGTTCTAGAAGCAGCTTTGTCATTGGCAGAGGGACTGAGACTGTATATAGTACTGGGAGTAGTACTGTTAGTGGAGTGGTACTGGCACAGGCACTACTCCTGGCATTGCCACTGGATAGCCCCATTTAAACGATGCCAATTTGAAGGCACTCAACGAGGAGGCCAGAACGAGAACGATGGCACTCAAGTGCGACCCCAAAACGCACATGTTGCAAATTGTCGCACACAAAATGCGCGAAATGGTAAAAGGCAAACACACAACAAAGCTTATAGAACAATAGCAAAGTCTACACCGAGAGAAATGTTGAAACATAACCGATAGATTATCTATATATGTTTTTAATTTACATTGATCAAATCAATCAAAATGTTGTCTTAATTCATTTTATAACTAACTAAAGTATGTTAAGTAGAATATTTCGTATTCTGATCTCTAATTTCATATATGGTATATCGTCTTCTCTGTTGGTTTCATCAATCTTAACCTTTTTCTGATATAACTTACTTCTATTGTAATTTTTCTTATAATTCTAGTGAAAAGCTTTTCAAGTTTCTTTGCCTTTCCTTTTTCTTTTTTTTTATCTCACAGTGTGTTTTCAATTGTTGAAGTCACTTAGTTCCCTGGCACGTTATAAAAATTGTATTTTAAAAGTCATTAGCAGCTTTGCTCCTTGTCATTTTTTGAGCGAATGGGTGTGATGGTTGGTGTGGTTGGTAGGTAGCTAGGAGAGTTTGGTTGGAAAACAGGGAAAATTGTGATGTGGACAAAAACGGACACGCACACATGTTTGGGCAATTGGTTTTCTGTCCTTTTTTTTTTTTTTTTTTTTGTTTTGTTTTGTAGAATATAATTCTCCATCTCTATTCCACTTGCTATCTCTATTTGTATAATTTTGTTATTTCTTTCTCTCTTTCTATCTTTCTGTCCTTTTTTTTGTGTTTTAGACTGTGCAATTAGTGTGTGAAATTTTGCACATATATGAAATATGGTGGAGAGTGATTTTTAATTAATAAACTCATTAGGCAAAAATGGGGTCCTGGTCAACGTTTTACTCATTTTAATTACTAACAGGCAGCTGTTATGAAGCTCTACCACTCGCCGACACAAACACACACACACACATATATATATATACATACATACATACACTTGAACAAGACCATTTCTCCCCTCTGGTGTTTTGCTGCCCCGCTTTTCGGGTGGCGCACATAATTTCCTGGCATTTCAACAATGTGCCGACAATTTTTCTGTTTTTAGACGGCGCGTTGACGTCGCCGGTTGCCGCCTGTCGTTCAACTTTTGACGTGTTGCATGCTGTGTGTGTATGTATGTATGTATGTTTGTTTGTTTGTTTGTGTTGAGGCAGACAAAAGGCAAACCTGAAAACACATGGGAAGAAGAGTGAAGGAGTGGTATATGTTGGAATGGTTGGGGACATAGACCAAAAGAGAGCGAAAGGACGGACTCTAAAGTCCTGGGCTAAACGTGCGAGTTTGCCTAAAAATTAAATATAATTGTTGTTGTTGCTGCGGTTAGTCCCTGACACGAGAATGAGAGTGGTATTATAAAGGAGACAGAGTATGAGAGGAGACAAACTACAGAAAGAGAGAGACAGATGTGAAGGGAAATTATGACAGCAGACAGCAGAGTTTTGCTGGTTAAGCAGGTAAAGAGAGAGAGAGGACTGAATCCGGGTCCGGACCTCTTGTGTTATTGTGTGACGTTTCAGAACCGCATGTCATAGCTTGGTTAGGTTATGTGTTTGCTATATTGGTCTAGCCTGACATGTGCGCGTGTAGGTTAGTTAGCGCTCCTGCAAGTCTCTATGTGTGTGTGTGCGTTTTTGTGTGTGGCTCACAGTGACGGCGTTAAGAAGTTAATGAGCTTGAGAGGCTTTCAGCCACGATTAGGAAGAAAAACTCAGCAAATATATACATTAAGATAATGTCTTTATATTAATAATTGATCAAAGTAATTAAAGGTTAAACGTTTCACAATTGGCAAATTTCTTTTCCAAATCAGTTTATGCAAAATATTGCAACATTTTTTGTATCCCTTTACTACGCCATCATTGCATCCTACTATTATTTATTGCTATCTTCCCTTTTTGGTTTTTAGCAAAAACATACACTTACATACAATCATGCAGACATGAAACAAAAAATCCCAGAAATCACGCCAAAAAAAATTACACGGATTTATGAAAATGGCCACAAAACTGCGCTAAACACGTTGACGCGCTCCACACGCAAAAGCGACACGAAATTATGTGCGGTTTCTCTTTTTTTCTTTTTTTTTTGAGGGGGGGAGAGAGCAAAGAGCAATAGCAGAAGCAGAATTGAGAAGGCAAGTGGACAGCGGAGCTGAGCGGCAGTCTGGGAAGCTTTAATTGAGCAACAAAACGAACATGCATTAACATGAAAATGGTTTACAGAGAGAAAGAGGGATACTGTGGTGCAGGTGCTGGAAACTACATTGGGGAAACACACAAAAATTAGATATGATATGGAAAAGCAGTAGTTAGATAGTTGGATTGTTGAAAGGAAAGGTAACGTTTAATTACAGACCTTATATTTAATTTCATATCAAAGAATATGAAGGGCAATTTGCTTCGTGTTACATTTACGATAGACTTAAACAACATTTTTGTGGGCCATATTCGGTTTGTTTTATATCAAAGATATATTCAAATGCAGTAGCATTTTTTTGTTGCCTACTTTTGTGAGCAATTGGAATTTTCAGTACATTTCCCAACAATTTCTGTTGGCTTCTCTTTAGCCTTGTTGCAAGGCCAAACCACCAATTTTAATTGCAACTCATCAAAGGTGCCTCATCCCCTTCCACTTTTTACCTCACTTTGCCTTGCCACTCACAATGTTTGAAGTGCACTCGAAGAAACTTTTTTGACTACATCTCTCCCCGCCCTTCATGCCGAATGGGTCGTAACTTTAATTTGCCTGCTTCTCGCTTATTCTCTTTCTCTCTTGCTCTCTCTCTCTCTCTCAGTCGTTTGTTTTCTCTGTTCTCCACCATTATTCCCTTTCGCGTCCTTTATGCTCCTCTTCAAGTTAATTTTTTATGCATGCACTGAATTTCAATGACTTTGACAGAATATATATATTTATATATATATATAAAGTACACAAGTGGCCCAGGTTTTGGAATGTTTGTTTGTATTTTTCCTGTTTTTGCAACTTTTAATAAAATAAACTTATTTGCACAAAAATGAAAAGCGAGAGAGAGCGAGAAAGAGTATATATACATATAAATACATAAAACATTTTTGGTCTTTGATATTTCAATTTTTCAATGTTTCTAAAAAGAAAAAACATCTACGAGAACGAGAGAGAAATAGAAAGAGTGAGAGAGAGAGAGAGGGAGAGGTAGAGAAGAAAACTTATGCTAATTAAATTCTTCAGTTGTCGCTGTGCTTTCAACTAGTTTCTTTTCTGCTATATTATTGTTTTTTTTTTTTTTTTTTTCTTTCTTCTTTTGCAACCGCAAAAGGCATAAATTTTACCGCACCCTAGTAGTCGAGTGGTTTACCCTTACTAACTGCTCAGTCTACTCTCTCTCTCTCTCTCTCTCTGCTTCTGCGGTCAGCGGGCTGGCAGAAGTGATTCATTAACATTTCGCTTTAAAAGGTTAATATTCTTGCTAAATGTCAAACTTTTGGTTGTTTTTTTTTTGTTTTTAATATTTTTTGGTTTCGTTAGCCGCAAAAAGATATTATGAATGTGTGTTCTTATGTACAGGGAAATGGCACAATGTGGCAGAATCAAGAGAAGAGCAAAAAGTTTTCCCAAACCTGCTGGTGAGCCATATTGGGCCATATTGTATATGTTTGTGTGTGTGTATGTGTGTGTCAACGGTAAAAAGTTTTACAAAAATTCAAAGCACTAATTGAAAGTAAAAGTTCATTAATAAACGAATATTACTTTAAGGAAAAAGGTAAGGTCCAAAAAACGTAGCATCCCCATGCGGTTAATAATTCCTCCTCCTCCCGAGAGGCAGAAAAAATATCACACAAAAAAAAAGGTGATAATTAAAAATGTATAAATTAAAGTTTTTTCTGGCCAGTTATAAGTACAATTTTAATTTACATCTGTCGAGTAGTGTGCCGACTTGGATTGAATTCTTCTAGTAAAATCTAAAACTATAATTTTCTCTTTATTAACTGCATCCTCTGCATTTCAAATAAATAACTATTTTTATTCTCTTTTTAAATTTTAAATATATTTTTCTGTTTAACAAGTTTCTATTACATAATTCAGCAAATAGTTGAAAATTGCTTTTAACTTAACCCTCATTTTTATGCTAAATTTCAAACAAAAAAAAATCCGAAAAAAAGAAAATTAAATAAAAAAAAATTAAAATAAAATCAAATCCATTTTCTTTGAGAGCCTTAAAAAAATTCACCTATTCTAATCCGACACATAAATACTCAGAAAAGTATGCAATAAAAGTTAGCTTTTCCTTCTGTGGTGTGTTGGAAAGTGTGTGCGTATGTGTGTGTGTGTGAGTTTTTTTTCCGACTAAAACTCAATTTAACTTTGTTCAGCTTAAGATATTGATCTTAAAGCCTGTAAACTACTTACACAGGCATAAGCCAAGCTAAAACCTTTTTATACCAGCAGAAAATTAACTTCTAAGCATGTAAAAAGCAGAGCGCAGTCAGAAAATGGAAAAGGAGCAAGCGAGAGAAAATATCTAATCAAAATAATCCCAAAGACAGAGGAAGGGTGGACAGGGATGGACGGTAAAAGGAGGGCGAGTAACCGAACATAAAAGCAAATAAAATCGAGAATAATTTAATTGCATAAGAAGGCAAACAAGCAGCAGTAGGAGTATAAGGAGGAGGAAGAGAAAAAAGACAAGCAAAATGCAATGAAAATAAAACAACAGCAAATCGAATAAATTATTAAAGGCTTAAAGCGCTTTCCACTCACTTACAACTACAACAACTAAAAAACCCATTAAGCATAACAATTTCCTGTATGTATGTATATATATATATATATAAATGGGTATATGGGCGGGTGTAGAGAGGTTAAAATAAAAGCCCCTAAGAGGTGTGCAACAGCAACAAGCATAGCACAAGGCTGCACTTAAGACGTTTTAACAAGTAACTGAAAGTCGAGAGCTAAGAGCCAAGAGCCAAGAGTCGAGATCAAACACAGGCGAGTGTGAGAGAGAGAACAAAAATCCCAAGAATTCCAGGTAGAAAGCAGCATACAGGTGGACCAACAAAACGGAGCTCTTGCTGTGCCGCTGGTTAGCTTCCTTACCTCTCTTTTTTTTTTTTTATTTCTTTTCTTCTTTTTTTTTTTTTTGCCTGCCGCCTGCCAATAAACAATGAAAACTAAGAGGCAAACTCCACTTTTGCCTCTTCAAAGAGACCTTCTTGAAACCATTGTATGATTGTGTGAGGTTTAGACACATAATAACTTAATGAATAATATATGAAGAAGGCGAGTGGCAAGCCACAATCAGTAGTAACAGCAAGCAGCACAAGTAGCAATAGGTTATAGAGGGTAACTGGAGGGGAATCCCTCAATTATTTAACTAGACGCCTGTGGCATATTAGATAATATGAGTTTACTCTCTCGCTACCCGCTCTCCACCCTCCTTCAATCACTCTATCTATCACTCTACCTCTCGTTGTATGTGTGTGTATGTTTGTGCATAATTCATAACTGACTAATAAGGCGGCAATTTCGGCTTAGCCACGCCTTTTGGCATGTCTTGGATTTTGCAGGTTTTTCTATTTATTTAGTTTGGTTTAAGTCTCTTCTTATTTTTTGGGGTTTTAATTTTTCTTTTTTTTTTTTTGTCTTGAGTGGCACTTTTAAAGTTGAGTGGCACGCCCAGCCATTTTTCAGGTTTTTACTTTGTCAATTCTTTTTTTTTGGTTTTGTTTTGCCACTTTGCCTGTTTGTGGTTTGGCATAGACTTTTTCTTCTTCATTTTCTTCCTTCTCGTTTTATTTAGTAGGCTAAGGGAGCGGTGGGGGTATCCTTTTGTTGTTCTTGTTGTTTTGCATGTAATAAAGCAAAGTTCAGCGGCCATTATCAACGCTGGCACAATCGAGTCGAGTCGAGTTGAGTTGAGTCGAGTCTGGCTGGGTAGACACAACAGACAGTCAGACACACACACACACACACACACACACACACATCTACACACACAAACATATACAATTGCAAGCAAGCCTCCAAAAAGTATGCTTTTACTTTTCGCAGACGGCCAACAACAAAAAATGAAAAAAAAAAAAAAAAAAGCAAAGGCACAGGCAGAGAAAAAAAAAAAGAAGGAAGCTCCTCTTGTATTTTGGCAGCCGTTTTTCGTGTTTGCGCGTCGTTTTCTCAATTGTTCTTGTTGTTTTTTTTCTTATTGTTTCTTGTTGTTGTTGTTGTTGGCAGCTTATGAAATATTCAATTGAATTTAATGTACACGACCGACTGACTGACTAAGCTGCCACTGCCTCTGCCACTGCCACTGCCAGTGCCTGAGAGTTCAGACTCAAGTTCAACACAATGATGAGCAAAAGAGGAACAGACTTTATTCTTTAGCATGCATTTTGCGTGTTTAATTTGTACAAATTTAACAAACACATATTTATTGTATTATTTATAATAAAAATTCATTTTTACTAAGTGCAAAATGCACCTAAAGGCTATAAATGGCAAATAACGTGAAATAATTGAAAATTTAATTTAATAAAAGAAAATATTCACATATGTTTATTATTTTTTTAAATGAATTGGTAAACTGTTTACTTATACCACAGAAGATATAACTAAATCGAAAATTTTGGACCGGGCACTGCAAAAATTGTATCATTTCGAATCAATTATATTTTTCAGATATTTATGAGAGTATTTGGGGATCAATTGGAAATCGTTTGCACAGAATATTTATACGTGAAATTCAGTCCATGTTAGATAAGAAAATATGTGTAATTTTTAAAGTTTTATGGGTTTGATGGGTCCAATGAATTACTACTTAAGGAGCCTTAATTCAAAGTCACTTTGAGAGAAAAATGGCGAATGTAAAGTTAAAAATTAGAATCAAAAATATAAGATATTAAAGTTTAAAATAAACAATCCTGATCTACTTGAAGACAAGTCAGCCTATATTTAATTATCTGTTATATCAATAACTGATATGAAAAACTAGTGGTTTTAATTTACTACTTAAACATAGATGAAAAGTTTCATTCATTTTATTATTAAACATTGAAAATATAGTATGATAAACTATTGCTTAAGTACTAAACATTTAAATTTACTTTTTAATAAATTGTTTTAAAATATTATATCATTTTTATAGTATTAGATAAACTAGTTCCTTAAGTAACCACTAAAGGACTTTAATCGAAATGGAATCCCAAACATGCATGAATCTAAAGACTTTGTTACTCAATAACGCGACGAAAAAAAAAAAGGAAGAACAAAATTCCCATTTGGGCAAAAGGCAATCAGAAAGGATTTTTTTTTTTTTTTTTGGTCCCCCCTTTGACTTTATTCTTATTTTATTTTTTTGTTTGCTTCGCGACTCGTTTTGTAACGTTTCGTAAGTTCGTTTATTCGTTCGTTCGTTTGGTTTTATTTTTTTTTTTTTTTTAATCATAACATAATGGGGCAGCATTATAGTTAATGGATTGCAAGTGTTGCCAGGCCAGGCGTTGGCGGCATTCACTTTTTTAGCTTGCAAAAAAGGACTTGGTTGCTTACTTGCTTCCTTATTGGGTACTGGGTGGCTCTGCCTGGCTGCTGGTTATTGTGGAAGAGGTACGGTAGTGTAACATAGTCTCGACAACGGTCGATGGTCCCCATATGAGCAGCTGGCTCTGGGCTCCCGAGGCACATTGCTTAATGGCGCTAGTTGCCTTTTAAGTGTAATTGCCGTGTCCCAAGTGTTTGTAATGTGTACAAATTTCTACGATTTTTCCTCACAACAAGAGTCAGCGGGTGAGCAAGGGAGAAAGGGAGAAAGAGTGACGGTGAAAGAAGGGCCAGACTCAGCCTTCTCGTGTCTGTGCTTTTAAAATTATTACTATATTTGTAAATATGCCTTTTCTCATTCCATATCCCCACTCCATAGCTTTCTCTCTCACACTCTGTCTCCACCCCTTAAAGCTTAAAGTACTTTAACTACACTATGTGCAAGTGTGTGGGAATGTGTGTGTATGTTTTTTTTTTTTTTTTTTTTTTTGGTTTTAATACTCACTGGCAATGTGCTCGTTGTGGAAGGCCAACATGTTGGTTGTTGTTTTTTTATTTTGGTTTTTCGTTTTTTTGAGGGCTTTTTAACGGCTATTTTTCACCCAAAATATTGTATTTTGTTGTATTTGTTACTCTATTTGCTTTTTTAAATGTTCTTTTTATTGGTGCTTTAGAGTCTGTCTCACTCTCTCTTTGTATACATGTGTTTGCTTGTGTGTGTGTGTGTGTATTAACAACAACAGCTGCTGCAGCTCCTTCCGCGTTTGCCTTTCCGTTTATGCGCTTTTGTTTAACTCTTTTTTTTTTGTTTTTTGTATTTTTGGTTGTGGCTGCGGTGAATTTCACACTTTGATTTTTACCCAGAAATAAACCGACAAAACTCTCGTATTTAAAGCCGTATCAATTTGTCGTTGCAAATGCCCTGAAATAAAAAAAAGAGAAAGAGAGAGAGAAAAAGGATAAACAGAGGTTATTAATATATATATATATACATATATAAAGACACATATGGCAGAGATATACGGGAACATAAGGCTTATGCAATAGACAGATTTAACTTTTAGCAATGCGTTTTTATATTGAAAGTCACTTATCAGATTTTAAACAGTTTACATACAGACTAACTATATAACGCCAAGTATATAAAAACATTTGATTAGCATAACAACTACAACTACTTTAGTTTCAAAGCCTAATTTAAATTCCAAGTAATACTGATTTTTATTATTATTTCAATATATTAACTTTTAGGTAGTATACATATAATTTGAACAAAGATGTAGATACGATTTATTCAATTTCTTAAGGGGGGGTAACTTTTGGTTAGTTCATTTTTTTTTTTTTTTTTGCTTTCTTTTCATGCCCTTTTGCTATGCAATTAAGTATTTTTTGGCTGACCCCACTTTATATATAGAGCTACTCTATTTCTCTTTCATTCCTTTTTATTTGGCCTTAAGTCATAGATTTATGGGCAAAACGATAACCGGGCCAAAACACAACACATACACAAAATTTCCTAGACTTCAATGGTAGTAGATGATTTACAGCCACCAATCCCATGGTTACAGCTCTTCTTTAGCCATTCCATTCATAAGAAAACAACAACAACAAAAGGAACAGCAAAAAATACAAGACTAACAAAATTAAGAACGCTCATCCCGAACGTACTCTCCCCTTTCTCATCCTTTCAAAATCCTGTGCTCCACCATCACATACTATTATTTAAAGAAATAACTTTAAACTAAAAAGGACAAACAACAGCAACGAAATATCATAAAATTGTAAACAAAATTGCATTGTGCATGGCACTTTTGCAAGGACTACTCCCAAAAATCCTTGTCCCAAACAGCCTGCCAGGCTGGCAAGTCGGTAGAAGAAGGCAACGGACGGTTGCACAGAGTGAGGCAGCAGCAAGGCAGTCAGGCAGGCTCAACGAAGCGCACACACACCAAACGGAAGCACATGCTGCGGAAGTGAATTTCTTCGCTTCCGTTTTTAGCACCGTGGAAGGGCTTTTAAACGCGGAATGGGGGACAAAAGAGAGTCGACTCATACTTACATATATAAAAGTAACAGGAGGTGGGAAAGGAACTACATAGTTAAGCGCAGGCGTCTAACAATCAAAACTAAATGTCAAAAATACAATAAGATGGTGTGCGGTAGTGGAAGGGTGTGTGTGTGTGTGTGTGTGGGAGTTGGGAAAGCATACATTTCACTTGACAGGCCAAAAATCGCAATAGAGAAGTCGAAACAATCAGTTTGGGTTATGTGAGGTCAGGATGGGACCTGGTCATGTTTAGGTTAGGTCAGTTCAGTTTCAGGTCAGGTGAGGTCAACATAAGTCGTTACGAAATTTGAAATACATTAGCCAGAAACTATAAAGAATTAAACAGGTCGATTAAGCAATAAAAGCAGTTAATCAAAGTGCAATGGAAAGAAATGCCGACAGAGAAAATAAATTTGGAAATGTAACGCTCAAAAGAAAACCAATTTTACCTTACCAATTCTCAGTTTATGTTAAAGGAATCGATAAAAGGATAAAGAATTAACTAAACATCTGTTCAACATATCACAGAAGAAGTTTGTAGCTTTTGCAAATAAAACTTTGGGTCACAATTTTACTTGTAAGCATATTAAAAGACTTAAATTTCAATAATTTAATCGAATTTGTGGACTTATATCACGCTCTATTTGTAACAATTTAATTTATGAACTTGAAATATTCCAAATCAAAATCTCCATTAAGAAAACCGCTAGCAAAAATGCGATAAAAATGCTTTGCCATTACCTAAAATAGTAAGCAAAACGATTCCATTCGTGTGGAAGTTTGAGTATTGCAATATATATACTTTTAATATGACTATATGTATAGATATATATATATATATCTTTATATATATATGTGTTTGTGTTTTTGTATGTTCCGTAAAGGAGCCCACTGAGTATGTCTGACTGCGCGACTTGTGTAGCACTTCCGTTTCCGTAACGGAAGCTAATGAACGTAGAGGGAGACAGTAGGAGAGAGAGGTAGAGGGAGAGAGAAAGAATGAAAAAAGGGGAAGGTAGAAATGACTCTAAGAAAATGCGCCCAAGCAAAATGTTAAATTAATAATAGAAGAAGAGCCCTCTATCTCTCTTTCTCTCTCTCTCCCTTTCTGTTTATCTCTCGTGTTCGCTCTCTCTCTCTCTTAGTCTCTATATGCTCTCCAGTATCCTTGTCTCTATCCATGTTCTTACTCCTTGGCCTTCCCTTTGGCTGTTGGCATTTATGTGACTTTAATTTAAATAACTTTTGGGTACGGGCGGCGGCTTGTTTGTTGTTGGCACGAAATATGCCAACAATTTTCGCTGCCAAAAACCGCGAAAGTGCAAAGCAAAAGGTCCTGCGGCAAACTCAAGACTTTAACTTGACACACACACACACACACATACGCACACACACAGAGACAGAAAGATGAAGGAGAAGAGTAAGTGAAGAAGGGGTGGCAAAAAATTAAAGACGAAAATGAAATTTGTAACGCTTTCGCTTTTCCAATTATAATTTTAGCTCTTGACGAGGTTTTCGTTGATTGCTTTTGTGTATGCTTGAGTGAAATTTGTAGTTATCTGTCTTGGTCCTGGACTTTGATTTAGACTGGATTTGACCTCAATTGAAAGGCGTACCACTTATCCAATGTGCCTAACAACTTTCTTTACTACATTTTGTTTCTTTCGGCTTAATTAGCAGTTTGAGAGCCGCGACATGAGTAGAAATTGACGTTTATTTTATTGGTAACAAATTATGTTATGAACATGTTTATAAAGTGAACTATAACTAGATAATGATTCAATTAATTTAAATAAAAATTTTTTTTTTTTGTATAAAACATTAAAAGAGTTGTACTAATTTGCACTTCAGTTTAGCGTTGGCAATTAATCAATGTTGGTTAACTCAGTTTTGATTTCCATTAAAATGATCCTCTAAAGTTTTTCTTTGTTGGATTCATAGTTGATAATTGATTAGAGAGTTTGTAATTACACAAATAGTATCATACATAAACTGATTATATATAAGTTTTGATATATTGTACTGTTGGTCAATCTGGTTCCTATCTCAGTCCTTGTTTGGATTATTGCAAATACGCTTTATAAATAGATATAAGATTATGATATAGTATAATGTAATGAATTTCTCAGGGTAGACCAAGTGCTGCTGACTGCATTGCCAAAGTTTTGTCGACCCTTTTGGGTTTTGATTTGGCTTGGCTGCCTTTTTTTTTTTTGTGTTTTGTTTTGTTTGGCTAACAAAGTTTTTGGACTACCTTTTTGTTTGCATGTAGTTACAATGTTTAGTTGCCAACAACTTTTCACTGACCATTCAACGAAAAATGGTCTAGGACATTGAAACGAAAAAAAAAGAAAAAACAATTCACCAAACGAACTTGACTTTGTTGACTTATGTAAAATTTTGATGGCAGAAAAGAATGCCCTATAAAAAGCACTGTTAGATATTGCAAAGAAAGAGAAGGGTTCCATTATTAAATCGTTCTCATATAAAAATATATTATATTATAATTGAAATTAAGCTAACATATTGAACAAAATTAAATTTATATTAAAGTTGAGGTAAAAAAACATCCTCATCGAAGATGATAATTATTAGCTTATTTAAAATATAACTAATAATTGTGAGGAACTCTAATAAATTAAAATTTTTAGGGTAACTAAAAGTATAAATTCTTTTCTTATATTAAGACTTTCAATATTTCTGATTTTGGTACTTGCTACACTGCCCCATATGGCAGAGAGTTTGAGAGGGAGATAGACAGAAAAGGGGAGCTCTGTTGTTTGTGTCTGGCAAAAGTTAAAAGATTGTTAAACCCTTAATGATCACGTTCATCATCTACGTCAGCATCATCATTGAGATGAGGCAGTGAAAGGTAAACCAAGGACTTGCCACGACTACAGTCGACAATGGCTCTTGTTTTTGTTTTTGTTGTTTTGTTTTTGTTATCGTTGTTGGTTATTGGCTAACTGCTGTTGACTTATATTACATGAAGTTTTCATTGCTGTTACTCGTTAATCGAGAATAGGTCGTTAGCAAGAGTGAACGAGATAGCGAGACATAAAGAAAGAGATATTCAGAGATAATGCATTGTTTGGGTTTTGTTGTCTAGCCTCAATGTGGTGATGATGATGATGATGATGATGATGATGATGCTGCTGCTACTGCTCCTTCATCTTTTTGCTTTTGGTCTATCTACCCTCTCTCTATTTACTATATGTATATATATATGCTACTTTCTATCTATCTCTTTCACTCTCGTTCCCATTGACTGGGCAAACATAATGGAATTTTCATGTAAACAATTTGCATGTTTTACAACAGCTTCCATTTGCCAGACAACTCTATATACTGTGCATATATATAGATATATATCATATATACCAACGAAAATACACAATTATACATATAAGATGTATTGTTTATATATATCTACATTTGGCATTGTGTGGCAAAAATCTTTATGGCAGCTAGTCTTAAAAATAGAAAGACCAAATATACTTTATCAATTAAAACATCAATTTCTGTATCCATTTAGAGAGGTTGCCATATTCAAATATCAATCTTTAGGCAAAGCACATATGAAATAATTACTTAACAATGCCAAACTAACAAAGAAAAGGCCAAAAGAATTTATACAATAATAACTATAGCATACTTTTTTGCTAAAATGGTAGGGTACAAGTTTACCCCATGCCTGAAAAGTAAGTTTAAATTCTGGTAAGAGGTGGGTAAACCAACAATTTGGGTCTTTTTTCTCCTACCCTTAATATCGAGGGAAATTTAGGTTAAATAAAGAACAACTTTATTGAAGTTGAGGGTAAATTTACATTTATTTTGAGTTGTATTTGAAGAGGTATCAATCACTTAACGATTGGCTTTTAAGTTTAGCCCATACATAGTTCTTCTATCACAGATCTTTAAATAATATTTGCCATTTTCAGTCTAAAGATTTATATTTCTGTAAGATATTTGATAACAAATTTATAACATGAGTTGTCCATTTTAGTGGGTATATAATTGTTATCAATTTATATCTGTAGAAAGATTTTATGTGCAATTTTTATGCTTTGGTGTCCCTTTTCAATTCCTGTTGCTTTATGCTAGGATCATCCATTAAACGGTATGTCCTACACTTCTCACAATATCGTGCACTTAACACACGTTCAACACACACTTCAATTGCTGTGCAAATATTCTTCGCGCATGTCGAGGACGAGCGAAAAGGACCACAGAAGAACGAGAAAAGCTACAAAATATAAAATAAAAAAGAAAGGAAGAAGAACGAATCAAAGGCAGCAAAACGATACACCAACCAACTCCAATTGTATCCTTTCGAATGATGATGATGATGGCGGAGCAACAACAGCAAGCAACTCGAGCATGAATGTCTTCTCGTCCTTAAGCACACATCAATTTCAAAACAATAATTGAAAATTGCAACAATTGGTACAATTTTCGTTGCCCGCACCACGTACCGCATACGTACAACAAAATGGCATCTCAGAGAGCAAGTGGCAAGTGGCAGGGATAGAAAAAAAAAAAATCTAGACTATTGGCAACTTTTTCCATGCAATTGAATTTTCAATAAAGCTAGCTTTAAAAATTGCATTTTTTCCCATAAGTTTTTGCCCATTTTTTTGAATATGAATATCTATCTGGTGACACGCAAACTTTAAACGTGTGTTGGTGTGTGTGTGCGAGTGTTAAATAAATAATTATATTGCCCAGAAATATAGAGAAAACAAAAATGAAATAATAATAAATGCACAATTTTTATATTTATATTTTATTTATAAATCAGAGTATGAAAATCATTCAAAAATTTTGCAAAATTGTAGAAGCTCAAACTTGCAACATGAAATGAAAATCGACAAATCAATAGATAGACAATAAGCAAATGGAAAATGTTTAATTATCAAATGGCTAGAAAATCATAAATTGATTTGCTAAAGCAATAAAGGAGTTCTTTTAAAAAAGACTTTAATATTAAAAAAAATTGGTCAAATTGAAAGCAAAGCTGACAAAAAAATATAACATTTAAATATTTTTTTATTCGAATTTTATACAAAACGAGAGAAAGAGCTTTCTCAACAGTGAAACAAAGGCCAAAAATCATTTTTAAATATTTTTGTATTCTTTAAAGATTCTTGATGATGAAAAAGATTTTACTTTCGATAATAATTACTTTTGATAATAATATATCAAAACTTGAACTCGAATGAGTTAAGTAAATATTCATATAAACAAAAAGAATATACTTTCCCCTTGACTAATCAGTTTTTTCTAATAATATTAAAAATTTCAAAAATTTACGATAAAATTTGAATAACCATGGATCATGTTTAACTATAGACAGTGATTCAGAAGATTCTATAAATAAACAAATGATGTATAGTCAGAATTACAATGCTTTTAACAAAGCAAGTTCATATTTCTTTTATACTTTTTTTTTTGCAGTGTATTATCTATTCGTTTTTCGATTTACTTTGCGTGTGTCATTTACTTTTAGTAGATGTTTTGCGTTTTTGATGTGTTTGTTGTGTGCAAATATTTATGCTCATGAATTAATTATGTGACATGGCGACTGACAAGGGCAGCTACAGGTGCAAGGATGCGGGACACCATAAAAATAGACACACACATGCACCTATATAGAGAAGGAAGCACATAGAAAGATAGCATAGGAGAGGAATAGATTGGGAGTGGTAGATCGGTTGTCTGTTATTTTTTTTTTTTTTGACTGCAATTTCTTTTTATTGTTGTTAATAAAATATTCAAAATTTAATTTTCGTCGCGCGTTGCATTTGACACATTTCAATAAAAACAATTAACACAATTAAGGTTGAAAAGTCAGTGTCTATTTTATTTGCTGCTGCTATTTTGGATGAATGTGTGCATGTATGTGTGTGTGTGTGTGTTCTTTTTTTTTCCTTTACTTCTTTTTTTTGCTGATGGAAAAGGAATTCCTGGTGGCGCATTTTTCATTGGGTTTTTCCCATTTGCTGCTTTTGGGTAAATATTTATGCAATTTTCATTATAAATAAAAACACATTTAAATAAATTAAAATGCCCAATGTGTGCGGGAGGTTAGTATTGGTATGTATATCTTTGTGTGTGTGAGTGTTTGTATGATGAGTGTTTCTGTTTTTGTGTGTGTGTGAGAGAGTTGTTTCCTCTCGAAAGTGACTGACTTACTTCCGTCGCGTCTCAAAGTTCAACTAATTGCAGTTGGCTTTTGCTTTTTCTCTTTGCTATACTACTAAATGCTTTCCGTTTTCTAATTAAAATTATACCTACGACGTTTGTAAATAGAAAAGCGAATTTAATTAAAATTTATATGTATATGCATAATTCTCACTCACAGCATCATCAACAACAACAACAACAACAACAACAACAACAACAACAATAACAGCAGCAGCAGCAACAACAAAATAAACAAGGCAATTCCAGGCCAGAGCAGGCCAAAGCACCACCACAACAGTAAGGATAGAAATGTGAGGGAGTCACACCAGAAGGACACTACGCAAAAATTTTTAATTACTCGTCGTTTGGAACGGTAGTGCTACTACAACTACTACCAGTAGAGTACCAGAGAAAGGGAGAATGAGCCAGAGGGGAGACTGAGAGAAAGAGAGAGAACGAGAGAGAGAGAAAGTAAGCGAGATCTCGACCCACAACAACTTTACCAAAAACTGAAGCCGAGCTCATTTTGAAAATTTTCATAATTACTCCAAATGCTAGCTGCCTGGCTGTATGCTGTTGACGACGACGATGATGATGACGATGATGATGATGATGATGATGATGCTCCTCGACGACAAGTCAAGTCACTGCAGTTCAGTTCAGTCCGAACATCCAGCCAGGACGATGTTGCCTCAAGTGCACTCATATGCGCAGCGACCAAAACTAAATGAACTTATGCAAGTGTATGTGTGTCCATGTATTATGTGTGTGTGCGGCTTCGCTTGAGCACCTGCATGTGGTTCTGTTGTATATGTGTGTATGTGATTTTATGTGGTGGGTGGAGAGGTCGGTCGAGTTCCGGCTGCCGCGCACTTGAAACTAAAGGCTAAGTAGGTGCATTCATATAAACATTGCCCATACAGTTGCATTTGCCATGTTTGTATATATTTATTTGTTTATATGTATGCAGTTATATATTTACCCACACACACACACATACTAGCCCGCAATTGAGTAAAGGGAAAGGAAAAGGGGTTAAAAAAGAAATCGTTGACTAGCAATTGCAATGGCGGCGGGCATCTTTGCATTTCCACATTTCAATGCTTTCCCTCTTTCTCTCTCTCACTCTATCTCTGTCTCTCTTGATCCCTTTCTCTTTCTCTGAGTGGGTTTGGTTATGTAATTAAATTTATTTCATTATGTTATTGTGTGTCTACACATACATAAAGAGTATGTGTGTGTGTGTGGGTGTGTAAGAATTTGTTCGCTTTATGGCAAAGATTCTTTTGAATTTTGACAAACAGTTTTAGTATACAGCAAATGCGGTTAGAAGCTTTGGCAAAAAAAAAAACGAAAAAGAAATCCTCAACTCAAGTTCCACAAGGCAAAATGTAAGCTTTAATTAAATTTAGTATTTGTAATTAGCTTTATGCAAAACACTTAAGTCAACAAAAGAGAAAACTTAAAAGGAAGCAAATGCATTTAACCGAAACTAATTGAAACAGTATCAAAACCTAAAAGGAAAAACTTGATTATTATAAGGAAAGAAAACGATTCTCCATATCGGAATTTATCTCCTAGGCATTATATCAGACTAATCGTTCAAGTCAGGGTAAACCTTTAACAATTGCCTTATCGGTTTTCTTTTGTTTCTCTTTTTTTTTTGCTTAAAATGTATACTAAAACCGTCCACTGAAATCAAATTCAAACCACTTAAAGCTTCCCGCAAAATGGGGGAAAAAAAATGAACTAAAATTCGATGGCCGAGAGAACATAAAACAGAGGGAAAAGAAAAGCTGTAAGAAAATGCCACTAACAGGGGACAATTCTGGCTACCTACCTACGCTTTTCCACTTTTCCTCCTCTCTCTCTCTCTTTCTGTCACTCTCGCCATCTCTTTTTGTTCGTTCTTGGTTTTTTTTCCTTTTTTTGTATTCTTTTTTTTTTTTGCTGTTCTTGATTGTCATTCGCCTCGCCATGCGGCGGCATGGTTCGAGTTGGCGGAAATGAAAATTGAATTTTATGCAAACACAAAAGCCAATTGAAGTCAATTATTGTTTATGTAACTAATTTTTTTTAAATATAAGTCAATTTAAAAAAGGAAATAGAAAACGAGAAGTGAAATAATAGACACACACACACCAATTGAAACAGAGACTCAGAGAATGTGGAAAGAAAAGGATATCAACTAAATTTATACTAGCTTCGATTAGCTATTTTCTTTTGAATAATTGTAAGAGGAAAAACTTTTTAAAGTGACCCATTTTGGGTTCAATTCCTACGCTTTTTCCATTCGCATTTACTGGCTACTAGCCAACCATCAAAAAACAAAAAAAAAAAAAAAAAAAAAAACCAAAAAAAAAAAGAATAAACTAAAGGGACCAATAAAATGTCCTTGGCCCTAGTGAAAATTGTTAGGACTCATCCATCAGCTGTTTTTCACAGAGACAGCAACAAAGTGCCTCACTTTTCCTCCCTTTTTTGTGGGTAGGGTTTCTTTTTTTTCAACATACCCTGTAATCTAAAGACTTAAAGGATATATCAGTTATATACCTGAGAGTTTATGGTTTTTTTTTTTCTGATCTCTTTTTCTAGCTAATAGAGTATGCAGTATTCTGTTAAGTATTTAATTACAATAGAATGATTACAGCACATGTGCAAGTCGACTCTTAATGTAGTTTAACCAATTTTTTTGTTTAGTTATTTTGATTGATTGCATTGTTTCGTGTAACAAATTTATTTTTGCAACATTTTGAACGGCAAAGCAAACTGAAAAAAAATATATATATAGAACTAGAAGAAGGAAAGCAATAGAAAAGAAAAAACAGAGATGAAATAAGGCGGCAGCAGGCAGCAGCTAGTAGCTAAATCATTGTCAGGACAGGAAATTGCCAAGGCCTCCATTGAGAACATGGTGTGCAAGGTGAAAAGTTTAAAGCCGCAAAAACCGAACGTCATTATTAAAACCATCAACATCATCATCTTTTAGAGGAGCATCTAGGAGCAACATCATCATCATCATTACCATCTTTGACTGTGGCATCAGAATCTTCAATCTCAATGACGTCTTTGCTTTGGCATCATTAGTGAAAATGATTTCTTATTCAATGCTCGCTTTTTGCTTCGCTTTTCTTCGCATTTTCTTTTTGCTCTCATGCTTCATCGATTTTTCTTTTTTTTCCCCATTTGCTTTATATATATATATATATACATTTTTTTTTTTTTTGTTCCTTCTGCTTTGCTGGTTGAGTTGATGGAAATTTTTTTTTTTTTTTTTTTCTTTCTACTTCTTTGCCGCCTGCATTTTACCAAAGAGTCTCCTCCATCGTCTCAGTTCAGTCACAGAGACTCATCATTGACTTTAGTTGGTAATAATGTTGTATTTGTTTTCTATAGCCAAACAAATTGTTCTTCCTCTTGCTCTTCATCTGCTTTATCTTTCGCTTTTTTTTCTGGCTTTTGTTATCTTTAATATTGATTATATGCAATATCTCAAACCGAAACACACACACACACAGAGAGGAGAAAAAAAAAATGAAAGCAGCAGCAAAACGAAACGAAATTGTTCGCTTTTGGTGCAAAAGATATTTGCCATTTCCCTTCATTTTTGTTTGCCGATATCGAAAACAACTGACTTAGACAGAAACAGACAAAGAGGCTAAGCAATGAAGAGCGAGAAAGAGAGCTGGTGAATAAGAGTCAGAGATATAGGGGGGATGTATGTGTGTGTGTATGGGCCAAGATATGTCAGCAGCCAGCATTTCTTCTTCCTTCGTTCAAAGCTGCAAAGAAACAAAACTCTTTCATATCCTGACTAAAGGAATTTAAAGGCCAGATTGCAGGAAAATCAAGCAAAACCAAAATGAAAATCCTTCTATAAGTCACAGCAAAAGATGAAAACGAAACGAATGCCCAGAGGTTAAAATTAGTATACAAGATTCAAAAGAATCTTAACGTGAATGCATTGAAATATTTCTTAAATCTTATGGAATCCTCAAAATAACAACAGACATTGATAATTATCCATCTTAAAATTATAGGATTTAAGTAACAGCTAATGAAAAACTTCTTACAGGCAATATTTTTAAGTATTCTTTAAAAAAATTTTAAGAAAGTGCTTAATACTTTGGTTTTTTATTTGATGGTCCATGGTAATTAATGGATTGTTAATACCCAAAAGAGAATTTTATTTATTTCTTTTCCTTTTTAATACTACCAACTGAAAGTAATTAATTAACTTATTTAGGAGAAGAGTGGCTGGAGTTTATTGAACAAACCCTTTTAATTTAAGACTGAATTTTTTATAAGATTTTTTTTTCTCATTTTCTTTAACTCTTTTCTTATTTTGATTTTGTTTGCCATATTAGGAGACAAAAGCTACCAATACCGCCGACATTTCAACTCATTGAGCCTAAGACTGGCTAAAGCAAAAGTAGTGACAGAAGTAAAACCCACGAATAACAAGAAGCAGCAAACACACAAACAAACAAACAAGAAGGACAATTAAATTTTGAACTTGTCGCAGTTTCTATACCCTTGCAAGTTCCTATACTAAAATTTAAGTTTTTAATTCCTCCAAATTTCATTAACTTTATTATAGAGAAATTAAAAAATAGAAGGAGTCTTTAAATTTCTTCTTATAAAGAAAAGTTTGTCTATAGTTAAAATCGATTAGATCTAGAAATTTAATCAAATTCATTGATATTTGTATGTGAGTTATATGATATAGTCAGCCGATTGAATATCCCAAGTCTTTAATCACTTTATAGATTATTGAAAAGCATCTTTAAAGGCTTTGTTTTTATACAATTCAAACTCTTAAAGAAAATTAATAAACACTTTTTTTTGTAAGGGTATAAAAAGGAAAACGGCGAAAAAAGAATTTCAGTCTGGCAATTTTTTTTTTTTCTTCTTCTTTTTCTTTTTTGCTTCTTTGTTGTTGTGAAAAGCAGAAGGCATTTTGGAAGAGAAAACTCATACGCAAATCTTCAATTCATAGGCTTAGGTTTAAAAGCGGATGAAATGAGATGAGATGGAATAAAGATGGTGATGGAAACGGTATGAAAGGAGGAGGTGAAATGATGATGGGAATGCTGCTGCTTCTTTGGTCCCCAAAGCAATGAATTTTTAGAATTCCCGCTGCCATTTATGAGGACACTCCAGAGAGAGCAATTGAAACAACAAGGAAATGCATAAATAAAATGCTCAAATTACAATTTAATGCTATAGCTAGAAAAGAAGTGGGGAGTGAAGAGGCCAAACAGAGAATGAAGGCGAATGCTAGAGAGAGTGTAGAAGAAGAGAAACCATAAAAAGTATAAACACATTTGATTTAAAAACTTAAATTAAATTCGATTTAAACTTTTATATTTGGCAAAGAGGAAAAGAGAGAGGATACATTAATGCCCTTGATTATCTGCATTATTTATAAAAAAAAAATTATATATATATATATAAAAAAAAACCGAAAAGAAAATGAAAAATTCGCACGTGATGATAAAAATTTATGCACACACGTTGTCATTTGCCCCTGAAGTCTGAGATGGAGTTTATATATATGTACAAGTGTGAGTGTGTGTGTATGTGAAGGTGTTTTGTTGGTGGCGACCTCAGTCAGGGTCCAGGGTCGCCCATTAAATAAATAACCGAAAAACTTTTCAACTTTCATGAATATTAATAACAGCAGATTTTAAAATACAAACGCTGCCGAAACCGACAAAAGTGACAAGCAGAGAGCAAGAGAGAGGGAGAGGGAGAGAGAGAGAGAGAGAGAGAGAGAGAGAGAGAGAGAGAAAGAAAAAGAGAAAGAAAAAGCAGAGAGAGAGAGACGCATGGTTGTTGCTCATACGCCGCGTTATTCGGTTCTGGTTTCGGCGCACAAAATGTAAAATGTGCATTTAAATTGAATTCCTTAATGAATTCGCGGCAACGCCTTCCCCCCTACCACAGAACCTACCTACCACATCAGAGATGGAGGTGACGAGCGACCAGTGAGACCAGCGACCAGACCTTACCATACCACACCACACCATAGCATAGCATACCAACAACAACCATCATACCAGAACCATCCGACCCAACACAAACAGAGCCCTGGCCAAGTTGCCCTGAAGCCAAAGGTGTTGGCCCAATGCACCAAGCGTTTTTATCAGATTAAAAATTATGCATTTTTTAGTACACACTTTTCTCTTGTCTGGGTATAATTACTTTGTGATTACGAAATTTATCATCAACATTACATTTTGTCATTTCTCAAATGTTATGCTGCTTCAATTTGTCTTTGTTTAGTACCATCTCATTCAATGATCTTTCATTTCTATTGCAATTTCTCTTTATGTTTTATTTCCAAATAAGAGAAGAAGAGAGTCAAGAAGTCGATACCTAAAGTAAAGTATAAATAGATTCTATTGAAATGAACAAAATGAACAGCATCTATAGACTTATATTCCGGCAACACTTTAGTTTTATATTCGAATAGATTTTTAATTTTTGTGTTATGTCTCAAGGGTATCTCATGCTCATCATATTGAATCTGGTTTATCTGTTGCCTTCTATTTACAGGAGTTCATTTAGTGGGCAGCGATGGAGTAACTTTTTTGTATTCACTGTGTGTGTGTGTGTGAGGCAGAAATTATGCAAAAATTCAAAGGCCGAAACTTTGGCGTTGTGCAGTTTCAGCTACAGGAACAGCAACAACAGCAACTCGACTCTTAATTAAAATGCATTAAGTTTTGTTGCACAGAGAAAAAAAAAAATGAATATATATACATATATATATATATATATATATCTATGTATGTAAGTACATAGCAGCCAACCATTCATATATTGTACGTATGACCTCAAATGTTAACATAAAAAAATAGAAAAGAAAAGGAAAGGACAGGAAAGGGAAAGAGAATCTAATCTGTGAAATCTGCAATTTAGAATGGCGGCAGTTGAACGGCTTTCTAACGAATTGCCATTGTGTTCAGCAAAAAAAAAAAAAAGAAATCTATGCAAATACATATATATATATATGTATCTATAGCTATGCATATGTATAAAAAAAACTCTTTTTTTTCTGTTGGCTAAAACCTGCTGCATTGATTAATGACCTCTCGTGCACGAAAAATTAAATGTAACGCCCCATGAACCAAAGGACCAACAACTAGCCAAACAAAAAAAAAAAAAAAAAAAAAAAAAGAGAAACAAGATGGCCTATGGCAGCTGAAACATATGATAATGGTCAAAATTTTCGCTATTTTTTTTTATATATATATAAATTTTTTTCTGCTGTTTTTTTTTTGCTTGATGGCCGTAACACAACACGTAACATGTGTTTTAGTTCATAGAAGCACAACAACAACAAAAATTATATATTTATATGTAAAAAAAAAAAAAAAAAGAAGAAAACGAAAACCAAAAACATAAAAAGAAAATGTGGACAGGACCGACACATAAAAAGCAATGAAAACATGAAAGTGGTCAACCAAAATGTAAAAGGACAAAACCATTTTTTTTTGGTTAGCTCCAGCAAATGACAAAATTTTGCGTTGAAACGAATTTTTGCAATCAATTTCATTAAATTTAAATAATTTGTTCGTGGTTTTAGATTTGCTATCGATAGAATTGTTAATTGATAGATTTTCTTTTACTGCATTTTGTAGTTTTTAAATTTTTCTTAATTTGTTTCAATTTTTTTATCAGCAACACTTAAAATATAAAAAGAATCTTTCGTTTAAATATAATTTTATTTTAAGAGAATTTTAAATTCGTTTATATAATCTCTATATAAATTTTGTTATCTTCATTTCTTATATTAATATAAATTTTTAATAGAAAATTTTAATATTTTATATTTAGATTTTTGTATTTTATATACAAAACATTCATTTTTAGTGGTTTCAGAAATTTCTATGATTTTATATACACTTGTCTATGATTACTTTTACTATATAGTGTGATTGCTTTTCAGTTTTTTAATAGTTCTTTTATATCGTTTCAATTATAGGGTATATCCTTGCCATAAACCCAAACAAACAATGGAACCAAGAAAAAAAGAAAAGAAAAGGGAATGACCAGAGAGTTGAAAATGACAAAAATCTGCGGGGCGTGAAAAAATGTTATAAAAGCTTATGGGCCCAACTATGCAATTTGCAGACCGCTGGTTACCACCCAACACTTCTCCCTTTGTATGTGAGTATGTGTGTGTGTGTGTATGACAAAACACATTTTAGCCTCATATGAGCCGTGAAGGAACCGCAGCAGAAAATAAGATAAATTTCACATGAAAAAAAAAAATTAATAACTTTTTAAAAGGTCATAAAAATCGGGTAAAAATAAGTGTAAAGTCATAAGGACATAAGATGCTTCTGCCGTTGCGCTCTCCATACAAATCGCGCCATATAATTTGCACATTTTTCATTTTTGCCGCTGCTTAAAAAACTAATAAGAATGCAACGAGGCCATAAATTTTATGCCAGAGCGAAAAATTAAAGTGCCTAAGCAAAGGCAAAAGCAAGCCAAGCCAAGCCAACCCGATCCGAGACTAAGCCAACCTAACCAAGTCCAACAAGTGACAAAAGAACCAAACATTTTTTTTTTTTTTGAAAAATTTATATATACACATATATGTATATACATTTTTACTCTTTTATTCGGTTCCTTTTTTTGTTAGAAAATAAAATAATAGAAGGAACCGTTGGCAATGGCGGGAAGTGCTGAATCACCGGAAAACCATTAAAGGAAGTCACAACTATTGATTATGTCGGCGGAGCGGGTTGCCTAAAGAGGAGGGCCTAGTAGATGGACAGACCCGTTCGAGCAGCAGCAGTGGCGGTGGCGCTGACGGTGGTGGCGGCATCGGAGGGCAGCGTGGAGCAGTGTGACAAACTAAAAATGGCTTTGTGTGTGCAAGCAGCGGAAAAATTATGATAGCGCTCCGGTCTCTGGTTTGGTCTGGTCTCTGGTCTGGACCCAGTCCGAAACAAAAAAAAAAAAAAAAAAAAAAAAAATCATGTCTCTCTCTCTCTCTCTCACTCCTCGTCCTCGGCACATATAAATTTGCATGGGAAGCGCTTCAAATTGAATTTGATGGCTTTTATTTGCAACTTTAATTGCAAGCGACGGCTTTTTGAGTTTCCCCCTTCCTGCTCTCTAGTAAATATATACAAAAAGCTGGGTACTCCCATTTTATTATATTGTTTGTGCACTTTACTTAAAGAAAATATATGATCAAAACAATATTTGACTTAAACAAATACAAAAAGTAAACTATATAAGAAAGATTTGTGGCAAAGAAACAACCTGGCAAATGTTTTACACTATTCTTTAGTACATCTCATAAAACCACTGAGCCACTTAGATAAACAACCACGACATAGAGAATCTTTTGATCTTCTTTCCTTTTTAGATTTCAAAGTGTCCTTAAAGTATAACTCATAGATTTTCATATTAAATAAAAGATCTTAATTTTTTAAATAATCCTTCGCTTCAAAAGTTTTCTATACTTGAAGATTGGAGATTTCAAATATTAGTTAGAAGAAAAAAAAAACATTATAATGAAGGGTAACTCTGTTTTCGTTGTGTCTATCATCATTAGGCCAAACCCAGCAACTTTTGCCAATTCTCTTCTCTAATTTTGTTGTTGTTTTTTGTTGTTTTCCTCATTTTCCCCGCTATGGAGGAAAAAAAAAAGAAAGCACGAACCACCCGGAAACGTTGCTCGACGGGCCCATAGACGAAAATCATGGCGAGATAAATTGCCAAAGATAGCAAAAATGGAAGGCAATGTCGAGAGACATACATACTGACAGACAGACAGACGATTGGACAGACATAGCCCAACCGACATTGTCCCTCGTTTTGTCCCTTTTCCCTTGCCTGCTCGTCCCGCAACCAAACGCTGTCAGCGCCCACGCTCTCCTAGTTAGTCTATTGTTCAAAATCAATTTAGTGTTGAATTGGTGCCAAGAATCTCATTTTCCAAAAAACGGCGTCAGTTAGTTCCACTGCATATATAGGAAATGAAAATACCGGAAACGCAGAAAGTCAGAGAAAGGATTTGCCAAAGCATAACAAAAAAAAAAAATAAAAAAAAAAAGTCAAAAATAAGAAAGAAAAAAAAAACAATCAAAAACAACAAAAAAATGTGCTAATAACTTTCAAATAAATGTTGGTACTAAAAAAAAAAGAAAGAAGCAATGAAGGAAAAACGAAATTGGAACTTATAGTACGGGATTGGCCTCTGACTGGCTTAAACTGGCACACAGACAGTTCTCTATTCTACTTGATTCGCATGTTAGTCTATTTCCACACATAACTCACAGGCTTAAGCCAAAAAGGCCGTAAATTCAGTCAGAAGTCGCGTTTTTCTCTCTCTCCCCACTGACTTAACCGAAATGGTAAAGGAGAATGCCATGTTTAAGGCACTGGAGACATAACAAAGAGAAGGGCAATGAAGGCAACAAAATCTGTAGCCAATTTTAAAGTTGTCATCAGTAACTTACTTTGATTGTCGTTAAATACGTTCTTAATTGCTTTACTTTAAGAAGCAGTCAAAAAAGGTGTTGAAGGTGAGATTTATTAATACTTACATTTGATATTATGGTAAATCAATTTAAAAATACTTCAAATTAATTAAGTAGGGCAGCATTGAAAAAGAAGTTCTTTATTGGATTTCGTTTTAAAGTTACAATATTTAGTTAATAGTCTTAAATTTTCATAATCTCCGTTTTGTTGATATTTATTTTGTTTGGTCGAATTTCACTTTTTTTTTTTTACTAGACCAACAACAATTTCCTGCTGGCCCACACATACAACTTTTCTTCTTTTTTTTTTTTTTTGTCAAATTTAGTTTGACCAAAAGCGGAGAGAAAGCACACAGAGAAAGAGAGAGCGAAAGAGAAAGATAAAGGATAGAGAGAAATGGTGGTGAGATGTTTATCACAAAACACTTTCATTAAAAATTTTTGTTGGTCCACAAGTTTTACCAGCTGCAACACTGAGAATGGAGACGAGATAGAGATAAAGAGAGACAGAGAGAGAGAGAGAGAAATATGTATCTGCTGCGTGCTCAGAATTTACACGGCCTGAAGCCATATTTTGTGTTTAGTTTCTTTTGCACTTTAACTTTCTATATTAACTTTGATTCTCATGGCCAATGGCTGGAAAATTATTACATTTTTTCTATCTTGTGTTTCAGTTTTGATTATGGATTAAGCAAAAAGCAAACATAATTCAATATATATATATACGATCTCTATATATAAATATATTTTGTATATATAGTTTAGGCAAAATTAATTTAGCACAAACTTCAATATCTGAATGTGTGGAAAATTGAGCATGAAAATGCAATTAACATTATTGGTCAGTGGATTACAGAATAGTCCGGAATAGTTTGCCATCTATATAGTATAGAGAGAGAAAATGCACAAAATTTTCAATTAATTTTAATGTATTTTCAATGTTTTCCAACCCAAAACACACACACACGCTCACACACATATCCCAATATAGATAGAGGGGAAATAGACAAACATAGTGGCTGCGAAAAGTATGTGCGTCTGGCAAATATTGACCACAAAAGTGCCTTTTGTTTAAGAGAAAGAGAGAGAGAGGGAGAGAGAAACAGAGAAGGAGAAGCCAAAGTAGGGTCGACCGGTGACGTTATAAACAGGGGGTGACAGAGGTTGGTTCCTTGTTCTCCTTACCGAGTAAATGATTGTGCATATTAACAACTTGGTTAGCCGCAAAGCAAACAAAATGGCTTTTAATCTAACCATTATAATGAGCAGAAGCCGTCAGTGCGAGAGAGAGAGAAAGAGCAAGCAGCAAGCATAAAGCAACCAGACAAAGACCCAACAACAACAGCAACAACAGCAACAACAACAACAACAATTCTAAGCATTTCGCATTCTATGTGGCGTATGAGTTATATACAAACAGGAAAACTACAAAATGTAATAACCATTACGACTTGGCCATACCCTCTCCTCCATAATCGCCTTCACTTCAGCACTTTAGCAAAACAAAAAAAAAAAAAACAAAGTAAAAAGAAAACAGAATAACAAAACCAAAAATACAGAAACAATAATAAAAGAAAAACTAAAATATAGTAGAAATTGAACTAAAGTCTACAACAGTCAGGGAACCAAACTAGCCAAGGACCAAGACCATACCTTACAAAACCGATTCAACTAGGGTCGAGAGAAGAAATAGCCCAGTCCAAAAACCCCTCAAATCATTAATTCATAAAGCTGTAATTTGCTTTTGGCCAGGGCAAAAGCAGCAGTAGTAGACAACCTTTCGGTCATTTGCACTGCAAATTATAAGCAGACAAATAGTCCAGAATTCACACACACTTACACCAACACGTATATATATACATACATATATATATATATATAATATACATATATATGTATATAGATGGAGACAAGGATCTACCTACACCTATAAACAATGTTTTGCTTTACAAAGAGCTATAGAGAAGGAATGAGCTAATGGGTAGTTAGGTAACGAAAGTGTAAGCGGGAGAGCGAGAGGCAAAAACTTATTTGCGGTTGCCCAGTTTGGCCAACAGCAGAAGCAGCGCCAACAACAGCAACAGCAACAACAACAACAACGATAGCAATGATGATGAGAAGGCTAAATGCAAAATTTTGTTGACATGCCTTGAGCCATGGATATGGCATGGATAGACGAACTGAAGGTACAAGGAGCAGTAGGAGCAAGAGCAGTTGGAGTAGCAGGAGCAGGAACAGCCACAGCAGGAGCACAAATACAGAAACCATCTTCTGACTCCATATTGTTGTTGCTGCTGTTGTTTCTATGTGTGTGTGTGTCTGTCTCATCTATGGTCTAAGCGTGTAAATGATTTTGACATATTGTAATGACAAAACAAAGGATTGTCTATCTTAGTCCTCTCCAATCTGTTCCCCTATGTCTTCCCTTTCCCAATGTCTGTCCTTGGCCCCGTCTCGTTCTCGCTCTCCTTTTCTTTCTCCGTCTCTCTCTCTTTCTCGTTCTCTCTGACTATGTCAATTGTTGTCACCAGTTTTGGTTTCGGCGGAAATTAGAAATCAAAATGTTAAGGTCCTGACTCTGTCAGCTCAATTGTTGAAACCATCCACAAGAAAGGGAATGAGAACAAGAAACAGTTTGATTATAGAGAGGGTTGCCTTAGTCTATTATCAATCTATGTTGCGATCCCCTTTGAAGGGAAATTAATTTAGAATTAAATAACAAATAGGTGTACGAGGAAAAAAAAAGCTAAAAAATGTTTTTTAATGTGTGTTAATGAAAATTGATTTACATATATAAATATTATATTTTAATAAAAATAAACCTTCAGTTTTTCTAAAATTTAAATTGAAATTGTTGAAACTTTATTAACTAAGTAACAGCTTTCGCTATCTCTTAAAAATGATCGATCAATATTAGAAGCAACCCTCTCCAACTGACTTCGATGCTGTCTCAAATGTCTAAACAAATATATGTATGTACATACATACATACACACATATTGGTGTGTTATTCCTGTAGGTATTGTTGAAAAACTTGAAACCGCAACAACAGCAATCAAATGATAGATAAACACACGAATATCACATGTCCAATATACACGATAGTGTATGGTATGAAGGTAAGAGGTGAAAGATAAATGGTAAAACGTTATTTCTGCCAAGGTAAGCAATTCAGTTCAAATGAAATCCACAATAACCAAACATTTACTTCACCTTGAACAAATCGCAATTATAATTAACATTGTAAACTTTCAGTTGAACAACATAAACCAAAAAGTAAACGACCATTGAAATCTTTCTTCTATACCTACACCAATACCATTCCTACCTAGTAGCCAATACTGAACAACATTTCATATTTCCAGCAGGCAATAACAATGGCATAGCTATGGGCGCTAAAACAACAATTAAAATGGGGTTTGAGGGGGAAAAAGGGAGTGGTGCTTGGGTTGCTCAACTCTCGAACGTTAACAATAACAATGCCACAACAACAAAAACAACAACTAAAGCAACAACAATTGTAATGATGAAATAAAAGTCAAGTTAATACAATAGCTAAAATAGCAACAACAAAAACGGCAGCAGCAGCAACAGCAACAGAAAGAGGAGCGGCAGGCAGGCAACCCAAACATGAAACTCATTCACTGAGTGAGGCAAATTGAAGAAAAAGGGTTAAGGGAATGGTGGGATGGTGCTGGAAATCACGGAAATACGACTACCCCTATTATCAGGAAGGTCTCTTGTATTTGTTGTTGTTGTTGTTGCTGTTACTATTGTTGCTGTTGCTCGTTAGCGTTACATGAAAGTGCAACTTTTTAACAGCAGCAACAGCAACAACTACAACAACAAGGAGCCAACAAACAATTGTAATACATAGTGTTATAATAAAAACATGCAGCAGTAATTTATAAATGGTAATACGACTATTCACTACCCTTTGTTGATGTCCACTATAAAATGAAATGATAAAGCTTAACTACAATCAGACTTTATTTGTTATTTAATTATTTAAAATTATGTAGCTTTAATATAAACATTAATCCAATATCTTTCTTTTTAAATATGATTCAAAAGGAAATGAAAAGCTTTCCTTCCTTTAAGAACTTCAAGTTTGGTAGCTTATTATTTTTAAAAACTTTTTTATGTATTAATGTATAAATATATACAGAAACGATGATCAAGAATATATGCTAATATATATGGATAATTGTTATTAATAATAAGGCCTTAAATTACAAAATTAGTAGCATACTTTTACGCGACTTTATATTGAACTTACAGAAGATCAACCTAAACTCATAGAATCCTTAGCTTATGTCTATTTAATAAAAAAGATTTGTATATTTCAAAACATTCAAAAAGTATATAGAAAAGGTCTAAGTTTCTAAAGCAAAATTAATCTATCTAAAGTTCATTTTAATTTATGATTATCGTTTTCTATTATGTACACAGCTGGTAAAACTAAAGCCAAATAAAAGAAATATATTTAATATATTTATTTAAAATAATTTAATCTATTCAAACTTAGAGCCTATCCTTTCTTAGGTTAAAGACTTTATAAAGTTGATGTTACAATTTAAAATTGACTCAATCGACTAGAATCTTGGTTTTAATAGCGTTGAATGCAAAGCTAATAGCTTATAACTTTTGCATACTTTAATGCATTAAAAAATTTCAAGATATTTGGCCTTAAAAATACCTGACCAAAACATTTTTGCCCTTTTGACTTTGAGATCCACTTGAAATCAAATCAAATTTACCCCTTTTAAACCCTATGAATACCAGGTATAATCAGCTTGTTTCACTTTCCTTCCTTAGTGTCTGGCTATATGTAAGATGCCTGCCCCTCCTCTCACCCACCAAAAAGTAAAAAAAAAAAAAAAACAAGGTAAGGAAAGGGGTTCTCATCTGTTGTGTTGTTGCTTTTATTTTGTTTGTTTCTCTTGTGTGTGTGAGTGTTTGTGTATGTAACTCACACTCTCATTTTGACTTGCATGCAGTTCAAAGTTGTTGGCCCCAGTTGAGGCAAGTCGTCCACACCTTTACCCATATTCTCTTCCACCTCATCCTCTTCATGTTTTCGTTCTCGTTTTTGTTCTCTCTTTTTCTCCACCACCACTTAATCCAACATTCGTGTTGCTCTGAAGTAGAGCTGGAGCTATAGATGGAGATGGAGCTAAAGCTAGAGCTGCCTGGTTCTCTGGGCTAACAGCAAACCAAGCGCCGCAGGTGCAAAGTGTAAATGAAGACTGATTGCAGTGCACATGATTTTGTGTCGTCGGCACACACACATACAAACAAACACACATACATACATACATACACACACACACACAGAAAAACACAAGAAGAGGCAAAGGCCAAAGAGATGATGGCTGTGATGTGGTAAGGGAGAGAGTGGTATAAAAAACGTTGTTAGGTCGGCAAAAATGGAAGGGTAATTGTGGTTAAGTGCTGGTTTATTGGTTTGGCAAAAGGGCTTAGAAGATATAGTATGTATATAAGTCCATATAAACATATATACATGTACAGATAGATAGATAGATATATACTATACTATATATACATATATCTATATCCATTTTAACAGACAAAGCGACGATGGGCGACAAACTAACTAAAGTTTCAAGTAAAATCTCTCTGTACTGCGCCCTTACTCTCAATCGTTTCATTTTGTTTTGGGGGCCAGTTTAAGGGCAAGTTTTCGTCGGTTACATATTTCGTAGGAGACTTGTTCCAAGGGCAAAAAGTTAAAAACATGTTGAACATGGTTGTAATGAAAGGGTTAAACTGACCAATGCTTGTATACATACACTAACACACACACACACACACACACACAGACTAGATAGATATCGAGCAGATAAATGAGTTGTCTGAAGGTAATCAATGTTGTTTTTTCCATGAAAAAGATTTAAAAGTGAATATTACATCAATTTTAGAATATTGTTTCTGTAAAAAGTATTTCACTTAAAAATATGAGAAGGAATCGGAGAATATTTTAAATGGAATGATCATCAAATCAAGGCTTCGCTTTACTATAAAGAAATTATAAAATTAATATCTGTAAATATTAATGATTCTATTTATGTTTCGATTAACCATTTGCAACTATTTCAAATCATTCAATACCGACTAATGCATTACACTCCTTTTGGCTACAAAATCAATAAATTGACTCACTTTATTAAACAATAATTACTTAAATCCAAAATAAAGTATATAAAAGTGTTGTTTAACATGGACAATACATGATAATAGGAATGGGTAAAAGCGAAAACATGATTTCGCATTAGTAATTTGTTGCACAAATTAATTTCTTACATTTTATAACAATAATTGCAAAACATGAAAAACGAGGAAAGAGAGACAGAGAGAGAGAGAGAGAGTGAGAGAAAGAGAAACGTTAAACAGTTGGTTTTTTTGTTTTTAATTTCACAAAATCTAAAACCAGAGGCAAAAACACATCAGCAACTCTCACACACATTAAAAAATCGTTTTTAATTGAAACACAAACCCCTTGGCAATCAGAGCGAGAGTCATCGCCATCGTTGTTATGCACACGCAAATGCCGTGCTAACTCGCTAACCCCAAGGGCGAAGGGGGTACTGATGATGGGTGAGGGGGGTTTGGTTCGGGACATGCAGGAGGTTACCCTCAATGCCCACCCACAATCCACACCACAAAACAAGAGAGGGATAGCTGGCTGGCTGCCTGTCGCTCACTTAAGTTAATACGCAAACCAAATGTCACTCAACATTATCAACGGCAAACGTAATCAGTTAAAACTTTTTTTCTCTCTCTCTTCTCCGTTTTGCTTTTTTTTTCTCATTTTTATTTTTTCGTTTTTTTTTTCTTTTCTTTTTGTAGGCATGCCCAAAACCCAAACCAAAACAGTCAGACTGAATAGCTCGCTAGCTGACTGACTGACTGACAGAAAGAGATAGAGGGAAAGGGAATGTGTGGGATGTGTGTGTATGTGTGTGTGGGTCAGGGTAAAAAGTTGGCAACATGTTTGTATTCTATTTCAATTTTTTATCTGCTCTGGCAGCAAAGCGACTCGACTTGACTATGGAGTGCAAGAGCAACAACAGAACAGATCGTGATTATATATATTATACGATTTTTAAATACTCTTTTTCGAAAAGAAAAAAAACTGGAAAGTTAACAAATTAAATTTGAATCGTATTCAATTGGTAGAGTCAATAATATTTCTTTGGTTGACATTAATTTTATTCATAAAATAAATAATCAGTTTCAACTTTAATTTGGTATATCCTTAGAAACTTTTAGTTACTTCAGTCTAGGTCAGCTATATAGAACTTTTAACTATATACTCTTAGCTGCAATAGAAAAATTAACAATAATATTATAAAAATAATAATAAAAATTTACTCTTATGTATTGATATATCTTTGAATACTTTGTATGAAAAAATTTAAATTAATAGAAAAAATTATTCATAGAAAAAGTTTATTTTCCCTTTTAGCATTAAAATTTCTCAAGATTCTTTAACCTTTTTTAGTTATTTATCTTAGAGTTAGGACTAATTGTAAATTAATCAAAACTTAGTTTCTAATTAAGCGCTGGCTGCTTGGGCCTTCGGCTTGATTTGTGTGTATTTACATATTTACATAATTCATTTACATATTTACATTTTGTATAATTAAATTATACTTATAATTACACTAAATTATATTTTCTAATTTTAAGCCTATAGGATGTGGTAGTAGTTTGTTTTTTTGAGATAGTTTATTATCATTAAGAGGTTTGTTGGAGTTGGGTTTGCAAGGATTGATATGGGGCATAATTTTTCAAAGATTTCTTTCCTAATGTGGGAGGTTGCAGGGCAGTTTTTTAGTATGTGTTCTATGTTTTGGTCATGTGTTGAGTTGCAGTTGGGACAGGGTGTTATGTCGTTCGGGTTGATGTAGTGTTGTTGAGTGAATCTTGTGTGTCCTAATCTAAGTCTTAGAATTTTTATTTGGTCTGTCCTTGTTATGTCTTTTTGTTTAGTATTTATGAGATAGTCTCCTGTGTGTGTTAGATTTCTGTTTAACTGTTGGTACCATGTGTTGCAGCGATCTATGTTGTTTTTAAGTTTTTGGAATAAGTTATTTTTAAGGAATTTGTTTATATCTGTACAATTAAAGTTGGGAGTGTAGTGGAGGGGGAAATTTATAGTGGATTTGGCGGTTTGATCGGCGAGATCGTTCCCTTTTATGCCACAGTGGCTGGGGATCCAGAGGAGTTTTATTTTTCTGTTGGTTTTTGTTAGAATTGACCTAATTAATGTGGGATAGAAATTATTGTTGTTGATGTTGCTAATTGATTTGATAGCTGATAGGGAGTCAGAACATATGATGAAGTTGCCTTTCTTACCAGAAGCCAGCTTTATTGCTTCAAGAATGGCTATCGTTTCTGCGGAGAGTATGGAGGAGTAGTGTGGTAGGATGCCTGTTTTTAGGATATCTGTATCGGTGGTTATGGCGAATGTGGCAGTTTTGTGTTGCAGGGAGCCGTCGGTGAATATGTATTTGTGTTGTTTGTGGTTGTCTTTATGCTCTAGGAAGATTTTTTGGTATATTTCTGGTGGTGTGTTGGGTTTACTGAGCTTATGTAGGGAAATGTTGATGGTGGAAGTTGGAAATAGCCATGGAGGTGTGGTTGTTTGTTTGTTGGGTGGTGGAAGGTAGGGTATGTTGTGTTCTTTGCAAAGTATAATGATTTTTTCTAATGTGGATTTTAATTTCTTATTATTTTGGTGTTTTATTTGTTTGGTGAATTTGTGGATTGGAGTGTTAGCACTATGGAGGATTGTCTTGTACGCTTTGGCTGTCAAAAGATTTCTTTTTTGCTCTATTGTAGGTAGGTTGGCTTCGAAGAGTAGGTTGGGAATGGGTGTTGAGAAAAGAGCACCAAGAGCTGTACGTATTCCTGCATTATATGTTGTTTTTAATTTGTTTAGCGTAGACCTAGGCGCGTGGCCATAAATGAATAAGGCATAGTCTATTTTAGCTATGAGTGTTGCCTTTGTTATGTTAATAAGTGTGTGTGTGTTACAGTTGAATTTCGGGCTTGCTAAGCATTTGATTATATTCAACTTGTTGTTAAGAGATGGTTGGATGTGTTTTATGTGTGAGTCCCATCTGTATTTATTGTTTATTGTTAGTCCTAGTATTTTGAGTTGGGTTACTTGGGGGATTGCTATGTTGTTGGAGGATAGGGTACAGTTGCAGTTTTGTTTCCTGCAAATGTGAAGGTGTTGGCATTTGTTAAGGGATAATGATGCTCCGGAGTATGAGCACCATTCTTGGATGTCTGCAAAAAGGGAATCTAGATTGAATGTTTGGCTTTTTTCTTTATTGAGTGGGACTATAAGAAAATAATCATCTGCGTAAGCACTAAAATAGATTTCTTTTTGTAAGTTGATAATATTGGCAAGTTTGTTGTAGGCGATTAGGAAGAGGATAACCGATATGGGTGAACCTTGGGGGATGCCATTAGCGAGTGGGAAGGGGGAACTGAAGGTACTATTTATTTTTATTTTAATTTTTCTGTTAGACATAAAGTTTTTTATGAAGTTTATAATTTTGGGGCCCAATTTCCAGTCTATGAGTTGGTCAATTATGGAGTGCACTCCGACTCTGTCAAAAGCCTTTGAAAAGTCAAGGGCAATGACCGAACAGTGCTTTTTTTTGCGCAGCGATTTGGTTATTAGGTAGTCTGCTGTGAGCAGACCGTCTGAAACCGACTTGCCACGTTTGAATCCTGATTGATTAGGGTGAATTAATTTATTTTTGGTGACAAACCACCAAAGACGTTTGGAAATGATTTTTTCGAGCGTTTTTGATAGGCAGCAGTTTAAGGAAATTGGTCTATAGTTGGTTAATACTGTTTTGTTGGAATTAGGCTTAAGAATGGGGATAACGAGATTGGTTTTAAATGACTGTGGGATGAAACTATTAAATATATTGTTAAAGAGGTGGGTAATTCTTGTTTTGACTGTGTTTGAGGTGTTTTTTATCATAGGGTATGATATTCTATTGAGGCCAGGTGTGGTTCCTTTAAGGGAGTGGAGTGTGGATAGGAGTTCAATTGGGGTTATTTCGGATTCTATTGTTTGTGCTGAGGGGTGGGGTATATAGTTAAGTGTTTTATTCGAGTGTTTGTTTGTAATAAAGGTTTGATTGAAGTTGTTGTCATTTGATTGGTCTGACCAGTGTTGGGCAAATAATTGGGCTATGGAGGATGTGTCTGTTGTGGTTAAGTTGTTGGTTGGGTTTTTTATGCCATGGATGAGTTTGATTGGGTTAAGTCCGCAAAAGCGTCGGATATTGGCCCAGATTTGGTGCGAGGGGGTGTTTTGTTCAATTTTGGAGGTAAATTCTATTGTCGCTCTGGTTTTAGATGTTTTGAGTTCCCTCCGAAAAAGAGCGTTGGCTTTTTTGTATTGTATTAAGTTATTAGTGTTACTGTTATTTTTGAAAATTTTCCATGTGTTTTGTTTTTTGGCTCTAAGTTCCGATAGAGTTTTGTTCCACCATGGTGTATTTTTTTTGAAACGTTTGGGTGAGGATTGTGGTATGCTATGGTGTGCAGCTTGAATAATAATTTTGCAAATGTTGGCTGTTTCTTTGTTCATGTTTAGGCTTATTGGTATTTTCTCGCTAATAGTTTGTGTTGATTGGGTAAAAGTTGGCCAGTTGGCTTGGTTTATTTTGAAAAAAGGTCGAAAGCTGTTTGTTTTTGGTTGAGAAAATAGGGAGATAAGGATTGGGAAATGATCGCTTCCGTGAAGGTCGTCGATGATTTCCCAATTAGTGAATGGGGTAAGCTGTGGGGAACATAGTGACAGGTCGGTGTGTGTGAATGTGTTGTGAGTTGAGAAGTGTGTTGGTGAGCCGTCATTTAGGATGTGGAGGTTTGCGTTCTGTAGGAATTTGTGAAGGGTTTTTCCTCTTTTGTTTGGGTGTGGTGAACCCCAGCTATTATGCCAGCTGTTGAAATCTCCTACGATGATTTGATTGGTGTTGTTGTTTTGGTTGAGGGTGTCATTTAAAGATTTAAGGGAGAAATTCTTGTTAGGGGAAATGTATATTGAGGTAATTTGGATTTTTAATTTAGATTCTATTTCTACGCTAAGGGATTCAAAATCTGTTTGGTTTGTTTGGGTGTTTTGGATGGATTTGTGGACTAATATGGCTGTGCCGCCAAACCAGTTGGAAGCTGTATTGGTGAAAATTTGGTAGTTAATTGGGATGGGTATGGGTATGTTTTTGTTATAATAGTGGGTTTCTTGAAGGCATATTATTTGTGGTGAGTATTTTTGTACAATGGTCAGGAGTTCGTTATAGTTGTTAGTGTATCCTTTTATATTCCATTGTATTATTCTTAGCATGTTTGTTTTTTTTTTTTATATAGGGTTTAGTTTAATGAAGTTTGTTGTTTATATAGACTCGCTGTCGCTGTTGTTGGTCTGTTGATTTTTGGTTGGATTGGGTATGCTTTTTGTTTTTGTTTTTGTGGGTTTAAAATTGGTAGAAAGTGGGTTAGTTTTAGGGTCTTTAACAAAAATTTTTATTTTTAAATCTTTAGTTTGTTGTGATGAATATGTTGTATTTGGGTTACCGTCTGTTTCCATGTCCTCTGGTGTGACTTGCCTATTATCCTGCGTTTGTTGTAGTGTTGTGGGTTTTGTTACTTTTGTTGAGTTGCTTGGTAAGTTGTGTATGGTGGTTGTTGCTGGGGTGTGTTGTTTTTGTGCGTTGCTTTGTGTGTATGTGTTAAGATTCCTGGGTATTGTGTCGATTGGAGTATGTGTGTTGGTTGTGCGCTGGGTGGGACGTCTAAGTGTGTTAGCGTATGTGCTTCCCAGTTGTTGGCTGTGTCGTGTAGTGTATATCTGAAGCGCTGTTTTGTGATCTACCTTTTCGATGATTTTTATTGCTGTTAATTCTTGTTGTTTGCGGAATGTGGGACATTGGCGATCAAGAGGTGAGTGTTGGTGGTCTAACTCTGGGTTATTTATGCAGTTAAGGCATTTTTTCAAGTTTGTACAATATTGGCTCTCGACTGTATGGTTTGGTTCTGAGCAGTTTTTGCATGATTCCTGGCTTTTGCAAACAGAAGTAGGGTGTCCAAAGCGAAGACACTTTTTACATCTAAGTGGAAGAGGGATGTAAGGTCTGATGCGTACGGTTTCGTATCCGATTTTGATGGCTTCTGGTAGTTTGAGGGAGGCGAATGTTAGTGTAATGAGTCCGGTTTCGGCAAGTATGGCATTGTTGTTTTGACTGTTATTAGTTTGTTGTGTTGTATTTGGTTGTTTTTTTAATATTTTTTTTACTTCTGTGACATTTTGTGGTTTTAGTTCATGTAGGATATCATTTTCGTCTATGCCTCGTAGTTCGTTGCAGTAGATGACTCCTTTTGTGAAGTTTAATGTGCTGTGTTCTGACGCTGAAATATTGATATCTGTCATTTTTGTTAGTTTTAATAGTTTTAATGCTTGCAGTTTGTTTTTTGTTTTGATTAGAAGTGAGCCGTCCCTTGTTTTTTTGCAAGATTCAACTTCGCCTCCGCAGGTGTAGTCTATTGTTTTTTTAATTATAAACGGTGACACTTTTTCAAATGTGCAGTTATCATCTCGTTTCAGTATTATGTATTTTTGTTCGCCCAAATGTTTGTTGTTGTGTTGGTTGAATTTGCTTATATCTGGTGGTTCGTGCATGTTGTTGTTGTCGCGGGCGTTGACCCGGCTTAACAGTTAGCAGTGAGTGTTATGTTTTTGTTTTTTGTTTTGCTTTGTGCTTGAACTTTGTTTGTCAAGTTTAAATTTTGTTGTTGTTGGTTTTTGTTCCGTATAGCGAGGTTCGGTTTGCTGTGACACGTCTTATCTCTTTGGAGGTTGAACATTGACTGAACCTTTTTTAGTTAAATTTGACTATTTATGGCATTTTAAAGTATTTAAACTCATATAGCTTTAGCCTTATATATCGGAATAAAGTCATTAAAAATAATACTACAATCAAATTAGTGAGAATAAATCTTACAAACGTAAACTTTGGCTACAATGGTTTTTAATAAATAAATAATAAAAATTGAAGGTGTTTATTAGTTTTTCCTTTTTTTTTTACATATATTTATATATATATATCCTTTTCTCTACCACTGATTCTAGTGAAGTTTTCATTTATCAAAAGTAAGAGTATCCTTAAAAATGCCCGGCATGTGTTTTCGCTAGCCAAAGTGGTGGCACACAACAACTACACTTTCCCCCTTCTTAACCAAAAAAAAAAAAAAAAAGCATCCTGGTCTAGGCCTATAGAAAACTTTGTGTTTTTTTTTTTTGTTGCCTTTTTATTTCTATTTTGTTTTGTTAACCTTTTTTTCTACTTTTTTTATATGGTATGTGGCGGCTGGCTTTTTGGGCTGTTTGGAAAAATGAAAGCTCTATACAAAACAAGAGAATGTCTAAATTTCCCCGACAGGTCGTCGTCGTAGTAGTTTTAGTTGTGTTGTTGCTGTAGTCATCGTTAAGAGTGGTGGCAAGTGCTCGCGGTTTTTCATTTTGCTTTTTGCATATTTTCTTTTTCTGTATGTTTGGGGGCCACTTGACAGCCGTTTAAATGCATTAAAAAATTACCTACCTAGGCAGCCAGAAAACAAAAAACGACAACAAAATAAAGAAAGAGACGAAACAAAAAAAAAAAAAAAAAAAAAAAAAAAAAAGAGGATAGACTGAAATTTCACATGCGAAATTGTGCATGTGGGAGGCGTAGGCATGGTCAACGCCCACAAACAAGACGATGCAAAATCAAATCAACAGAAAATGGCGTGCCATACCCACAGAATGACGACAACAACGACAGCGGCAACGGCAACAATGAAGAAGGAAGGACGAAGGACAAAAATAGAGGAAAGGATTTCGGCCTCCCTATTTTTGCAGGCGACAGCAAAAGGGTTTGGCCAGCAAAAGGAAGACATGAAAGAAAAAAAAAAAGGGAAGGAGAAGGCAACCGAGCTGACTCGGCCGACTAGTTAACGCAAATTGAAATTGTTGTAGCCGCAGCCAAAAAAAAAAAAAAAAAAGAAAACCGAAAGGGAAAAGAAAAAGAGTTCCTTTCCCCTTTTCGGCCTCTAGTTTGTTCGTGCATAAATCAAAGCCAGGCCAAGTTCTATGGTAAATGGAGATGATGGCAGCGAATAGACGGGAGTGGTATGGGAATGGAAACAGAGAGATTGGCAAGACTTGGCAGTTACAATGGCAATTAAAAAGGCTTTGGTCCAACTTCATTTGAAGTTAAGTCCTCGACATGTTTAAAACGCTGTTAAAGTGCCATCTAAATGGAAACCCGAAATGCGACAATTTGGTTTTATTTGCTCTCTTTGAAATTTCAATTTGAATGATGAATTACTTTTGTATTTTTAAAACAAGTTTTTAATATTAATTCTTTTCTATAATTTATTGAATGCTCGTTGAAATACTAAAGAGAATTCTCAGACGTAAACCGATCTTGACTAAAGGTGATGAAAAAAGTATTCTATAAGAGATTTTTCTTAACTTATCAGAGTATTTGCCCTTAGTTTTCACTTTTTCTATCTGTGAAATGTTTAGACTTTGATTCTTATTTGATTAAAGTGACTTTTTGCTTGAAATTATTACTCAATTCAATCTGTGTCTCTCTTTTGTTTGCTTACATCAATCCGCTTTTATCTATTTCAATTCATTCCCCATTTTTGCTGTAAACTCTTCATTATCAGTCGAAACAAAAACTATGTTAGGGCTTTGCTTTTTTCTTTGTTTTTCTTTTTTTTTTTTCGTTACAACCATTTAAAGCACTTTACATTCTTACACTTTCTATATCCCTTTTGGCATCCCCGCTTACCCGCTGCTGTCACTCTACTTTAAGCTTTGAAATGTCGCTAGGCTCAGACTATTTCTCTCACTCTCTCGCTCTGTCGCTCGATGTCCCTGTCTTTCTCCACTTCGCCGTTTTGCTGTCACACACGTCGCATGAGTTATATGCCCCATCGCCACATCTCGCACACATATGCACACAGATGTTTCAGTTTCTCCTGCTCTTGCATGTTCCATGCTCATACCATTAACCAACCCACACACTATCTTTTCTCTTGTAGTAGTCGTAGCTAACTTTTGTGGCCTTATCTCGCACAGACTGCACTCCAAGGCTTACGGAAAACGCCATAGAGCTATGATTTAAACGCAAACTTGGTCTTCTTTTCACTCGACACTCGTGCCTCAAACACCCGCCGCCTTGCTACCGAATGCGTGTATATATGCGTGTGCGTGTGTAGATGATGATCACTGTTGCTGCTTCTGCTGCTGCTGGCGCTGCTTCTGTAGCTGGTGGTTCCCAGAAAGGAACTTGAACAATTAACTATATTTTAATTGCTACTCACTTTGCTGCCTGCTCGGGTAATTTATTTACAATTTTTACGCTCATTTTGCTGACTGACAGTGTAAAGAAACCAACAGACAAAAATATAAAACAAAAAAACAAAAAAAAAAAAACTGAAAGCAAAGAAACACATTTCAAATTGTTCACAACACAAACTTCATAATACCCTTAATAATTAATGCGATTAATGCGGAGATTCCTCTGAATTATTGTTTCAATATTTTCTTTTTTAGATAGGTTTCTCAGATAACAAACATAAATAGTCTGATTAGATCACATGATATTATTATTCTTAAAGATATTTTATTTAATTATGTTAAATAAAAATGTTATGGGAGATCAACAAAGATCAGTTTAGTTACAAGTTTTTTTTTTTTATTGTTTGAAAGATATTTTAATACTAAGATTATAATTGTTGTTACCTTTCTCAACTTTTTCTCCTATGCCCTATGCTAAGAGTATAAAAAAGGAATGCAAAAAAAAAAAAAAAAAAAGTGGTAAGGAAAACAAAACAGAATAAAACGAAGCTAACCACACAGAGAAAAACAAGAGAAACAGCATGACGGGCAAATGTCCGATGGGTTTTTCCATTCTCATTTTTTGTTCGTTTTTCCAATTTTTTTTTTTTTTTTGGTTATTCTGGTTCTGTTTTCTCTGTTCTCTGGGTGAAAAACGCATTACGCATGCACTTTGCTCAACACTTGTGTTAATTTTATGCTATCCGCCGCTTCCCCTAACCCCAAAACCCGTTTTGCCTCGGTCGTCCTCACTTCACAACAGTCTTTCACACTCTGTGTTGTGTGTGTGTGTATCTCTGTGAGTTTGTGTGTGCGTTTGTTTAAATATTCATTGCAAATTCCAATTGCATTTGCGCTTAAATTGGCAATACCAACAACAACAAACGCCATCTGGCTGAAGCGAGAGTTTGCTTTCTTTCCTCCATGGACGGTTTTTTTTTTTTTTTTTTTTTTTTTTGTTGTGTTCGGTTTCCTCTTTTCTCCTCTGTTCCTTTTTTTTTTGCGTTTTTGTGTTGTGTTCGTTTGGCTTGGTGGTCAGACTCAATTTGGTCGAAAAATGCGCCTGGATCAGCTCTCCTCCTCCACCACTACTACCCCGCCGGTCACCACACTCCTTCGCTGTGCTGTTGCTTTTACTCCATTTGGTTGCTTGGTTTTTGGTGTTGAGCGATTTGGTTTCAGTTCGATGCTTAAAAAAGGCTTCTTTTTTTTGTGTTTTTTTTTTTTTAATTTGAATGAAAATTCAGAGATTGGAGATGATAGAAAACGATTAAACTTGAATGGCAATTTGAATACTATAAACTGGCAATTCAAGTTTCAAAACAATCTAGTAGATTAAGCTAAACTATTTTTCTAATTAATTTAACGTAACGATCAATCTAAAAAATATCTATATATTTGATATATTTTCCATTTATCTCTTGGATTATTCATTTTCTTTTTTTTTTAATCGAAAATATACAAATTTTCCAATAAAATCTCAGCGTAAAATAAACATTTTCACACATACACACACACAGACAAAAACATGCGTGTTTTATGCAGATTTTTAATGTAATCCATAAATTAATTTTCTCTTCATAAATAACATGTTTAGGCCATAAAACGCAAAAGCAACTAATTTTAGAAAATGCTCTTCTCCACCGGTCCTCCCCTCCCTCTCCGTCTAACAATCTCTTTATCACTAACCAAAAAAAAAAAATTGGAAAGTTAAATGCAATTGAAAATGCATAAATTAGTTGCACGAGCGGCGGGTTTGATAAATGCGCACAAAATTTTCATGAATATAGATAAATTAGTTTAAATCCAGCACAAATCCTTTTTGTGTTATAACTTTTTGTTGCTTTTTATTTTTAAGTGGAATGAGGTAAGGGTAAAAATAAAAGGGGGGGAATTGGTGGCAAGGCTAATGTAAAAACGACATTAATTTGCTCTCATATTTCAATAATCGGTCACAGGGCGTACAATGCAAAATGGCTATTAAAAGGCATTACGATAGACCGCAGGACTCGTAAATTATATTTGAAGGAGCAAAGAAGATAGAGGGAAGGAGAGACAGAAAGAGAGAGAGAGAAAGGGACGACAGAAGAAGACTTTTACGTGTGTCCTTTGTCTACTCTTTTGTGTGCCCAAAGAGATTTATGTCTTTGACTTGTATGCACCACTTTATTGCATCAAGGAGCAGCAGGACAGCAGCATAGCAAAGGGCGCTGCAACTGCCGGAGAAGTGAATTGGGGCGACGAGAAGTAATATCAATAAATGTAAGTCACACGCTGCGTATAAGCAATATTTTAATTATGCAAAAAACGAAGGGCCAAGATTGAGTTCAAATAACTCTTCTTTTTTTTACCCTGTGGCATGGCATACTTACTTTCCCGCACACCCGTCCGCTGTGTCTTTGTGTTTTAACTTATTGAGCCGATTGTTCGCCTTGTTTTCTCCTTTATGTATGTGTGGAAATGTGTATCCGTGTATGTGTGTGTGTACTTAATGAGCTTTTGTTTCATGATGTGTAACTGCCTGCATTTTTAATCCATTAAGACTTTTGATATTTTGACGCGTTGCAACGGAAAGTTAAACACAAGAGAGTGGTTCTTATCAATATGTAAAAATCAGATTTTAAAATTAACTCAATAGATAAATTTCAGTTGCATTTGCTACATGTAAATTATCATATAAATATCTTGTTAAATATTCTTAATATGGAACTATAGGAAATCATTGAAGGTAAATAAGTTAAGATGCGAAATAAACTAAACAATAAACTAAAAATACTAAAAAATATAGAACCTCGATCAAAATGTATATATAAAACATAAAATAAACATTTTACAATTTAAAAATGTTCATAAATAAAATATACAAAGTTAACAAAAGTTATTTCTTTGCTTTCTTGTTTCTATGATCCACCCTAACTTCTTATTTACACTATATATAAATTTAACACCCACTTAACTCATTCGGAAAGAATCCAATATAATACAAATGCACACCCACAGAGAGGCAGATACACGCACACACACACACACACACACACCATACACAGCCAGCTGACGTCAATGACTGACTGACTCAATGCAAAAATGGAATGGAGAAATGCAGTCAGTAAGGTTGTTTTGATGACAGGCCAGACTTAATACACACACTGTCACATACACATACACACACACAATTCACGCATATATACATATAAACACATACACACTCATACAATATAAGCAAACTGAATGGGGGGTCTCAATGCATTCAATCGAGTCAAGTTGAGTTTCTGCCAACATCAGCACCAACAGCACTAACAGTAAATGCAACTGCTGCATCACACACACACACACACATACAGACCATACACACTTGATGAGGATGGTGTAAGCGAGAGAGATATATATGTATGTATATGTATTGATTAAATGAAGATGACAACAATGATTGACATCGTTGACTTAAGTCATTACATATTGTAGGCAAGTTGCAGCAGCTGTAAGGATAATGCCATGCCAGTATGGCCAGGATGCACAAGGATGTCGCTCTACCCACTCGCAGTCTTTGTCTTTCACAATACGGGGGGAAGTATGTGTGTGTGTGTGTGGGTGTGTTCGATGAGCAAACAAAATGGAGGCGCTTAATTTGTTTGAAAGGCTCAGCAGGACAACAATGAATTGAATTCTCCATCTCTCTTGCATTCTCTCGCTCGATCTTGCTTCCTTCTCTCTTTCTCTCTCTCTCTCTCTCTGCTGCACTCTTTCCAGCAAATTAATTATTTTTAAATTAAATAAAAACCAGCAAACGTTTTTCCTCCTCTTTCCCTTCTCTAGACACACACACACACACATCCATACACATAAATTTCTCACGCAATAAATTACAACAAATAATTGCCAATTCAGCAGCAAATAATTTATATATGTGACACACACACACACACAAACAAAAACGCACAATTTTTTCTTGATTTTGTTACTCTTACTGAATGAGTATATCAATTTATTGATGAAAAAAGTCAAGGTACAGATTTATATATATAAATGATCTGCATTAAAAAGTAATTCATAAACTAATCGCTTAGAATTTTTGATTCCTATCGATTGTGCAAAGAATGAGGAGTTTATTAAAACGATTCTAACTATCTATAATCGATTATATATAATACCAAATCTAGATTACCGATATTAATGCTTGCACTTTCAACATATCAAGTTTTAGATACAAAGTTATGTTTGATCAAAATGAAAATCTTAGTTTTGGTTTCCCATCAAAGTGTTAAAATATATAATAATTTTTTATTGAAGTCCAAATAAATTAGAGTACACAATAAGCATCATGTTTGTAGCCTTAATTTTTATATGTCCTTTAGCTGCTTCCCCTTTTTTTTTGCTGTTGTTTTTTTTTGCTTTTTGGCTTATTTGATTTCATTGCTTGTTTGTCGCTTGAGTTGTTTTTTTGGTCATAAAGATTATAATCTTGATGTGGTCGTGGGGAACTCAGTAACAAAAATAGGAACACCAACAACAAAATAAAAGGAAAAAAAACGAAAGGAAAAACTGATACAAACATAATTCGGAATTTGTGTGGAAAAGAGAAAGAGTAATAGCAGAGACAGAGAGAGCAAGAAGAAATCGCATAAATTTCAGTCGCAGCTCGCATAAAATGCGCCGTCAGGCATAAACATTTTTCTATAAATATTTTCTTTTTTTTTTCGTCTTATTTTTCCTTCTACTTTTTTTTTTGAAGAGTTATAGAGCGGATGTAGAGGGTGAAAGAGTAGCCCTCTGGGCAAGGAGAGGGCAAGAAAAAGGGTGGAGTAGAGGGAGTGTAGGCACTTGTGAGTTAAGTGAAAAATTTGTGTGAGCCACAAATTGCTTTAATGTTATTACAAAAAATGATGAGAGTTACTTCTGCCTTTGCTTGCGTATGTGTGTGTGTGTGTGTGTGTGTGTGTGTGTGAGAACATGTGTGTGAATGTCTGTGCAAGATGACGGTACTTAAGATCTAGCAAAATATGTATGAGAGAGCTCTGTACTTAAATGTCTAGGAAACAACTTTTCTAGCATAAAATTTTACTTAGTAAAGTTTTTTTTTTTTTATGTTGTTGAAAATTAAAAGAAAAATCTGTTTTAATTTTTATTATGTTTTAATAAAAACCAAAGAACTTTAAAATTTTACAAAAATTGAGTAAATTTAATAATCCTATTATCTAGGAAATCCAAAGATTACTATATATTCTCTACTCTTAAAGCCACAAATATGTTTTATCATCAACAATAGAGAATAAAATATTTAAAAAAAGGTTAACTATTCAATTTTTGATAGTGTTTGGGCTAACACTGGAATATCGAAATTCAATTAAAATGCTACAGATCAAGAGAATATCAAATTTTCAATATCGAAACGAAAATATTTTATTCGTTGCATTGTAAGTCTAGTAATAATTTTGTTTGAAAATTTATTGCGTCTTATATTCAATCGACTGGCATATCTCAATCAATTTTCAATGATTCATCCAATCGCGTTTTGCATCTAAGGCAATTTGCATTTGCTGCATGCAACAATTTGCTGCTTGCCAATGCCGTGATATAGATGAGATGAATATATGTATAGCTGTGTCTGTGTGTGTATGTGTGTGTGTGTGTGGCAAGCTCGTTCAGCCAGCTGAATAATCATAGAAAATAATTTCACATATCATTTGACATTTTATTATTATTTTCTTGTTAAATGCATTTTATGTAAATCTTTTGCCAGTTTATTGAGTTTTTGTTGCTTGTTGTCCTGTTGTTCTTGTTGTTGTTGCTATTGTTGTAAATGCATTTTTGCAGATTTATGAGAGGATGAAATATAAGTATACTATATTGTATATTGGCAATCATTTTTTCTCAATCATAAACATGTTTACCCGAGACAACGTGTTGTCCTCGTCCTCGTTCTCATACTTGACGTCCCATCTTGTCTCCCTTCTGTTCCCCCCTATATACTTATACCCATACTCTTGTCCTAATGCTGGTCGAGAGCAGAACGGGTCCCCGTATGGATATGTGTGTGTGTGTGTGTGTGTGTATGTGTCGGCAGGCTGAAAGGGAACGGAACTAACGATGCTTTCGATTCGTGTTTATCGCTTAAATTGCCCAAGCATCTTCTAGGAGGAAAACGATGAGAAATAAAAATAAAATCAATAGATTGTGTTTAATAAGCTGAAACTGTTCCAGATAACACGTCCAGAAGACGACACCAGCCAGAGACAGTAGCAACAGCGGTAGCTAGGACAATGCCAGTGTCAGTTTCTTTCCTTTTTTTTTTTTTTTTTTTTTTTTTTTTGACTAGCATTTTTATTGTTGTATCTAAAACGAACTTGTATCTTGTATCTGGTATCTGGCAGATGCACGTGATGTGCATTTTAATATAATTTACTCCAGTTACACTTACATACCTTCATCTATACACATTTCTTACCCGCTGTCTAACCGTCTATCTGTCTGTCTGTCTGTCTCTTTCTCTAATCAGGTCTGTTAGGCAAGGTGTTACCGGCTTTTAAATCCAATTTAAGTATCACTTTGGCCCTTCTTTCTTCAAGCTTTAACTCGCCAATTTTGTTGTTGTCATGTCACTCTATTGTTTGAGTTGCTTTTTTTTTTCTTTTTTTTTGATTATACCCTAATCGTATGAGTACATTTGTTTTGGAAGGCATGTGAAGAACTATAAGTGAAGATAAACCCATTTACTATATGTTTTTTTATTTTCCTGAGTCTTATATTAAGAAGCTAAAACTTTTCTTTTAAATTGATTTCAAACAATTTACGTATCAATTAAACATCATTTATACAAGTAACTGACTTAATATAGATGCTTTTTTCTAAACCAACTCTTATTAATCTTTATTTTTCATTTCGAAAATCTTCTGAATCGGATAAATATATCATAACGGTAATAATTAGTAGTTTAGGTATCTAAGCAATAGCAAGAATATTCTCCTAATCCTCTGAAGCTTAGAATAGAGAATATATTTCCATTAGATGATAATTTGCCAGTGTATAAAATCGTCGGCTTTTTTAAATTTAAATCCTTTTTTTTCGTGTGTTTGTTTTTGTTGCTATATGGTTCAGTCACTAACCCAGACAACACAAATACAACATTTGCCTCAAGCCAAAATTCAACTGACCGACCGACCGACCGACCAACCGACCAACCGAGCGAGCAAGCAGCTTCATGTAGAGATTCCCTAGACAGGAGTGGAACTCCTCTACTGGTGGACTGAATTGGACTGGACTCTTTTGCCCTCTATTAGCAGCCTGTCATATTTTCAACATGTTGCTCTTGTTGTTGTTATTGTTGCTATTACTATTATTGTTGTTGTTGATTTTTTTTCCCCCTTTTTTGGTTTTTATTGTGGCTAGTGTTGCCATTTTTTATTATAATACCCTGCCAGAGCCCGCATCTCTTACAACTTTTCGTTGTAGTTTTTCTTGGCTGTTCATTCTTGTTTAGTTTGCTGGTTTTTCTTTCTTTTTTTTGTGTTTTTCTTCTTTCGTTGTTTTTTTTTTTTTTCTTTTGGCTCTGCTGCTTCTGTGTGGCAGGCGTTGACCTTCCATTGTCATTTGACATTTTGTGGGCAGTTTTGAAGTGGTGCGGGTGGTGGTATTAGTGGGTGGAAGGAGAGGATGAACTGTTAGGGGCTGGATTGTCTGCTACAAATTGAAGGCTATTAAAGCGTTTCGACTCGCTTCAAATTTATGACAGGATATAAAAAAAAGGCAAGGCAAAAGAACATTAAAGATAGAAAACAAGTTCACAAAGAAAACAAAAAAGACTCAAAACAAATTAGAAAAATAAAGAAAAATAGTATATATATATATATATATATTTCCCCAAGTTGCTTTAATTTAAAAGTGTTTACATAGAAGGAGAAAGTAATCTATGAACTGCATACACTTAAAGAAATAACTAAACTTGCAATATAAATTCATGTTGCTCTAGAACTAAATGTAGAAAAAATACTTTTCATTGAATATTTGAAACATTTCCAACATTAACCACTTACAAATTGCCATTTAAAGCTATAAATATATATATATATATATATACAATATAAATGTTTTGATGAAATCATCTGGCATCTATTTATGGTCATGCCATTTGAACTATTTGATTGTGGGCCACTCAATTGCTTTTCAGAAATATTCATTTCACTTGAGTGACCAAAACCCCAAATGTTAATATACATATAGATATATAACGTGTATGTGTCTAACGTGTTTATATGGATTTATATATTGTTTTAGCCCGAAACAAATATAGCTTTATCTTTCTTTTTGCCAAGGACTTACATTAACATTTTGGGCATCGTATTTTCACGGCTGCTTCTATACCACACACAAACACACACACACAGAAAGGGAAAAGAAATGGCGAGAAAATATAACTGAAACGCAGTTGTTATTCTTGTTGTAGTAGACGTTGTAGCAGTAGTCCAAAGATAACACAGTAAAATATAAAAAAAAAAAAAAGCAAAAGGGGAAAAAGAGAAAACCCTTTTAGTAATTTTATACATGCCAGAAATATTGAATAACTTGCAAAAAGCGAAACGAATCCCATTTGCAGGGAGAAGCAGCAGCTCATCATCAAAAGCAGTTTCGTCCTTGAAAATGCTAAACCGAAATTGGCGTGGGAGCAATGGAAAAGCTTAAAGGGCAAAACCAAAAATGAGAAAATAAGGAAAATATTGCGAGAGAAAGTAGAGAGAGAGATGGGGAAAGCGAGGCAAAAATATGGCGAATCTGGGGTATGGGGAGATTCAGACAAACCCAAACAGATAAACATAAACATGTTGGTTATTGTCTGCTTCAACTTCAGCTGCTCCCAGTTTTTCCGATTCTCTTTCATTTTTTTTTTTTTTATGTTGCCTCTTTTCAATCAACAACCAAAGCTGGTATAGAGGTGATAGGTAAGAGGTATCGGTGGTTAATGGTTGGTGAGCGGGGGAATGTCAGGGAAAAAAGACAAACAATCAGTTATACCCCAAAAGCTTAATCGATTTTCACCAGGTACAGAAGCAACAGCAACAGCAACGGTAACAGCATCCTCTCTCTCTCTCCCTTTTCAGTTTAATATGAAAAAATGTATCTTGCCCCTCTACCCTCTTTCCAATTGACACACACACACACACACATTTGCACAAAGAAAATCTTTTGTCAAACACACACATACACATACACAACGGTGTTGAGAGAGACAGGGAGGTAGATAAATATATGAAGTACTCATACCTACAACTGTGGCCAGCATTAAAAAAGTAATTTGTTATTGTTTTTTAAGCCGCCGTAGGGTATCATTGTAACGAAATTTCAATATGCACACACATACACATACATATATAAATACAGACAACGACCATCACACAGGCATTCAGTCATTCAGTTTGCCTGTCAGTGAGTCAGTGGCAAGTATTTAAGACTGATTGCCGTCCATTCAAATTTAAATTTCAAACAAATCAACCGAATGATGCTCTATACCAATTATATAAAAAACAAATACTGCTTATGAAATATGATTCTGATTCGGAATGATAAAGAGAAGGTTTTAGATATTAAAAGTGATTGATTCATGGTTACTTAGTTTTGTTTAATATGTTTTAATATGTTTTTTGAATGTTTACCAATATTGTGAAATAAATGCAAATGGTTTTTTATAATATTATTCCACATTGTTCATATACATAAAACAGTTGGAAAACTCTTCTTTAACGTAATTGTTAATTTAAAATTTCCCCCCAAAGTATACTTTAAAATAAATTATCTGCAAAAATTGTATTTCCCAAGTTTAACTCTTATTTCAATTCTTACTTTTAGTAAATATTTACATTTATGTCATCAAAGAAAGCGTATTTAAAAATCATCGTAGTTTTGATTTACTTTTATCCATACTTTCAATTATTTCTGTGCGTTTTTTCAACCAAAAGTTTTCATTTTTAAGAGGTCCTCTCGATGGATACCCACAAAAACAAAAAACAAAATATATATATTTAAAAAAAAAAAAAAAAAGAATTAATTTGTTATATTTACTTTTCATTACATTTATGTGGGGGAATTAAAAAGCTTTCTTTCCCTTACCCCAAAAATAATAATAATAAACACACGGTCATGAATATGTATATGCACTTACAAACACACAGACACACACACAAACACACCCGCAATGTATGCTTCAAATGGCACATTATCCCAGGGTTGGCAATCGTCGACGTCGTCGTCTGAAAAAACTCTTTCATTGATGACCCTAATGAACACCAAATATGCAATTAGCAAAAAGTTGAGTTATTTGCCATAAATATTTGTGGACAGCACCCAGAGAGCAACAACAACTAACACCAGTACCAATACCAATACCAATACCAATAGAAATACCAACAACAACAACAACAGCACTGATAATGACCAACGAAAAACCTCCAAACATTGTGTATTGCCTGCTCATTGTTTGGGATTCGGTTTGCATTTTGCCAATTTGTTTTGTGGATTATGCAATTTATTTAGTTTAACTTTTACATATGTGTATATATTTGTCCGTATGTGTGTGTGTGTGTGTGTATGTGCTTGCGGAGGTAAAGGGTCATAGAGGCTAAATGATAAATTCTATGGCCGCACGTAATATGGAAATTAAAAGCGCACAGGGACATAGGCCACGAAATATACTTTGTTAAAGCAGACGTAGCTAGTTGGCTCGGCTAGTCGGCTTATAGAGAGCGTGTGGTGCAGTGATTTAATTACTTTTCGGGTAAACCAAGAAGGTAACACTATAAAATATAAAAAAAAAACACTGTAAAGTCAATGGTCGAAGTTTACCCCAATGTGTTTCTTCTCTCGTTCTCTCACTCTCCTTCTCATTCCCTCTCTGGGCTAATAAAGTAAAGAAACTAATCAACGAATGCAACTGAAACGTTAAACGATTTGCGGTTGAACCGCGATTTTGGTTAACGTTTGCTGGGTCACAGTTGAGGTTTACGTTTAGGGTTTTTTTTTATTTTAATTAAATTTTTGGTGGAACAACTAAAGTAACACTTAGTACTATGGTTGAAATTGTTATTGCACTTGATTATAATTATGAAAAGGTTTAAGAATTATGATTCCTCTTTTAAGAGAGACAACAATTTGTGATTGCATTTAAGGTTCTAGTTATAACTCAATTATAATTTTAAAAAAAACAAATTTCAAGGATATATTGAAATAAATTCTTTTAAGAAAATTTTATCTAACCGCACCCAATATTACCGTTTAACTTTTTGCTGTAGGGGGGGAAAAACAGCGAATGTCAACGACAATAAAACTGATTGCCCGGCAACTAACATTTAATGGCCGATGGTCAAGCCTATAAAAGCCTCCCAGGCAACTAATTAGGACACACACACACACACACACATACACAATCATAAAACAAACTACAATAGAAATGACCAGCCAACATGTGAAATAATTTGCGGTAACAATTTTTTCGCTTATCAGTGGCTACTTGTAAGAGGTCAAATAGTGTGACACACGCATAAAACTAAAGACATAAAGTCGCTACGTGAATGATAAAAGATATATCAAGAATTAAAGGAATATAGAATAGAGCTGATGATAGCTGATGGGTTTAAAGCATGATTGTGCTACAAAAAAAAAAAGATAGAAAACTAAATGGTATAAGCGAACATGTTTACAAGATACAAAAAGCAGAAAGATGGGAGAAATATATAGAGATGTAACGGAGAGATGGTAATGCATGGGGAAAAAGAAGAGAACCAAAGAATCAGAATCTTTGATGTGACATTTTCACTATAACCAAATTATCAGAGATGTCCCCGTGAGCCAAAAATGTTTAGTAAAATATGAAAAAACACTTGGTTATTTATTTAAATTTTTCCAAACGAGCTATTATAATTTCAATTAATCCAACTAAAAAACAAAAGACTTCAACGCTATTTCAATGTTTTTAACTGGCCACTGACAATGATCGACAAGGATAAAAATTGCATTCATTTAAAAAAAAAAAAAAAAAAAAGGATCAACAAATTGTTTCACTTTCAATATTCCCTACTTATATACCATTTTAATGTCATTTATCACCTGTAGCTGGCTCCATTAGATTAGTTTTTCTTTTTTAGCTATGTTTTTTTGTGTTTAGTCGTGAGATCACGTTTTAAGTTTCATTTCCATCTCTATTTTCAAAGCATTTTCTTTATCTGCTATTTCAAATGGAACTACACACACACCCACATAGATATAACCACTCATAGAGGGAGTGAGTTAGGGGAATGGAGAAGTGGGTTGATGGGGAAAATGCAGGAGCAGCTTCCGTTTGCTACGCTTCAAGTTGAAAATGAGCGTGTAATTAGAAATGTAAAGAGTCTTTCTGTCTCAACTACCATTTCTCCTCTCCAAAAAGAGTGAGCCAGTCAGTCACTTGCAGTGCAAAAGTCACGACTATGTTGTAGTTGTTATTGTTGTTGTTGCTGCAGTTGTCGTTGTTGACGTTGTTCTTGCTGCTGCTGTTGTTGTTGTTGTCGTCGTCCCCAGGAAATGTGCGCACGCAAAAGAAAATTGCAAATGAAAATGAAATAAAATGGCGCAAAATGCAAATACACATACAGTCACACAAACATACACACAAACACACACATACACACTGACATAGACAGCAGCAACTCATTGCCTATGGCGGTGTATTTTTATTTTCCCTTTTTTTACCTCCCCGTTGCTGCTGTGTTTTTCTCTTTCTCTCTCTCTGGCAACAATGAGCAACATAAAAAGTTATGTATAAAAATCTTTTGCTCGCTTGCTACTTTTCGCTTGCATTTCCGTTACAAGGAAAACTGAATTTGCATGTGACATTTGCGGTTAAGAGGCAGATAGAAGGAGGTAGCGGGAAAGATAGCAAGATGAACGGATTGAGGTAGTTGGAAAGGTAGCTCTCTAGATAGGTAGACTGTTGGCTAGAGAGCTTGAGCTACGTGAGTTAATAGAGCAAAAGTTTAGCAAGGGGAGGGCAAAAAGAAAAGGGGGTAAAGTGAGCTAAAGAGTTTTTTAAAGGCTGCTGCATCAAGTTTTATTTTTATTTTTTTTTTTCCCCATCTCTTTTGTTTTATGAAATTGAATTGATATGGAAAACTCTGGTTAATTAAGAGTTGAACGTGGAAAAACTTCTCATACATAGCAAACAAAATCTAATTTTTCTAAAGGCATTTTCTTATTTCAATCATTTAAAACATATTTGCAATTAGAGAAAAAGGATGCTTTAAGGGAAAAAAGGTTTTGATTTGTTTAACAATATTCTCTGTTTAACTATTTTACATTGTGGAGAAAGTATCAAAAGGATATTTACTTAACATCCTATTCTTCTTAAAGAGAATCTCCTATATTGACCTAGATAAGATTTGATAACGCCAACTTATCATATTACATTCTTTAGCAATATTTATTGTTAGCTTATTTTTATATACTTATACAATCAATTAATCGAAATATTATACTATATTATATTCTACTTGATCGAAAGAAATAAACTTACCCAAAAGAAAGCGCAATCGTTCGTTGCTTAATCAGTTTCTCTTTCAATAAGTTTGAAAATTGTTTGTTGTCTGCTTTTTAATGTGTCTATTTGTTATAAGCCAAGTTGATAGGCCAAATATTATTTATATGCATATGATTTTTTGTAATTTTAATAAAGCTATAAATGTTATATACATCTACATATCCATATATATATATATATATTTATATAGTTGTAGTTGTTGTTATTATTGATGGATTTACTACGATTTACGATTCGGTTTGACAATGCACAGGCAGAGGGCAGGCAGCTATGGATTTTAACTTGATTTACTTGAATTTATTTTTTATGCTCTTGCTTATTTATTTATTAATAAATAAATAAATAAATAAATATATACATACAGATGCACACACGCAATATGCTGTTGGTATGTTTTGTATGTATGTGTGTGTGTAGGTATTTACGGCTTTCCCCTTTTTCTTTTTTACACATTTGCATTAGGCACTACATTAATTCCTGATTTTTTTTTTTTTTTTTTGTTTTAGGTTTTGTTTTATGCGTTTGTTGTATTACTATTATTATTCTTATTGTTATTTGATGATGTTGATGTGAATTAATTTATAAAATATTTAAAAATCTACGGCGGCGCTTCGGCAATTTTAATGCAAAAAATGTTACGTTTTTGCTTGTTGTTATTATTTTTTGCTGTTGTTGTTGTTGTTATATTATTATATATATAAATAAATGATGACGTTTGTTAAAAACGCATTTCGGTTCTTTTAATATTTTTGGCTAGAACGAGAGACAGACAGAGTGCGAACGAGAAAAAGAAAGAGATGGCAAGTGTTTTAAAAAGTTGTAGTCATAAACAATTTTCAATATATAATTTTTTTTTTTCCTTTTTGTCATTTATTTTGTTATTATTTGTGGTTCTTATTTTTCATGTTTACAGTAACAACGAATTTTTTTTTTTTTTTTTTTTTTTGTATTTTTGGCACGCCCCCCAAAAGCAGTAAGAGCAAACAAAATGGTGGGGCGAGGGGAAAGGCGGCGTGGGGTTGTAAGCGATAATAAACATGCAGCGAAACAATAAATTTCAACATTATAGCAACAAAATGTGCAATTAGCAACAGCAAAAACATAAATTTTCATTAAACAACAACAAAAAAAACCAACAGAAAAAAAACAAGAAAAACACGTATACGCCATGTGTAACGTGTGATAATTATGAGCTTTAAGCACGCAGCTGAACAACATTTTCTCTTTTTTTTTTTTTTGGTTTTGGTTTGGTTTAAAATTTTCACCCGATTTTGTTTCGTTTCGGTATTTCTTTTTTTTCTTTTTTTTGGTTCCCCATTTTGAAAGCGAAAGAGCAACAGCAAACAAGTCCTGAATACAAAATCCCCTCCTGCCCTGACCTGGCCTTGCCTAGGTCTTGTCCTGTCAATGGTTTCGCTGGCTTGTCTGACGAAAGCAACAAAGAAAAAAAAAAACCGCCCGAAACGAAGCCAAGCAGCCGCCTTTCGACACTTGTACATAAACTTTTATATATATATATAGCAGATATATATGTGTATATGTATATATGTACCTGAAGTATCTACGACAAAAACAAAAAGTCAGCTGCTGGCTGCTGTGTGAATGTGAGAGAAGTCAGTAAAGAAAGCAAACGAGCGAAAATAAGATGAAACAAACAACAACAAGGACCAAAGCAATGATGAGTCTTGACTGGGCCAACGAAAAACGAGAAAAATAAAACAGATGAGGGAGAGATACACACAGAGAGAGAGAGAGAGAGAGGGAGAGTGAAAAAAAAGGCAGCTTAAATAGTCTTGCTTCTAACTCCTTTAACCCCAAAAATATATATACCAAAATACAAGAAAAGTGTAAAGGTGAAAAGATTAGAAGAAGCCACAAAAAAAAAGACTTTAAGCTTCGATTTTTATATTCAAACCAAACCGAGATGATCAAATGATTTGTTTTGTATGGAATACCACCAACAGCAGTAGCAGTAGCAGCAGCAGCAACCAGGCACTTGTTGCTCTGGGAATTGATGACTTTGAAAGGATTCAAATAAATATACACAAAAAGGAATATATTGTTTAAATTCTCTATTTCAAGGCAATAGTAAACCAAAACTATATAAATAAGAACTAAATTTGCTTTTGATTATAAGATAAGATTACGACAGTCAATAGAAAGATATATAAAAATAGTCCAAATAATTGAATTTTTGGTTAAAAGATAAATTAAAAGTTGTTTTTTCCTCCTTTTTGTTTGCCAATACAATAACATGTGAAATCTATTTTGTTTTCAGATTCGCTGATGGATGATTAAAGTCAAAATTGGTTAAAATAAAAAAGTAATTGTCATGCCTTTTTGACTTGCATTTATTTTGTTGTTGTTGTTGTTGCCTTTTTTACTTTCCATTTTTTTTTTTTTTTGAAGATTTTCATTTTAACCATTTTCTCAATGATGACTTGGCTTCTGTGCCTGTAAACGCCTGAGTGCGTCTTTTGCTATTTAAACACGCCTACAAAGAAACTGAAGGAAAAGGGCAACCGTCGCCATTCCCAGTCCTGCCATCAGCTGTTCTTCCACCCCTCCTATCACCATCCTCTATACTATACTTTGATACCAAAGGCAAACACCCAGCCTAGTCGTCTGTTTTATAATTTTCACAGACGTCGCCTTGGCTTCTCCCTTACTCCCACACAGACAGAACGAAAGAGAGAGAGAGAGTGAGAGACACACACACACACACACACACACACACACACATAAAAAGGCAGCGCATGTGGCCATTATTTATGTATATTTTCACCTACATTTATTTTATTTATACGAGAAAGAAAGAAGAGAAACAAAACTGGAAAAAAAAAAGATAGAAAGAAAGAAGGTAAAGGCAAAGGGCATTGCTGGTTCGGAGGAAGCTGTGTGTGTGAAAGTAATAGAGCAATACCTTAGAGACAGACACCCTGTATGGCACACACACACACACACACATATACGCATATATACAATCTGCAAACATAATATAGATTGTGTTTATATTGGTAGGCTCTTGTTAGGTAGTTAGGCATCATCTTTGTATGTGTCCTTCTCTAGGCAGGACGACAGGCCTATGGCAGAGCTGTAGGCACTGCTGCTCGACTCAATAAAGCGTAAATGTTAACAGCAACAACACCAACTGTTGTAAGCGAAAAAAAAAAAAAAAACATAAACTAAACTAAAATAAAAAACACATAAAAACAGAGGCAAAAAAAACCAAAAAAAAAAAAAAAAAAAAAAACAGAAAAGAACAACATAAATGTTAAGCTTTTGCCGACAGTCGACAGTCAGTCGTGTAGGCCATAAAAACTTTTTCTCCACCAAAGCGAAAGTGGAAGAGCAGATGAAGCTGGAGCATTAGAGGTATAATGTAGAAGACAAGAGGCTTAGCGGTAGTGTAGGGGAAAGATTGCTCAAATTATTTTACATGAAAATTAAGTGAGTTATGTTTATGTTATTTGCATATATTAGATTTAATTTTTACATTATTTCCACACAAAGTGGCGAATGGAACGACCTTGGCACAGCATCGAAGGGGGGGGAGCAAAAAAAAAAAAAATGAAAATTCTTTATTATGAAATGAAGCATAATATCTTTTTTTTCGGTATATATGGAAGGTATGTTAATAAATACATTTAAATTTCCTCAATTTTCATATGAAACCCAAAAAGTGATTATCAAAGTAAACCTCAATCGGATATTTTTTATCAAATTTTGAAAAGTGACTCAATTAATATATAAATAATGTATTGAAGCATATGTTCAGCTGTATTTTATTTGTATGTAGATTAAACTGGAAAATCTTTGTTAAAAATGCAACAAAGTTAATTAATCCGCTAACAAATTCTTGAAGTTTCATTATAATTCAGTCTATCTACATCAGTATATATTGTTAGATTAAAGTTGAATGTAACTCTTTATCAAGCAAAAGACTTTGAAAGTCCTTGTTTAGTTTTATTCCGGCTGTAAACCAAATTTTACCACTAAGTCTTGGAAAAGTTAAACAAGATTTGCTTTCTTCTGTTTTGAGTTGAGCCGCACTTTAGTTAGATTGCCCATAGCCCTCTAAAACTAGTTTTAGATTTTAAATTTATGGCAAATGCCATGTCACACAACACACACACACACACCATACACAGAGAGTCTGTATGGAAGGAAGAGAAAATGAGAATAGAAGAGAGACAACTGCCTAGGATTCACAGCTCAAACTCATCCTCAACTGCCAGTGGCATTGCCTGCCGTATACGTTTCTACTTCTTCTTCTACGTTTATTTTATTTTTTTTTTTTCTTTTGCCTTTTTGTTTTTGTTATTTATCTCGCTTGCGCTTTTTTGCAACGAGGGCAAACCACATATACACATACACACATATATATATACATACATAGGATAGACACACATACATATGTAAATAATCTCAAGGCGTGACAAGTGCAGGCAGCCGTATGGCCTCCAAGTCTTGTCTCCTACACAAAACGAGAGAAAAAAAAAAAATAAAAGTACGAAAAAACTTTAACTAGATGCATACATAAATTGCGCTCTATATATTTATGCACCGGCATATATGCAAATGCCATGTGACAAAGGGGAAGGCGGGGCAATACGGATCGTGGAAGAGACCGAGCTTGATGGAGAAGTTGCGGGAGCATCTTTGTAATTTGCTTATTATTATTGTTGCTCCTGCTGCTGTTTCATTTTCTCTTCTTTCTTCTTTTCTGTACTGTTCTGTTGTGTTGTGTTTTGTTTTGTTTTGTCGTTCTGCGCCACTTTTTATTTTGTGTAAGCTTTATATAGATTTGTATATTTTGCGGTGACTCTTGTCAAAAAACGATGGCAAACGATAATAAAAATATATATATATATAGGTATACATATATAAAACTTTAAGTCAAGATGACTGTTTCAATTTAGTGTGTCTATGGGCTAGCCCCAGGGAAATGCACAAAAAGTAGTTCATTTATTGAGAATTCACAGTGAACACACAGGATAACAAAGCCTTGGGATAATTTATACAATTTAACTTTGATAATACTTACATTTGTGTTATATATTTGATTTGTTACCTTTATAGAAACCTATTTCAATTTACCCAAAATACTGATAAAATAATACAACCTATAAAAAACAGTTAGAAGTTAAGTATATAAAAGCTTTAATTTGGATTCTTAACTATGCAAGGATTGCTTGCTTTATCATTGCCTACTTTTAGGATGCAAGTGCAACAGTTTCAAAGATCAGCAATTTTGTGCTGATTTATTTGATATTTTAACGATAAATTTTATAAATTTTGTTATTCTTTATATTGGACATGTTGTTTTCTTACTCTCTTTGCTCTTCATACCGTTATGCTCGCTCTACTCCCATACCACAATTAATTTGTTGAAGTTTTTAATTTACATTTTTGTGTATGCCAGATGCAGGAGCATTAACAAACTGCCAACAGCAACAACAACAATAACAGCAACAATAGCAACTATAACAACAACCAAAATAGCAAAAGCAACTGCCAAACTATAAGTAACTTTTTCCGTTGCACATTTTTCATCTCTTCAAAAAGGCACAAAAACATAGGGAGGCAAAAAAAAGAAAAAAAAAAAAAACAAGAATGTTCAATGAGAAATTAGCGCGCAAAAATTGTTGTTTAAAGCGTACAGAGAAAGAGATGGACGGACCAAAGGGGGAAGAAAGAAAGAAGAGAAGAAATCTGAGAAACTGTAGCAGAAACTTGAAGAAAATCAATAAAAATGTGGAGGAGTTTTTAAGCAAAAAACTTTGGCAATGAAGTGGTTTTTGGGGTTTTCTCTCGAAAATTTTGTTGATTATTAAAATATTAAGAGTAGAGAAGAAGCTACGTTTAAAAAAAAAAAAAAAAAAAAGGAATCAACGAAAATAAACAAAATGAAAGTTTCTTTTATTTTATTTTTTTTTTATTTTGTGATAAAAGTTGCTGTTATGCATTTTTATTTTTTTCTTTTATTATATATGTGTATATTATACATATAGGTATATATATATATATATGTATGTATTTTGTCGCATAAATATATGTAAGCAAGTATATAGAAAGAACAAGCCGACAGGAGCGCCATCAACTCCACCTCCGGCATCATATCGCTCTAACCACAACGGGGTAATGAACTCAATGTGCGGGCCAGAGCCCAGAGGCTGCTGAGACTGAGACACAGCTAGGAGTAAGCGAGACAGAGACAAGGAATGAAAGGAAGAGAGAGAGAGAGTGAGAGAAAGAAGCCGCCAGCAGTTGGGCAAATGGAGCGAAGTCGAGTCGAAACTTTCAGTGTGTGGGTGTCAACAATTGCACAGCTGGGCACACACACACACACACACACACACACACACTGATATAAAGTGATATATATATAAATATATATATATATATATATATCAGTAGAGGTAAGGGAAAATGTAGAAGAAATAACAGTTATAACAGTTAAAAGAAACAGAAGTAGCCACACACACACATAAGAGAAAGACAGAGAGTTAGTGAGAAAAAGAGAGAGAGTCAGAGATTCTCAGTCTATTGCTTGGACAACTTTAAAAACTTGGCTAAACAAAAATTGTCAACACTAGCGAGAAAATGCTTAAAATGTAATCAACTTTTCTTCGTTTTTCTTTCATTCTCTTTCATTTTTTTTTTTTTTTCTTTTTGGCTGGATTTACTTTATATTTATATGAAATTTATATGCTTTGCACTTTGACTTTAAGCTGCTTCCAACTGACTTTGAATCGATGATAAGCAAGTAGAACGAACTTGTTGAGAAGCAGAAGTTGTTGGCATTTTTCTTCTCTCTGTGGATGTCAACATGGCGTATGAGTAATGTAAATACATATATTTTAAAAGAAAGAATATTGAGTGTGAAGTTAAGAATAATTTACACATTATAGCTATTGTGATCTTTGGCATTGTACACATATATTTAAAAAAGGGAAGGAAAAAGGCTAATAATATTCTATTTTGATCTATAAAGATCTGATTAAGATCAGTAAAAAACTATTAAGATCTACTTTAGATTTATAAAATTAAATACATACTCTTCAACAGGATCTCGCCTTGATTTGCTATTTCCATAGTTAAAATCTTATTTCAAATTGCAAAGTGTCCAACTTAAATGAAGAGAAGTCGTATAAAAAACTGATCTCTAACCGATCGTAACGCTTTCATTAAAAGATCAACTCTCCAAATTATTCAAATCTTTTGAAATGCAACTCCATTTAATTCAAAGTTTATGTTACGGTTAGCATTTTATAGATCGCTATTTCTATATTGCTTTCTTTATTTGTGTTCTTATAAATTTTCGGGAATTTTATTTTATTCCCTCTTCTTTAAAGAAATCATCAAGTTGGATCCAATTGTTACCATTTTATTATGCCAACTGTTAAGTTAGTTTAAGGCTTGCGTTGCGTCCTTGAATGGTCCCCCAATACCCTCATCGAATGGTTCAATCAATTTCGTTAAAAATATTTGCCTATCAAATCAAACTCAACTGTGGGCAACTGTGAGACCAATAAACTTTTTATACTTTTCGGCTCTGGGTTCTGTGTGGAAGGCAGAATGTCTCTTATAAAACTGAGAGGCGGCTATTAAAGTTCCCCGTTCCCCGTTATCCACATCTCGGCCATAGAAAACCACATTTTGACCACAATGGGGCTAAAGTTGGACAAAAGCAACAAAAAGTTGACTTTCCCTGCCTTCTATTTTGGTATTATTAAAATTGCATATTGGCACACACACACACACACGGGCTTACACTCACTCACATACTTGTGTGTGTAAATTGAGCAGTTGAGTAGGTGAAATTGCTGCAGTTGATGAACTTTTGGCCAAGCCATTAACAAATTGTTGTCGAACGTTCTAATTTAAAATTTGATCAAATGAGAACTAAACAATTTCTTGATTGAGAGCGACAGTTTGATGAAAAGCCCAAAGGTCACAAGGCGAAAGACGAAAACTTTGAGAGCACTGTGAAAATCAATTAGATAAGGTCGAATGTAGACAAGGATTGACACAATCAGGTTAAACCCAAAATAACAAAACGAATAACAATTTTAAAAATTCATTTACAAAATAAAAAATTGATGAAATGATTTTTGAAAACAAAGTTAAAGTTTGGCTAGTAATTTAAAACAGAAAAAGTGCATTGCCTCAATAATAGAAAAAATTTTAATTGAATTTATGAAATTTTAGATGAAAATTTTTGGATAATTTTTCATTAATTATTTGTTAAATTTCAATTTATTTATAATACATTACAAAACCTTTAAATTGTCAATCAAGAAATTTTATTATAACTTCTATTTAAATGGGAAAGTTTACAATTTTTCTTGAATAATGTTTAAAATGGTTTTAATTTAAAAAAAAAATTAAATATGATTGCAATTTATTTAAAAAGGTTCAAAAAACTATATTTCAACGTAAAATAAAACGAAACTGTATAACAATTCTTAAGCACAATAAATTCAAATTCATAGAATTCAATGAATCATTTATGACAATCATAAACAAAAATGTTTCGTAAACATTTTAAATCTTCATTCAAATTCACTATTTGCTTCAAATATTTTAGTTTTGTTAGGTTAATATTTATTGAGTCAGAAACAAAAGGTTTCTTAAATTTGCTTTTACTTTTCCAATTCAGCGACCTTAAGTTAAATTTAATTTGGAAATAAAATCTGCGGGGAATCTAAATCTAAATAAAAATTAAAGCCAAGAAAAAAATTCGTTATATTTTTTTTAAATATTTAAAATTTTTGTATTAATTGCATTACATTTATCAATATTTTTCTTTCAGCTTTCAACTTTTGAAAACACTTTTTCTTTTATACAAATCATAGACACGCACCGAATCAAATTATATGAGAAATTTTCAATAATATTTGTATAAATTTATTTTTGAATAATCGACGACACCAAAAAAAAAAAATTAAAAACAGCTGCAAAAGGTATGCAACGTAACGCGGACCAAAAAGACGTACAAAAATTGAGAAATTTTTGGAAACGGCGACCAAAAAAAAACGTACGTGAAACGTAAGACGTAGGACCACACACGGATACGGCAAAACGACAATGGCGAGATATGGCGACGACGACGCGATGGAAATGTGTTTACAAAGCGGCTTTAGCCACACAACTGAAGCAATGGACAGGATGCCATGCCGCTGAAGGCACAACCAAAGCTAGCCACCATGGAATGAAATGGAATGGAACCGAACAGGCATGGCACGGCACAAGACACGAGGCATTCAAACACGAAGTCTGAACATCTGTTCGAGAAAGAGATGGCAACAAAAATACAATAGAAACTCGGCAAGGTGATAGTGGTGGCGGGTTTGGTGGGGACTACTGATGGTAGCGGTGGCCAGCTGTGGGGTTGTATGTGTGGTGTGCGTTTTTTTGCTTTTGATTTGGCTGGCTAACTAACCTACCGCAAAAACAACAACAAAGTGTTGAAACATTAAAACATATACAAAAAAAAAAAAAAAGGGAGAGATAGAGAGAGAGAGAGAGATAAAAAGAGAAAGAGGGAGTGACAGAAACGTTTAAGAAATACATTTTCAGAAGCTTCTCTTAATTAACTATTTGGGTTTATTGAAATGCTTGAGAAGTGTTTTGCATTTTTGAAGGATTTTAAGGATTTCGAGCGCCTGCGCCGCAATTGAAAAACCAACAAAACTAACGAAAAAAAAAATTGCCTAAGCTCGGTTCGCAGAAAATAGGCCTAAGCGAATCAACATTAAGCAAAAGTGCAACATACAAAAGTTTTTGGTGTTGAACCTTTGCCAAAAACACGACAGGAGCGTCAGGATCACGACGACCAGTGACGAAGGTAGTTTCAAAAACGCTGACGTAGCATATAAGTGCATAGCCTAGGATAAAGAGAAACGAAGTGGAGCAAAGAAATACACACACACACACACACACAGGAAACGGAATATGCAAAACAAAAACAAAACGAATAAGAACGAAGGGCAAAGCATGAAGCAAAAAGCACGTGGCCGTCCATACTCGAGTGCCGGCTAAATGTGTGATTGTGTGTGTGTGTGTGTATGTAAGCGTATATAGGAATGTGTGTTTCTGTGTGTGTATAGGAATTGTGTGTGTTCTTTTCTTGGGGGTGGAGTATAAATTTTATTGGGGAAGAGAATCATAATATTAGTTTTGCTATGGGTTGTTGTAGCCAGTTGATTAAGATGTAAATAGAAGTTATTAGAATCAAATCCGGAAAAGCTACTAAAATACTTTTCAAGGAAATTTTTCAAAATGGAATATTTATAAAAATACTACAGAAAGCTTACAACAATTACAAATATTGTGAAATATATTAAGAACTTATTGTAAAACGTATGATAAACATAGCTAAAATAGTTAGAACTTGTTCACCATTTTCTTAGCTTATGTTAGATTAGGATACGCAGATAGATAGTCCTTTTTCTCTACAATTCTACTACTGAAACGTTAAATAATAAAGTGTCCATATACTTGCGTTTCCATTTGCCATGTTGCCTTATACATTTCCTGCAACTGACTTTCTCAATAGTTGGCAACTTGCAACAAAAGCACTCTGAATTAAAATAGTTCGTTTTCATATAAATAATCTATAAGTTAATACAAATAACCTTAATAGTGCCTGAAGAAAACTTGTTGTTGTGGGCGGTTCAAACTTTATCGTATTGTTCCTTTGTGTGCATGCCTATATACATTTATCGGGGGCTTTTATATACATAAAAGGGTGCTGCTTATTCTCATCGTGTTCAGCATTATTTATGTTTGCAGTTTTTATTCCATTATATTTATTTTATTTTTACTTTTTTTGTTTTATTTTTTTTTTGCAATTATTTATTGTTGTTCACGTGTCGCTTTGCTTAATTAACTTGGACTTGTGTTATTGTATAATTTTAGCTGTTATTCTGCCGTGTCATGCATTTAATTCAATTAAAGTTGGACCTGCCAATGTCAGAACAAGGCAGAAACGAAAATGCATGATTAATTGCTTTTCAACCGCTTCGCTTCGCCTCGCTTTGGGGGCAACAAAAACAAAAAGAAAAAAGAAAAAAAAAAGAAGGGGGGAAAAAAAATTGAACTTCAACTTTCATAATCAAATGGCAAAGGCGCGAAATGCACGCTACAAGTACAGCAGAGAGACCCGCCAAAAGGAAAGGTGAAAATTAGCATTAAGGAAAACTGAAATAAGCTAAACAACACCAAAAAACAACAACAACGACAGCAGCAAATAATAATAATAAAAAAAAAAGGGCTAAGAAGGAAAACAAGCTAAATATTTACGAAAACGAAAACGTTACCGTTTTCTTTTCCGTTCCTTTCCTTTCCTGTCCTTTTGGGCCTGTATAACACGCAAAGTCTTGAAGGAGTCATTTGGAGTGAGAACTCAAAACAACTCATTTGCACACGCGACAACATTTTTAGACAGAACACCGAATTGAAGGGGGAAATTATGAAAAATAACGACATTTGAGTGCCCTTCAAGTAGCCGGAAAATTACATTGTTACCGTTGCTGCCAGACCCTAAAAATATGGCAGCAGAAGGGGGCGATAATTAAGCGGAAAAATAACCGAATGAAATGAAAAGTCATCAAGATTATTACACGAAACGTTCATTTTGGGGTCTACATATAACTTGCTTCTCATTTTCTCTCTCCCCCCTTCTTCTCACGCTGTTGGCAGTATCTAAATTTAGTTTCAGTGACAATTGAATGCTTTTGTTTAGTTCCAAAGAAAGAACAAATTATGATCAATTAATATTTAAATTGTATGTTCTTGGACTTGTTTTTTTTTTTTTTAATAATGAGAGTCATTGAAAACGAATGAGCTTATTTGCTAAAATTGGACAGATTGTAAGATTTCAAAAATAAGGAATTGATGAAAGTTTACACATAGACGATCTGTCTTTAGTTTCCCAGCTCTCTTATCAAGAAAGAGTTTGTCAGAGGAATCCATTAAAAGTTATTTTTATACAAATTATGATATTAAGACATTGCTCAACTTATTTACTGTGCTTGTAATAGGACTTTTCTTTTCATATTCGGTTGCTATATTTAACTTTTGGGGTTCCCCTAAATATGTTTTTCTTGTGTTGTTAATATGCGTGACACCAGACAAAATGAAAAAAAAAATCATTGTATGAAGACAAAAAGCGTATGAAAACAAAATTTTCAACTACAAAATTTATTCATTCATATGGAAATTCAAGATACGAAGATCGGATTACACTGAATAGGAAAGGTGTTTCTTTGAAATTTATCTATTATATAGAGAAATTCATTTAATAGAAGCTCACTTCTTGTATATAATAAATCAACTAATTATTAGTTAAATACATTAGAACTAATCGCATGATTTAGACATTGTCTTATTTGGTATTTACATTAATTGTTATGAACTTGTTTTTCTTGTTCTCCAATATTTTTAATGAAAATTAAACTCATTGCATTTAATTTTGAAAACTACATTTGCCAAAATATTTATTGGGGTTTTATATTTTTGTCAAGTGTATGCAGAAAGCGTTGCGTCTAACCTTATCAGACTTTATGTCACCCCTTTTATGGCATTTCAAGAGTCTTGTCAATCGAAAAACACTTGTTTCTTGTTTAATTTCACATTCTCTCTGATTTAAGCTCCAACCCACATTTGCTTTTTTTACTTTTGTTTTTTTCTCATATATTTTTTTTGTGTTTCTTGTACTCTTTACATTTAGTCATCACAACGGGGCGTATGAGTAACATGTGTGACACATGTCACGTGACGCCATAACACATCATTTTACCTTTTGCCTGCTCATTTTTTTTTTTTTTTTTTTTTTTTTTTTGTTCTTTGCTTTTTGCAACTCTCTCATACAACAACAACAGGAAAAAAAAAATAAAGGAAAAAAATAACAAATAACAAGCATAATGACAAACAGAAGGAAGGCGGCGGCAGGAACAAGGCAAAAAAAAAGCAAAAGCAAACGGAAAAACAAGGAAAAAACAAAACCGAACTGAGTTGAGGTAAAGGCAAAGTAAGACATTTTCGTGATAAGCGCACAGGATAACAAGTTGAACGTGACGAGCATGTGGAAAAACAACAGGAATATATAGTATAAGCTCGTGTGTTATAAACAATGCCTCTCTCACACACACACACACACACACACACATAGAGGCACACACATATCTACTCGCACGATGTGACAGCAAGTGTCAGAGAGAAAAGAGAGGAGAAAAAAATATATAATACACCGACTGCTTCCTAGGACTCTAAAAAGTCGCTGATAACACAAAATGTCAGCCAAAAAATGGCGGCAACTTACTCCCTCCCTACCCAATCCCCTCCTACCCAAACCCGTTCGTCCCATTCTCTTTCACGCTTTCTTTATACCACTTCTCCACTTTCACTTTTCATGACTTAATTTTCTCGTCGTTGTCGTCGTTTCGTCTCTTGACAGCAGCGTTAAAATAGAAACACAAAAAAAAAAAAAAATAATAAGAAAAAAGAAAGAGGAAAAACTAGTAGGAAAAGCTCTGGTAAACGAAGAATAAGAAAACCAAGAAAAAAAAATAATTTGTCGGCACACATAAAAATGAAAAGTTTGCTCGCAAAAATAACAGCAACAAAAAAAAATATATAAAAAAAGGATTACAAAAGACAAAATGCTTTGGGCCATTTTCTATGCAAATGCTAACAACACAAAACAAAATGTAAATAATTTTTCATTACGTACACGCAGCATAGACCAAAAACCAGAGAATGAAAGAGATGGCAAGAACGAAAAGAGACTAGACGAAAATTTTCGCGCGCGAAAAATAAAAAACAAATCGAAAACACCAACGAAAATGAAAACACTGAAATGGGGAAAAGAGCAGTGGCCAGACAATGGACGTTGGTTTTCTCTTTTCTTCTATTTGACTCTATAAAAAAGTAAAAATCATGGCAGGATATAGATGCCTTTATCGACAGATATGTAGTTTAATCACAACACTTGAGTAGCTTTAACTTTTAAGTAAGCATAAATCACTCATACGACATGCTGGTTGGTGCTCCAACAGTTCATTTAAATCTAATAAGCTTTTTATCAAATGTTATGCTGGTATATAGATTTGATGAAATTGGAACTGCTTAGATCTTTCCGTTATATTAATGGAGCTATATTTGTAATATTTGAAATTCCTAAAGTAAGTAAAAAAATTCAAAAGTTTAATGTATTTACACGTAACTACATAAGCATGTACATATAAAAAAAACATTGTATTTATGGAAGTTTCCTTCCGGTGTGCGTTAGCACTTTTATCATTCCTTCTGATACAGCAACTACATATTTTTCTGCAATATTTTCTACTTCGCCTAAGAGCAACAGCTTCATGGCGCCAACTTGTGCAAGGATTCATTTTGTTTTCCAGCAGCGAAAACTTGAATCACATAAAAAGCAATGTTTTAAACAAAGGAAGTTACAGTTGAAAATCAACAAAAAGAAATACAACAAGTTAAAGGTAAGTTAAATCATAAGTTAAGATAAAAAAGAAGAAAAATGGCAAATATATATATACAGACAAAGATTCACCTAAGCTGAAAGTTTTCTACAAGTCACGATAAATGCAAAAATAAATTAAAATAAATCTTATACTTGAAAACAATAAAAAATATTTGTTGATTTTCAATCTTATAGAATCCGTATTCAAAATATCCCCCAATTATCTGTTCTAGCATTTTAAATATTGATATTTCATTCTGTAGATAATAAAATTATAAATAAATTATATTTAAGAATGTGTATATTTAAGGATATGTGACCGCTTGTAACATATTTTCAACTTTCCACAACTTTAAATCACATATTGCAATAAATTGATAGCATATTGCAGCATTGATTGCAATTGACAGTATCAGGTCAATCTGTATTCAAATTTATAAGATTTGCCATCTATAATCTTTATCCAATTTTCATTTGGCATTTCAATTCCAGATTACATGTAATTCCATGCTTAATTTCATGCCATCAAATATAACTTATATGCACGTTTGCACTTTAATAATATCTTACAACAAAAAAAAAAAAAAAACGTAGTATTTATATAAATATGTTGAAAAAAAAAATAAAAAGAAATAAAAAAAAAAGCACCTGCCATGTCAGATGCAAAATAACTGTTTAAAGGAAAGAGTAGAAGGGCGGACTTGGAAAGCGGCAGTCAACTGCCATTCAATCTTCTCTCACACACACTCGCATGATAAAAATTTACAATCAGTTAAGCAACCCTTAACCATCCTCTTCAAGCTAAGGCCAGAAAAAAAAAAGAGTCATACTGTCATTTTGGAATACAATCTTTTTTTAAAAAAAACAGATTATTTAAAAATAAAAATATAAAAAAAAACGAAACGCATAGGATTGGACCAAATTATGTTTAAAGTGAAGTTTCTATACGCTAAAAAATAATCATGTTTTAATCGTAGTTTCATTATTTCATGATATTTGTCTGAAATTTAACTCGAGATGGTGAAAACCTATTTAAGATTGAACCGTTTCTTAAGAATCAAACTATCTTACAGATTGATAGAACTTTTTCAATATAGATGAAAACCATTCATAAGACATTGTAAGCTGCAGATGATTTTAAAATTTGTTACAAACTTTTAATTCAAATAGTTATACCTTGTATGTTAAAGGGTATTTAGTAGCAGTGTAAACTGCACACATGTTGCATATTTTTGTTGTAACTATTGCTGTTGTTGTTGTTCGGGTAACATGTGATAGTCCTGATATGAAAGTTGGTTGGTTCGCTTCAGTTGGTTTGGTGTCACACTTATAGCTGATAAAAATCAACAACACCAACAGCAATAGCAACATCATCAACAACAACAACAACAACAACAACAACAAGAACAACAAACCGCAACAATAACACAGCTGGAAATGACAACAATGCAAAATATTCTACATATAAAATGATTATCACAGGAATTTGTACAACAAGACCAAAACGAAGCGAGGCGCACATAGAGAGAGAGAGGAGGGGAGGTTATATACCATGCTCACTTCCATTTCCCCTCTTCTCCCAACCATTTATGAAGTCGTGCAACCACTAGATTGTCTATATCAATAACACAAATGGTCGTTGTTGATGGAACAGAGTAGAAGAGCAAGAAGACCAGGAAGTGCCATTGTTATGTGAATAGAGCCATACAACAGTTTCTTAACCCGTAATCGATATGCTTACCCAGTTATGAAAATGTTGTTTAACCAATAAAATGTAAACCGTTCGAAATGTACATTGCCAATATAAATCAAATTATTATTTAAGTTAAACGAATTGAAATACATTTTTAGTAAAGCTTAAAGAAATCTCAAAACGAGATTCAAAAACAACTTGATAGATATATGATAAAGCGCTAATTTATTCTTCTATATATTTCAAAAGCAACATAAAAATGTATATACAGTGCCGCTCAACTGAATAGGTTTGAAAAATATTTCTTCTATTCTTCCTTCTCTCTTTGTTCCTATGGCATTTTTCCTTCTTTTTTTTTTTGTTTTGAACTCTCATTTGGTTACTCATAATATGACAAAAAAAATGTAACGGGTTCTATGCAACGGTAATTCCAAATTTCGCTTTCATTGTGAAATTCGCTAAATGTGTGGTCTATTTTTGGCTCATCTGATTAGGTTTAACAACTTTGACTTCACTTTTTGATTGACTGCGTGATTGAAAATACATAATTTCTTTGGTCTACTTAAATTTAAAGTAATTGCTACCATTTTTTTAAAATATGGGTCGCGGAAAATCTTTAACCGATTTTGAAAAAGGTCAAATTAAAGGCTATATTGAATCTGGCCTAAAACATAATGAAATAGCAAAGAAAATTGGTCGAAGCCAAAACGTGGTAAGCAATTTTCTTCGTAATGAAGCAGATTACGGGAAAAAAATGACAGGAGGAAAAAAATATGCTACAACGGCATCAGAGTGGCGACTAATCCTTCGAACTGCTTCTAATTCCCACCTCTCTGCCAGTAAAATCAGGGATAAATGCGGTGTAAATGCTAGTTTGGCAACGGTAAAACGAGTTATTCGGAGTGCTAAATATTTAAAGAGATTAAAAATAAAAAAAAAACCTCCTCTTAATGATGCACGAAAGGAAGCACGACTTCGATTTGCGCGGGATCACATGACTTGGAACAAGGAGTGGAAGGCTGTGGTCTTCTCTGACGAAAAAAAGTTTAATCTCGACGGACCGGATGGCTATAACTATTATTTTCACGATATACGAAAAGAGGAATGCTTTTTGAGTCGTCATCACTCCTGTACAGGAGGCGTAATGGTTTGGGGAGCCATATCGTTTTATGGAACTTGTGAGCTGCAGTTTGTTTCATCAAAGATGAATGCGAATGTCTACAAAACTGTGCTCCAAAAGGCTTTTCCCCAGTTTTCCGAAATTTTTGGACCTATTCAATGGACATACCAACAAGACAACGCCCCCATCCATACAGCACCGGTTACAAAACAGTGGATTAAGGACCAAAATGTCAACTTGCTCAAGTGGCCGCCATACTCCCCAGACATAAATATTATGGAAAACATTTGGGGACTTTTATCCAGGAGAGTGTATGAAGGGGGAAGACAATTTCAAGACTCGGCGACCCTGGTTGAAGCGATTAAAAAAGCCTGGTCAACTATTTCACTGAGTGAAATTGAAAAATATTACGATTCCTTATAAACTCGAATGTTTGAAATAATTAACAATAAGGGTGGTCATACCGCATATTAAATAATGCAGAAATAGTGTATTTTTTTATTTAAGTTACCAAGTGCCATGAAATATTGCTGTGAATAATTTTTTTTTATAGTTTTGTGGGTCAAACCTATTCACTTGAGCCAAAAAAAAGTGTAGATTTTTAGTTATGTTTTTGAAAATATAATACAAAAAATATAAAAACCAAACCCAAAAGAAAAAAACCGTTTGTATTTTATAAATAATTAATTGTTTTACTTAACAAAATTTATTTGATTTAAATCCGAGTCCTCGTTATAAAGATATTAAGTTTTAATTTTAAAAATGAAGTCAAACCTATTCAGTTGAGCGGCACTGTATATATATATATACAATAAAATATTTGCTGATAATAAATGCCATGGCTTCGGTTTGGGTTATCATATGGAAACAGAAACATTTCATGATGTTAACCAGTTAGCTTAATTTACAGCTAATCATAAATAAAAACCACTCAAGAAAAGCCCCATCGAAGCAAATGGGAAAGAAGTGGAGAGAGAGAAAAAAAAAGCCATATTAAATATTGTAGGCCTGCCAGGACACATTAACTTTTGCAACAGAAACGGACAGGATAACGAACAGGCAGAACTCGTAGACAGAGGCAGGCACAAGTCGAGTCAAGTCAGAGTCAGAGTTGAGTTAAGCTGAGCAGGCAAGAAAATTATCTGGCTAAATGCCAAAAAATTATGCACACACACACACACATGCCCATACACATATATACAAAAAGAAAGAAAGAAGGGAATGAAAACGGACTGATAGACAGAGTAAAAGAGAGAGAGCGAAAGAGACAGTAGTCGGACAGAGACAAACGTGGCAGGACATGCTCTATGCACGTTTCGCGTGAGCGGCTCACGAAGGACACTCCAATCTCTCTCTCTTTCTCACAGTCACACACACCACACCATACACACACACACACACACACACACACACACACAAACACATACAAAATAACCACAATTAGGATAAGCGACGCTAAAGTGCTGCAAAGTGCCAGCGGCGTTTAGTATGAGAACCAGAAAAGAAAAAAAAGGAACCAAAAATTTTGGATGGGGAGAACTGGAAATACTACGCTATGTTGGCCCGCTGCTGCAGGGCAAATGCCAAAAAAAAAAAAAATAGAATTTGTGCAGCCTACTTCACTTTGTTTTTTTTTTTCTGTTTTATTTAAAGTCCAAAATGGTGGGGTGGACGAAATTAACAGTTAGCTACAACAACCGTAAACGTGCTAACGCCACCGCCGCACAATTCCGAAAAATATACAGGGTTGGCGAACCTTCTTTTTCCACGAAATGATCCGCATCAAACTTGGCTAAACTCATGTCTAAAGATTTTTATCATTATCAAACAAGTTTCGAAACTAGGGACACAGCAGTAGAAGTTTTTTAAATAACGGTTCTTAATTTTTTCTTAGAACTTGAAACAATTTAATAATTTCTTCGAGCTTTATTTAAGACTTGCAAAGCAACAACAAAGGGGAAGATTGTAGAAAACAAAGATTTACTTGTATTAACACAAGTGTTGCATATCTTAAGGGATATTTGGTCAGCTATAATTTATTATGATGCAAAAGAACTACTGAACTACTGAAAGAGCTACTGAACTTACCTCATTCAAAAGAAAACCTGCAAATAGAAAAATAATATATGTAAATTAAATATAATTGGAAAAAAATTATTTTAAAATATTAATATAAACATAATGAATGAAAAGTTATGTATAATTATGGAAAAATGTCTCCCAAATTTATATTTATTTCTACTCATTTAGTCAATTTTTTTGTTAACCTTTGCCAGCCCTGATCAATGCAACTGACTGAAGTCAACTAAACCAAGTGGACTGACTGTCTGCCGTCCTGCCACTCTTTACCTACAACAGCTACTTCTCTGACCCATCCGTAGTATAGCTGCCTGCCTCGAAGCTGTCTCTTGCTTTGGTCCTTTTGGGCCTATTAGCCTTAATGGGACTTTTGCATGCTTCACTACAACAACTCGCGCTGGCTGCTGGCGCTGATGTTGCCATTGCTGCGACTGGTGCTCATTCTGTTGCTTTTGCTTTTGCTGTTGCTGTTGCCGTTATTCCTCCATTCTGTTTTTTAGAAGCTCAACTCGCTTGGCCTTTGGTATGAGCATTTTTTGCACGTCTTTGCAGTTTTCAATTATTTATGGTTTGTGGACGCTTTTGCATTAAAACTGCCTAAATATTGCCCGGGTCCTAGTCCTAGTAGTCCTTTTTATAGAGTTCTCATTCTTCGAGGCAGACAACCAAAATTGCCCAGACACAAATTATTGCTCTAGTGCATATGAGTCAATCTCTCGCTTGTCCAGCTCTAGCCCCGAATACTAGCGCACCAGTTATAGCTATAGTTCCATTCCTGGGCTCTTCTTGTCTGTTTATGTAAAACAGCTTAACACGCTTAAACACAAATTGCTTTATTTTTAGCAGGGAGGAAGAACAACAACAAGAGAAAAAAAAAAGTGGAGCACATAATGGCTAAATTACAAAGTAAATATTGGTTAAATGTTCGGTTAATGTTTATTTATTAGGACAGTGTGCGCAAAAAGGACATTGTTTGTGGCTGGACATGAAAGTTTAAGCTTAAGATAAATAATTTAGACAATTTAGATTTAGAAACAAAACAGTGGAACAGAAATATGAATCAAAACTGTTTTTAAATTGAAGTGTTAATTAACCAAAAAATAAATAAGTGTTGCCTATATTAAGGGATATTCAGTTTTCCATGAAAAATATCATATTATTCAAATAATTAGAGAAACGTGACACAAGGATAATTTTATTACATAATTGATTTCATTAGATGTAATTATGTATATTATTAAAAAAAACACTCATACTTTATAGTCCTATCTCCATCGTACTCATTCTAAATTCAATTTCATCAACTTTGACCTCGACCACTTGGCATAACTCTTGCCCCGTTATTGTTGCTGTCATCATTGCTGTTTTTCCTGCTGTTGGCCCACCATTTTGTCAACTTCTAATAAATTTGCAGTTGGAAAAATATATAGCACCAACAATAGATGGCTAGCTATACCCGAACTAACCACTAGCCGCCAACCCCCACCCACAACGAGGTAACAAACAATGGAGCGCCATTTTGTAAATCAAACAAGTTTTAAGTACGCGAACCGAACCAACAGCAGCAACACCCACCAACAACAAAATATTCATGAACACAACAGCCTCATAAATAAATTGCAGCCACAGCGACGTCGTCGTCGTCGTAGTCGTCGGTGTTCGTTGGTATCGTTTTTTTGATGCAACTATCCAGCCTTCCCAGGCTTTGCCACCCAAAAACATAGAGAAAAAAAAAAAACTGGGCACAAAGTGGCTTTGGATGCGGCGCGAAAAACTTGAAAATATGCTAACATAATGCAACCACCTAGCGCACCACCACCCGATCTAGGAGAAAACTAACCCACACCCACAATGGGAAGCGAGGCAAATGCAGCATCAAGGTTTTATGATGCTTCGATTTCGTGGAATTAGCAATGAGGCAGATAAAACACAGGAAGACAGGCGGCAAAGGGGCAAAAGCATGAGAAACAGCAATAGAATAGGGAAAGAGGACATGCAGGCAGGCATGCAGAAGGCAGCAACCGGCAGGGGGCAGGCGATACTAACCGTATAGGTCGAAGCTCGATATTTATTTGCACACAGTGGCAAAAGCAAGAAGCGAATTTTTAATATCACCTAGAGAGTTTAGTGGGTGAAATGCCAATGGCAATGGGCATTGGGGGAATGGGTACGAGAATAATGTAGAATGGGAATCGGAATGGTGATGTTGCTGAGAATGAGTGCCGAATGCATCATGCAGAGCCATCAAAGTGCTCAGGCTCCTGAATTATTTGTCAGGGAAAACGAGGCGAATAAAGGCAGCTGCTTTTTGCTGCTATTGCTCTGGGCAAAATAATTGTTTAACCAAAAGGAAAAATTTATAATTTACCAAATTCAATAGTAGACTCATAGTTACATAGACTCATTCTCTCTCTCTCTCTCTCTCTCTCATTCCATTAAAAATAATTCATTATAGCTTTTGTGTTAAAAGGTTTATTAAGATTTTTAACAGGCGGAAAAAGACTTGAATTACTGTTTATTTTGGCCATGTTAGATTCATTTTTGTAAGAAACATCAGTCATAAAAGAATTAAATAACGCATTAAGGCAAAAGGGAAGACGGTTTTTAAAGTCATAATAAAAAAGAAAAGGATTTTCTTTTAGAAGTATCAAAATATGTCAAAAATAAAGGCTCCATTGTTATTATTTTTTTTTTTAAATTTTAAGTTTATTTAAAATTTATTTTCTTGCGCGATTTGATCATTTTATTATACGGAATTTAATAATTTATATAACTAATTTAGAGATGATCCTTTTTAAATCACAAAGAGTATCTAAAAATCTGTGTTTCAATTTGTGTTTTTTGATTCACTTATAATTTGCCTTAGTAGATTAGTTATCATTGAAAATTTATGACATCATTTTGGCCACAGAAGTTAGCTGCTTGCCTTAATTTCAAATACAACTATATATATATATATATGTATATATATGATAAAAGTGTAAAATCTCTTCTAATTAATTTAAGCCATTGACATTGAAAGACTTTTGCTGAAATAGGATTAAATGCAATTTGCAAAACTTACACGATAGAAAGTTAAAACGATGGATGGTAGGACATGCTCAACTCAACGACAAGCAAAACGACATAGAGATAAAGGCAGAGGAAGAGATGGAAAGAGAAATAGAATGGGAATGAGTGCAAGAGAAGTTGGCGACAAAAAGCCATGAAAATAAATTATTTCAAGAATCAATTACAACTAATAGCATAGACCACTTGAAAATCAATTCAATTCACTTGAATGGCAGACATCCTTACCGTGGCAGCTGTACAGGAGAGTTACCATCCAAAGGGATGGCAAAGGGGCAGTCAGGCAGGCAGGTCACACAAGAGTCACATTCTGGATAAGTTCAGGCCTTTACATGTGTGTGTGTGTGTGTGTGTGTGTGTGTGCTTGCTCAGACATTGGTATGTATGTATGTACATATATGTATATATATGCACACATCCCCATATGTGACGATTTAAGCTAATGCATAATTGATTGTAATGCCTTGGCAAGCCGATTTTCGGTTGCACAAGCAACTGCCTTCTGAAACTGAAAGCAAATTAACCAGGTAGGCTGAATGACTGGCAAACTGGCAAATGGATAAAAAGATTTTTCAAGTCGAACTTTGAAAGATTTATATATCGGTAAAATACAAAAGCTTAATAACCACAAAGGATGCATAAATGCAAATCTAAATACCATTTCTAATCTTAAAATTTTCCAAAATATTTAATCAAAAACTTTAAAGGTCACGTAAATCTAAAGCCTCCTACAGTCGATCGATCTGATCAATCAATTTTTAATCCAAATGGACATTAGGAGTACTTAATCACATTTTAGTTATGTTTATGAAGATATCTTTATTAAACTAGTTAGTATTAGCATTTAACTTTATTAAAAACGGACTGAAGTGGCTAAACAAGTTTATAGTTGTTTCAATTGGATAGTTTTAGATTATTTTTTAGTTTTAGTTGGCTCTTGTTTTAATTTTTTGGGTAAATTGAGGAAAATTTATGCATTTATTTATTATTATTTCCTTTTCAAAAAGTTGGCTTATTTAAACAAAAATCAGCCTTGGCAATTTTCTCTTGCTTCTCGTACTCTATTTGCATCATAAATTCACCTTTATCAAAATTTCGACCATCATCTTTTCCATTTTCCACTAAATTATTCCACACAGAAAAGTTCAATGTTTAGTAGAGTGTGTGTGTGTGTGTGTGTGTGTGTATGTCTATTCAAAATAACTCTCTTTTATAATGAAAACTCCATACACACACACACACACACACACAATTTCTCTTTTCTGTTCGTCCCACATCCATTCCCAGTTTTATCTATCTATCCCAAAAGGTTTTCTCTTCTCCTCGTCACTGAATTTTTGGTCACTTTTATATTTATGAAATGCATAAACAACAGTTGCCAGGCGGCAACTTCCAGTCTGTGAGTGTCGAGTGACAAATGTGGAAGTTTCTCTTTTTTTTTTTATTATTATTTCTATGCCAGAGCAAACTGAGTCGTTGAGTTATTTAAGCTAAACATGGATGAGGCCAAGAGAGCGAGAAAGAGATATACAAACTGCAACAAAAACGAAAATATGATCCCATAGGGTAATGTTAATTCACCGAAGTTTTTATACCCTTTTTACAGCTTTTGAGTCTTGAAACTTTTATAAGAAATCATAGCAATTAATTGTGAAAACATAATTTTAAACTAAAATATTTCTTTAGACACCTTTTTAACATAATTGTTGTTACTTTAAGAAGTCCGATAAACTTCATTAAAGGAAAACTTTTTCATCACCCGGCCACATTTGATAGTAAGATAATCAAGCTTAAAGTCTAGGCAATCATTTTTTTTATCTTTTGTTTGGCTTCTGACATGATGGACTCTCTTTTGATGGAACCTTGTGGGTGAAAATACCTTTGCTTCCTTTTTCCAAAGGGTATACAAATGGTTTCGTTTAAAAAAAAAAAAACAAAACAAAAAAGAAGAATAGAAATAACAGACAGACAAACGCAGTGCAAATGTCAACTGGTTGCAATTTAGAAGCAAACAACTAACTAAAACTAAAAACAAAATCCAAAACAAAAAAAAAAAAAAAATCTCAAAAAAAAAAAAAAAAAAAAAAAAACCATCTCCAGCTTAGCTTGCTGTCATTTAATTTGTTTATTAACTCAGCGCAATTAAGCCTTAATGAGCTCGAGCCAGGAACAGAAATAACAAAAAAAAAACCAAAAAGCGACTGAAAAAAAAAGAATTACGAATAAAGTTTCTTATGGTCATGCACTCGCTGTAAGAGAACGTGAGGCTGTGGAAAAGTTATTTTCCTTATTTTTTTTTTTTTTTTGTCGGTCTCCTAGAAACAAGTTGAAGCTGATGTTTCTGTGTCTTCTTCGTCTTGTTATTTTATCGCTCTTCATTTTGTTGCCCCAACCTCGATTCTTGTGCTTCATCTTTTGCTTGCAGCTGTTGGCCAGCAAAACCGCAACAACAATGTGGCAAGTGCTTTAGATGCAACTGCCGATAGAAAGAGGATTCTGTGTGGACTGTTTGGAAACGTTTATAATGACGGGCATATTGAAATTAATATAAAGCTTGTCACAGCATTAGAGTCGTGATTAATTTCTCAATTAGTTACTCTCAACCATATGCAGTTGCCATAGTTTTTTCTTGGGGGTTTTCTTTCATTTGAGGAAAGGATTATTTAAATTAGATTTATTGCAAACTATTTATTGCTTAAATATCCTCTTAAGGATTTCAATTTAATGCTCTTGCAGTCACATGGAACTTGTCTTGAGTTAGCTGGCTTGCATTCCGATTTAGAGCATCTAATCTTTTATCTATTCCCGTTCACAAAAATTTCATTTTGCGCCATTTCTTTTCCACTTTGCTTATTTCTGGGCCTGACGGAAATGCAAACGCATAACTTTTGTCAACCGCAGCCCCTACAAAAAAAAAAAAAAAAAAAACAACGAAAGGGAAAAAAAAGGAAAAACACTCTGTTGTGCCCAACCGAAAAACTCGACTCGACTCCACTCTACTCTACTCCACACCACTGAGCTGTGCACCACACCAACCAACCGACCACAAAATATGCTCAACGCAGTGCAAATTTTTGGTTTAGTTTACTACTCATAGTATTTGTTGTTGTTGTTGTTGCCGCTAGCGTCGACGTCGTCGTCATCGTCATTTCAGTGCAACTTAATGTGTTTGCAGTCAACGACAACGTCGACGTTGACGTCGACATCGAAATTAGAAATTAGTATTCATGCCCCACAGTGTCATTTCCGCGTATACGCGAGAGCAGTGCAACAAGAGAAAAACTTTTCTCCAACAAGTCAAGTAGAGAGATGAGTAGAGTAGTAAAGAGAAGTGAATGGCAAGAAGTGAAGTGAAGTGGAGTGCGGAGTAAAGTGAAGTGGAGTCGAGGAATAGAGGTGGTATGGAGAGAGATTGATATGCCAACCAACCACCAGCCAACATGGCTGATTATGAAGTGCATCTTTCTCTCGGTGGATGCATCTGTATGCGTGTGAGACAAGTTCAAAATTGCCAGAGTTCAAGTTGCACAAGTGCTTAGTGTATGTGTGTGTGTGTGTGCGTGTGAGTGTATAAGTGTGAGTTTATGGCACAACTTTTTCATATAAATCCTTAATTATGACATTATTTTGCATATTCTAAAGTTGCCCTTTTTTGAGTCATGTTCATTCTTAACGTCTAGAGTTCGTCCGGGAACTTTCTTTATATACGAGACAATATTTCAAAATATCCAAAAATAAAAAAAAATAAAAACAAAACACTAAAATAAAAAAAATATGAAACTCTATAATATTCAATTAGTTTTGCCTGTCATTGGATACCTAAAGAAGTTGATGGTTAACTAGTTCTTTTGTTTATATTGAAGAGTTCAAAACTATTTGAAAATTTTCTCTGAAAAGTGGTTTTGCATTAGTTTTGAAAAAACCTTTCGGTTAATTGTATTCCTGATTTGAACTAGTTCCCAGACAGTAAATTCGGTAGAGTTAAAGTTACGTAAGAAAGCAATCAAAGTTTTTACCTTTTCTCATTAGATAATTAATCAAAATAATAATCTTAAATTTTCCTTCCTCTTTGAGTTTTGATAGGATGGCGGCTAACAAACCTTTCCTGAGTTTTTCTTTAGTTTTTTATTAAGTTCCATTCTATGGTTGGCCTTGCTCTCCTTTTATTAAACTATTTTGCAGCTTTAATCGGAGCTGGCTTAGCTTTGCTTTGCATCAATTGTTACATTTTATCTCCTGCCCTGCAGCCAACTGCCCCCAAGATAATATTTATCACACTTCAGTAACATTTGCGTCCAAATGGTTTTTTTTTTTTTTTCTTTTATTCCGGTTTTAAATATCCGGTGAATTATTCATTTGCCGTGTTTTTAATTTGCCGCACGAATTGATGTGTCCCCTCGTTCGTTTATTAAAAGAAAAGCGCATTAAGATTTTAACCCATTCTCGGTTTGGTATTAATTGAAAATTTTTACCCTTAACCTACCATTTCCCCGTAAAGTTGTCAATTTATATCTTGGTTTTTGTTTTTGGGCGGCTTGTTGTTTCTTTTTTTTTTACTCTTTTGCGAGTTCCTGTAAGCGACACATTCGAGTTTTTGTTGGGTGTGCCACAAAAATTTCACCAGCCACGCCTTCGTTGCCTCCTCCAATAAAAAAAAAACAAAAAACAGTAAAGCAGCAGCAAAAACAGAAAGAAACAAGTATTAACGGGTGGGTTGGGGGGTGTAGAGCGGTGGAAAACTCAAACAAAGGAACAGACTTTGCTTGCCGCGTTCTGGACAGGCATATTTGCATTTGTTTTAATGCCAGGACGACGATGCTTAGGCCTGGTTCAACGATTTGAACTCTTTTGCCGCTCGCCTGCTGTTAAGCCTAAAATCGACATGCAACCTACACGTTGGCCTTCGGCTGTATTTCTTCTCACACGCCCTCCAACATACTATACAACACCCACAGCTCCAGCACCACCGCACCCATCCCCAAACTGTCGAATAAGAGACGTGTGTACAAAATTCGAGGAGCAGCAATTGCAACCAACAAAAATGGGTTGTGGTGAGGTGCGGAAGGTTGGATGGTTGATGGTAGATGGGGGAGAAATGTGTCCTGGTCCTGATCCTGATGCTGATGCTGATGTGGCGGCAACTTTGGCACTTGGCCAACGGAATTTCCAGGCATAAAATACAAAATATTCCAACTGCCGGTCTGCCTGCCTGCCTAGTCTTTGCCGCTCTCACAATTTGAGGCTTATTTCTGTTCGCTTGACACTCAGAGGCAATGTATGTGTGAATATGTCAGTAGATGTGTATGTGTTAGTGTGTGCACCCGAAAATTTTGTGCCGTAAGTGCAATTCGTTGTGCCATCAGCGTGGGCCATCGACTCAGTAGACACTCAATTGCCATAGTGTTTTGGACTTGAGTTTTTATTTCGTTGTTTCTTTTTTTGGCCTGAGGTTGGCCTGAGGTCGGCCCGAGGTTGGCCTGAGGTCGGCACGAGGTCGGCACGATGTTGGCACGAGGTTGGCACGAGGTTGGCCTGAGGTTGGCCTGAGGTCGGCCTGAGGTTGGTCTGAGGTTGGCCCGAGGTCGGCCTGAGGTTGGCCTAAAGTTGACCCGAAGTCGGCCTGAGGTTGGCCTGCGGTCGGGCTGAGGTCGGCCTGAGGTCGGCCCAAAAGTTGGCCTGCAGTCGGCCTGAGATCGGCCCAAGGTTGGCACGAGGTTGGCCTGAGATCGGCCCGAGGTTGGCCTGAAGTTGGCCTGATGTACGCCTGAGGTTGGCCTGCGAATGGCCTGAGGTGGGCCCGACGTTGGCCCGAGGTTGACTTGAGGTTGGCCTGAGGTTGCGCCGAGTCTTTTTTAAATATTAATATTACGTTTTTTTTATTGTAACACCGAGCATAATTGGTGAGTGTTTATATGTTTGTGTATTTTTATTCATTTATCAATTTTTATGATTTTATCTACACTTATCTTTAACTGAAGCTAATATAAATAATTAAGAAAATATAAGTTGTCCAAGTACAACCGTTTCCTTTGTCTAGCTGTTGTTTTTTACGACTTAAACTTCGATCAAAATCGTTTCTGTGTAATTTTCTCTTTTAAAAAATTTTATAATTTTGTAAATAATGGCTAACAATTTCAATTATTCAAATGATTTTGCTTTTCAAGAAAGTTTTTGGCAAATTTATCAAATACCATATCGTGCCCATCCATCTTAGACAGAGGCTATATAATTTGGACAAGTTTTTTTATTTATATTTATAATTTTTAATGCATTTCATTAAGAAAATGAAGATGAGGGAATAAAGTTCAATGGCCAAGTGTCATGTGACATCAAAGTCGAAAACAGCAAAATGCCGACAACAAAAGAATAAAACCCTGGCAAAGTCCAGTAGTTAAAAAAAGTAGAGAGAGAAAGGGAAGGAGTGAGAGAGAGATATCTCAACGAATTGCAACTGAAATTAGTTAAACAAACTTGAACTAGTTCAAGACTTTTTATCAAATTAATCAGTTGTTATAAATATATATATATATATAATTTCAGACTCTTTCGCGATGTTTTTTGAATCCTTTTTTTTTTACTTTTATTTTTATAGAAGCTCTATCCTTACACATGTGTGGGGGATGTGGAAATATCCTTTTCACCCGCATAAGCATCTACGAGCCGCAATCCGAGTTAGCCGTCATGTTTACTCTTGTGTGTTTGTGTGTATGTATGTGTCGAAAAGTGTATATGTGTATGCTAGACATATTTGTTTAGCCGCTTAGGCTTAAAAGTTGAGCCAAAAGTTTTGACCTTGAAAGCTACATTTACACACATTCGCACACGCTAGCACACACACAAACACACTCACACTCATATACATATCGTGTGTCTATCATTTAGGTAGGTCCAACATTTTTCAGACTTGCCGACTTTAAACAAAAACTTGTCCCTTTTACAGACACCAGCAGGAGGCGCAGAGAGAAAAACACACACATACGTACGTATTTATATGTATATATATATATATATATATATACAGTTAGCTAAAGTAAACAATACTCGAAATTTGAAATTGTAAATGTTTGCACTCAAGAGTTTCTCGGGCCCGAGTGGGAAAGCCAAAGCCGGGGGCGTTGCCATTTGCCGCTATGTTTAACTAAAGTTTCGTGCTCTTGTGCAAATAGTAAAAGGATTTTGCCCGCTCTTGATCCCGTTCGCCCTTGCCTTACTCCCAAACCCAAACGCCAGCCACCAGCGTCCTGTGTCCTTTTAACATTCTCATCCTTATACTCATCTACCCATCCTCTTTGGCCGTCACCGTCGCCGGCATCGTCATCGTCGTCGTTGTCGGTTGGTGGTCGTCGCCAAAAGCGGATTACAATCATAAGCGAAAATTAATGAATTATTTACCAGCAGCTTAGTTAAGCGAAATGTGCAAGATGTCGGTAAAGGTGTGAGTGAGGGGTCCTTTTATTTCCTCTCTCTTTTACCCTCATCCCAAACCCTTGTGAATCTGTACTACTACTACCTTCTACCTACTATATACATATACATATATACACATCCAAATGTCAAAAGTTCCTCCAAAGTTAAATGCCTACCCCCTCCCCAGGGGAGTTTAATTCAGATGGCAGGCTAACAAGACGGAAACCGTAATATATGAAGGGGAGGAGAGAAGAGGGGTTATATTTATATGGGTGGGGGTAGACCTCTGCAGCTGCCACCTGGTAATTAATTAGCCAAGTCATTTGTCAATATTATCTGCGACTGTTGTAAATTGCAGCAAATTTCAAGAAAATTGTTGCCTACCTTAAGGCGTTTATTTTGCCCCCATTTTTTCCCCTTATTTGAATTTGATTTATTTGTGTGAATTGGCAACATGACGGCATTAACAGCGGCAGCGCGGAAAGTTGCGGTCGCTAAATAGAGAAAGCACTTAAAACTTGTCACGCAAATGGCCTTGAGAAGTCATTAATAAACAGCCTACAGGTATGAAAATGCACTAAGCAATATTTCAAACAATAAAAAAGTTTATATAAACCAACGATTCCATCAAAGGCCTTAAACATAAATAATACACAAACAGAAAGACCTTAAAGTTGATAAATAAAAGAATTTAAACAGATAATTGAGTTATTTATATAATCAAATAATTAGTTTAAAAAAGTATAGAAAGAAATTGGCAAAATGAACCTTTAGCCAGTAGTTAATTTCCCCTCATCAAACTTGTACAATATAGTAAATCAATTCCAATTGCATATATACCTTAATATCAATCAATATAATTAAACGGCGCATATATATATATATATATATAGATAATTGCATATATATGTGGCAAACAGCTGTTGTCCAAATACAAACTACTTAAAGTATTTTCATTTTGTCTTTTGAAATGCGTTCAAGGATTGGGCAAAGTTTTACACCCCCAAAGAAAGTTTTTTTTTTATATTTTACACTTTGATTGTAAGAGAAATGCATATTAAGTTACCCCTTCCCGTACTTCCCCACAACAAGTTGCAATAGTCCAAAAAAAAAAAAAAAATAACGAAGGGCGAGAGAAGAATAAGATCGAGACAGGACACCACGTCCCTGTTTGCAGAAAGTTTGTTTTTTGTTATGCAAAGCACGACATGCAGCCTACGAAGGATGAATATCCTTTCTTCTTTCTTTTCCCGCCACTTTGGTTTCCTCTTTTTTTTGGAGTGGGAGAGAAAGAGAGTGAAAGAAAAGTGGCGGATGCGGGGAATATTCGTGAATGCAAACAAAAGGGAGGCAAACACACAGATAAATCCATTATAAACGCACGTTTGCACACCACAAAAGGAAAATTCTAGTTAAAGATGGAGAAGAAGATGGCAGACAAAATTGCAATAGCTTTAAGCGCCGACCATAATATATTATCCTTTAAGGACTACCTCTCACTTAGGCACAGTCACTCACAGTTGCTGTATGTGTGTATTTGTATTTGTGTCTGTGTGTCCGTGTATGTGTGTCTAGCCAGTTGGTGGCACAGTCTTTCCCACCAGTCTTTTGGGGTAATTAAAAGCGATTACAGCTCATTAAATGATAAAAGAACGCATTGCACGCGTTGCTTCGCAAGTTTCGTTTCATTAAAATGATAAACACGCACGCAATGTCCTGGCAGGATGTCCTTGCCGCAAGCGGCTTGCAATTGCGGCCAATGCAACAACACCAGCAACACGAACACAAACACAAAACGTTGCTGTTGCCGTCGCCTTGCCATGCCTTGCCATGCCTCGCCTTGGCTTGCTTCCAAAGTGTAAGCAACAATTTTTGAGGCAGCCGCCAAAGCTATTATCCTGCTTCCCAGCTGCCGCAGGACCTTGTCGCTTTTTGCTCCCGGCCCCTTTTGGATGGTATACAAATTGTTTTTTTACACATGTGCGCGCCCAAACATATTAAATTGTAAACATGCATAAATGTTGTTTATTGGACAACAAACAAAAAACCCAAAAAAAAAAAGAAAGAACAAAATAAAAAGAATAACTAGCAGTAAAGTATACACTGAAAGAAATTCAAAGCATAAATGTAAAACAAGCCAGTCTTTTAGAAGAAAATTACTTCAAGAAATGCTGGGACAATCTTTAAATTTTTTTTCTTCATACTGAATTGTTATTTATTAAACTGAATTTCATTAATTTCTCACAGTGTATTATGAGTGGCACAATAAAGCTGCATAATTAATACATTTTTATTAAAAATTTCTACTTTAATTGAGTATTAAGCGAAGTGGTGAGAGAACAATTTCTTACAGTGTATGATGAAAAGTCCTCAAGTTCGCCAAGAAAAACTCGAAGCGTGCCAAAAACAATTTCATGTTATTTGATGACATTTTGAATAGCATCCCCGCAACGAGAAAGAAAGGATTCAAGTCTACTGTACTCTATGATGCTGCTGCTACTGCTGCTGCTTCTGCTACTGTGCTCCTTGAAGCTTAGCGAAAGTGTATCCTGTCAAAGGATATTATGCAACGAAATTATTGTAGTTGGCACCAAACAACAAAAACTTGCATGTTTTTTTTTTGCGCCCCGCCCCCTTTCCTTAGCTTTATTTTGGTTTTTGCCAAATAAACACATACACATGCACACATACAACAAACATACATAGATAGATAGAGAGAGAAAGAGAGAATGAGAAAGAGCATTCAAATAACACACCAGGAGGCTCAGCTTAACGCCGTGCCAAAAAGTCCTTCTGAGCCTGGCCAAAACAGAGTGGCATGTGTGATATACCAAAAGAGTGGCAAAGGGATGAGTTGCAGATGAACAGAATATGTGAGCCACAAGGCGACAAATGAGCGCCGCATTAGCGTCACCAAAAGTGCGGTCGTCTCTCCATTTTGAATGCAACCCGAAATACAAAAAAGAAAAACATTTATATACATATATATATTATATATCTTGTGAAATCCCTGTAATTATTTTTATGCACACTTTGCGAAGGATTAGAGAAGATGGCAACAGAACAAAACAAGAAATAAGTGTAAAGTGTAATAAAAAAACATTGTAAAGACTTAATTATAAGCAGAACAAGCAGAACAAGAAAAAAATATTTAAAAAATAAAACAATTGCAATGGATTGGCCGAGTCGAAGGGCAATTCTCTTAAATAAAACTGAAAACTAAAATATTTATTAGCAAAAATTTATACAGATGTTTAGAGGAGAAGGTTGCCTTCGTCCTTTTACCGCGACTTTACAGAAATTTATTCTGCATAATAAAGTTTTTCTAGCTTTTAATTGGAGCAGGCAGATTTTCAGGTAAAAGATTTCGGATTAGGAAATGATAGTAAAGTTGATTCTTGATAAATGCGAAATCACTTAAGCATATCTGTTTGCTTAATCTACACAATCAGAAAGTGTAAGACCCGGTTAACTAATTCTATCAAGGTCCTTAATCAGCAAAAGCGTAGAACTTTTAACGGACTTGAACAGTCTTACAATGAGTGAGAGAATTCTTTAAACTCTACAAGTTAAGTGCTCGACTCCTTTGCACTTGGAGGATTCTTTTTTCCTCTACCTCTTTGTCTCTCTTTTAAGGGGCATGATTATATGTAGTACTAGAGGCGCTTCAAAAATAAATTTGCTAAGTATGTTTCCTACTTTTAACACCAACTTTGTGTTGCATTTATTTTGCAAAAGAGGGCATAAACACGCCCACTTTCAACAAGCGGCAAACTGTAACAACAACAACAATAATAGTAAGAAACCCATAATAATAATTCTCGGTTGCAGCAGCAGCAGCAGCAGCAGCAGCAGCAACAACAACAACAACAACATTAACAAAAACAAAAAGCCGCCTGTAAAACTTAACGTGCAACTTTTCCCACACACTTACATATGTATATATGCATATGTGTGTATGTAAGCAGCCAGCTCTGGTATGTCTCTGTCGATCTATGTGTGCGTGTATGTTTCAAACGTGTCTGTGTGTGAGTGTGCGTTTGAATGTGTGTGATAATGCAATTGTAATTGTGGTTGTAAATGTGCATTTGCATTTGTTACAAAACTCTGTGGCAAATTTAAACAATTTGCACATTGTTAACATTTATTTATCATTGTCAGCGAGGCAAAAGTGAGACTGAGACACATAGAGAGAACGAGAATGTAAGATAGAGAAAGAGAGTACAGTTTAGTTAAATTATCTTTTTGGCAACAGTCAAGGCGGCGTTTGGAAAACACATTTCTTTTTTTTGTTTTGGGTTTGCTGTGAGCCATAAATTTTCGTTAAGTAAATCAACAAGAAATAAAAATCAGCTTTAACAACACAAATTTTACTCAACAATAATACTCCAACCAAACACACAGACGGACAATCAGACAGACAGAGAGACCATCACTAAAACATCACCCGGCCAGTCATCTAACCACCCACACGTTTTTTTTTTTTTTACATATATCAGAGAGCCAACAACAGCTTGCGCCGGAAAAATCATTGCAAATGGCAAATTCTACACACATACATAAGTATTTATATGTGTGATAGAGTTTGTGTGTGTGTGTTAGTGCGTGTTTGTTTGTATTTTTAGTATTTATTTATCAAACAATATGCAGCTGTTGCATTTCCCATACACGCATTTCCCCACGTATTTTGAATTTAATGCCAAAAACTTAATGTGTCTTCTATGCTATTTTCTCGTCTCTGTTTCGTTCTCTTTGTATGTGTATGTGCAAATATATATTTATGTATGTGTGTATGTGTATGTGTGTGTGTATGTGTTCTTTTTGGGTATGTCTTGTTGTTACCCCGAATACAAATATAGAATTTCCTTGACATTGTTTAAATTTGTTTGCAAGTTTCTTAATGTCCAAGCCTTAAAGTATGCAATGAACTTTTTATACAAAATTAAAATTGATTTATAATTTATATTTAATTAAACCACCAACAAATAATGCTTTCATTCTATGAACTTTTAGACCAATATGTTACTAATGGAATATAATAAAGAAAATGTTCATGGGGAAAACAGATTTAATGGAAACTTCGAAACACGTTATCTAGAACCTCCTAATTAGAAGATCTTTCCGGTTTAACATCTTGTTTTTAATAAAGGTTTTAAGGAAAGACTGATTGGCATATATTTCCTTTTTATAAGCTGTATTTTCGATTGATACATCAGAACTTAATTTGGACATTTCTGTTTAAAATATGACAAAAATTTGATACTATAAATAAAACTAATAAAAAAAAAGTAAGTAAAAAATCTATTTTTGTTGCTTTTTTTTTTGTATTTTCATTTCGTTTCGTTTTTTATTTTTTATTCTTTTTTTTTTGCTAACCAGGCAAATGCAATGACTTTATGGAAACGCATTTGTAAGCGCAGCTGTTGCACAAGGAGAGCACAAGATGTAGAAGGAGTAGCAGCAACAGCAGCTGTTGCTGGCGACGAAGAAGACTTAAAACGTCGCTTGGCATAAATCCCCACCCAAGTAGGAATCTGCTGCACTCTTCTCTAACAGGGCATACAGCCACACACATACAGATAGACCCACACCTACATACATTGACATCCAATCCCACTACCTCTAAGCGCATTTGTATTAAATCGAACGTGTTCGTACCCAGGACTTTTTCTTCTACTTGCGAAGCGAAAGGACTACACAACTGTTTTATTTATTGACTGCACGTAGCGTATATCCTTATAATTTTTGTATGTCTCTTTCTTATGTATATATGTATGTATGTATGCTTGTATGTAGATACATATGTGTACAGAGGCCTGTGTCTGTGTATTCTCTTCTGCGCTCGACTGCACGTCCAAATATCTACAACAATTTTCTTCGTCAAATGGCATTGAAGGTAGCGGAGAAGCTAGTTGGAGGAACCCGTCAACTTCATCTCTCTCTCCCACTCTTTCTCTATCTATCTATCTCTCTCACCTCTCAAACTGGTCGTCCTGCGCTTCACTCGCTCACTATGTATGCAATCAACTGAAATTGAAACCTGCAACAAATGGCCATGTTTGACTTTTTGCAGCATGACCAAGTCGAGCAGCTCCCCAACTAGACCCCTCCTGCCCTCAGCACCCCCCCAAAACGGCCCCTTCTCTATTTTATGTTGCTTCAACTGTCTCTACCGCCTGTTCTCGCAAAAAAACCTCTCACCGACAGAGGCCGTAGTAGCACATTTGTACATTTTAACGGCTCTTGAGCAAATAAACGATTTTTGCATTTTAGATTTTTAAGCGTTATACGATATTTAGGGAAAATTGCATATCGATTGGACGACACAGACGATACACCCACATATTCCAATGGCTCCTAGTCTGTGTGTGTTTGTATGTATCTAGATTTGTATATGAATATGTATATTTCTATATTATATTTTAATATTCTCTTTTTGAGTCGTTTAGCCATTTGGGTTGCTCATTTCCGTCTGGAGATTACTTTTCTACATATATATGTATGTATGTATGTATATATGTTGGAATATATGTATGTATGCTATTTGCCGAGTACGCTACAATTTGGAAAAGGTATGCCATCAGGAAATGAATCAACTAATAGCATCGAAAACATGTAGGAGTAACTTGTTATACTATATAAAAAATATGTTAGATGAAAAATGTTCGGCCTATAAGAGTATTTTCTTATTTACTAGATGAAAAATTTATAATAAATATTTTTATTTACAGTTTACAGAGAAATCCCTAAAAAATATCGAAGTAATTTTTATAAAGAAACACCTAAGGAATTCTTAAGGAAATTGTGTTTAAATTCTCCAAACAAAATTCTCTAAAAAATCTTCAAGAAAGTTATTTCAAAATTCCTAAATGAATCCTTACGGAATTTCTAACAAACTTCTTAAAGGAGTCCGCAATTCTGTTGAAAATTCCCGGAAACTTACTTAAGGTATGTTTCCTCAGCAAAACCAAATTCTAATATGATCGTTTAAACCTGTAGCGTATTACTTGTTCGTTGTAAAATCTTGACTTATTTTCAGACTGCTCAATTAACTTTTTAATATGCACTAAAACCGAATTTTTCCATATGAACATAAGTATATGTTTGTATGTCTGTGTGTTTAAATATGTATGTGACTGTGTGTGTGTGTGTAGACTAAAGTGAGTTTATCTAATTGACAATTTCCTCAATTTTTGCACCTACTGAAATCGTGCCATATGAAAACAGTTTCATCTATTTACTAATTGAGTTTGATGACAGTTTTCTTTTTGTTTTTGTAAGGATTTTATTCGTGACCTCCGCCAGCTACATTGAAGAAAATACATGTGTATGTATATAATTATGTATGTACATATGTATGTATGTATGTATGCATATTTCATAAATTAAATTATGCACAACTTGGCAAGTCAAAAGGGGCCGGAAAAATAACTCAGCTCAGGTACTTGGCTATTGCATTAAAAAAAAATGGTAGAAAATCAAGAAAATTGCTAAAGAAAGAATGAAAGAAGTAAAGAGTGGATCGCGGGTCGGGTCGGGTTGAGTGGGTGTAATGTACAGTTGGTCGGATGGGAAGGGCTTTACTAAACCTGAGCCAAGTCATAATAGAAGAAGGCGTGTGTACGTGTTTCTATTGTTCACTTCCTTACCAAAGGATAATTTCATATTCGCGTCGCCTAACTTACGTAAATTGTTGAATCATACAATAAATAAAATGCAATGAATGTGCAAAAGTTCTCTCTCTCTCTCTCTTTTACCCCTCTACTGTGGTAACGGAAGCGGGTACGGTAAGGTGGCTGGTTGGTGGTGGATAGGTAGGATAGATGGGGAGGGGATGGTAAAAAATAAAAAGTGCAGAGCTTGCGGTTTTCTTTTTCATTGTTGTTGTTGTTTTTGTTTTTGTTATTATTGTTGTTGTTGGTGGCTTACTACTTGCTTGCCATTTGCCAAGCGCAGTAAATAAATTAATGTCAGCCGCACCACAACGACGACCGTCAACGTCTTTGTTGGTTGGTTATTATGTCCTTACGTAGTTTGCCTGGGCACGCATTTTTATGTCCCCGGTTAAGTCAGGGTTGGCAAGTTCTTATTGTGGCATTAACATATAAACAATATACATTCGAAAAGCATATTCTTACTCACACATACATACATATATCAAATAAAAATAATACATATCGATAACTAGACAGATTCTACTTGGCAAATATTGAACAAAATAATATTTACAATTGCATGTTTAATATAATAATAATTGAAATCGTAGTTTTTTTTATAATTAAAAGCATAATAGATCAAAATAGTTGTAAAATTTGTTTCATAAATGCTATGCAATTGCTACTTACCTTTTTTCTTTTGTTTTTGTTTCTCATTTCCAACAATATCGAGCACATCAACGCCTGCGACGCCATCTTAACACCTCTTTGAAGCTTTTACACTCTCACAACACACTTTTACAAAACACTTTCACGGTTTAACACTTTAGCGAATGCCGATTTTGAAACAGAATATGAAAACTAAACGCACACACAAATTATATCTAGTGAATTTCAAACCAGCGAATATTTGAAGAAAACGAAAAGGCAAGAAAAGAAGAACTACAAAGCTCCAGCATTAGCTGTCCCTGTCTGTATGTGCATGTGTGAGAAAAGGATAAGAAAAAAATGAATATGTCCAAACAGTTAACTTTCGTTTGAGAAGGTATGAAAACTCTATATAAAACCTTAGTTAAGCTTTGTATGTTGTACAGAATTTGCATTATAAATACTTTTGCACTACATCCCTGGTATGTCACAGCATACGTATGTACAGTCGTGCACACAGACATACATACGTGTTCATATGTAAGAAAAACAAACAAAAAGTGCTCAGGCCAACAATAACAATTAATTATTGAAATGCAAATGCAAAAAGGCAAGGTGGCAGATGGGCAGAATAAGAGGAGTGGGCAACGGGCAGCGGCGAGTCAGAAAGCCGCAAAGTTTTCATAAACAGCGACAACTCCTACTACGTGTCTCGCCCCTTTTGCTGCCTGCCGTCGAAGTATGACGACCAAGAAGTGCATTATCAAAAGGTGCCACAACATTGTTAATGGGCTGGCTTGGTCTTGTCCTACTACCCACCACCTCCTTTCTCCTCTCTTATGAAGCTCCTTGCTTCATGACTCCACACCACTTACATTCTTTTCCAGTTGCGTGCCATTGGCAAATAGCGCTGCTCGTGCCGTAGGCGCTGCTATAAATTGACTTAAAATTAAGCCGAACTCGTTGACTTGACTATATGTATATGTATTTGCCATGGCAATTGAACATTATGGTATGAACGTATAAATGCTGGCGAATTATCTTTTTTCTGTTTCAAGTAGGCCGCGATTTATACATTTTGATCACATTTCGTAAAATTTTTCACGAACGACACTGTAAGTTAACTAAAGCACAATATAATTGACACTAGTGTGACCGTCTAAAAAAATGATCATGTGTGTTGGTATTGCTAATCCTATCTTCGAGTACTCATTTTGAGCGCTTGGATCCCCGTTATTTACAGTGTTAAAAATCAAAGCTTTTTCATACTCAATTTTATAGTTTTATTGTATGTAAATGCTTTTGCTGAACTTAAGACTAAATACTTCAAAGATGTTAACTTCTAATTGTGTTGTTGGCCTAGCAGTTTAATCAATGGGGGCTTATCCTCTTTTTGCATTCTCACATCAATGAGATTGTCCGAGTACTCTGAGCAGGGCGAACAGCCGCAGCTTGAAGGTACCTCATGCTAAAAGATCAACAAAAGAATTTTGCGAATTAAAATAAGAGCAAATGTAATTTAAAGATTTGGACACCTACGCGTTGCACATATGAATGACCATCTTCGCAGATCATTTTCACTGAGATCGGTTGATACGATTTGATGCTACAGCAAGTACAGAACTTTTCATGCAAATCGGTTAGAGAATTGTATTTGGAACCGGAATTACAAGCGCCCGCACAATCCGTAAACCCTTTAATAGGTTCAGCATTCTTGCACATACCATGGCCGGTTTTAGGAAATTTGAGAAGGTCTCTTGTTTGAGATTCAGCCAATGACATGGGCAGGCAGGTGGCTATATAAAAATGTGAGAATTGTAAATTTTAATAAAAGAAAATAATTTTTACCATCCACACTTACATTTATCCTCGACTAGTGGTTCCACTTTGCATCTCTTACAACAGCCGTCTTGATAGAGTAAATGTGATAGACAGTTTCTTACATCTGGGCAGATTTCTTGCGAGGAACTAACCATCAATTGTTTATCCTTCTTAAGGCAATCATAAAGAGTACAATTATCATTCGATTTCCATTGGGCATCAGGCTCATAAAGTTTTCCCTCAAAGACACAAGCCGTTTGTACGCACTCGCCACAGCATTTCTTGCCCACTTTCTGATAACTATAGCCAGGCGCACAATCTGTGTTACATTGCTCTAGAGTGCTTATTACTTGGGCATTGCCGTCGGGTCCATAAGAGCAGAGTTGATGTTGACACACATCCTTGGCATGGAGCCATTTGTCGCCAACTTGTTTGGTAAACTTTGAACTTTCATCAATCTCATATTGGACAATGCAAAGATGCTTGGGGGGAACTGCAAAAATTCAAAAGTTTTAATCGATAATCCTTATGCATATATGTGTGTATATGTTCTATCTTATTTACCGCATTTGTGAGTAGGACAACAGTCGTCTATATCGTGTTTAGTCTTCACTTCATAGAAACGTTCTATACAACTCTTTGGTGCCGGAGGACATTGATCTGTTTTGCAGACAATCTTCTGTGTGGGACAGCAACCCTCTTCAATCTTAACTAACACCTCACCGGGCAACAGTGGACGCGGTGGTTTCAGCTCTTCGCATTCTTCTTTGGGTTTGCATTCTATAAAAAATTTATTTTATAAGTGAAATATTATCTAAGATCAGGAATTTCTCTGCAAACTCACCGCAAATATATTGTGGGCAACCATTGATATCGTTTTTCTGCTTCTTAAACTGTCCAGGACCACAGATGGGCATCAGGGGAGCTAAACATGTTTTATGCGGTTCCTTGATCTCGGGCACACAACGATAACGTGGACAACATTCCACCTCGGTTACAATTTTCTGTGGTTGAAAGCCCACGGCACAGATATTCTCTTCCACTTGACATTTCTTCACCAGGCAAGATGTTTTACCTTTAGCATCACATTGACAATCTGTGCATTTATCCTTTTGCCATTGATCACCTGGCAAATGTACTGCATCATCGCATTTCGTACAGGCTGCTTCAGGTACACATTTACCAGCATCCATTACCTGTCCCGGGGGACAGAAACAACCCTCAAAACGTTCAGAACTTAGACAGATATCATCAGTTTTGACCGTATGGAAGACAGCCTGATCTTTAAGATTCACTGCATCATACTCGGACATGGCTTTAACTGTATCACAATTCTTGGCGCAGCCACATGGCTCATAAACCATATCGCTGGGACATTCGTATGGGCATAGCTGTGGTCGTCTCCAGTTGGTACAAATGCCTTGTTGATTACATTCCTTAGCATAGGCAGCCAAGGCCACACAAACACCCTGCTGAGTATTACCAGGTTTACATATATCCTGTTGGCATGATGAGACGTAAGCCAAAGGATCCACAACCAAGGGGCATTTACCAAATAGCTCCTCGTTGTAGAATTGCAGACAAGGATCTTTTTCAGGCGGTAGGGGAATGCATTGATCCTTGGGAACATCGTCACTGAGACACTCTTGGGCATCAGTTAAGCCCAATTTGGGTTCATCTGCTTGCCAACTTTCTATAACATCAATAATCACGCCTGGTTTGCCCTTCTTAGCCGGATTTCGTTGCAAGTCGTTAGCAGCATTGCCATTACAGTCACCACAGAGTCCTTCCATTTTGCTGCCATACTTAATACTTGGCACACCTATTGAGAAGATTAAATTCTCAAAAGAAGCAGACAGATCTACATGCGTTTCAGGTAACGACAATTTCAACTCTTTGCCCTCCACCTGGCGTAGGGTTATCCAACTATCCTTATAGGGCAATTGTTTTACTTCAAACCCATCGACAAGAACCTACAATATGAATTGGGTAAAAGATTTCTTCGGAAATAGTAAATTTTACTCACCTGCAGTGCCTTTGGTTTATTGGGAACTCGTTGGACATGTATCACATGGTCACCGTTTAATATATGCAATGATTTGGCACAACTACCCCCCTCCACGGGGCTAATCTGTCCCAGTTTCTTGCAATCATCCATGCTAACATAAACCTGGAATGTATGTACACCAGGCAAAACGACATCACGGGACAATAGATAAGTACAATTGCCATTGAAACTGAAACTCTTGCGATCATATGTCATATATTTGGAACCACCCATGGCATTGCATACACAGTCCTTGCACTCGGCAATGGGCACACATTTGGGACCCTTGCGTACAGTGCCCTCGGGACAATAACAGCCAGGGAAACAAGCATCTGGCAAAACAGGACAATCATCTCCATGTAAATTATCACACGATGGCTCGCAGCGACGTTTATAGCAATCCGAATGAACCAAATTTGATGGGCAACTAATTTCACATTGAGCCACAGCACGCCAAGTGCCTAACTGAGCCAAAGGATTTACACTAAGGCACTTCTTAACGAAACTTTCCAAAATATTACACTTGCAGGCGGATGGATCACCATTATTGGCATTTAGACAATCACAGGCAGCTTCTAGACAATAATTATTCGAGAATTGTTTATAATTTACAGCCTTGTGGCAACGGGCAAATGTTGGATGACTGAAAGAAATAAGAAATTTTATTAAAATATATATTTCATTCACCAAATCTTTAACCACTCACTTGATAATATTACACAATTGTAAAGCTTTTGCCTGCATGGCTCTTGAGCATTTGAGATCACCACACTGATCTTTGGGTATACGCTGATCATACCAACTATCACCAAATTTCTCAGTATTGGCCAAAATTTGGCCATCTGGAGTACGTTTGTCATCGCGTGCATTGCCATTATAATAGCCGCAAAGACCATCGACAGTACGCAGGAATTTGGAAGATATGCCCACTTTTACAATGCCAATGTCATCAAGTTGTACCCAAAATCCATATTTCGTAGAGACGGCCAAAAGGGTTTTGCCCGGCTGTGACACCACAAAGGATGCCTTGCATATTGGTGAATTGCTTAATTGTTCCACAGTAAAGTCAAAGCCATTGAATTTCAATTTGAGTTGCGGCAACAATACCAATTCCTTGCCAGCTTGTATATCCTTAATGGTAATAACCTTGTGGCAAACTTTACGCGTCTCATCCGTACACTGTTGATGCACTGGAAATGAATTCAATTGAGAATATTTGGAATTAGTTTATATTAAATTTCATTATCTTACCTGAAATCGACCAACTGCCATTATGTATATCCCTGGCCAAGATATGGCTACATGGACCATACTTGAACAGTGTACCATCGAATGTGGTGAAACTCTTGCCACTAATTTCACAGACATCATCCTTATTTGGCCGTAGGACGCATGTATACTTTAGGCAATCGCCTGCTTTGGCCATACTCATATCAAGTTCAACATCATATTTATCTGGACATTTGGGCTCGGGACACGTAAACGTTTCATTCTTATCAACTTTGGGTATGGGTACACAAGTGAACTCATCGCATTCCTCTTCCTGCTGAAAATCTAATTCAGTACTGGGCATGGCCAAAATCTGCTCCTTGGACGAAACAAATTTGGTCTTGGTTATCGTTTGGCCATCATCGACAATCGAAACCTGTTTCGAAAAGGTAAATATTTTCGACATTTTGCGAGCCTTTCTTTCAATGATTTTCAGTTTCATCTGTGGCGGACAAACAGGAGCTGGGCAGGTGATGACTTCGGCTAATTGGGAAGAGAAATTCAATTCTTAATTGTTCAATTTTACCAGGTCTCAACTCAACTCACTCTTGTTCTTCTCAGGCTCTGGCTGAACATTAAAGGAATCTCGGCAAGTGGAGTCCTCATCATCAGCACAATCTTGTACACCATTGCACCATAATATCTCTGGTATACAGTCCCCACTTGATGGACACAATCTTTGTTCTTTGGGACATGGTTCGCATTTGCAGCGACAATCGCTGGTTATCACTGGACGAAGTTTCGCTTCATTACATGGTGGACACTTTTTGGGCTTACAATTCTTATGTCCACCCAGGACACAGACACATTCCTCGCAAGCAGCATTCTCGAACTTATTGCCAATTGGGTAGCTAACATAATTCTCAACACAAGGGCAGAGATTATGCTGGAGACAGACATTGCCATCCCAAAATAGTTCCTGATCTTTGCATGGACATTCCGAGTTACTAGATGGAGGAGCAATGCCGTCACAAATATTACATTTGGTTGGCACTTTAGTTTCTGGTATTATTTGACGTGGAATTTCCGCTGAAACAGAAGACAAACTAAATTGGAATATATTTATATCAAGTAAAATTTCTTCACTTACGATATGCCTTAAAGCATCCTAATGGTTCCACACGCAGATTAATATTCTTCTCCCAACTGGCTGGCACCAGTTTAAGATATTGGGTCAAGATGGGTTTCTTGAAATGATGTTTTCGCTCCGTATCCCCATCAACATTAGCCTCAAATATTCTTGGCTGACCATTCGATGATAGAATTGTATTCCATGTGGGTTTCTTTTTTGAGAACAAAACTTTATAGCCAGTCACCCAACCATCTGGACCACCTTTTGTTATAAATCCAGATATGTTGCGGGGTTCTATAAAATCAAATTCAACAAATTCGTTTGGTGTATTAGCCAGAGGACGCCAGGCTTGAGGTGTGGATAGTTTTAAGAGATCCAACAATTGTGGTTTTCTGGCCGATTGCCAAAGACTAGAAGATTGAATTTGTCTCTCATCCATTTTATTTTCATCCACGCCCATTAAATCAATGCATTCTTGCTCAACCAATGAAATCGGATGCTCTGTGCTTGTCACAATAATATATGGAGGAATGTACGGCAGATTAGGTAACTTCTCTTCGCTACAAATCAACAGTTCCACACGCATGGCTATGGAACCATGCCATTTCAATGGATAAATACGCAAAGAACTGGCCTCAATGGGTATCTTAAAGAGCGTCTGAACCGGAGCACGTGAATCAAGTGGACCATTAAACATTTGTGGCTTTTCCGTTTCATCCACCAAATAGTGATAGGCCACACCGTCATGGCTATGTAGAATCTGGAACGTTAGAAATATATGTGCCAATGTAAAATCTTCTCAAGAAATTAAACAAACTTATATACCTTGAATAGAGTGACATAATTATCAAATTCTGGACTTCCAGCCATTATTACACCATAGAAGGGTTCAGGTTTGCCAAAATTCAATTCAAGATATTGCATTTGATCATTAATATTTGGAGACCAGCTGCCCTTGGGGTGTTCTTTAAGCAAGCGTGCCTTATGTGGACCATGTTCAGGAGCCAACTTGGAGCTAGCATTAAAAATACTATCCGGCAGTGAGTGTGGACCATTTTCAATCTTGGGAATGAGCCTATAAATAAAGTTAAAAAATTCAAGACAAACACTTAAATAAGGTTTATAGATATAAACTTACCGTTCAGGAGAACATTTTAGGGGTGGTGTATGGGTAACTGGTAGAATGGGCTCCAGGGTTATGATTTCAACCTCAACTACTGGTGGCTTGGTAACTGGTTCCGGTTTATTGGGTACACAGGTATAGGCATTATCGATACACTGACATATCTCCAGTTCACCGACAACCGGTTTATGTGGCTGGACATAGTGTTCGGTCTTGTCCATGCATGGACATTCGTCGGCATGAACACAAGTATCCTCATCGCGCCAATATTTACCAAGTTTGGGACAATCGGGCCGAAGTTTATCCACACAACCGGGCTTACAATGCTCACCCGGCTGGCAGAGACCACGTTTCTTTAATATATTGCCATAATAGTGACAGCTATGCTCACATTGATTGGCACAATCGGACCAAATTTTATCATCTGGACATTGTTTGATGGGTTCCAGTTCTGGTTCCGGTTTTGGCTTTTTGCCACAATTGGGTTTCAGTTCTTGAACTGTGGCAATATGATCACAGATGAAAATGGTTGGATTGAACATCATAAATTCGCCACATGTCTTCTCCACATAGATCCAACCACCGTCTACGCCTTTGGGTTGGCAATGTAGGAATTTATGACAATCGCCTGGATAATCCTTGTATTCCACAATGCCTGCATCGCAGGTCATGCCAATTTGTGGCTTTTCAGTGGGTTTGGGTTGAGGCTCAAGTGGCTCTTCATCGCATTGGCAAAATGCCCTCAGTTCATAGTCATGACATTTGCCAATGCAACGCAGACCTTCCTCCAAATTGCATATAACATTCTCATCCATTTGCTCGGGCGGTTCATGCGTATCTTTTACGCGACACTCCACTTTGGTCATATATTGCTTGAGACAAGTGCCATAAATATTCTCCATTCGATCATAACGTGGCACTTTCTCTTCATCATTTAGCCTTACACTCTTATCGGAGCTATCTTTATCCTTGTCACACCATCTGGTCCAACCCTTGACACATTTAGTTTGATTTTGTGTGGCCAAAGGAGGCATCGTTGTGCCCTCCACTAGAGGAGCCAATGGTGGTGGTGTCGCACATTTGACACCACTGCAAATCTCTTTACGCTTTGAACACCGACAAGTGGCACAGTCATCGATAAAGGTTATATCACCCTCATAATATGTTTTACCCTCCTTGACCATACAAACGGGTTTACATTCTGCCTTGGGCACACACTCCTTATAGGTATCATTCAGATAGATAAAACCATCCTTACACGGCTTAATGTGACATCCCTCAATGCAATTCTCCCGATTGCACATACGCTCAGCAATACCTTGATCCAGGAAATTATCACAGGTTTCCACAGCACAGGCTGGTGTGCAGGATTTATAGTCCGAACAATGGGGATCACACTGCATGGCTGGAAAAAAAGATTCGGTTTATTCTCTATCTAGAATTTTTCTTTTTTTTCTTACGACAAAAGTGCTGAGATCTCCAACGGATATTAATGCCCTTGTGGGCACAGGCATCCGCATAAGCGGCTATGGCAGTACACAAGCACTCACAATCGCCACCCTGATCACAAGCGCAGGTATCAAAGATGCAACGCTTCCAGTAACGTTCAAGTGGTACCTCCGAGTGACATGGCTTAAATAGTTCCGACTTCAAGGCACCACATTTCAATTGTGCCCATGTTTCACGCTCTGGATGCTTTTTGCATGCATCGATTGGTGCCACAGGAGCTGCACAATTCGGTTGCAATTTCCAGGAATGACCAAATAGAGATGCACTTGTCTCCAAGCCCAATGATGGTGTCTGCATATCATCAAGTCCATTGCCATTATAATTTCCACAAAGTCCGCTAACCTTGTGACGCCATTCATTGCCCAGTTTAACATACACTCGAGTACCCTCATCCCATTTAACTTGAAGCTTGAGTGGAATGACTTCAACCACAACAAATACACCTGCTTTGTATATATGGAATGCGGCGTGTCCCTTGGAATTAACACTATCGCGAAGCTCTGTGGGAGAAGAAAAAAAAAAAAACAATAAATAGAGACAGGTAGGGATTGTTAGTAGCTTACTCACTCTTAATGGGCGACTTGTTGGGATCAATACTGTAGGCAGAATCCGCACTTAGCACAAGCGATTCCTGTACATGTCCACTTAGTGAAATCTCTAATGATTTGGAACAGGTAACGCCCATGCTGCCGCACAGAACATTCTGTATAGTTATACTAAAACCATCTCCATTGTCAAAGACACCCTTGGCCAGGACATAATCGCATGCACCTTGGAAATCAAAATCTTGACCATCGAATGTGGTAAAATGTGAATCACCCCACACACTGCATGTGGATTCACAGCCATTCTCTGAACATTTCCAGTTTCCTGCCTGACAATGGCAAACATTACAATCCTCTTTAATTTTCTCGCCATCATCGTAACTCTTGCCGGCATGATGACAGGAGCAATTTGTGGGCAGAACACATGCCTGACGAGATGTATCATAGACATAACCCTCCAGGCACACACAACCGGGCAAACAATCCGTAGAGTCAGCCACATATTTATCCATATTTTTGCATGTCTTTGGCTCTTTGGGGGCACATTTGGTGAATTCGGCAAATGGTTGCTTTGAGCATTTGCTGCGTAACTCCGATGATGGTGGATATTTATCCTTATCACCTGTTTCTGCATCCTGACAATCCCATACGCCATCCGTACATGTGCAAAGATCTAAGAATTTTTCACCGGGACGAACTTCTTTATAACCAGGACGGAAGGTCATGCCATCAAAGGTACATTGGCATTTATGTTTGGGCACACAGACGCCATGATCATTGATGTATTCCCCATGGGGACAACGGCAGCCTTCAACGCATTCCCGATTGCATGAACCCTTGCTAGGTAAATCATCACAAGTCAGAGCACAACCATCGCCGCATTCATCAAAAACTTGGCCGAGTGGACATTTAACGGCTTAAAGGAAAAGTGAAGCAAGTATATATAAAAAGGATAAAGGGTGATTAATAGTTACCACACTCCTTGACAGTCAATCGCCACCCAGTTTTTATTCCCTGCCTCATGCATTCAGTGCCATAGGCTGATAGGATGGGGCAGAAGCATTTATCCAAATCACTTTTACAGGCACACGTATCGTAGAGGCAATCTTCATAGTATTGCTCTGGTTCCACCATAAAATGACAGTCCTGGAATATATCCTGCAAGATCCAATCACAATGCTTCTCGGCTTGGGCTTTTCGTTCCGGATTCAGGGTGCAAGGATGTGGACCTTGATGGGTCTCTGCCTGAAATTGACATGTATCCTTGGTACGCCACTTATCTGCAAATGGCTCAATGGCCGATTCTACATCCCCTTCAGGTGTAAGGAAATCATCTTGCGTATTCGAATTGAAGGTACCACATAATCCCTTTGTCTGTCCTCTCCAACTAGGTGGGGCATCAATATAGACTCTAGATACACCATCCCACCAGACCCGTATACCACCAGCAAACTCTACGGTCAAGAACGTTGAGCTAGCGCGTCGAATCAACACTTCTCCCAATCCCAACATTTTTGGTAGCTTTGCTATGGGTTTATCATTTACAATTGTGGTTAATCCCTGATCTAGCTTTATAACCGTCGGTGAACCATCTCGGAGAGTAAATCTTATAGTCACTGATTTCGTACAGGACGGATCATCAGGTGCGGCCATATTAAGAGCTTCTGATATGGCACCCGAACAGGCAACATTCTCAGCCTCTACGGACATATTCTGTGTTTTGAGTAGATAATATGAACACTTGCCCATAAAGTCATATCGTTTTCCATCAAATGTCTGATAATGCGGATCACCAATTGCCCCGCAGCGTGCCCCACACTTGTCATCCGTACATTTCCATTGGCCATTCTTGCATTTGCAGGTATTGCAGTTCTTCTTAATCGATGCCTCGGGCTTAAATTCTTTACCACGGAGCGTGCAGGGGCATAGTTCCCGGGTGATGCAAGCATCCTTGTATTGTACTGTACCCTCAGGACAGAAGCAACCCTCATTGCATTTGCCCTTTATGGGTATGGGAGCCAAATCGGATTCACATGTTGGTTCCACATCCGGACCACAGGCACGATAGACACGTCCAAAACCGCAGCTAATGGCTGTTAAGGGTAACAATGATTAATGACTTAATTGGTAATCCATGAGTTAACAAAATCTTACGGCATATTTCCAAATTTCTCCAACCATGCTCCATTTTAATACCATTAAAGGCACACTCCTTGGCCAACATTGAGAGGGCATCACAATTACAACTCTCGGGATGATCACGATTCGGACAATTGCAGTAATCTGCCATGCAAGTCCGTATCAAGGCATCATAATTGAAGGGTTTAATGCAATCGGATAGCTTCTCATTGGCCAGCAGACGTTCGCATACTGAGACCGCCTTTTGCAGTTTATTCTGGTCACAGGAATCCATACCGAAGTCCATTTCAGCGCCATTCTCCACTAGACACATCTCACTGCGATCCTCCACACGCCAAGCATCGGTGAAGGCTTTGACTGTTTCCAATTTCTTACCCGTTTTCGATACGAAATCATTTTTATGATCACCATCCAATGTGCCACATAAGCCGCCAACTTTGCCCCACATTTGAGGACCGGCATGAACAGCCACATATTGATGATGATCCCAATCCAATTTCAAACCAATCGACTCAAGATCTATTTGGACATGTTGGGCCACAGGCATTACCTTCATACCCATTACCTGCACAGGCATTGGTAGCTTTTTAGTGGGCGTGGCCAATTGTATGGTGCCATCTAAAAAAAAAATTAACTTAAAACTGCCTCTGCACCGATTTTCCATTAAAACTCACTTAAGTTCTCAAATGTATATTGCACAGATTGCCAGAAAACCTTTAGGGAATGGGCGCAACCATAACCAGAACCATAAGGACATGCCTTTAAGATAATATCAAAAGTTCCTGATATTTTGTCGGTGATCAAAGTGTGAGAGCAAGAAAGAGGAGCCCTTAAAAAAGTTATGAAAAATTCGGTAAAAAGTGTGGCCATATTTAAAAATACTGGCAAACATACTTGAACACTAAACCGTCAAAAGTTTTCATATTTATTCCACCCCAAGTGGTACAAAGCGCAGGTTTTGGTGTCTTATCAATAACTACATCCACTTCACTGCTCTGATATAAGGAATAGCTGCCTGGTGTTATCACAGTTTCCTCCGATGACCACCATTCCTGCAAGAAAGAATGAATACATATATTTGTTTCGGTAAAAAGTTGGCTGCGTACTAACGCTTCTTCTTTCTAGATCCCGGTATTTGGCCAACAGGGCCAATATTGTTTCACGTTGGGTGCGCATCTCGGATACCATTTCACCGCTAAAACTACCATGATAGACATGTCCCGCTTGTTGGGTTATCTTTTGGTTAGTAGTACCCATACGAATAGTATAACCAGGAGCTAAAATGATTCAAAATATGAGTTAAAATGAATCTATTGTTTCAACGAGTAATAATCTTACGGAAAATGCATTTGGGCAACGGTGAAGGAACATATTTGCTTTGTTGATAGCTGCACCTGTACTCAATATCCAAACGTCCTTCCACTTTAAGTCCCGGCACTTGTGGACAACTAAAGGTACAACGAGCCTCTTCTTGATCGTAGGCACACTTGTAGTTGCCATTGAAATTGGTATTCGTCACATTACAGCTACCAATATCTATCCAAATAGAAACAAAATAATTATATAGATAAATGGATAGATATATAATACTTACTATATTGACAATGGGCGCCACGATATCTCTGGGAGCACTGACAGACATTAAAGCTAATGCATTGCCCACCATTCTGACAGGCAGGAGCACACGTGGCTAAAAGAAATATATTACTTTTGTAATTTTAAGCAACATATTAACTAAATCTCACTTACGTCCACAATCTGGTGGCTTGGCTAGACCAGTTTTCGTATGCACCCATTGACCATTACGGCACTCGATATTAGTTATACCACTGCCATCAGGAAATTGGAAACCGCGCATACATTCCGCATGACAAACACTTGAAAGACGTAAGTTTAATATTAAATAAAAACTTTATATTACTTTATAATGACTAATTTTGCATACTTATTTAGGCAGGAGACTTTGGAGTTTTTGGGCACTGGCGGTTTGGCTGCACACACCGATTTTTTATGCTGACACTGGGGACCAGAGTAATTCTCCGGGCACTCACAGAGTCCTGCCGATAGGCAAATGCCATTATTCTGACATGGAGGCACACATTGAGCCTGGCATGGTGGAACTCTAGTAAATGCTGAATTGGCCACAATCCACCCATCATTCGAACAAAACATATCCAGGGCTCTGGTATCCTGAGCAAAGCTATAGCCATCAGGACAAAATACTTTACATCGGCCACTATGACATTCGGGGAAAACATTCTGGGGCAATTGCAAGGATAAACATTTGCCATAGGCAGGTAAAAATTGTGCACTATTCCCATAAAAGTTGCCATGTCTTTGAAGACAAAGATGTGTTAATATCTTGAATTTTGTATTCTATAAATTATTTACCCTTTGACTGCTTGACCAATTCCCATTAGTCCTAAAGTACTTTTTATGCCTCTAAATGGGGAAAAATTCAATAATATAGTGCATTTAAAATGGTGTTTCATTTTCTTTTTACTAACCCTAAAACACCAGTCTTGATGCCTCCTCCATAGCCTCCACCAAAGCCTCCACCATAGGATGCACTATAGGATCCACTGCTTTGTGCTGCCATTTGCTGATTGCCGCCATATCCTCCTCCATATGTATAACGGGCACTGAATAATTTTTAAATTATATAATTCTTTCTTTTGTTATTATTTTTTTTTGTTTTTTTGTTTTTTTTTGCATTGTCATTTTATCTCGTTTCCTTTTTGATGGAGAAAAAGTGTTTCATTACCTAACAGCGGGAGCACTATGAATTTTGAAATTTATATGGCGCTCATCGCGTACATTTTCCTTATCGACAACATCCGGTATGACCCGAGCAAGTGGACTAAACGAAAATATTTGCAAAAAAAAAAAAAAAAATCATTGTTAAATGGCATTTAAATAAGTTAGCATATATATATAAAAGATTAGAAGGAACGGAAATGGGTAAGATTTATTTTAATATATACCACAAAATGGAAAAATAGGTTTTTTAAACTTAATATATTGAATCCTTTAAACTTTATATAGAAATTCTTTAAAAATTACCAAAAGAATTTTATAATATTTTCTTCTTATTACATTTTTATGTAATTTATAAAAGTTAAACAGTTAAAATATCAATCAAAAGTTATTAAATTCTTGTGTTTTCGAATCCTTAAGGATAATTAAATTTCTATCTTAGTTGTTTTAGTAATAAAATGATCATAAAATACTTTGATTTAGTTCTCAAATCTTTTATTTCAGGCAAGATATTAATAATTTAGAGTCTAGTAATATTTTTAAAATAGATTACATATTATAAATCGCTTGATATGATAAGTTAAAAAGATTAAAAGAATTCTCAGATTACGAAAACTAAGTTAACTAAAATTGTTTTCAAAATTCTTTTCCAAAGTTTTGCCCAACTTTATTGGATTATAGTAGAAAGGAACACTTTTTAATGTTAAATATTAACATAACTTACTTACTTTTGGTAGTTTTTACCAATCATTTAATTCAAAATTTTTATATTATATACTTTCAACTTACTTTATATCCTCGTCATCCTCATCAGCCATCACAATATCGCCTTCTTCGGCCCAAATATGATTTAACATTAGAAGCCATATTGAAATATAAATAAATTTATTTGCCATTTTTGGCAAAACCCAAATGTAAAACCCAAAAACACTAAATTATTAAATCAAAAGTTATTTTATAAAACACTATTTTAAAGTATTCCCTTTGTCCTTGGGAAAAAAGATCACTGGTAATCCGTTAAATCTTTTAAGGGTATTTTTCATGCTAACACTGTTAATCCATTATGTATTCTTTAACACTGGGAATCCATGAATCCTAGTTGATCCTTGACACTATATTTTTGGGGGGAGCACTTTAATTAAGATTTTTATTTTTACTGTAATCACGAAAAAGACAATCACGAATATTAGACAACCGCGCGAACGCAATTAAAGCTGGATACATAGGTCCAGTGCCTTTTATAGTCTCCAGATTGAGTTCTAAGCGCCATTTTTGGATTAGACTTTATCAAAAGTTTTATGGATTGGTACAGGGTCAACGAACACACCCACAGTTTTTATCCAAAGTGCGCAATTTTAAATACATTTGTTTTTGTGTTTTTATTAGGCTTATCGTTTAAAATATTTGTGTGGTTTTTTTTTTATTCACATTTTTTTTAAAATATGCCAAGTTGAAGCTGAGGGCTAATGATAATATAACTTCCGGTTTGCTGAAGTTATAACATTGACCCATTCAAGCTTGTTAAAAATAGCATTATGCAAACTCTGTTTGTTTAATTAATCAGTAATTATGTCATTTAGCTTATCAGAATAATGAATAAAATACTGAACAAATATATATTATATAATAACATACTTAAGGAAATTGAATAGAAGTGAATGAGTAAAGATGTATAAGACTTCAGCATTTCAAATATGTAACGGCAAGACTATGAAAAAGTCGTTACAAAAAAAAAATTGAATTTGATTTTGCGAACGAATACTTTACAACACTGTTGCGCCCAGCAGCGCACCTGTGCCTTAACAGCCCTCTGTTAACAACCCCAAAGTTAAATTTAAATAGCGAAAGAAACATTTTAATTAGTTTAGTGTTTTTATTACAAATATTACATCAAGGTGAATAAATTATCACAGAAATATGCCCATTGGCTATTCTATATAAGGCTGCATATCATGTTGTTGGCGTACTGCCTCCGTTTCAGCACCCACAGCACATGCCAGCAACGAGTTGACTGTCTGCTCCTCGCCCGCTTTATAGACATATCCATTCGCTTTATCAATATGATTCCTTAATCTCAGCATGCTATCCATGCTGAAAGCATCCAGCAGTTGAAAGGATACCAAAGCATAATCCTCTACCATCGAACAAATAGCCTCATTAAGTTTTTGATATTTACGCATTGCCGGATCATCATCCAGCTTGTCCAGCAAATATTTGAGATCTAGCACGTCTGTGTAATAGTCCACATTGAAATGTAGTTTCGATTCGTGCTTCTTCAACAGATCCGCTTTAGAAAGGACATTCACATGGGGTAGACTCATTCTCAGCATAGTGTTGAGGGCCATCAGAAGTGTGGCTATAAATTTAGCCGGCTCCGAGCAGTAGTGCGAATCGATGAGATTCACTGTTACAAGACTGTAACGTTCCCGCTCCAAGCGCTCAAACACCCTGGCCATGGCCGTGTGATGTGTATACAGTTCGATCTGGCCGGGACAATCGAAGAGAAAGTAATTGTGCGTTGCTCCCAATTGTCGTAATTTGGGAAGCAGCCAATCTTCTATATGATCAGCCAAATATTCGGCACAGTGCATTAGAGCACCGTTCGGTCCCAGCTGTAAGTGCTCCATACAATCCTCCACAGTTATTAGCTCCATAACATTAATTACTGGATTGTAGGACATATTCTCATTGGCCGGATCCAAATTGACGACGCCAACTTGGCGACCGAGTTCCTTGTAGAATTTGTATGCCTCGGCACAGTATGTTGTCTTACCGGAACCAGGAGGACCAATTATCAGTTGACCGTAACGAGGATTCTCTACCTTTGATTTAATTGACATGCGTTGCAGCATTGCTTTGGACAAGTATTTAGTAATTGGTTAATTAATCAAAATTAAAAACACACTCAAGTCAAAACATATGAGCTGCTGTTATCGTTTCTTTTATCGCTTATCGGTTTAACAGAGCTCTATTTGGGTAGCAAAATAATTGGTAGTGCGGTGAATCCCAGTATTTATGCGCTTACCAGACAGCGTTTACCAGCACTGACAACGAACATTGTAAGTTCTAATGGTAGCCGGTAGATGGCGCAGATGTACTAATTTTATTTCGTATAGATTTTCCAATTAGATTAGTCACACAATGTGAATTTTTTAAATTCACATCGAAATTAATATATTATATACATAATATTCAACGATATTTGGTGTTTAATAAAAGAAAATGGTTTTAAAATTCTTTAAAGAAACAACTAAATTAAAATTTAAAATCGCATTCATTATTTTATTGTTTTATATTTCCTTAAAGAGACGACAAAATATTTAAATATAAAGCTTAAATTTTAGAAAAGAAATTTTTGGCTTCAGTGTCCAATTATTGAACTTATAAGCGATAGCCGATTTTTTTCGCACTGTTCCACCACTAGTATCTGTTATTTAACATTTTCTCAACAGACTCAAATTTGAGATCCGCTAAAATCGACGGATGTTTCGCGCATGAATTTAATTTAATTTAATTTAAATTTAACTTAATTTCAAACTTCGTTTCGATCGGACGTGCCTAGCGTTCTTGTCTGTGTTGGTAAAGAGCCAAAAAAGCTAAAAGAAAAGTATAATTTTTTTTTGCGGGTAGTTCTGCATCTCTATCGGTGTGCGCGCGTGTATGTGTGTGTTTTAGCTCAAGAGGCTCTCAAAGTGCTAAATACTATAAAACGGGACACAATTAAAACATTTAACAATTTAACAAAGCATATATAAAGACAGCCATGGCTCAACCGCAACCACCGGCCTATGAAAACAGTGAGTTTGAATACAATAAATATCCATGACCTTATTTGGTCATACCAAAAAAAGAGAAAGAGACGTGAAATGAGTCAACAAGCGCAAATCAGAAATGAAAAGAAAAAAGAAACGAAACAAACGGTAAATCAAATACAAACGCCGGAAGCGCTGTGATTATGACCATAAATGGACAGCAGCTGACTCCATTTGAATGATAAACAATAAAAAAAAAAGAAAATATGAAGTGTTAAGAGAGGAGAGGAGGTGTAAAGAAAGAAGGAACACAATAAGCAACAGCCGAAGCCGGCCGGCTTGGACCGCACCCTCTTTTGCACTGTTACTACACCCCCCCTACCCATCCATTTACGACTCCCATGAATTCTTTTTCTCTTATCATAAATTAGCTTTTTTTATTATTTTATTTATTTTATTTTTTTTTTATGTATGTATAAATAATTCTTGATAAATTTTGATCAAACTTTATGATATGATACCAATAATATTTGTTTTGTTTGTTGTTGTTGCTGTTATTGCTGCTATTATCGTTGTGCAGAAAATGTCTACGCAACTCTGCCTCGCACCCAACGTGGCCAACCCATTGTTCTAGGAGCCGATCCCAAGGGCAAGAACTTCCTCTATACCAATGGCAATTCGGTTATCATTAGGAATATTGAGGTAAGTTGATATCTAGAATTTTCTTTTTTTTTTTCAATTTCTATGGTCATTCTTTTTCTGGGTTTTCTTTTTTCATTTTTTGTTTGGTCATAATCTCAATGTGTTCCATTTATTTTTGGACAGCTGCAGTTTCAGCTGTTGTTTTTGTTATTTATTTTTTTCAATATGTATACATATACATATATATATGTATATATATATATATATATTTTTATTTATTTATAAACATTGTGTATGCCGTTTGCGCCGGCTAAGATGCCGAAAATGAAAATTTTCCTCTAAATTTTCCCCCATTTCTTATACTTTCTGCACCGCCCACGATTCATCATTATGATGTTTGGCTTTCTATATTAGTTCTCTTTCTTTTTTCTTTCTTTTTGTATACCCTGCCAAAGCAAATGGTTGTATCATTTATATAAATATTTATTATATATCTTTCTGTTTAGTAGAACAGGCTAAAAACTGATCTAAGTATTTGTTAATATAACCTTTAAGCCTTTAAATTGTGAGAGCTTTATTTTTCAACACTAGAACTAGAGCTAGTTAAACTAAATCGGTTATTGATACGGTTTTAAATGGAATGTAAAATTATTGATTCTATATTATTCTATATCATTAAACCTATCAAATTTGATTTACTTTTTTCTTAATTTCTCTTCTTGTATCTAAAACTATCTAAATTTATACTAAAGCCTCTATAAAATTGATGATTGAAAAACAAGTTTAAGCAAATATTTCAAAAATTCCATGATTCAACATAAATCAAGGTCTTAAGCTTTCATTTAAATAATAAATTTTAAAATAGAAAAAAAAAAAACTGTGGTTTTAATACAAACTATCATTTATCAGTTTAGTAATATATCAAATAAAATATACTCTATAAAATTAGTATGACTAAATCCTAAAGAAAACATAGTGTATAGAGAAACTGTAGTAAATAGCAGACAAACAATTTATAGCTCTCTTCTGATCTGTTTAATTAAGATTTAAATCATTTCAAGTGACACAAGAACATTAATTTATCTTTGCATACAAACTAATTGTAGAAATTTCTTTCATTTTCTATCTTTTTTTTTTCTATAACAGAATCCAGCCATTGCCGATGTCTATACGGAACACTCGTGTGCAGTCAATGTGGCCAAGTATTCGCCCAGCGGTTTCTATATTGCATCTGGCGGTAAGTTCTTTCTAAATGCAATGAAAATTTCGCACTTTCATGAGGAAAAAAAAAAAAAAAAGTCATCGAAGCATAAACCAAACCAAACCAAACCATCAAATTGTGGGTTATATATAATGAAAGATGAAAAAAAAGAAGAAAAACAACTTATCATCATGCATATATAATTAAATCAAATATATACTTATATATGCATTGTAATGGAAAGAAGTCGTGTCAAGTGTTGCAAAGTAATTGCAAAAAAAACTATGTTAAAAATTTTAGAAATATTTCAATACTTTTAGAAATAAAAGAAAAATGTTTAAGCTATATTTATAATTGAAATTAGTTCATAGAATAATTAAAAAAGATTGTTAGATTTTATTTCTCATGGGAATTAGATCATAAAATATTTAAAAGAGATCAATTTTATATAACTTTTTATCATATTTGAGAAATAACTTTGTTTTTAAAGGTTCTTTTAAGTAAATCGAAATCATTTCTTTATGATTAAATTGAAGTAAAAAGAGTTTTATGAAGATTTGACTTTATTTTTCAAGAAATTTTGTTGTATAATTGATTAAAAAATTCAATATTAAATGATAAAAACTTTCACTTTAAAGAAAGTAACATTCACTTTGGCAAAACTATATCAAAAATGGGAAAATTTTTTAAATATTTAGTTATACTTAAATTGATTTTTAACTCTCATAACTTTTACTTTATAAATTTCCTATTGGTAGAACTAAACAGAGACTCACAAAGAAAGAGAGAGAGAGAGAGAGAGTATTAATTTCCATTGGGACTTCCCCCCCTATAAGAAAAAAAAAACAATATCAATATTAACTATTTGTAAATAAAAACTTTTGGCAAATTCAATTGCAACATAAACTTGTCCAAGAGCAAAAAATAGCTTCTTTTTATAGTTTACTAGCCATTAAGATGACTCATGTGAATGGATTGGTCTTTCATTTCCATATTTGGGTTTCTTGCTTTATCTAATCGCATTCATTTGTTGCTTTTGCTACGTGTATTTAAGTTATTTTTTGTTGATTGTCGATAATGATACCACCTCATTATTTCCTTTATTGCAGATGCCTCGGGTAAGATACGTATTTGGGACACGGTTAATAAGGAGCATTTGCTGAAGAATGAATATCAGCCGATAGCAGGACCTATTAAGGATATTAGCTGGTCACCAGATAATCAACGTATTGTCGCTGTAGGTGAAGGACGTGAACGTTTTGGTCATGTGTTTATGTCCGAAACGGGTACATCAGTTGGTGAAATAAGTGGTCAAAGTAAATCCATCAATTCGGCTGATTTTAGGCCAGCAAGACCTTTCCGAATTGTGACTGGTAAGTAATCTAAAAAACCTTTTTTTTCCTTCCAATAGTTATTAATTTAATATTTCTGTATTGCAGGCAGTGAGGATAATACTATTGCCGTATTTGAGGGTCCACCGTTCAAATTCAAAATGACGAAACAGGATCACTCGCGTTTCGTACAGGCTGTACGTTATTCACCCGATGGCAAATACTTTGCATCCGCTGGTTTCGATGGCAAGGTCTATCTTTATGATGGTACTACATCTGATTTGGTTGGAGAATTTGGTTCACCAGCCCATAAGGGTGGAGTTTATGCTTTGGCCTGGAAGCCAGATAATACACAATTGTTAACCTGTTCGGGGGATAAAACCTGCCGCTTGTGGCAAGTGGATACACGTGAATTGATTAGTGAATTCATTATGGGTAACACTGTCGATGATCAGCAAGTATCCTGCTTGTGGCAAGGAGATAATCTTCTTACTGTCTCTCTATCGGGCGTTATAACCTATCTAAATATAGAGGATCCTAGCAAACCATTACGTGTGGTCAAGGGTCATAATAAACCCATCACTGTACTTGGTTTAAGCGATGATAGAAGCACGATTTATACGGGTAGCCATGATGGCATTGTAACAAATTGGAATTCAGGCAATGGTGTCAATGATCGCATTTCGGGTACTGGACATGGCAATCAAATTAATGGAATCGCTGCTTGGGGAGATTTTGTCTATACTTGTGGCATCGATGACAGTCTCAGGCAATTCTCCATTGAGGGCAATTCTTATACAGATTATGTGGTTAAATTGAATTGCCAGCCACGTGGCTTAGCCATTTTGCGTAATGAGAATATTATTGCATTGGCATGCATTAAGGAATTGACTTTGGTTCAAGATCAAAAGAAAATCTTTTCACTGCCAATTAAATATGAGGCCAGTTCGATAGCAACCAATGCGGAAACATTGGATGTGGCTGTCGGTGGTGATGATCAGAAATTGCATATCTATACGCTAAAGGGTACATCGCTAGAATTAAAAACGGAATTGGATCATTTGGGTGCCGTAACAGATGTATCCTATTCGCCAGATCAAAAGTATTTGGTGGCCTGTGATGCTCATCGTAAAGTTGTGCTTTACACCGTCGAGGAATATAAGGTAAGATTAACTCACAATAGATCGAAAGATAATATAGTTAATAATTTCTAATATATTTTTCTATTTCTAGCCTGCTCACAATAAGGAATGGGGCTTCCATAATGCACGTGTTAATACTGTGGCCTGGTCACCTAATTCTTTATTGGTGGCCAGTGGTTCTTTGGATACCACAATCATTATTTGGTCTGTGACCAATCCAGCCAAGCATACCATTATTAAAAGTAAGTTTAATCTATTAAATATTGATTTTTATTTATTTAAACTTACTTTTCTATCTTTTAGATGCACATCCGCAATCGCAAATCACTCGTTTGGTTTGGCTGGATAACAATACTGTGATCTCAACTGGTCAGGATTGCAATACCAAAGTTTGGCATGTGGAAACTATTTAAAAAAGAGATAAAGTAAACAAAACAGAATGATACAAAATAACAACAATTTCATATTTTGTTATAACAAAATGCAAAATGCAAATATTTTTTTATACTTAATCATGAAGAGATAACAAATGTTGCTCTCTGTGTGTGTGCGTGTATGTTTGCCAGTGTGTGTGTGTGTGTGTGTGTGTGTGAGTAAGTGTGAAGGAACCCAAATTGCCAAACAGTGTTCCATTGTCATAAAACCCAAGCACCACCAGCACCACCACCACCATCGTCATCATCATCATCATCATTCGTGCATAATACTTTGCTTCATTTGATTCAAGTGCAAAAAAAAAAAAAAAAAAAATTAATAGAAGAAAAGAGAAGGGAAAAACAAAAACAACAAAAAAAAAAAAACAACTAATTTTTTTGATCTTTATATATTTAAAAAATATTTATCGCATTTCTTCATGTCTTTTAGTTTAAGTACAGAAAGTGTGTGTGTTTCTTGCTAATCATCATATCATGAATTAACTAGTTTTTTTCTATCGCTTGCGTGTGTTTTTTAAAACAATTATTTTAAAATTGAAATTTCATTTAATATCTTCATACCATTTTTACGTTTGATTATCATTTATTTTCCCTCTTTTTTTTTTGATACTACTACTTACTACTACAACACTACTGATAATGAAAATAAAAAAAAAAAAAAAAAGAAAAGGGAAAAACCTATGTACTAAGTACGCAAGCGTACGTAAATTATTGTATTATGAAATGGAAATAAACTAGTTTTTGCATAAAATTCAAATGGCATTTTAGTTAAAATGTTAATATCTGTTCTCTATATCAAGAAATGCGATCGTATTTTAAACGAAATGAGTTAGGAACATAAATAATTTATGATAAACTGATGGAAGACCTCATCAAAAGATGAACTTTCATTTGTTCTTAAAGTAGACAGGCTTGAATCAAATAGTTTATAAGGTTTAATAATGATTTTAAGTGGTATATAAACATTTTTTGGTATGATGGATATGATAGAAGTTCTATATCTTTTCGGTTTAAATACTTTTCCGTATACAGGATATAGGAATAATGAAAGATTTTTTGTGGATTAAAGCATTTAAAAACCAACATACTAAGGTAAGTTTATAAATTTTTACACTTAAGAATATGAAATTTTTTGATTAATATTTAGAAAGGAAAATAAGATAACTGGCAAATGATTAATAATATAGAAATCAATTGTTTTAAAGATTATCTTTATAAATTTGTAAAAAGTTACTAACAAAAAGCTCACTGGAATAGTTTACAAAAAATTCTTAAAAAGTTTGTTTATAATCGAAATTTATTTTTTAATTTAAGGTGTTATAAGGTTCTGCGGAATTTTCAGATAGCAAATTGAAAATTGGTTAGATTATTTTTGAAATCTATTCGGTTGCTGGTTTATCATCAGATTTCTGCAACAATTTGCTGCCACTTGGCCAGGCCATAACCGAAGTGTAACGACTAATACGTTTGGTTAGAAGGCGTGGCATTACACTGGGCGTGGTGGGTCTTAGTACCAGACAAGTGCGTCCAAATCGTGCCATATATAATGATGATGAATTCACTTGCGAGTTATATTTCGATTGCTCTTCGCAAACGGCAGCTCCAGCAATGGAACGAACATCTGTCTCCTTGCCAATAGTCAAAGCAGGTGATGCCGCTGATGTTGCATCTTGATTTCCCGATGATGTATTATTATGGGTATTCTTCGATTGTGGTCCATTTACTCGTTTTACTGTTATCGATGAGGCACTCGATTGAAGTAATTGTCCATTTAATTGTTGCTTCTGTTTACGAAACGTTTCGTGGGTTATCAATCTTTTCATTCTTTCTCGACGCGCTGTTAATCCTGCATTATGATCTGTTATTTTAATCCTTTTCGATCGTCCAAATGCTGGACAATTGGGCTGATGTAGGAATTGCTGCTGATGCAATTGTTGTTGTTGTTGTTGCTGATGCTGTTTAAAACATTTGCCACAATGTCCATGAGAACTATGATGGCTATGCATAGGACAACCAAGGCAATGAGGATTAGGACAATTTGCGGCCATATTCATTGTGGATACCGGATAGTAGAGACAATGATGACTATGTGGATACCAATTATTTAAAGGATACAGTTGTTGCTGTTGGTGCTGTGATATTGTTGCCGGCAAAGTCAGGTGACTGCAGTTTCCAACCATTGGCAATGGATGTGGAGGATAATAGCCAACAGTTTGATGTTGAATTGGAGTGGTTGTCGTTGCCGTTGACTGTGGTTTTAAGAGACTGCAATGATGGCAATCACAAGTTGTTGGTATTGGTGTTACTGGTGCTGCGGGTACAGGTACAGCTGGCTTCAGTAGACAACAAGGATTGCCGCAGGCACAAGTCGAGCATGATGAATATGAACTTTGACTGGGCGATGGATAGACTATACTCTTATTGGTTGTTGTCGGAAGAAAACTGATGGTCACATGTGGTGACATATTACTTGTGCTATCCGATCCCGCTGATCCTACACTTGCACCAGTTTGATAGTTGCTCATGTGCAATTGCTGATGTTGCATTATTTGTTGCTGTATCGATTGTTGTTGTTGCTGCTGATGCTGCTGCTGTAGTTGTGGTATTTGTTGTTGCTGTTGTTGAACTAGAGGTCTATGCTGAACATTAAGGACTCTTGACTTGGCAACTGGTATTGACCTCTTCACCAATTGTGGACTTAGGGCATATTGCAATAAATATTCATCAGTTTGGGATCCTGTATGTGCCCCAATATCGCATGGTGATGTCTGCTGTTGAGCATGACAATGACACGGTTGCAAATTCTCTTCAATACGCTTTCGCACCGAAGCATCTTCTAATACAACAAAGGATGGTTTGCTCCGTAAATCCTTATTATAGATCTTTACAAACCGCGGCAATGCACCAGCCGTTTGCATGGCCTCAACGCTAACAACATCATACTCGCCGATCTTCTCATTGGTCTCCCCCTCTGCGGATGTAGTGGGCTCTTCTTTAAGTATTGCTATACTAATACGTCGTTTACTATTAGATGAGTCCGTTTTAACGCAATCCGGTTTCATGTCCTTTGAACAAACACCACTGCAGATGCGCTCTTGCCGTTGCGGTTGATCCTCGGTGTTTTTATGTGGACTAATCTCAATGTGGCCATCATTGTCTAATGTTAAAACAAAACTGCATTTACCATTGTCCGCTTCGGTCTCCACAAAACCGGAAGACTTTACAGCATTCGTGGGTTCCATCTTCGATTGTTTGCTCTTCTCCTTGCGCTAATACAACTGCAAATTTTGGTTTTTGTTTTTGTTGCCACACTTTTCCGACAAAGATCTAAATCGATTACAACATTTCAATTTCGAGTGTGTGTATGTGTGTGTGTGTGTAGGAAGTTATACCTTCTGAATGTGCTTTACTTGATTTTCCAATTGACAGATTTTTCTATGCTAATCGATAAAAACGCCCTTCCTGTTTTCCAAGCTAATTTGATATCACAAATTGATATAGAATTCTGTATGCTTTCGATGAATTTTCTTTAGATCACAAAGGAACGATCGTTCCAGAGAGTTTTTAGGATATAAAATTTCTTAATTCTAAAATTGCGACATGAAAGTACAAGATTTCGAGGACATTGTGTGAAAAGTCGATCGATTCATTAGACCTGTTCGTTTTTTTGCAGCTTTTTGATACTAATTTTACATCTATGTGGATGAAAATCAGTAGATAAATTCTAAGGATATGTACGCAGAGAAAGTTAAAGAATTGGTCGGATCTAACGGCTATAAGACTTAGTATAGAAACACAAGCAACATGCGACTATCATTTTTTAAAGACTTTTTATTAGTTCTGCTTCAGTGACTGTACCTTATATTTTAAATAAAAACTTCGTCTTTGAATTACCAAATAATCTCATTTTATTTATATAAAAAATCTCCAAAGAAGATATAGTTTCTAATGATCGAGTGTTATATATTTACAATCCTTATTGATCTGTTTTCAATTTTTTAAAATATATTCATTTTAAATTGTACTTGATTCAGTGTAGGTATTATTAAATTGTTTATAAACTGGTTGAGGGAAATTGTATACGGTTGGTGGTTGATTCATAAACATGTGTGAACTGCAAGGACTTTCACAAGGATGTGAAAGTATTGTGGCCGATGGCATTTGTGGTGATCGCTGCTGTTGTTGCGTCGGAAAACATTTAATAGATATGGGTGGTGGTCTAAAATTTGAATTGAAACGTTCAATACCATATTTATTTATGGTATCCTGATAAAATGATGGTGTCATCATTTTGAACCTATTCTCCGGATGATATTGATAGCACATACTTCCATTATTGCTAACTTGGCCAAGCGGATGGGTGGCTTGATATGGTTGATGACTTAGAGAGTGCTGATAGGTTTGTATTCTACTGGATTCTGGTGTTTGAAGTGATCCCATTGGGTGTCCTCCATTCCGTGGATCAATCCAACAAGTGCAATCACTTATGTAATCCATATTATTTGGCTCCAGACTAGAAAATGTTCTACCCAAATGTGGACGTTGATATTGACTTAGTAAATGTTGCTGATGTTGAATAAGTTGCTGTTGTTCCCATAATTGTTGCTGTTGTTGCTGGATTTGCTGAAGATTCTCCAGGGATTCATTTGGTGGCACACCAGCATACTGTAATCGTGTAAAGTTTCCTGGTGGACTTGCCAAAGTTTCAATCAATTGGGCCATATCACAAGTACAAGTAGTTTCGATTACAACCGATTTCTCTCCCATTCTCGGCTGTGGATCATTGACATGTAATCCATAACTATGTCTATTTTCTCTCAATGCTGCCGTTGGCATCGTTGGGGATCGTTTTGGCACCTGGGGTACTCTGTCCTGTTGTGTATTTGGCTCAGTTGTTTCCATTGGCAATTTAACTGATTTTATACTATTATCGCTACGAAGACGTCGCGGTTGCATAAGCATCACTGTCTCCTTGTTTTTGATCATCTCTTTATACAATTCCTGCATATTTTTTGCATTGTCATCTGTTGTGCAATTTGGTTTACATTTGATCTTTGAACGAGGACAAACCACTTGACTTGATTTTAAAATAGGTTGATTTACTTTTTGATTTGATATAGGTTCTATTTTTTTCTCCCTTCGCACCTGCCCGGAAGGATGGCTCTTTGTCAATGGTTTATCTTGTTTTTCTATTGTTTGATCTGCACATTTAGAGGAAGTTTCTCTTAGTTTAGTGTCTTTAGGACCATTGCGAGAAGGAGAATGTGATCTAGTCTTAGTTTGATTGTATGAATTCGGCTTCTTTGATCGTTTATTCAAAGGATCATTTTGCTTAGGAATACTGCAGCTAGTAGATTTGGTCTGAACAACTGTTTTAGCCCGTTTTTGAAGACATGGTAACTTAATTTGTGGCAATTCTCTCCTGTGAAGCAAAATGAAACAAATTTGTTTAATCAAAATATGAATTTTTTATAGTTTTACTCTTACCATTCATCTGGCTGGCAAATGGCAACCATTTTGGAACACTTATTATTATCCAAACGGAAGGGCACTAAAACCAATGGTTGCAGTTTTCTAAAAAAAAAAAAATGGGGAAAGAAAAGGAAAAAAGTAAAATTTAAAACCTTTTCTTGGTTAAATTAAAACTCACAGCGTATTCTTGGTATGATTTAATGATAAACTATCCAAAATATTCTCAATATGTTCCGCATCCAAGGAACATAGACTTGCCACTTTTTTATAAGAATTATGGGAATCCTCGGTATGTGGCTTTTCGCTGCCACCCTTCTGTAATGGATATGTATGAAAATAACTTTGACCTTCATTATCCAACTCATATTGCTGCAACATTTCATCCACATTGGATTCAATACAATCAATATTACAGTCAAAATTACAAGGACAATTGCATTCACAATTATCGCTTTGGGCCGTCACTAGATTCTTTTTAACATTGACTGGACTTTGTGGCTTACAGAGAAAATCTTCCATATCTCTTGTATTATCAATTAAAGGTATTTTCAATTTGCTTTGCGATGGTGGTGGAGGTATATCGGATTTTGTTATACAAATCAAATATGGATTTATACGATTCTTTTTTTTGCATAAACAGGCTTTCGTTCTTCTGGTACTTGGCGGTGCCGATTGTGAACGAGTTTTAGTATAAGATTTTCGTTTAGGTGTCGATAGAGATTCAGCACAAGATTTCCTTTTAGGTGTTGTTAACAATTTTTGGTTTTTACCTGGTTTTGTTTGTACTTCTTTATCATTTTTAGCTGGATTCTGTTTCTGATGTGGTTGCTTTTGATTTTGATCCTTTTGAAACTCTCCATCTCTTAACAATTTGTTAGTTTCTTTTTTGTCATGTTTTATTTCTATTTCATTTTCATTTTTGGCAGGATTATTTTGATCTGTTTCTTTTTGAGGATTTGGTTGTAATCGCTCTTGATGCTTTTGAGACTCTCCGGTTATAATTTGTTTTAACAATTTGAAATTAAGTTGTTGCCTTCTGATATTATCATAATAACAGATTCCAAAATTTCGATTTGATTCCAAATATTCTTTATTAAAATTGGTTAAATGGTTCTTATGGGCTTTATTTATGCTATGTCTATTAGTTGTTTGGATATTTTGCTGATTATTTGGGTACTTAGAGCAACTTGGTAGCTCCTCGTCAATGTCCTTTTTGTGATTATTTTCATTTTGCTGCCCCTCTTCACCACCATTTATCCAATTATATTTCAAATTGTTGCCTTGGTATTTTTCTTGATCCTCTTTACTGGCTTCTGTTTCTTCTATTTCAATATTATTATATTGCCTATTTATATAATGAGCACAACAACATTGGCAACAAACTGATTCTTTTGATGAAGATTTCATCATTTCTAAGGATTCCCTAGGTTCTTTTTGCTTAACAATTAGTTTGGACAATTTTCGATCTTTAGTATTTAGAGTCTTTCTATCTGGATTCTGGCTTTGTTGCAAAACCGATTCCTTTGTATAAAGCTGCTCATTCGATTTTCTAAAACATTCATAATCTGAATAACTTGTTGTGCTTAGTGAACATTCAGCTGAATTATTTGAGCCTGTAGTTTGTAAAGAAGAAATCCTTGCTGTTGTTTGTGGATAACATCTCAAAGTAGTGCTGACAAGTTTATCCGGTGAAGTAATGTCAATTACCTCACCTGGCATATTTTTTAAACTTTTACCCTTTTTATTATTTTTAGATATTATACAAGATTTGTCTTTAGGTTGCTTAATCGAACTTGCAGTAGCGCAAGGATTTCTTTTCTTAGAACTTTTCCTCTGTGTAGATTGTTGAGATAATTTACTTAGGGAACGCTTTTTGGTATCATTGGAAACACTCTCGACTGAATTACAAACCTTACTTGTTTTCTTCCTAACAGTATCTTTTCTATGCTTTGATTTTAGAATAGATTCATGCCATTCCGATGTATTGGAATCTCTTTGAAATTCTTTTTGATTATTTGTTTGATTATTTCTTAAACAAAATCTGCAATAATTGTCATTCCAATTACCAACTTGAGGTTGTTGATATAATGTTTTTTGTTCAGCATATAAAATTTCATTGTCTGGATTATAACTTGAGCGTGAGCTTTTTACAATATTGGAACTATTTCTCCTTTGTGGGTAATCAGGGAAGGTTTTTTCATTTTTAGTATTGGTAATACTATATTTAAGACAGCATTTGCAACATTTATGATTCAATTTTTCATCAGTTGATTCTTTAGTTTGTGGGTTTTGTTGCATGAATGGAGTTTTTGCATTCTGCAAAGGATTTGTTAGTACGCCAGGACTCCAATGTTGTGGATAGTTATGGCATGGCGAGGGTATATTTTGTATTGTCCTTAAACTTGGTTGAAACCAGCAACAACGTTGATTACCTACATTATAACCAAATCCATGATCACCAGGCTCTTTACTAGCCACCACCTGAGGCGGAATATCTCTTCCTGTTGGTTCATTTAGGCTTTGTCTGGTGTCACTCAAGTGACTATGACTGAGATGGTTAAATCGACTGGTACGCCATATCTCCTCCTGATCCATATAATTCTGATTCGATTCCGTGGCAAATGTATCATTTTGATGTGCATTATGCCGACTATTAAATGGTACAAGCGTTTCGGGAAATTCCCTAATTCCAGAATATCCTCTTTTGTTGGTCTCCGATTGAAAGGATAAATTATTTGTTATACCAGACACTAAACTATTTCTGGGAACATCTGGAAATTTTAATGAACTGTCTGCCATTAAATTTGTTTGATAATTGATTTCTGGTTGTATCTCAGGGACAATGGAGAAACGCGGGCTATCCGTTTTCTGAATGTGTTTTAAACTTGATCGGATAGATTGTAATATTTGTTGATTCTCACAGTTAATAGAATCTCTTTTTGCTTTCTCTTTAAAATCATTGTCATACGTGTATTGGGATTGTCCTTCGGATGGGATTTCCATTAAATCATTCTGCAGCTTGGATCTAGTAGGTTTTGATGATCGTAATGTTATAGAAGAAGGCTTGACTTCCTTATTTCGAGGAGTGATTGACTTTTCATCCGATTGTCGCCTCTCCTCTGAGATTGCCAATTGTTTTGTTATTAATTTCATACAATTTTGCAATAATTTACACTGAGAATAAATAACATTGGTAAAGCCAGAATCGGGTGTAGTGGCTACTGATGGTGGCATTGTAGTCGAAGTCTGTGTGGATATCTCACAGGGACAACTGTAGTTACTGATCATATTCGATTTTATAGATCTTTTACGCTTTTTTATCTTTCTTATGCCTTTAGCTCTTAAGGGTGTAACCTGATTCTTAACCGGTGTCAATTGTGATTGTTCCAATTGAGCTATACTGTGTTGTCCAGTAAATCCTCCTGGAGCTATTGAAATGCAAAATTTTGGTGAGCCTCCATCAGATGATGATAATCTATGATCAGCCTTAACCAGACTATTGGCCATAGGATCGATAGATGAAAATGGAGAGAAACCAAATAGACTCTGCATACAAATGGATGTGGGTATATTTACACGTAAGGGCATATTGCATTCGAACCTATAGTTGAATCACTATGATAATAGATATTTATATTTGATTTTTTTTTTAAGACTTACCATATATTATCATTTGCCATGGGCTTTGCAGGTATTACTTGTTTATCTTTCTCTAAACTTTTGCGTAAAGAAAATCTCTTACGTTTAATCACTTTAGATTTATCCTTAACCAAAGGCTTTTGTTCTTTCTTAGCATGATGTGCAGGACTAAATCTTTTAAGGGAGTTGGTTATGCTAGTTGATTGTGATTTTCGATTATATTTACGATTGTTAGTGGATTTCTCTGATCCAAGATTTGGCTTGGCTCGATATAGAATACGTGTGGATACACTGGAACATCTTTCATCAGGTGTCCAAAAATGATCAATATCTGTTTGAGAAGTGAATGAGCTTCTGTATTTTTGTACCAATGCACTTTCATTTGATTGTTGCTTTGATCCTCTAAAAAAGCTGCTTTTCTCCATATCATTACAAGTCCTGCGCTCCTGTGGAACATTTCTTTTTGATCTAATATTGTCCGTATTAGTTGATAGAAAGGATTTAATCACTCCAGAGTCTTTCAATGATTGATTAATACTTGCTAATATATTTTCAGGATTTTTTTCTCTTTTGTTGGAATTTTTTCGGGCTAGAAAATCTTTGAATTCGGCTTCGAGACTTTCTGCTTCAATCATTTTGGAACTTTTTTGCTTTTCTACCGATAATCTCTTGTGATTTAGTGTATTAAGAGATTCCTTTTCTGTACTTGGTGCTTTATTCTTTTCAATATCATTTGCTATGCTAAGATGTAGACTTTTGCTTGATTCAGCAGCATGTCCTGTGCTTCTATGACTACTTTTAAACTTAACCGAAGCATTTGATAATGAGATATTCTCTAATATTTGACAGACATTTTTAACAGATAATGAGCAGGATTTGCATTCCTCAGGTTTTTCAACTGAAGTAATAGGTGTTGCAACTCTATTGGATACTTTAGATTGTGTAGGGTTTCTGTCTTTAATAGAACCATTTGATCCTAGCATATTCTTTTCTTTGCAACCACACGAAGGCATCTTGTCTTTAGAACCACTCGATTGTATTACATTCTTTACTTTAGAACCACTCGATGGCCCTATATCCATTTCTATAGTTGAAACTTCTATCTTGGATGATTTTATACTTTTCTGTGAATTTTTCGATTGTGTAGAAAGTTGAGTAAAAGTACAAATTGATTTTGTTTTCTTTACATCTTTGTCCTCGCTTACAATTAATCCTTTCATATTTGTGGCAACATTACTATCATTTCCATTTCCTTTCTCTTCTTGATTCTTCTTATTATCATTTGCCAGACTTGAATTTTCTTTCTTTTTGCTGCTCTTTAATTTATTTGAATCGTCTTTGATTTTATTGTTTTTTTGTTTATTATTAAATTTGACTTTTCTTGATATAAAATTTTCCCTTTCAACCGGATACGATGAATTCTGTGGCACGGGCATCAATCTTTGTTGCCGATGTTGCATAATCAATGGACAGCATGTATATCTATAGCAACCATGACAACCGCCGCACATTCCATTGTAATTACACATTTTTGATTAAAATTCTAAAAAAAAAAAACAGTTTAGTTTAACTAACTATCTATTAACTGTTTTTTTTTTTTTTAATTAAAAATATGTAATTAAAATTTGATGTTCATTCGCTGAGCCAGATAACTAGTAAATTTTGATCAAAATAAACTATATATATATATAGGTATATATATAGTTAAAAATTTGTTGTTATTTTCTTTTTAATGTTTTAGAGAGAATTTTTGTTTATTTTATTTTTTTTTTTTTTTTGACAAATTTTTCACCCAAAAATGTAAATAAAATTGTTAAATTTTTATATAAAGTTAAACGGAAGAATTGCATATTATATGGCGGCTATCTGATATATCTGAAGGGTTCACAAAGTATCGCACATTGCAGAGATTTATAGTGAAAAAGAGGTGGGGGGGTATTATGGCAATCTATGCAACGATCGATACTTTAGGGAACACGCTTAGTGTGGCCAATATCTGGGCATCATGAACCTCATTTGGGCATAACGCTGACGATAGCAACTAGGACAGAAATGATTGCCATGTGGACACATATTCTGTTGGGAATTTTGTGGTGATTGTTGCTGGAGATGGGATTGATGATAAGATGCTTGAGCTGTTGCTCCATTAGCTTGTTGCTGTTGCTGCTGCTGCGGCTGTTTCTGTTGCTGCAAAAGAGATTGAGATTGCTCATTTTGCTGATATGTCATTGTATTGGGCATGGGATAGCAACCAAATTGCAAAGGTGGTGACAATGGTGGTGGCTGTGGTGGATATTGAAATGGAAACATAAATGGTGTTTGTGCTGTTGGTGGTACAGGCATAAAATTTGTCTGTTGCTGTGGTTGAAATTGTTGCTGCTGCTGGTGCTGCTGCTTTTGCTTATGAAAGCGTTCGGATATACAAGCACACGATTCCACATCGGTGTATTCAATATCTTCTATATTATTGCCACCAGATGGTTGATCATGTGCCATATCTTCATCTTCTCCTACACCATAATCTTGTACAGCATCAAGCACATCCTGTCCATCATTTTGTAGGGAACTATGTGATAGAACTTGCAATTTACGCACTCTTGTTGCCCCACAGGCGCTATTTAATTGCATTTGCACCTGGGCAATTTGTGCCTGGGCTTGTTGCATTTGTTGTTGTAGTTGTTGGGCCAACATTTCGGTTAATCCATTACCATTTGGATTACCATTACCATTAGCAAATGGTGGTAATCTCGGATCTGCTTGTATACTAAAACACATGGTTTGATTCTGTTCAGATTGTTGATTTGGAGATTGGTTTTGCTGATGTTGTTGCATAGCCGGACAAGGGATCAGTTTAGGTTGAGTGTTATCATAGGCACCATATGCATCCATATTTACTGGTCCCGGGCCCAATGATGACTGTGGAAATGCATACATAAAGGGAGCTGTTCCTGGATCATTGGGATTTGTTGGTGGTGGCCACAAATTTTGTGGATTATTCTCTTTACATGATGTACCAGTTGGTCCAATTTTATTCTCATCATCACAATCAATGCTATGAAAGAATTAAAAGATAAGTTTTATTAGTATACAAAAGTTAGAATTAGTTTGTTTACCTTAAGAAATGCGCCTCGGTTACCTCGCATGATGTGATTATATTTCCTTCGGCATTCATCTCATTATTATCCTCACATTCACACATTGCCATCACTTGACTGCCCTTGGGACCATTCCGTTGTACCCATTGATATGTTCCAGGTCGATGTCTTGTCGGATATTCGCCACGAAAACAGGGAAATAATTTTAGATTTGGTATACACATTGCCTTTTTTTGTTCATCCAATTCTTTCTTATCGTCATCCTTTGTCTCATCGGCAACAGATTCTTTCATTGTTTCAATATCCTTTTGACTTCCTGTTGGTGAAGAAGGTTTTGGTGGCGTTGGTATCTTTTCATATTCATTCGGTTTTATCTGTTGAAGAGATTTGCTATTCCGTTTGGTTGCTGTTGGCAAAGCATCTGATTTGGTCTTCTTTGGACTAAGGGATTGCTGTTGTTGCTTCTTTATACCAAAGGAGTTAGGTGTTTGCTTGGTTTTTGTTGTCGTTGGCTGTGACGGTGATGTTGTTGCTGCTGCTGCTGGTGGTGCTGGTGGTGCTGCTGGTGCTGCTGCTGCAACTTCCACAAACATTTGCGGTGGCAATCCAGACAATTTGCGTCCCATTTCAAATGATTTACGTACCGATGGTATAACACGTCCTTCAATACGTCCACGACTCCTTGGATTGGCTTGGAAACTCTTTTGCGATCGACTTGTTATGGTTAATGTTGGAGGATGAATACCATTTGATGATTTCCGATTTGTTGCCATTTGACCACGTTCATTTTCATTTGGCATATTTCGCCAGTATGGACTACTGGCACCAGCTGAACGATCTCGCTCTTGTTGTTCACGTTCTCTTGGTCTATCTCGGTCCCGTTTTCGTCCATTATGTCCAGCATTTGTGGACATTCTCCCTTTGATGGCCATTCAACCAATTCTACAATGCTTCCGTTTAAATTTGTTTGTCCACATATTAGAATAATATAATATTGTTTATATTTCCCTTTCTTTTTTTTGTTTAATTTTCCAAAATGATTATGAAAACAAGGAAGAATTGCTCAAACAATTTAAAAGGATTCAAAAACAATTGCATAATGTGTGGATAAATTTATTATAACAATATTTCGGTAATAAAAATTATATAGTAGATATATTTCTTTATATATATACACATTTTTATTTTATTCTCAACATGATATATGAAAATATTTTGAAAATTTTTTCATATAAATTAAAACTAAATAATATCAATTATTTTCTCTCTGTGTAGGATTTACTTTAGCTTTGATTTTAATTGATTTTTGCTTTCTTTTCTTTTAGTTTTTATTTCAATTTTCTTTTCGTATGGAAAAGAGTTCCTCTAGTCGAAACTGTTTCATTTTGTTCAGATAGAAATTCATTATAATTAGCGTAGATCTTGATCTTGAACGATCATTAATATATGTTTATTGATCCCTTCAATTTGTTTCTTAAATCTTTTATATCATATCGTCAATTATCCCTCCAAGCAAAGTTGTTAACTTTCTTTGGATTTAACCTATATGAATATAACCAATGGGATATAATTTGGAATACTAAAAACAAAATAAACTAAACTTTTCAACTAATTATATTAGACAAATGATAATTTATTATAATGCCAACTATTTTTATACCATTTCAAATAGTTTCTCTATTCTAAATTCAATTGTTTCTTACATCTATATCTTTTCTATATTATAAGTATATATACATTTATCTTTTAAAAACTAACTTTTAAATAGATTTCCATTCATTCAATTCAAAATTTTCGTTTACAAACTAAAATCACAAAATGGCTATTCTAACTCTATTTCTAAAATTTATAATATTCAACCATTCGGTCTTAAATTATCATTGATGAAATTCGAAACATAATTTTGCATTAGTGAAGTAATTGCCGTACGATTGATATGTTCTCCTTGAACTTGGCCACTTGGGGCAGTTGCTTCAGTTGGATTTCTTTGCGGATTATTGAGATTGGCTTGCGCATTTAGTGTAGGTGGTAATCCATATGGGTAAGATCGATGTTCGTTTATGGAACGACGTCTCATAGCTCTGGCTGACTGGTAGGTGGCATTTTCTGTTGAGCGATGACGTTCCCTGGTTAACTGATTGGCCAGCAAAGATGAATGATCTGGAATCGATGCCTGTACTGGTTGTGGATAATGTATAGGAGGTGGTATGAGTCCGTTCTGATTTTCTATTGATGGTATGGCAATTGATGGTCGAGCTTCGTTAAAAAGTGGTGGCATGTTACGAACTGATTGAATACGTTGCTGATACGTATTAGGTGGAGGAGGAGGTGGCGGAGGTGGATTATGATATGGTGGTGGGGGCAAAGGTTGTGCTTGCGTTTGCGTTTGGGGCTTATAAGTTGGTGGTGGTAATGGACGATGGGTATCATAACCATGTGGTGGATAGAATGCATGACGCTCTTGCTGATTGAGCTGCTGTGGGCTTCCATGTTGCTGTGGGGTTAGTTGATGGCGTGCAAAGCGCTGGGCAAGTTGCTGCTGCTGCTGCTGTTGTTGTTGCTGCACCAATTGCTGTTGCATATGATGCTCTTGCTGCTGTTGATGCATAAAATGTTGCTGCTCCATCATCAACTGTTGCTGATAGGGCTGCTGTTGTCGCTGCCAATTTAAATTGTGCTGCAGCAATTGCCGCTGCTTTTCACTAATACGTTGTTCTAATATACTTAAACTAGCCTTATTTTGGCGCTTCAATTGCTCTCGATCCGCCTGCAATTTTTCCTCCAACTTTTGGCTTTGAGACATCTTAAGCATAAATATACGTTTCTCTTCAGCATGTTGCCGTTCGTAGACCAAACGTTCTTCATAAACTTTTTTAAGGGTATTGCCAATTTGATTTAATTGTTCATCTTCTTGAATTTTTAGACGTTGGTGCATGGCTGTCAGTTCTTGTAGTTGATTTAATGGCTCCAATTGTGATTGCTGATAGATATGAGGTGGTGTTTGCCTATGTTGCTGTTGTGCATATGGTTGTTGTGTCCATTGATTCATCAATGCTTCGGTGGCATATGAATTACGTTTTGTTAAATTTAAAGCATTATTATTATTGTTGTTAGTAAGACCATTTCCCTGATGATACAAGTCATCGTTAAAGACAATATGATGCAATCTTTGTTGTCGTAGTAAAGCAGTAGTTGTAGGATTGCTAGTTGCTTCTGCTGTATTGTGTGTTGTGGGTACAAGAGCAACATGTTGTTGTGGCCGCTCGGCAGCACGAATTTCCACAGCTTGTTGATCAACATTCACTAAATTTTGAGGCTGCCTTTCATGTGGTATCTCTATATAAGGCTGTTCCGGTTCCTGTTGCCGAGAATCATTCTGTTGTAATTGTGCTTGCTGTTGGTTATCATCTACTTGCAATTCGTTTATATTTTCCACTGGCAATTGCTGGTGGTGCTCCAACTGCTGTTCTATTGCTTTGTCTTTTGTTGTTTTCTCAGTATTTACCTCACTGAAGTTAACTTGAACTTCCGTTTCCGGTATATCTTGCATCCCATCAAACTTATTCAGTAGTCTCATTTGAATTTCACCATCACAATAGTTTGGATTATGCCATCGAAATAATACATTTTGCTGATCCTTTTCCTCTGCCAGCAATTTATGATTAATTTGAATGACACTCGTTCTTTGACTTTGAGGTTTTTCACTATGCATAAAGAAAAAATTATAAATTAAAATATACAATGTAAATTTAACGCAATCCTTACCTTTGTTTGGTATTCTCATTTTCCGTGCAATCCTGATGCTTATTTTCTATCATATCCTTGACCATATCAATGATTAGAATGCTCATTTCATCATCGCTTTGCAATTGATTAGTTTCACCTTTTCCAGCAGGCAAATCAGGCATAATACAAGATGAATTCTTTTTGACTTTTGGCTCCTCATTTGCTTTCGGTTTTGGTATCCTTGTTAGCCTTTTGCCCTTCTTCATTTGTTTGGCCACATAACGGGCTCGACCTGATCCAACAGGAAACGTTAACATACGCATACAATATTCCTTATGCTTGGCTATTCTCTCCAGAGTGTTCAAGGTCGAACCCCTACGATGGAGAACATCGCTGCGTGCCAATTCCTTGGGTATGAATAAACTTTCACTTGAATAGACACTGGCCCGACGTTTCTTTGTTTCGGCACTGCAGAGAGATTTAGTATATATATACTATATAGTATATAACGGCAGTGATCTAAGTAAGTTATAACCTACATTGATAGTGAATGTCTTGCCTCAAGTACCAAACCTTTTTCCTCTTTTGTAGAACTATAAATTTCATTCTTATCCTTGGTCTCTGCTTCATAATCATCATTTTCTGCTTCATCAATCAACAATGTATCACTTGAAAAATAAAATTTTTTTAAAATTAAAATATTAAAAAAATATATTTAAAAGTTGTTTAACTAACCCATCTTCTTGTGCTACTATGGCATCATCCATTATTTCAGTATTCATCTCTATATCCAAATCCAATTCCTCGTCCATTGTTTCGGACACAACCATTACGGTCGTGCAACTAATTTCAATGAGCAGTTGTCAGTTCCCTTTTATAGGGAACACTTTACGACTTATTATGATAATATTTATACAAAATATCAGAGTATTCTACAGTAGATAGCAAATCGTGATCGATTTCTTAGTATCGTCTCCGAGTGCTTTATGCTGCATTTGGTTTCATTTCAAATTCGATTTAGTTTCAATTTATTTTTACCCCCAACTGTGTCCCGAACGTGAAACTTTTGTCTCGCTAAATCTAAACAAAAAAAATAAAATAATAAATAAATACAATCAGATCAGATTTGAGTTAAAAGTTTTCAATGGCAATTCATTCAATTCCATAGAATTGTGGAAATCAAAACGATTTTCAATTCTCTGAAATTTATTATTTAGTTTAATTAGATAATATGGTAATACAAATGGCTTTAATTTACAATTAATTGATTTTGAACTTTAGAATAAAAAGTTTACCAAAAAAAGATCTGAATTTAATACTGATTAGTTACTGGATTATATATACATATATATTAGTATAAGTATATTGTGATTAAGGCATAGAAGAAAATATCTCTGGCTATAGAAAGTATATTCATACATACCTATATGATCGAAGAGCACTTAACAAGCTAATTGTATGTTTCTCTGTCCGTTTCTAACCCAATTAATCCTTCAGTTTTAAAGCTAACTTTTTCAAATTTTCAATACTTGCTTATTTCTGTTTTACGGTATATATATGTATTTAGTAATCTGACGAATCGAACTACTATATTATTTAGATCCCATAAAAAATATATCTCGAAAAAGATATTTCACTTTTATAATCTGTTGGTTTTCACTATATTATTTAAAATTTTAGTATTTATCAACTTTTATCAGGAATTTCAAAGTTTTATATATATATTCCTTAAGGACTCAAGCAAATATGATTAAAATCAGTTGACTATATCATAAAGATACCACATAATTAATTAAGAAAGTTCCGTACTCCATTGGCCACACTCAAATATGATTTTTGAAACATTTTTTATATATTTTTTTTTAAGTATTCACAATTTTTACACTAGTCGTCCTTGCCGAAGGAATCACAAACTGACATTGAACATAATTTGAATTTCATTTATAAACACATGAGTTCCAAAAGTTCAGAAAAAAAGAGACAGAAAACGAGAGAGAGAGAGAGAGAGGTCAATCCATCAATCCATTACCAAATGTGAGCTTTATCAACAAACAAATCTTAATCGGTCCTCGAAAACCACCGATTTCATATAACAATGCACTGCCCTTATTACCGCCACACACACACACACTCATACTTACACACACACATACAAACACAGAAATAAACACAACACTCTGTCAGTATATCGGTTGAGAAGGGTCCGTCGCCGGCACGTCTCGGAGCTAATGTCGCGACGTTATTTGATACCCGATATTATTGTTCGACGCGTTAAGTTGCACAGCCCAAAACTGAATGAATTGCATTGGAAAATTAGCTAATAATATTACATATATGCACATACTACAAAAGCAACAACGTTAACAAAAAGCGCAGCAAAAAAAGCAGTCGTTGAAGGAACAAAAAAAAAAAAATAAAATAAAAATGAAAGAAACATCGGAACCGGCAATTATGGGGCATGGGCATTGAAAAGGGGCTAAAATAATCAAGCGACAGCAACTAGCATGCCGCAAATAGCAACACTAACAACAATAGATATCATTGAGCTGATATATACCTGACCCTATATACACACACACACACACACATACACAGCCATACATACAGTGAGAATTAGAGTGTGAGAGCCCGCTGAAAGGACACGTCAGTTGCCTCTGTCCATGTGACGTGGCCACAGTGAATTCCTTGACTCGTCGCACTTGTAATCATTTTATTTTTATAATTTTTCTCTTTTGTTGTTTTTTTTTTTTATTTTTATTTTTTTCTTGTTGGATTATTATTGTTTTCAACTTTATTATGCCTCTGGTGCACCTGTTTGCAGTGGCACTAAGGTGGGTATATGGGGAAGAAGCGATTATACGGTATTGGGTTCAAGTGTCATTCGGTATGGATTGGATTATTTTGCTGGTAAGAATATCTAATGTTCAAATTGAGTTTTAACATTCAGTGAAATTAGTTTTCAATTAAGTTGGCTTAACCCAAAGCAATTTATCCAATCAATTTAATAATTGAATTTTCAATTACTTCAACTGAATTTAACTGATAACTGCAAAGATAAAGACAGATAATTGCAATGCAACAATTATCAATTAATTGTATAAAGGGAATGTGCGTAAATGAAAATCTATTGATTATATTATAAGGAGGAGTCCTTGCAAAGACTACAAAATCTAAGACAAGGACATAAATTAAACTTTTTAAATGTGAATTAAATCAGGTGTTGCTTTTTCAAATTAATTGACATTCAATTAAAATAACTTAAAGAAATCTTTTCATATTCACATTAAAGAAATATAAAACTAATCAGTCTCATTATCTGTTAACAATATTTAGCCTCTTAATCACTTTGATCTTTCTATAATTATATTTAATACACATTTGTCACATTTTCTATTTCCGATCTATATCTTAAATATTTCAGTTTACTTTCTTTAAATTTTATATTTAATTCAAAAAAATAAAAGACTCACAGGCACGCTGCTGTTTCTAACGAAGTCTAAATGCAACTGAATATATATATATATGTATATATACAAAAAAAAAAGGGGGGGGAACAACAAACCTCAGCTGGGGTGCCGCCAAGAAGTTGAGAAACTGCGCGCAATGCTTGGATTCCATCATAAACAAAAACAAAGTGCTGACCAAGTAGGATCTCGAATGATATTCGAAGCTATCCAAATCCGATGCCTAACATTTGCCACGTCTACAAAAAAAAAAACCTTTGTTAAGGAATCAGTAAAGTGATCACTGTAACTTGATGACTGTCGAGCACTTTTCAATTACAATTTGCCATAAATATAATAATTGAGATATACTTGAAATTAGTTTATTGAATTCGACACTTCACAGTGTAGCTGGCGGTGATGGTGTCCAAACATTTGTGGACATAATATATACACTAATATATATATATATGTATATATATAACTAAAAAGAGCTGAACCAAGTTCACATATTCAAAAACCCTTAGATTTTCTATCTTCTATATAGACTAAACGATTTACTTTCATTATTTATAAGGTCTGCATCACAGGAATCGGTAGAATCGTTATAATATATACATTCACTCTGAGCTGCACAAGAGTAGCTCAAGTACTAATATTCTTTAAAAAGGAAAGGATTGATGTTATTTATAAACTAGAAGGATGGGCTAACTTCGGCCATGCCGAAGTTTGAATACCTTTGCAAACTTTTTAACACAAACATTTTTTTTGTTCCGATTGTTCCTATGGGAGCTATAGGATATAGTGAACCGATTCTGATAAAACTTAACAGATATGTTCGAAAGTATATAAAACTCATAAATACCAAATTTTTAATAATCGATTTTAAAACAACAAAGTTATTGCTCAAAATCCATATTCATGACCGATCGTTCCTATGGGAGCTACATGATATAGTCAACCGATTCTGATAAAACTTGGTGGATATGTTAAGAAGTATATAAAACTAACTATAAAACTAATACCGGCTTTCGTAATATTTCGTTGGAGAACAACAAAGTTATTGAGGTTAAAGCATATTCACGACCGATCGTTCCTATGGGAGCTATATGATATAGTCATCCGATCGGAATGATTCCGAGATATACAATGCCTGCAGCAAAAAGAAGCCTAGATGCAAAATTTCAGATCTGTAGTTTTAAGGGTCTCAGAGGAGATTGCGTTGATCCAGACAGACGGACAGACGGACATGGCTATATCAACTCAGCTCATCGTGCTGATCAAGAATATATATACTTTATATACTCGGAGATGCTTCCTTCTATGCGTTGCAAACTTCTGACCAAAATTAATATACCTTTTTTGCAAAGGTATAAAAATATAAAAGGATTTAGAATATGACACACGCTCACAAGCCAGAAATACCAAGCACAAGTGTATGTGTGTGTGTGTGTGTCTGTGTTGAGTTACAATTATAAATTTAATTTTAGCACAGGATCGCGTTGGTCACCAGATGTTTGTCTAGCTACCTCAATTGCTATATGTTTGCTACAGCAGAGCACCAGTTGATAATCAATAATCGGAATAAAAATCTATTAATTTGAAAGTAAAAGGTCACATAAATGCCAGAGCAAGCAACTAAAATATAATAAAGTTTTTAATTTATATAATTGAAATATGTTTTAGCATCCATAAACTACGATTTAGTAAAGTTTTCTAAAATATTTTCTCATTTTCTCTATCAGTTTCTCCTTTACATAGATAAAATAAATAGATTTTAAGATATTTATATATTTTTTTTTTAACATTTTTCTTTTATTTTTTATCATTTTGTTTTTGTTTCGTTTTTGCCTTTGTTTTTTTTTTTTTTTTTCAACAATACCCTTTTGTTATATAAAATTTGTAAGTTAATTACTATAAGGAAATTGTTTAATAATCTATACTTATTATTTTTTCTTCGTGTTTGTGTGTGTATTTGAGTGTTTTATTTTTTTTTTTTTTTTGTGAATCTTCTACAATTCCGGGAATGTGCGTTAGTTGTTGTTGTTTTCTAGTGTTAACATTTCAAAGAAAGAAAAAAAAAACAAAACAAATTCAGTTTTCTTTGGTAAATTAAATAATAATAAACTCACGTTTTATCGATAAATATTATTAATTGAGTAAGGATGCGTATAAGGATAATATATTATTAGATTAAAATTAATTAGAACCTTTACAAAAAAAAAAAAGTTAAAAAAAACGATAAAATTTGAATAATAATAATTAAAATAAAAAAATATTACACAATTAAAAAAGTTATTAAAATCTCAACTTAGAAATATACAAATTGTTGTTATTGTTTTTTTTGTTTTTTCTTTTGTTTTGTTTTATACAATTTCTATTAGATTTAATTGTAGGCTTAAATCTTACATTTAAACACAAAAAATATACAAAAAGAACATAATTATAGTTGAACTGTATGCTAACCAACCACAGTTGGACGCTGATTGACATCGATCAGATATATATCCTTGTGATTCTGCAGGACAAAGTCAACAAATGCATTAATGGGAGCAATTTCCTCGAGCGAAGTGCTAGTGCTGCGTGACCATAGAAAATTCGGTCCGAATACTATGGCCAAATTTGAGGATGTCATTTTATTGAGATCCTCACAGTCCATGACACGCACTAGGAATTCAACAATATATTTGAATAGTTCATAATTCTCCTCGGGCAGCTTTTCGCGTATCAATTGTGTAACATTACGTGAACGTTCCTCTTTGGGCCAATCCAGGAACTTAATAATATCCTCATAGAGTTCAAATGTTAACAATGGTTCAGTTAAATCGCGTAAAAAACTCTTCAATAGTCCAGCTATGACATGAACATTAACACTAGATAGATCAACATCTTCGCCCCGATTGACACGTTCTTTTAATGCCATAATTTCGGAATGATTGCCAGACCGACGAAATATGCCCTCGGTATCAATAACACCTGTTATGGACAATGAATCCACACATTTGCGTACAATGGGCGGTATGGAATTGAGACATGGACTATTAACTACAATAAATTTCAAAGAGACGCCAAATTGCATCGTCGGCGCCATTTTATGCTGCTGCTGCCTGGGTGCATTTAAACTATTGCTACTCGATGTTGGAGTTGTTGTCGATGATTTGTTACTGCGGCTGGGATTTAATTTATCATCAAAATCACATATATTATCTGGCAGTTTAAGCTTATTCAAGCCCAATGCCTGACGCAATTCATCCAAACTGGAGATATAGACCAATTTTTTACGAAATTTATCGCTAATAAATGGACTAAAGAAATTCCAAATGACTCTTATAAACCAAGTCGGATGGACTACATATAAAGTCTTTAAGTTTTTACGAAAATTACGATCCAGCTCTTTATATGAATTCCACAGAAATTGAGCCGATGGCTTATTATCCTCTTTGAGACCTTGATGAAAATAGACTAGTATATAGTCGTTCTCTACAAACGGTTCAATTTCTTTAATGATTTCACTGAAATAAAAAAAGAAATGAATATATTAAATAAAAATTGATTGAAATTTCTATATAATATAACAAGCAAAAAACTGCCATTAATTCAATGAGATTAAAAACATTCTTTTTCCCAATTATACTGTGGAAAATCTGATGTTCACATACCGTACAAATTTCTCTAATTGAGATTTTTCTGGAAATCTCGATGCATAGATTCCAAATATATGTCGTCCTTGCTTATCAGTACCCAAAAAATCACATTTATTTTTAGGAGCCTGAAAATGTTCAGTTGATTGCTCTCTTAATTGATCTTCGAAATCGTCTTCCAGAGGATTTACCACCTCTTCGGGTTCGAATTCAGGATCTAAGAAAAATATATTTAATAATTAGAAATCATATAATATATATCATCTAGAATTTAACATACCATCTGCCGAGACAAAATCGCCAACCATAACATCTTCTACATAAAAAGAGATAGATAAAGAATATGATATATATATATATAAATATATAGTAAGATTTTATAGTAGTTTCGAACTTACCCTCTAGCGTTGCTGATGCCAATAGTTCTGTATCATCAAATTCCAATTTTGGTTCAAAATCAACTGGATCCGATAGACTGGGCAGCGGCTCATCTGAATTCTCAATCAGGGAATTGATGGCGGGACCTTTACGTTTTCATTTGTTTTTGTATATAGAGGAAAAATTAAAGATTAATCTCTTAGATTTTTTTATTGAGGTTGGTTAATAAATTTCAAAAATTTGAATCTTACAAGTTAATTTGCTTGCTTTTGCTTTTTCACTTTTTTTCAGTATTTTGACGGCCTGAGGCAAAACAAGATTTTTGTTTTTTGTGTGTGTTTTTTCGGATTTGAGTAGGAATAGATTTATATATATATAATATATATATATATATTGCATATATATATATTTGTTTTTTTTTTTTTTTTTTTAGATTTTTGGTGAGTGACAATAAAAAAAAAAAAAAACATGAATCAGAATTGAAGAAAATGGTTTAGTTAAAACGTTTGTATTTGGTTTTTGAAATAGAGAAAAGAGAGAGAGAGAGAGAACAACATGAACAAGAGGGAGAGAGAGAGAGAGAGAGAGAGAGAGATGGAGAAGGGAGAGAAAGAGAGAAAATCTAATTGCAACAACAAGACACACAAACGTTACAACAACTAAATAAGTTTATATGTAATAGTTTAGCAATAACAGCTAGCAAAATATATATATATATATATAGCAACAATTTAGTTATATATGTTTTAGTTAATATTTAATACAATTCAAATGCTAAGTTGTTATGTATATACAAATACAGATTGCCCTCTTGGGTTAGATTTTAATGTTTTACAACAAAAAAAATTGGGTTAGTAGCACAAAGCAAAGGCTTTTACTTAATGTTAACAGACAAGTGGAAAGGGGCGCGGGCGTGATGGGTTACAAACGGGCGAGGGCGAGCAGCGGGCGGGCATGGTTAGTTCTAATAGTTGGTTAAAAGCAAGGCAATTAAATTGATGGAGAGTGGGAATAGGGGGGGAGACAGTGAAACTATTAAATTACTTATAATTGGTTTTCTTAATGGCCTCAAAATGCTACAATTAAAAAATGTAAAAAAGAAGCAACGCTTTGAAATCTCTAACAAATGGAATCCCTAACATTATGTACGCAGTTCTTAAAGTCATTAGCTAAAAAAAAAAAAAAAAAACGTTTTCTTGATTCAAGGGTAGAACCTCTACTACATCTCTCTTCTCTTTGATTATTTTTTTTTAAATATGGACTCGTTTTTCCATAGAATTAAATTATAATAAAATTTAGTTAATTATGTATTTCATTTGTTTACAGGGAGAACAAAACAAAAAAATAAATGAGACTAGAATCAAATTGTGCATCGATTACGATTTGGCTTTGATATATAGACATCAATATTATCGGACAACTCTAAAAATAAATTATTAGTCTTTGCTAATGCCACCATATCGAGGTACTGATAGATTATATCAAGTTTATGGCACAAAAGATAACTTTTTCTGGAATGTTGAAATTCGTATTTATAAGACTATTTAATGACGGTTTTGAATTCGAAATTGTGTGGTTCCCATTATAACGGGTTTAATGTAAGCGGGTGGTCACGGTCCAATCATAATTAACGGTTCTTTAATTTGTTTAGTTAGTTTCAAAGCGCCTTTAACAAAAAGAACAAAAAAAAAATTATGGGAAGGCAAAAATGAAAGACAGCAAAATTGTTTAGAGCGGGCAACAAAAATACAAAATACAAAACAAAAAAAAAAAAGGAAAAAATTCCAAAAACAACGTAAGATAGAAATTCTTACATTTAGTTAAATTTTCTTTTTATAATATCAAGCAAACCAAATCTTACCTGGTAATCTCGATGTGAAACGTGAATTCGACGAGTCCATTGCCGCTCGCACTCACTCACTCACTTTGTGTCCCTCGTGTTCTCTCACTCACTCACTCACACTCAATGTGACGCAGGAGGTTAAAGCTTTGTTTGTTCTTTCGTTGTTGTTGTTGTTGTGCAAAATATTGGCAGGGCTGAAAATATGTGAAGAATATATTAGCCAACTATCGATGATGATGACGTCACAGGGCCTTATCAAGCAGCTTAAGCGTTTGTTTTTCGTCACCTCCTCTTTCTCCTATTCTATCACTTTGCCCTCACAGTTCATTTTTATTGCCCAACGCTGATTCATATTGTATATTCATAGACAACGACGATTGATTGCCGATTGCCTATCGAACGTCAATGAATTGTTCTTTAATCGACATGACAAAACAAGTTTAAGGCTAAAGAAATAGGAGGGCGACGCCTACGCCCAACCTCTAACTGTATTTGCATACACACACTTACACATAGACATACATATACATATGTACAGTGAGAACAGGAAGTTTGTTGGATTTCAAAATAATCAGCTAACAGAGAGCAAGATAAAACTTTAAATGAATTTTGATTTAGTGCTTAATTTAGTTTATTTGCTTGATATCTGAATTAAAGCGTTTGTATGTATGCACATACATACATACATATGTATATGGGCCTAATGGTTGGCATTTTTTTAGCGTTCACTGTGGAAGCAGCTAAGCAACTTGCCAATTGCAGAAGAAAAACAAATTGTAATTGAAATTGACATTGTTTAACACACCAACACTCACACTAACCAGACAACCAGCTAATAGAGACAAAAAATATGCAAGCAAATTGCGCATTTGTGTTTCGTTTAACATTATTTACTTGTTTGCTAATGAGCTTTTTTATCAGCAACGAATCGTCGGCAGTTGGAAGGAGGTCTATACATACTTTTTATTTGTTTTTTTCGTTCACATGTTTTTAATTTTCGGCTATACATTTGACCATTTCAATTACCTTCAATATGTCTATATATAAGTAATGTAACGTCTCTCCAATTTCTCTTCAGCAAGGCAAACCTAACTTTACAATAACTTGGTTTTGTCTTGCTTTGCTTTTCTTCTTCTTGTTTTTGTACTTAAATACGACAGTTCATCGAACAGTGTTGATTAATGACTGAAAAGTTGCTTATTTTCAAATTGCTCAATTATTTACTATCGTTCGTAAGACAAAATTCATTATATACTTAAAGCAAACTCTACGAACAGTAATATTTTTAGTTGTTTATTTATTGTTTACTTTAAAAACAACGAATGTGTTGTGAAGTAATTATATGTCTTTTTTTTATTGGAATTGTAGTGATTCTTTGTTATTGTGAAAGTCACTTGGGCATCACTATTATCGATATCGATGAGAAGTGTTGAAAATCGTATCACAATTAAATTTTCGTTTCAGCTGCAAAGTGTCGTGTGTTTTGCTGTCTTAAATAACAAATCGAATTATGGTTGGTTGGAGCCGTTTGTTGGCGCCAGCAGCCCAATTCGCACGATATAGGGCCGTGCTGCAAACACCTGCCTGCCGCAATGGTGAGAATCATAACAAACAGAGGAATTACCTGTAAACAGAACAAATACCTTCATTACGCAACGCTCTCTTCCTTCTGCGCCTCCTACGCCTGTTTTCAGCCGTGCAGCAGCAGCTCCGCCAGATGAGTGGCGATCATGGCCATCATCACATGACCATTAAGCCTTCCCGTTTCCAATGGGATAAGTTCAAGGATCTTATGCACTTTTATGTAATGCTCGGTGTTATTCCCATTACCGCCTTGGTGCTTTATACGAACATCTTTGTGGGACCCGCTCAGCTAGCCGAAATTCCCGAAGGCTATGAGCCTAAGCACTGGGAATACGAAAGGGTAAGAGTAACGAATCAGTATATATCTTTTGACTTAAACCCTTTTTTCTTTTTTAGCACCCGATATCCCGTTTCATTGCCCGCTATATATTTAACTCTCAGCAGCAAAACTACGAAAAGGCCTTGCACCATCTTTATGAGGAAAATGAAAAGGCCCAAATTCGGTAAGTTTGGCGAAAAAATCATCATCAAAACTGCATTAATTTAATGGGTTACTCCATATCGATTGCAGTAAACTCGAGGATTCAGTGCGCCAAAAAATGTCCGAGCGTAATGATTATCAGGCCTATTATTATCGACCAACAGTGGCCAAATATCATAGAATATCCAAAGAGGCTGCTGATGAATTGGAGGCTTTGCGTGGTGATTAAACAATAACAATTGAAATTTTGTTTTTTAATTTTTAGGCCTCAAAGTTTAAGTGAGAGAAATAAAATGTAACTTAATAAAATGCCTCAACTTTCTTTTCTTTTTGGTTTCTTTTTTACATTTAATATACAAATAAATACTTAAGCTTTAAGGAATGGTCCTGTAGATTGGCAAATCTAGCCCCATGCCTGATTTTTGCAATAATATAGAACCAGCTTGCCATTTGTACCATGGCAATCATATAGATTCTTGATAATCTGATCCGGGGCAGGAGCAAACGTTTGATTTACATATAAAAACTGGAAAAAGAATATAAAAAACAATGTCAATTTTCTACAATACATTCAACTGAAATCTGTTTCGGTCTTACAATTTGTTCGCTGGCATCTAATTTTAAGTATTTGTGTATAAACTTTTGAATCCAACTGACTGTTTTATTCGGATCAATAGTCCAGGTGCGTTTCTTAATAATTGGAACATTGCCTGTAGCATTTAACAAAATACAAACTAAAAAATTGATAAGCGATTAGGTTGTAGTCATCAAATGTAGGGGGAGTTGGGAGGATGAGTAGAATCAAATGCGGATTACTTACTTTTGGCTCCATCCTTATCTGTAGCAGGTGTCGGAGTGGTTGTAGGGTTGGTATTTGTTATACTTGTCTGTGTGTCTTCCGAATCTGCCATGTCCCTATTTTACAATTTGTTAATTTAAAACTAAAAATTTATTGAAAAAAATGTTCGACTAGTGTTGGCCAACGAATAAAAGCATTATCTTTGTATATTTAGTGGTGGCAGTCACAATCACTGTTAAAATTGGCTGGTTTTAATAAATACATGTCTGTTATCTGTTACGACAGTATAATTTTACAGTGACTGTGTACATCTGATTATTAAAATTTGTTGCATTATGTTTAAGAGCAAAATTTTAACCTTTTCTGTTCCTTCATGTCTTTCTCTCTCTTGTTTTTTTTTCTCTGCTACACTTGGCTTTTTTACGCTTGTTCACTGCCAACTATTACTATTCTACTCATCTCTGTTTCCAGTTTTCTACGTAGTCACCTCTAATGTTAATACTAACAGCAGTCTGTTAACAAAACAAACACGTGTGATCCCAACGAATAAACAAATAATTAACAAAATCGGCGAATTTTATCATTAACAATTATGAATAACACTTTATTTGAGGGCTCCGATGATGAAGGAGCTGATCTGCAGTTAACCACCAATAAAGACTATGCCAAATCCTACAACAATTTGCGTAAAAAGGAATTGCTGCAGAAATGTAAAATAGTTTGCAATAAAAATTCAAAATGTGTTTTTGTTAAATTAATTACTTAACTTTAATTATGATTTACAGATAAAGACCGAGGATTGGATATATCCGAGTCGGAATTGGATAGCGACAGCAGTGATTCATCTGACGAAGATAATGAATTGGACGTCAAATTTGATCAGGAATTTTTTAAGACTTTGTCCTCCTTGAAGAGCAAAGATCCTAAAATTTACGACAAGGAGACCAAATTTTTTAATGAAGATGGTGATGAAAGTGGCGATGACGAAGATCAGCAGGAGGGCAATAAAAAATTAAAGAAAAGCAAACCAGTAACATTGAAGGACTATGAACGAAAGGTGATACTGGAGAATAATGGCAGATTCGATGAGGATGACGATGAGGAGGGCGACCATGTGGAGGAACAAGCTGAGCGGCCGTTCTCGCCGTCAGCTGTGGAAGAGGAGCGCCAGTTAAAGAATGCGTTTAAGCAGGTGATGGCAGACGATGATGAAGGAAGCGATGAAGAATTCGGTCGCATTTTCAAGAAACGTGATAAATCGAAGGCTGAAACAGAGAAAGAAGAAAAAGATTTTGCCGCCTGGCTGGCTGGTAAACAGGCAGATCTGCAAGAGGAAGACAAACAGGACTTGGAGCCGTTGAAAAAGTATTGGAGTAGCCAAAGACTAACACAGGGCGAGAGTTTCCTTCGTGATTACATATTGAACAAAGGTTATGCCAAGGCAAATGAATCAGAAATACCCACATATGATGAAATTGTAGGGGAAACAACTCCTCCACGTGCTTTATCCGATGCCGAGGATGAGCAGGAATTGTCCAAGCAGGCAGAATTCGAACACAAGTATAATTTTCGTTTCGAGGAGCCAGATGCGGAGTTCGTTAAACGATACCCTCGAACCATAGAGCAATCATTGCGTCGCACCGATGACAAACGAAAGGAGAAACGTCGCGAGCTCAAGGAACGCAAAGAGCAGGAGAAACAATCGAAAATGAAGGAATTGGATATGATCAAGGAGATGAAACGTAAAGAAATTGAGGAGAAAATACGAAAACTGAAGGCAGTCACTGGCAATGATGAATTGGGTTTCAGGGATGAGGAATTGGAAGAGGATTTTGATCCCCAGGAACATGATCGTCGCATGCAAGAAATGTTTAATGATGAATACTATGAAGTTGATGAGGGTGAAGAGAAGCCCGAATGCCCATCCGATATTGATGAATTGGCCATAGAAGATTGGGATAATTATGATCCCAAAAATGCGACAAATGATGATCATGATCCTCACTGTGAGGATGAGGACTTTAACATGGATTGTGATTACGATCCCACCTCATCCAAGGAAAAACTACAGGAGGAACTTATAGAGAGCACCCGAAAACGACGTAAGGGCCGAAGAAATCGTTTTAGGGAAATGATACAAGCCGAAAAGCCTGCCTTTAAGCCCGAGGATGAGAAAACATATGGTGAATATATTGATGAATATTATCAATTGGATTGTGAGGATATTATTGGCGATCAGCCATGTCGCTTCAAGTATGTGGAGACAACGCCAAATGATTTTGGTTTGACTATCGAAGAGGTAAGTCAAGGAATAAAATCTAGTTGAACGATACGTTTCTTAATTATATATTTGCCAATCTCCACTTGCAGATTTTGCTGGCAAAGAATAAGGAACTGAATCAATGGGCTAGTTTAAAAAAGGCTGTGCAATTTCGCCCGGAACATGTGGAAAAGAAGGAGCAACGTCTCTATCGCATGAAGGCTAAAAACGAGGAGCTAAAAAGGAAAATCTTTAAGAGTTTGTATGGCGAAAGGTGAGTAATCAAAATTGCTATCAACGGAAATATATATAATTATCTGTTTATTGTCTTCCAGCTCCGATGAAGAGGAAAATGATATGGAAGTGACAGAACCACCAGCAATAAAACAAACAGAAGATGTGAGTCAGCCTACAATCAATGAGAATATTTCGAAGTCCAAACGAAAGCGTCTAAAACGCAAAGCAGCTGCTCAGGAAAAGGTTAAACAAACCGAAAGTAATAAGAAACCCAAGGAAGAGGATACTTCAACTACAAGTCCAGAGAAGGTTAACACAAACGTTGAACAGAAAACAGAAGATAAAACAGAAACCGTTAAATTACCACCAATTAAGAATCATTTCAAGCAGGAAAAGATTGCAACAAATACGATACATAAAAAGGAAACATCTCAATCGATGCCAGCAAAGAATCATTCGAAAACGAATGGGGCCGCCAATCCCTTTAAGAAAGCCACATCATCAGCTGTCGCAGGCCGAATGCCCCTTAAGAAAGATCAAAAATTCAAATCAAAGAATCCGTTCCAAAAACATAAAACTGCAAAATCAAAGGGAGGAGTTACAGATGAGCGCCTTAAGGCATATGGCATTAATCCTCGCAAATTCCATAAACGGGAAAAATATGGTAAAAAGCCTAATTAATTAGACACGCACACACACACACACACACAACACACTTCTTATGCTACAGTAAGTAATACATATATCTATATTTAGTTAAAACATGTTGTATAATAAAATGTTAAACATATAGAAAAATCACTTTAACAAGTTGAAAGCCAGATTCTCTCCCATATTCAAATTTAGATGATCCCATAACTGTTTTTTAGCCAAATTATTTAAATGCGAATTGGTCTCACTGTTCAACAGTGTTGCTTAGCGACAGTGATAAACAGTTCCACATTTGATTTCCATTTAAAATCATCTAAAAGAATAAATAGTATCTAGGATATAATGCCAAGACTTTGTTATAACCTTATTGTCTCTTACCTTCTTATTTGACGGTGGTTTTCCGTAGCTATAAAATTTGGCTTTACTATTATGACACTTGCAGCGCTTCTGCTGCATCCTCGGCATCTTCCTCTATACTTAAAACTCTATCCAATTGAAGCCGCCGCTCCTGTATCCTTCTACATTTGGGACATATCATATTCTTTCTAGTCAAACAAACCCGATGATAAATGGAATTGCATTGATCACACTTTATGCATCCATCATCAAAGGGAAATATCACCTCATTGTTACTACAAATTTCACAGATATAAGCCTTGGCTAAACACATTTGACACGAACGTATATGACCATCAAATGCCTTAAACACACCCTGTAAAAACTCTGCCAAGGCACCCGATTCCACTTGAACCAAATCACTCAATGAATAAAACTCATTCGTTTGCAATAAATGTCGTCGATTTCCCATTTGATGATCGACAAGCTTTTGATCCATCGCTTGCTTGCAGGCAGCCAGATAATGGCGCATATGTACTAGATTTTGACGCAACTTCTTAACGGTGCACAATTTATCGACAAAGACAAAAAGTTTGGGATTCTCCTCCTCAAGTCGTATCAATGGTTTGTTTAAGAATAATTGAATTTCCTGCAGTGAAGAACGGGATATACGTCGTGATGTAAAATCCCAGTTATGTATAATGCGAGCAGGAATTGGAACTGTATCACCCCAATGACATGAGGGACAGTAATATAGACCATTGTAATCACATAGTCTTGGCTCGATCCAAGTGTTCTCTGTTAAATAGAAAGAGATTATTACCTTCCTTTGCTCTCTTTCAAAACTATTTCTTGATTAGGTTTTACTTACTAAAATTCATCGACATGGCGCATTCGGCACATTTATAGTTCTGTTCGGATAGACCAATTTCTGGACAAATCTCTGATATTGGTTGTTTTCTCTCGGAGACCAATACGTGAGCACATACTCGCTTCACACTATCGATGCACTTTTGATGGACTATATAGTTGCAATCACTGCATATATACGATGCCTGGACTACACTCCAAATGATTCTCGAGCAATGATCACAATAGTTTCGTTTGGCAGCCGCTTTTAGGCGATTTGGATGTGGATGATGGGGCACAAAATGATGACCGACCACAGATTTAATGGCATTCATTAGAACAACATCATCTGCATCGGTTGCTTCCTCTAGCTCTTTCAGAGAGTAACGTAAATCCACTAAATGCCGTACCAGCCAACGTCTCTCCTCGCTGCATTCTTCGCTAAGAAGCACCAAATCCCTACAGTGGGCTATAGCCGCTTGTAGGTCCTGGATATTAGCATCGGATGTGAAGATTAAGCGCCATTGTTCCTTGACCAGGGACAATGGTATAGGCAGGGACTGGTTAGGGAAAGAAAAACTAAGATTATAAACATATTCAACGTAACATGGAGTAGGTGCTTCACTGATCCTACAAAAACAAAACATGGCCTTCTAGTTAATTGATCAATTTGGTTGTAATTGTTAAAAAATAGTTGTCCCATGAATCACCCTACTCTATGCTCGATCTCAATATACCTTGTGGTCGTTACCAAGTGAAGCATTCTCCTCGGAACCATCGGCAGCTGATGAGCTAGACGTGGGCGTAGGCGTCACACTTGCTGACTGTGTAAGCAAATAATTGGAAGCATTTTCGTTAATAAATTGAGCCACTGTGCCAGGAATACTGGTCAGACTCTCCCGCCAAGAGCTCATCTCATTTGGTGGCAAATAATTCTTTTCCTATGCTTATTTTTACTTTTCTTTGTTTAATTTATGTTTGTTTTTGTTTCTAATTGAATACCAAGGCGATATCAAGTTGCTAAAATAGTGGTATTTAACAGAAATTCCCTACCAAAATAATTTCCATATAGGGAAAAAAGCTGCACACTGCTGCCATCTATTGATTTATTTGTGCACAATCTGTCACCAGTATTGGCAATTCCCCAGTTTTATTGTCAAAATCCCATTGTTAAGCAATACGGCAACTCTAATTTAGCAATAGTCGGCGCCTTTACTAAATTGCAATTCAAATATTTGAATATGCAAATTGCAAAACATTTCACTTAATTAAATCAAAATGCTTTAGATATGCTATAGATTAGGAAAAAAAAAACAAACCAAAAAATCCAACGCTGCCGACTTGTTTTATGTTAATGAAGAAACCTTAAAATCCAACCGGTTCGACTCAGAAAATAACCATAATTATACATATTACCAAAGATCGTAATATTTTTTTGAGATTTGAGAACTTTTTGTGTTCGGTGTCTAATATGGATCAAGACGATAATAAAAATATTTAACGACTCTTTTTTTATATTTATTTAATTTGCCCAGATGAGTGCTTTTTGGTGTATAGCTGGTTTCGCCAAACAAATTAAAAACAAAGCCTTAAATACTTAAATTAAAAAATAAAACAATACAAATACAAATAAAAGTCAACAAATAATTATATACTTAATGACCTAACATATCATGGCATATAAAAATTAATGAAAACTAAATGAATAACAAAACACAACTAATTTATCAAGTCTACAAAAATGTAGAATTAAAAAAAAAAAAACAAAAGACAACTCCAAATTAATACTACAATAAAATGAAATTAATACAGAATGCTTTAGTCTAGAATAAAATTTAATTAAAAAGGAGATGGAATACCCTTTATGAAATGAAAGTATCCCACATTAAGGTTGAAAGCTTTGCAAATTTTAAAATATTTTATTAATTTTCCGATTTTATATAAAATTTGATGAAAATTATTACAAATATTTTCCAAGTCCGATACAATGTTTCTTCTTAGAATATAAACAACTTAGTATATATGCTAATTTATATATTTTTTAAGCTAAAGAAATTAAAATTTAAATTTCTAAATTTTTGATAATATGCCAAAAATTTGTTTTGTGACTTCATCTATCAAATTGCACATCAAGTTTAATATTTTTTTAAAAAATAAACAAAACAAAACATTCGTAAAAAAAAAATAAACTTAAAAAAAAAAAAACAACAGCAAACAAAAACGACCTCAAATAAAAATTTGCAATATTTAACAAAAGTCTTAAAAGATGTCGCATTGAATGGGGAGCCAGTGTCGGTCTCTCTTTTGCTTATGCAAATAAGATAAACAAGTTTATCTATCGTGTTAACCAAACGTTAAACTTTTTAATACCCTTTGCAAAAAGGTTATATCTACATACATATGAAAGTCGTTCCCCTTCGAATAGAAAAGTTAAGTATACTCAAAATATATTATTCTATCCTTTGTGATTTAAAAACACTTAAATGGAACATTAGTTAACTAAATTTTATATTTCATTTGAACAGAATCATTTGTCTATATCATATCTAACATATCTGTATATATATAATTAGTTCAAAATACAATTAGTTCTTTTTTATTTCTTTGTACCTTTTTTATAGAAAGCAAACGAATCACTTTGTTAGGGTATAAAAAAACAACAGTTGAGTTAAAGTTTTAATTTTTTATGGGTTTTTGGCTACAACTTTAAGATTTTTATTTAAATTCCAGTAAAGTGCAACAGGTGCATTTTCAGAGCAAACGGCAAATACAAGACAAATATATACATATATATACATATATACAAAAAAGAAAAAAAAATATTTAAAGGGAAATTATTTGCGTGTGAAAAAATTTATAACCTCCATATCCATGGCCAGTTTCCATTGGCCATTAAACAGATTACAATTACATGGCTGCTGTTGCTGCCGCTGCTGCTGCTGCTGATTCAGTGGCGCTAAAAGCCGTTTAAGCCTAGACATTGCCAACACCAACATCAACAAGAACAGCAACAACAACTACTTTAATGGCAGCAGACAAACACAAACTGAATGAATGCACAGGCATGCAGTTGTTAGGCAGACTGAGAGGTGGGGTTGGCGGGTGGGTCAAGTGCATACATGAAGCGATGATGCTGCTTGAATAAACAATTGGCGGGCAGCTAAAAAAGAGGAGTTACACCACCAACACCAGCATGAACAATAAAAACAACAACAACAACAACAAGAACAAACAAACAATTGATGCTCTTTCTCTCTCTGTCTTTAAAATCAAGTTTATGCTTGCAAAATGGTTTTCTGATAAGCACAAACGAGACACTAAGGGCAAGGGCAGATGCAGAACAACAGTTACAGTTATAGTTACGCATACGGCGCTGATGCTGCCGTTAGCGTCGAAGTCGTCGTCGTCAGCCGGCATGTTGCTAGTGCTAATCGCGCCAAAACAAAACAAAAAAAAAAAAAAAAAGCTAAAATCCTAATGTATATTTAATACCCGTAGAAAGATCTTTAATTTTGAAATTTCTTGGAATGATAGAAAGAGAAAATAAATGTAGAATTAAATATAGAATTTCATTGTGACCTAAGCGAAAAGTTTTAAATTGTTGATATCGATAATCAGAAAATGGAGATAATTATTAATCAGTTTTTCTGCTTCCTATATAAAGTACTATTCGAACCATCATGACTATATCTTTTCTTTGCAGTTTGCAAAATTGTAATTTATTAAATAGAAAAATGGCTATAAGTAGCCTTAGCCAAAACTGCCAACACTGTCCTGTTGCTACTCTCTCTCTCTCTCTCTCTGACGTTCTGTTGCTCTCTCCCTGGCCCATAGTTTTGGTGGTCTGTTGGGATATACCTTTCCTCCCAACAACTTGTATGAATGTGTTTTCTATTTTTCCGGCTTCCCCTGTTTTGTGTCATGTTTTTTTTTTTCTTCTTTTTATCCTTCGTTCTATATTGCCGCCTTTCTTTGCCTGTGGATTGGCCGGCAAACCCTTTTCATTTCCAACAGTTCATATCAAACTGCTTTTGAAATTATTTATAGAATTTGAAATGAAGGCGCCAAAGTGCGTTAAAGTTCTTTCGGTTCGGTTTGGTTCCGTTTATTTCTACTAGTTATTCCCTTAGTTTTTTTTTTTTCTTTCGAAAAATTATGCTTAGTTTTATTACATATAAATAATTAAAATTAACTTGCCTGACGGGACACATACTCACACTTAGAGTCAAATACACGTACACGTGTCTATGTGCATGTGTGTGTGTGTGTGTGGGCATATATGGGAGCCGGGGCAGATGTTCCATATATTGACTTCAAGTTTTCTCAAATTCCGCCCCCTTTTTACTCCTTTTTTTACTTAGCCGCTTGACTGCCTTTTGCTCTTTGGGTAAAAAGTTTATCAGGCCGCCTGGGAACTAATTTCTGGTAGTTGGAAATGTAACCAAAGTGTCTTCTGTACTTGCTGCTGTTTCTGTTGTTGTTGTTGTTGCCGCCTGCTGCTGCTACTGGCCGTTGTCTGCTTTTGGTCCTATTTATAGCCAAGCGGCTTTCCGTAGTCTCAAGTGCACCTGAAGTTTTTTGCACCAGCACTAAAAATGCCACTAAAAAACTAAAAAAAACAAAAAGAAAAGAGTAAATAAAACGTCGAAGACACAGCAGCAGCAGCAGCATGCAACAAAACAAATAAAACAAGTTTCAACTTATTGGCCAACGGTTAAAGTGCAAGGGGAAACATAATTGATATACTTTTTAATTGTAAGAAAACTCCTATAAATCTTAGAATTTATTTAAGGCTAAGGCTAAGTTGCATACAAACGTACATACATACATACATACATATTTCTAATCCAAGCAAAATCCTGATTCCAAATAAAGACAGGCAGCAAGTTTATGTATGCCTATCAAATATTTGATGAGTTAAAAAGTTCCGTTACTCACAGGGGGACCGTGAAAATTTAACTAGCTCATTTAAAAGTTTTCGAAGAAACATTGTATAATTGGAAAAGGGTAAAAGTTCGGTTATTCTATGGTCTCCATATTCGTTTGGAAAATCGTATATTCTACTTAAATGCAAAAAAAAAAAAGAAAATCACTTAGAAACTGATTGATATGAAACATGGCAAATTGGAAAACATACATATGTACATAAGCAATTTAATATGCATAAATTCCAATTGATGATTTATAAAATTTAATTTACGAGCTTTGTTGTATTGTTACTGTTGCCATTATAATTTATGGTAAAATCGTTCGTAGAATTATTCTATTCTAATATTTAATAGTTCAGTAGAAGCCTATGCTATCTAATTCAAATGGCGATTGAAGAAAATTTATTAAACAATTGGGTAAAAATTATTACCAAAAATCGCAGCGTCCTTCGCAGCTTATAAGAATAGCAGTACAAGTAGCAGCATCAGCCGCAGCGGTAGTAGTAGCAGCAATGCAAATCCAGGCAAATATAAAGAGAGAGAGCGAGAGAGAAAGAGTTAGGCAGCGACGTCAGCGTTGTCGCCCTCACATACAATCAGAAAAGAAAAGCAAAAAAAAAACATAAAAAGCTACAGCGCTGTCGCCGGTGTCTCCCTCACAGTTTCAATTTCAGTTTCAGTTTGTCTGCTGAACGAGCAACAACAAACCGGGGCCCAAAAAGCGAAGGCATACGCGAATCGAATGCGAAAGCCTCCGAAGCGTGCCAAGTGACTACGAGAAGAAGCTGACAAAGAAATGTGCGTAAATTTACAGTTATGATTTGCAATAGTTATTTTTTTTTGTTGCTGTTAAGTTGAAGTTTATGAAAGAAAATTATATTAAATAGCATTCTACTTATTCTCTAGTTAAAAGTGTTAAATTGTGTAAAAGTGTTAAAGTGAAGGCGAAAGGAGTTAATTACTAACCATTGAGTGAGCGAAAGAGAGAGAGGAAGAGGAACTGAAACTATGTTGCATTAGGATCTGTGCAGATCTCTCTTGGGAATACAACATTCAGTATAGAATTTATTACATTGTGGAATTCCTTAAACCTGAGGTAAGTCGCTACTCTTAATGGATCCAGCTATTTTTAACGATCATTTCAGTGTGCGTCTTTTTTTTTTTTTGGCTATAAAAGCACTTGAAGTTGTGTATTGTACACACCCTATATATCCGTATATATCCATTTGGAGACTAAAGTGATATTGCCCATTTTTCTGTCTGTATTCGAGACTATTCGATAATTTCAATTCAAGCATTTTTATTTACTTATTAAATAATATTATATACAAGGTTTGGCTATCAACTTTAGCTTTTCTTTTTCTCTCTCTTTCTATCTCTTTTTGTCTCTATATTGCCCTTTCGCTCATTCCATTTTTGCATAGTTTTCTTTCGTCGATGACCGTCTCATATCACTTTCCATTCATTCATGGCCATAGGCAAATAAAATACTATAAAACAAACAAAACAAAACGAAAAAACAAAAGACAAAATAGAAAAAAAAAAAAAAAAACCAACAATATCGACCGTTGTCGATAAACGACAACGAACTGCCAAATGAACTAAGCATATTTGTTGAGCTGATTAAGAAGTAGGTTTTAAAACAAATAGAGGGAAGGAGGAGACAAGCGCAATTTCAATTCCTCTACCTCCTTTCCTACTTAACTAAAACGTTCAGCTTAATGGGAAAGAAGTGACTGGAATTGCAATATTTTGGATTCTCTTTTACCCGATCCATTCTAACGTTTCTTTGCATTGTCCGTTATAAAGATTTCTCAGTCGTGTGAAGAAACGCTGAATAAATGTATTCTATGTGGTTTAAGGATATTATAACGGATATTGCTCAGTTATTATTTTTATTTTTAATATTTAACGCAATAAAATAAGCAAAAAAAGTTTAAACTAAAAACTTTATTCATGTCATGTAGTTTTATTGCGTTAACTACTTTTCGCGGCTCATTTCAAAAACTTTTCAATAAATCTTAACTCGAATCAAGAGCCTATAAATATCATTACATCTATCAAGTGAGAATAGACATTTATCAATATTATATTCAATAAATGTCTTCATTTATGGACAAACATTATAATTTTTTTGAAAAATGAATTGTTATTGCTGCATTTTACACAAAATGCATACAATTTATGCCAGTGATAAATTGCTTAATGATTACTAAGAAAAATTGACATATTGCTTAATCAACGACGTCGCCGCCGACGCCGCCTGCATTGACAGCATTAATTTCCGTTGAACGCGAATTAGAATTATGCCACCAGAGAGGAGCGGCAAATACTTCCACAGATGATCAATTCATAAAAACAGCCAACGCCACTTGAAAAAAAAAAACAAAAAAAAACACTTAAACTAAATGAAAATCTCAGCCAAAGTCTGGCAACTGCCAAATTATGGCAAATATTAGATATTATATTTTAATTGAACATCCGTTAGATTGAATTGCGTAATAATCTTGATGACTGAGAATTTTATTGTATATACATATGTATATATAGAGTTATATTATTTAGTTCGTGCAAGAATCCTTTAACTTACAAAATTGATTGCTTATCTTATCAATTTTAAAATGATTTATTCATTTGTTTACGTCAATATTAATTGAAAAATTATGTTTAAAAATTTTTTAATTATTTTAAATTATCTCTAATATATAACCCAGGTATTTAAGCTATGTTTTACTATATTTTTATTGTTGTCATAATTATTTAGACAGAGAGTTCAATGAATCTATAAATAAATAAGTGAGTCGACTTTAAAATACCCTGCATAAAAAGATAAATTGGATTTAATTTGAATTAAAACTGAAACATAAAGCTTTTATTAAAGTTTATGTAAATTTTAGATAAATTAAGTAATTTTATCATTAGAATTTTTAGACAAATCGTTGCAATAGTTGTAGCTGATCAGCAGTGCATGTTTATTGGTCTAATATACCCACCTTTTAAGTATATCAGTGTTGGCCTTAGCCGACCTTTCCACAATATAATCAAATCGGAAGCAATTCATGAAGGCTTAAAAGCACTGCGATTCACCGACTTTAGCCTCTCCTACGATTTACTTTTAATAAAAGAAGGCATATGTGTGTATATATATATATATAATTGCCAGTGGTTTTCTTGATTTGGAATATATGAGGGAAGGGGTTCAAAAGGTTGTTACCACCCTCTCTTTAACCTACCTTTAATTCATTACGTAATCTTTACAAAACTTTCTCCTTTTGATCTTCTTTTCGAATAAATTTTCCCCTCTTTGCCACGTGTACCTTAAAAGCAACTTTATTTTTTTTTATTTTACAACTTTTATTTGGATGACATAATAAATTTCCATGCGGGTTTTGCTTCCACTTTTAATTTAGTTCTAATTAAATGGCAAATGTCTCTACTATTGATAAGGGAGAGGCAAGTTTAACCAACAAATACATACATATATATCTATGTAAGTGTATATATATGTATGTGTGTGTGTGTGTAGTCGTATGTTTCAACATGTTGTTAAACATTTGTTGTATGAGATTTTTGACATGGTTGACAATCAACAAAGTTCTTTTTGTCATTGTTTTTGTTTGTTTGTTACTGTTGTTGCCACTAATTCATGACGGCGGCAGGAAAAACACATGAAACATATGCCAAACGAACAAAAAGAACAAAATACTCAGAGTAGGAGACTTTGCAAAAACAACAAAACACTAGAAAAATTAAATGTTAAGAATGCAACCTGGTTTTAGGTAGTACTGGGGGGTTGGGGAGGTAGAGAAAGGAAACTGGATATGAAACTGGTCCTGATGTTGTCATAGGACAAACAAACATACAAAATGTGTGCCAATTGTTGAAAAGTCTACTCCCCTTCCTCCTCCAATGCGGTGGGATGGATGTAAACCAGAAGGGGGAGTTGTTGTCGGAGTCGAAGTCTACGTGACTCTTTCCTATAATCATTCATATGGATCCAACCTGAATAGAAAATACCTAATTTGCTAATTTCCAAATTAAAAAAAATTACTAATTGTTATGACTCATATTATCAAGTATAAAGTTCTTCTATTCCATTCCATTCTATTTAAATCAAAAAAAAAAAAATGCAAATTATTGTACTGGACTTGTATGACATATTCTCAGAATGTTGTCATGTGTAATAAGCTTGAGGCTGACTCAGTCTGAATAAAACAAAAATCAAAAAAGCAAATACAAAACTGCCAGTATCAGCTTCTAAACCTAAACATTAATTCCAACACTTAGGAGGTTACCACCAATGTTCTTAACATCTTCTTAATGGAATTTGTAAAAAAAGATGAGAGGATTTTTAGTAGGTGACATTGTCAAAGGATTGTAGAAGACTTTCTAATGAAAACATTTGACAAGAATTATTAATAAGTTCTTGTTGATATTATTTGCTTCTCTTTTAATAAATTATTAATAAATCTTTAATATTTTAATATCAAAATCTCAAAAAAGGATATCAATTTAGTTTAATTGAGTTTTACTTTGAGATCAAAATTAAATGTTAATTTCTGCAAAAGTCGAATTATTTTATTTAAGAATTATAATGAAAGGTTTTATAAAATAAACAATTATTTTATATAAACCAATTGTACCACTATTACTAGGAATTAATACCTGATTATCCAATATATATAACCACAATTTTTTTTTTTTTTGCTATAAAATCAAGAATTTACTGCGATAACTTTTGACCATAGAAATACATTTCGCATAGCAAATAAGGTTCGAAACCAATGTTATAATATATAGTCGGCTGATCCAACAATAATGGATTACCGATAATATTTTTGCAAAACTTTAGAATCAGCCCTGGAGAATAAAAGTGGACGGAAAGGGGATCTCAGTTTCCGTATCTTAAAATGGGCCACAATGGGGTACAGATTTGTTGTGTGAGTGTGATTCGTTGGCAAAATCAAAAACAGGCATAACTTATACATGCATATATATATATACATATATATATATGTATATATATACATTTTTTGATGTCTATGCACATGTTACTACAACTTGTTGCCTGATTAACTCGACATACGCGTTTCTATGCACGTTTCATTATTAAAAAAAAAAAAGAAAAAAGAAGAAACTTAAATGAAATCCAGACTGAAGTGAGCCAGAGGAGGGGATCGAAAGCGGAATGTAGATGGTTGGTTTAATGCAATCAACAAAGTAAACTCCTAAATCAAATGTCTAAGGAGTTGGCAAAATCTCGACTTAAAGTATTAACAACATAGAAATGCATAGCCAAAGAGAGTAAAAGATGGTTGGGAGTGGGGGGGTAGAGAGTACGCAAGTTTCTAAATTCAATATTCAAAATATTGCATATGGCTGCTTGGTGTTGGGTAAGATTTCAGCGTTTTGGTATTACATGCACAAGATTAGCGTGAATTATTTATCCGTAGGCGGATCCATGGACCCAAATGCGGGCCTCTTTATTTTTTTTGTTGTTTTTTATTCAAGATTAGCCACACTACTTGTGGCCCTCAATCCGTAAATACAAAATATGTGCATATATAAACATATACTTTCCCACGATCAAAGTGAAGTTCAAGAGACTAATATATTAGTTAGTAATTTATACTAAATTAATACACATGCAAGTGCATATAAGGTGCTTAAAAATATTCATTACCCTTTCCAAAAAGGATAATTTGATACTTTGAATAATCATTCACAAATAATTCGCAAAATTAATATATTCTAATAGTTTAAACTAAAATAAAAAATAAACATCTGTTCACATATTGTTTTCTAAGATCAATGACCGAATATATATATTCATATAGTTCACTATCCCAAAAACACAGAGAAAGAGAGACAGAGAGAGAGAATCAAAATTCAGAGAATTTTTGTTGTGTTGCCCACGCAAAAAACAAGCCAACTGCTGCATCATTATCATAATTCTGATCATAATGATCATCATGATCTCTGTCTACCTGCCCTTGAAAAACGAAACATTAATTTATTATTTGCACAGATTTTTTTTTTTTTTTGGCATTTTTATACCCTGTACCCATAGGGTAAAAGGGTATATTAAAGTCGCTAAAATGTATGTAACAGGCAGAAGGAAGCATTTCCGACCCCATAAAGTATATATATTCTTGATCAGCATCAATAGCCGAGTCGATTGAGACATGTCCGTCTGTCCGTCTGTCCGTCCGTCTGTCCGTCTGTCCGTCCGTCTGTCCGTCCGTCCGTCCGTATGAACACGTGGATCTCAGAGACTACAAGAGCTAGAGCAACCAAATTTGGTGTCAGCATTCGTGTAGTGTCTACGCAGATCAAGTTTGTTTCAAATTTTTGCCACGCCCACTTCCGCCCCCGCAATTTAGGAAAAACGAATAACTAGTGTTATATTTAAGGTAGCGTATTCTTATTTGGCACACCCAATAATATGGCCAAAGGTATCAGCTGACCAAATTTTGTTGAAATCGGACAAGAAATATCGGAGATATATCTATGTACAATTTGTACTGAAGTGCCCAGTGCGCCATTGCGTAGTAAGTGTGAGCGAGATAGCATGCATTCGTTGCTGCTGCTTGTGAGGAAAATTTTAGTTTGAATTAATGGCAAATTTTAAGGAGTTTGATTTAATACAGTTACTCTACTTGGTACAGGGTATAGTCAAAGTCGGCAGGGACGACTTGCTTGCTTCATTTGTTTATGCATTTACGCACTTTTGTTGTTGCTGTTGTTGCAGCTGATTGTTGCCATTGAAAGTCACTTTTCGCATGATGTGGATGATAATAATGATGATTCTTTGTGATTTTAGTAGAGGACAATGGCCATTGTCTCCCCTGATCGGGTTGGGGTCATGTTTATGCACAATAAAATACAAAAACAGAAAAAAAAAACAAGGAAAACAAAAGTAATAACACGATGGAACAACGAAAAGTTAAAACAAATCTCAATCCCATAAAATTGTCAAGTCATTGCACATTGGAACAACATAATCAAATAATACTTTAAGCGTTGCAGGATGTTTACTATATAAAAATGGATAATATACTTTGTAGTAGTACAGTAAATTAATAATTTAATATATATAGAAATGAATGAAATGAAATATTTAAAGAACAAACTAAGGCTTATACTAAATTCTACTTTGCTAAGAAAAAAACAAACTTATTGCTGATTGTATTTATATTAGCCAAAAGTTATTTTTAACTACAAATATGAAATATATATGTATATATATACATATTTTGATCAATTAAAGTAGCTTAGTTCTATAAATTGATAGGTAAAGTCTTAAGAAAAGCTCAGCTATTTCTTTCCAGTGTGAATCTTCTTTAAATCTGATATACGATTGTTAATAGATCATTTCATTTTCTATTTGATTGTATGACAGAACTGTCAGCATGCATTTTATTTTGTTTAATAACTCTTTGGCCATAATAACACTCGAGTTGTGTGGGGCTCTGATTGAAAGTCTTAATAATATCAATTATAAAATTATATGCAAAATACTTAGCGCCGTCACCTGGCGCCTCAGAATATACACTTACTCACACATTGCGGTGGCTCCGCCCACATGACGGCGGTGGCGGGAGCAATAAATGTCGTGTGTTTACAATAATTGGCGGCGCTCTTTTTAAGCGCAAGCGCAACCTGTTTTAACCTAATCTCTTGTTGTCATCAACCATGATGTGTGCGTGCCTTTGTATGTCTGTGTGTGTGTGCTCGTTTTGTTTCTTTATTTTCGGCATATATTTTTTTTTTTTGGTTTTTAATCTGGCCCGTTTAATCAAACCAGAGCCAGACAATTAGCCAAATGAGTTGGCGTCGCCAATAGATGAAAATAAAGGCAAAATAACTAAGCTACTACCGTATGCCAAGTCTTAATTAATTGGCATGCATTGTGTGTGATTCGATTTGATTGGATGCCAACTTGGCAGGCACTCGATATGCTACCATATCTAAAGATATATCTACAAAAAAAAAAAAAATAAAAACGTTTAAAAAAAAGTTATGCAAAATTCATTTATATATATATATATATATAACTGAATACTTGTACAGTGGAAAATTGTCATACATAAATCTTGCTCATGTTCAATTTGTTTTGGCCACTGAAAATATTTTCATGATATCTATCATAGATCTGGTTTCGATATATATATATATATATATATTATTTTTCGATTGTGGTTGTCCTCCAGCTGTTTGCGTATCGTTCAAATTTATGCAAGAATTGGTATGTTTTTTTTTTTTTCATTTTATGCATGAAAACGTAGTTTTATTAGACATCAATTTGACGTAATGGGCAACACGTATATACATATGATTTGCAACTAAATTTTAGAAAGAATATAGAGACAGAAAGAGAGAGAGAGAAGGGAAGCAGCATTTAACTTGTAATCTAGTAGAATAACTTAACTTAAAACAAGAACTAGTTTCTCTGCCTGAGCTTGCTTGTTAAGTGGAAGATCTATCTCAAACTAATCTAACGATAAAATGTGTAAGTCTAATTAATCAGAAATGTAAGCAGTTTTTCTATTTACATAGCAAACAAAACAACAAAAGCGATTATTATAGATAAACGATTTTTTAGTAACACTTTTTAAAAGTCATTTGTTTTATATGTTCGAACATTAATATAACACTTTAGTTATTAATTTGGATTTAATGTTTAAATATAATAGATCTGTATTACGGAATTTTACATGTAAAACCGGTGTTGCAAGTCTTCAAAATAGTATGTACAAATTCTTCATTATTTTGCATATCAGGTTTTAATAGTTCACAACTTTAATTTATCAGTTTACTTTATCGAAACTCTAAATTGAAATGAGTTAACTTGATTGTCTCGTTTTCACTGTTTCCAGACTTTAATCTGAATAATCTTTCTTATCTTTTTAAGACATTTCTGAACTTCATCAAGTTACTTTTGCCATATTCCACATGATTCTATACAAAAAACCTTTTAACAATTTCATAAATTTATTTATAAAATGTCGACGCAATATTTCTATTTTTTGCTATATCAAAGAAAATATATATATTCTTATTTTTAATTAAATATATTTTTGGAAATTTTAATTTTATAGTTCTTGATATAGTGCATATGTTTCTTTTTGATATGAAATAAAATGAAGCATTTGGTAAATTATAAAAAATGTTAAGAGATATTTTCTGATGTATCACGTGGTTAACATAAATTAGACATTTTAATGGAATTAATTGGAAAAAATTGTGTAAAGTGTTAAAAGCCTTTTCGGTCATTCATTTATTCAATCATTCAGACATTTTATGTCTTATCATGTATATAGAAGTTTGCCAAAGTGATGATGATAATAATGGAAAATAAAACATATGTATATATATATATATATATGTATGTATATATATTCAGTAATGAATCGAAATGGAACTATTGTCAGCAATTCGAGTTATAGAAGTAAACAAATCGACTTGAACGACTTTGCATATGACAATGAACTAAATAACTAAGACGACGAGACAACTTTAATATGCTATACTATATTATATATATATATACTTTTATATGTGTCTATATATTTCCCATTTTTCATGTATGTATATGTGGATGATGGACATATATATGTATGTATTATATTTATATATATATTTATTTCCATATATTTACACAAGCATTTGATTATCTCTCTGGTTTGGCCTGGTCACGTCATCGATTGTTTTGATTAGTCAGAGAGCAATGGCAAATGATTTTAATTATAGAATGAATACAAGAAAAGAAAACCTTTTCACTAAATATGTGACTTATCAAAATCGAACATTCCATTTCCTGTTAGTCCTCGTTTTTCCATGAAGAGCCTTTTGGCAGTCAAGTGCCCTCAACTTGACTTCTCTCCTGGGTTGGCTACTTAACCTTTGAAGCAGTCACTAGAGAGATAGAGCGATAGAGAGAGAGGAAGAAAGTATGTGTAGTAGTAGGAGAGAGGGCGATTAAGAGAATGTGACTACTCAACTCCTCTTTTATCAGGAGTAGTCAAACACTCATTGAATATTAACATATACAATGCTAGTTGCTTACACATCCTTTTTCCACACCTTCTTTTATACACATTTTACCTCATTCTTTCCATCACACACACACACACACATAAACACACACTTTCACACTTAGTTTATTTATGCTCCTTAGGCTTGGGACTATCCTCACACTTGTCTACCACTTGGTGAGTTAATAGATTTCTCTTTGTATTTGTTTTTTCGGTGACAATTTTGATTGGCAATCTCATCTGTTGGAGCAAATGAAATTCATTTCATTTTATTTCGGTTACTCAACGACCAGAGAGAGAGAGGGGTCGTGGAGTGTGCAACGAAGGAGAAGCAAGTGGATTCTGCAGTTATGCTGATAACAGTCAGGGCCATAAATATTCATACACATGGCTCGCCGCTCATATTTATCTGTTGGCCAGCACATTAAGCATACGCCACCGCAGCCAGGGAGCAAAAAAAAAAAAAAAAAAACCCGATACAACAAAAATTGAAAAACAAAACCGAGAAAAAAAAAAGAAATGCCGTAGACAGCCTTTGCCTCTGTTTAAACACATGATGAATGCGAGTTGAAATATTGAACGAATGAATTCTTTTGGTTTGTTTTTTTTTTCTTGCTGTGTTTTTTCTTTATAAACGTTTTTTAAAATTGAGAAAAAACATCGCCTAGAAACAATGCTTGCATCGTCTATATACGAGGGGAGTAACAATCGCTTTATTATATTTATAAAATTAAAGCAAAAATAATGAATAGCAAAATATTTTTTTTATATTTTCAAATTTTCGAATTATTAAATTTTCTTTATTTATACAAAACCCAAGAAATTTGCCAATGTTGCATCTCTTCTAAGATCTTTAAAGATCATTTTCTATATATTAAATATATTCGCACTATAAAACTATAAAAACAGACTACTCTTTCTGTGTCTGTGTGTGTGTGTGTGTGTGCGTGTTTTTATAGCCTTATAAACAAACAATTCGACTTGCTTTTTATTTTTTATACATTTTGTATCTCTTGCTTTTTTTTTTTTTTTTATTTTTTTCGAAAAGTTAATGGCAAGTCAAATATGGGCCTGGCTGCATTTGGCTTCCACGTTTTCCATTTGCCCTACATCTGCTGCCATTTTCCTTCTCCAAGGTCAGTCTTCTTCAGTTTAACTTGATGAGAATGAGGAGGAGGAGAAGGAAATGAAGGCGGAGTAGCAAGTGATGGCATAACAATTAGCATCTCTTAGGCGTGGATGAATTGCAATTATTTCCTGCCCCAACAGTCGGCTAGGCGGTACGGGCCCGGCACGGGCAGCTGTCGTCTGATCAAGTGTGTTGAAATACAGAAATTCTCTCTTTAGCTATTTATAGGAGAGAGATGATGAAAATGTAAAAAAAAAAAAAAAAAAATAGTCTGCTAATATTGTCATTTCCCCTAATTTTCATTTTTATTTTTCTTTTCATCACACTTGATTGTTAATAAACAACAAAAAGAATAACAAAGGAGACAAGATTCTTACTTAAAAAAAAAAAAAAAATGGGGAGATTTAGAAATTTCTTACTTTTTTTTCTTTTAACTGGATAACAAAATTACAACAATAAATTAATTTACAATAATTAGTAATTAGTTGCAACAATATGCACTTGATTTCTTAGAGTGTATTTTATAAATGACTTTTTGTGTTTGCGTTTTCCATGAAAATGTTACCCCGTTTTTTTTTTTTTTTTTTTTTTTTTCATTCGTTATGATCACGGAATAGAATTCTCTGAACTTTTGCTCCATTTCGAGTTACAATTTTTGGTTAATTTTCTTTTTTGGTTGTTATTTGGCTAATTGCCAGCCAGACTTCACCCAGTACTGACTCCATAAAATGTGTGTTCCCTCTTCTGTCAACGACTCAGTCAACCTTGAATCCTTTTAAACCCAAACTCCCCCACTCCTTGCACAAACGACAAAAGAAGAAAGAAGAGTTCACTTACCTTGCTTAGTTTGCGTTTTTAGAGATCATTGATCAAAAACCACCAAAACACAAAAAAAAAACTGAAAAGGAACAAAATGAATGTGGACATGCCCAAAACAACTGTACAACAAGAAGCTATAAATAAATGCAAAAAGCCTTATAATGACAGCAATAAAGAACACGATGATGATCATGATGATGACTTGGTGGCACACCCCATTCATCAAGTTCGATTTGGGAAGGGGGAGATGAAGTTGGAGCAGAAAGCAAATGAAGGGACACACAAAGAAGTCAGTTCAGTCTGCCAGCAAATTCATTGAACTTTTTTTTTTGTTCTTAGCTGTTTTTTTTGTTTGTTGATTGTTTTTGCTGTTTTTGTTGTTTTTTTCATCCTCTTAACTCTCGTTTTTATATATATATATATTTTTTTTTTTGGCTTGCGACAACATGTTGCATATGTCTTACCCAATCTCCAGCACCCATCCACCCATCTTTTCCACGACTTCAACTTTTCCTCGGCTAAGTGCAATATGAGTAGAAGCAGCACTCGACAATTAAAGATTATTTTAAAAAGGATGGGGAAGAAGATGATGTTGGAGTTGAATATGGAAGCTGCTGCAGTCTTAGTGCCAGCTAATTATACTATTCTATATGTATGAATGTATGTATGTATATGTTTCTCTGATATTTTCAGATTTTAGGGCATATTTTTCCTTTTTTTTTTTTTTTTTTTAATGTTGTTGTGCCATATTCCATTTTAACTTGATTTGTTTTGCTTTGTTTCTCAATTCCCTTTTTGATTTGTGCCATTTTCAGAATATTTTAAAATATTTTTTTATGTATGCAAATTTTGATTATTTATATGATTGAAACCCAAACTATCGAAACGATAGTCAAATATATATATATATAAACTATATCTAGAGTAAATCACGAGAAATAAATTATTTTATTTCAGCTAAGTCAGTATTAAAGAACTTGCAAAATATGCAAAATAATTTTACATTAGTAGAAACGGTTAAATGGTTTCTGAGAATTAGTTCAAGTCAATTTCTGCAATATTTTTAATGTTATTTTTTGTTTTTATTAGCTAGATTTATTATATATTGGCCTTGTAAATGGCTAAGTAAGACCAATGGCAATTTACGGTCTTATCTTTATTTTTTGTTTTTTAAATGCAAATCGATGTCAGCTGTGTTTTGATTACCTTCGATGCATTATCCATGATCTGACTGCATTTGGCTATATTAAGTTACAACATTTAGTTTTTTTTTTTTTTGGCTTTGAACGTGTTAAGGCCAGCCAAGCCCATGGAAAGATGCAACAGTTGGTCCATCGTGTGTGGGTTAATGTTTGGGGATTGAATTTTGTTTCTTTTTTTTTTTTTTTTGTTTTGTTGTGGCAAAACAACTTAACAACTTGTTTCATTCACTTTTCCCTATCGCCCCGGCATTCATTCATCCCCCTCTTCCTCTCGATTTGTCGCTGTCTCTTGAATCATTTATGCAAAGCTCTTGGTACCTTAAACCTTAACATAAACTTGTTGATGTCTTTTCATGTGTTAAAACCTTTTTTATTTTTGTTTTTTGTTTTTGATGTTTTTCACTGTTAAAGAAAAGCAAACAAATTCTAAAACAAATAAACTCAAATTTGGCATGCAAATCCTTTTAAATCAAACAACGACAAACAACGACAAATTGGGCAATAAACATTGACAATGCGACACTCTGAATGACAGCGAAATTTTTGACGCCCTTTGTCAGCCGTGGAATGAGATGTGGCTGCAATGGAATGAAGAGAGTGGAAGGGAGGGGAGTGAAGGGAAGGGGAGAAAGAGGGCCAGCCACAGACATTCATACATACAAAACAAATTGGAAAACATAAAATCAACAGAGCTAATAGTTCACTTAGAGGGAAAGGCAGTGTAGAGAAAGAAAATGGGGCGGGGAGGACGCATACATATGTAGGCAAGGAAAAGCGAATGAAAATCCCCACAGACGAAAAGCAACAAGCCAAAAAGCACGCCCAATAAATGAAAACAAAAAAAAAAAAACAAAAAGAAATTTTATGAAAGTCGAATGAATATATACGCTTTCTAAGCATTATATATATTGATAGTTCCGATATGGAAAAATATATTTGTATGTAAATTAGCTAAACAATAAGCAAAACATATAACTTTTATTTACATTTTAGATTAAATTTAACAAAAGTTAAAGCCTTTATCTAGATTAGATCAGATCAGATCTCAATGGAATATAATCAAAATTTACAAAGCAACAACAATTTCAAGTTTAATAAAAGAAAAATGTTATACCTATTACTTAATTTTACAGGGTATATAGGGAATAGAATATATCTTTTTTTTTTTTGGGTTCTTGCCACCGCCACCAAAGATTATTTTCCCATCTCCTCGCCGTGTCTCTCTATCTCTTCCCCATTATTTGGTTTGTCTTCCTCTTTATGCTTCCAATATATGACATACTGGCACACATTTTCCCTTCTCCACTTGCTGGCCGCCGCATCTTGTGATGTGTGACCGACCCTACGCGCAACGACTGGGAGGAATGAGGAGGAGGTGGTTAAGTTAAAGCATGGTAACAGAAGGAGAAGCCCTTTTCATATGCCAAGCCTTATATATTGAGCCGATTTACTATTGAAAATAAAATTTTATTCGATTTGTGTCGTTGTTGTTTTTTTTGTCGTTTGTTCTTGTCTCTTAAGCTTATTTTTTTGTTTTTTTTTTTCTTTTCTCGGGGGTTTCCCTTCATTGAGTTGAGTTTGCTTTAAATGTGCAACGCTCTGATGACTTTTGAAACTTGATTTGCATTTGATTTTTTATGACACTCATCGCTCAGATATGCGTTGAAAGGAAAAGTATATATTCTAGAGATTTCACATCTGGCTATCTGGGATAGTTTAGGTTATTTCTCTGTGTATATATATTTTTTTTGTCTTCTTGTTCATCTATCGCTTTTTGCTTTTATGCCTTATTGGTTCTACCAAGAAATATAATGGCTCATAAATTTATAAGTAAAAAATATGAATTGCTTTGGTATTTGTTTTTTGGTTGTTGCTTTTGTTCTGACACTTTTCTTACTCAATTTTTTTTTTCTTGGTGGTAGGGAAGGAGGGCGGGTTTTGAGGGGTGTTTGCATGGAAAATAGAGGGTTAGGCTCAACAACAGAAGCAACAGCAACAACAACTAATCGGTATTACGTGAGTTTTATACCAAATACAAAACAAGCCAACTGAATTCTTGCTTTTGGCCATGGTTCTCGCACTCGCACTCACACTGACACTGGTACTGGCTCCACAATTGCTGACATATGTATGGAAAGTTGTTTGGTGGTTTGTTGGCTTGGGGTTTGACGTTGGGTGTTTTAAGGAGAGGGGAGATGGGGGTAAGTAAGTAGAATACGTCCTCTGACATTGGCCACGCGGTCGTCATGCTGCACGTGCCTGGTTGTACTCCCCTTCTTAACTCCCATTCTCTCTCTCTCTGTCTCTATTTCTCTGTGAACTGCATAAATGTTGCCTCATTATGTCAAAAAGAGCCAATTGTGAAATGCTTCAAATGCTTCAGTTGGGCCCAAAACACACGAATACATAGACGCACACACTCATACGCAAAACGGTCTCGTTTTGGAAATCAAATGGTAATGGGAATTGGTTGTTCAATTTGTATTGTTGTATGGGGGCTTTTGTTTCGGTAATGATATCATTTAGGCAGATCTAAGCAGATTGTTCACTTGATGGAGATCATTGCTTACAAATTGTTGACCACAAACATGTGCGACAATTCAAATATTGAAAGATGCTACAGATTACATATCTTGAAGATACGATTGTAATGTAAATGTTTGTCCTTATTATAAAAGTTCTTTGGTTATGTTCTACAAATGTTTTGTTTGTGTCTATGAAAAGTTTTGCAAACTAAAATTTAAAAAGTGGATACAAGAAAATATTGATACATTGATGCACATTAAAATTTATTTGCTTATGTAGATCTTTATCTACTCTTGAAAGGATAGTTTATTATGCCTCATTTTATACTTTAATTTGTTTGATTAAAAGCAAGTAAAAGTGATTAAGACGAATTGCAAGATCTTTCATTAAGTTGATTTTTAGCTGGCTTGGCCATCTTTTGGTCAATTTTCAATAGATTTGTCTTAACTTAATTGTTAGTTTTTCTTATATCAACTGCCATTTAAATTTAAAACAAAATTGCTCGACTCGATTTCTGAAAAAATTAGAAAAACAAATTAACAAGATCGTAAAAAAAAACTAATTATCCAGATTTTATTGCCAATTACCGATTAGTTTCGGTCTTAACTTGTTAATATTCTCTAAATGAAATTCTCTTAAATGACTTTTAAAATTTGTAAAGCTATTTAAAAATAATCTTTATCTAAACATTTTGATTACTTTATTCCTTTTACTTCTACAAAGTAAATATAGTATGTAGATGAATCATTTTTGCTTCTTGCCATTCATTCTTTTACTTGAATTGAAGTTATGATGAAATCATTCATCATATGTCAATTTGTACAATGTTCATTTGATGCACAACATTTACTTTCATTGATTCTAATTGAATTTTTTCTATCATCATTTCAATGTTCATTAAATGAAATGTTTTCATATAAAAAATGTCACGCCTAATTAACAGAGGAGTCCAAACTTTTACTTAATGCCCCGACAATTGAGAGTCATTTGCATATATCATACACACATTGGGTTCATATCTTCTTCTTCTTCTTCTTCTTCATGGTTCGAAAAAAGTGTGAAAGTATTTTATTGTTGTTGTTGTTATTGTCATTGTATTGCTATTCTTGTTCCATGTCAAGTCGAGCCTGATAAATATTAATTGTGTGACAATTTGAGGTCAGTAACATAGTTTTCTAAAAATTTAATTGGGTTAGATTATGCTCTCGGTCACACATGTTTATTATTCAACAGCCCAACCCCTTCACCCGGCTCATTTGCTGCTATTTTTGGTAGTAGTGCCCTTGGGTAATTACATCAAATGATACAAAAGCTGAGCTCATAATGATTTATAGCATTGGGGACAATGAGTAAATTAAAATTTCAACACATCGATGACGACAAAAAAAAAAAAAAAAAATAATTATGTACTTATATATATTTGTTTATATTTATGGCTAATTTGTGATCTGATCTATGACATTTCAACTTGGGTGCGGTATGGTATAATCCAGCGATCATAAGCCGCCTTCCTTTAATCTAACAAGAAGAGATCTTACATTCACAATGATTCATTATGTGTCTGCAAAAGTTTTTTGTGTGTGTTCTGTTTTTTTTTTTTTTTTTTTTTTTTTTTTTTTTTTTGGGTTGTTGTTTTTGGTCTTTTTTTGCAGACAGCCACAAAATTGTTTTGGCTTCTCGTTTGTTGGGTATAGGTGGGGCCGGGGGCAATGTCGACTTTGTGGTTAACTAGTTGGTTTGGATGTTGGTTGATGATGTTTGGGGCGAGGGCGGTGGTGGAAGGTAGGTTGGTTCTAGTAATTACAAAATGCAGTCAGTCAGTTGGGGATGCCTCTGTTCCCCTTATTGCACACCCTCTCTCTCTCTCTCTATCTCTCGCTCTGCTCTGTCTCATTTTGCCTGCATTCAAATTTCATTCACAATTTGTTCCTGGACATGGTTTTTGCTTCTTGATTGTTGTTGCTGGTGTTTTTCGGTTTCAGTTCTTTTGTGGAGCCTATCGTATTACCTCATAATTGAAGTGTCTGCGGTTAGTTTCATTTACCACACAAGTGTGTCTACTTTTTGTAATGATTTATCTTTACTCTATCTGTCTCACTCAATCTTATTGTATATCTGTCTGTCTGTTTTTATCTTTTGCAGTGCTCAATAACTGTGATCCATTATGCTGTCGAGGCTACACATACTGGGCGTGGCCCTTATTGGGTCTTTAATAGTTCCTCCTTCATTATCTGACATTGAACTAACTGGTCAATCGATTAAAGGTAAGTCCATAAAGTAATTAAAAATTGCAGATTGTTTACATTGAAATATATCTGAAACAAGTAATTAAGAAATGTAAGAACTGGAACGGCATGTAAGATGCAATTTAAAATCAGTAATCATAGTTATCTGGCATAAAAGTATCCTTAATTTATCACGATTAACAGAATTATAGTTCCAGAAATAGTAAAATAGTAATAAAATGATAAATTGTTTATGTCTAAAAAGAGATTTTACTTTGTAAAATTCGTGGGTTACTGTGCTCAATTTTTGCACCTGAAAAACTTGATTTGTACCACTGTATATTTAGATTTTAAAAAAACCATAGCCTTCTTTTAGGGGGTGTTACAGTGCTTAGCATAGTTGTAGGAGTAGAATATTTTATGTAGTCAATATCTCATCTAATTGAATTTCATTATTTCATATTTTAGATGCATTGGCCGAATACAGTTTAATCGATATAATATATACGAATCAATTTAATGGCATAGAGATTGGTGAAGCAGAAGATGGATTTCCTGCCTTTAAATTTCTACCCACAGCTGATGTAAAATCATCCTACCGAATGCTCTTGCCAGAGAAGCTTTATGAATTTGCCATACACATTTCATATCGTCAGAGTTCCTTGAAGGGTGGATATCTGTTTAGTGTGGTGAATTCAATCGATACAGTTGTCCAGCTGGGTGTACATCTATCGCCCGTTGTCAAAAACCAATATGATGTCACATTGGTCTATAGCCAATCGGATCAAAATGTGGGACGAAAATTGGCCACATTCAGTGTCCCCTATGTTCCAGACAAATGGAGTTCAATTGAATTTCAGGTGCTAAGCGATAAGGTATCCTTCTACTATGATTGCGAATTGCGCAATACCACAAATGTGGTTAGAGAGCCCACAGAACTGGTCTTTGAATCGGCATCAACATTATATATTGGCCAAGCTGGACCCATCATTCGTGGCAATTTTGAGGTAAGTTCTAAACGGCACCCAATTTTGTAATAATAATTTTCAAAATGCAGCAATTGCAACAGCAGATAGCAAATGTTGGTTAATTGAACCATAGCCTAAAAAGGGAAGGAGAAGTTAATTAAATTTCTGAAATATTTCCGCTTCTTGCATTCAATTGTAACAGTGCGGAGCGTTTTGAAGTGCTCTTTGACTACGAAATCAAATTGATGTTTCATCAGAATCAATATGTAATTCTAAATTTAAATTTAAAATTTCAATTTCATACAATATTGATTTCTTGATACTTTAATAGGGTTAATTTTCTTTCCTAAAGATATCTTGAAATATTTTCCGAAAGCTGAAAAACATTGGTAATTGAGGTAAATATAATTTTTTTGAATGATTGCAATTGCTTGTGTCTACTTTTACGAATAAGAATGAAAAATCTTACAACATATCTTAACAATTTGAGATTTTGACATACCAATTCTTTAAAAGTTTAAAAAAAATATTTAAGTAAAGCGTCTTATGGGTTAGTAAGACAAAGTGAGGTTGTTGTTATTTTTTATTCTTCTTTTTATATTCCTACCCTTAAGTCAGAAGAGAAGACTGATCGACGAAAGGATACTCTTGTTAAAAAATAGTATATTCCTATATATGTAGTATTTCGCTTTATTTGATACTTATTTAAAAGTATAAGAATTAGTGTTTAAATATTTTTTTAGGATGTATGTGTGTGTGTGTGGGTGGAGAAAGAAAAAGGGTTTGGGTCTTAGATTAGTTTACCTTTACCTTTTTCTTTGAAAGCTTTTCAACTCTCTTTCAACATTCATCCTTTCTGCCTTACACGTATCTTTTGCACTCTATAACTCACCCTAAAACAAACTTCAACTTTTACCATTCAAGTGGCGCCATTTGGCCATGTGGCGTTTATATTTGGTAACTTCAATATTACTCAAAATATCTCTTTCACTCATTGTTACTCACAAGTAACATACTCAAAAGGACATTGAGTTGGCGCTGAAACATAAGGCTCTCTCTTAAATTATACTCAGCGCTCTCTTTCACTCGCTTGTGGTATTCAGCTCAATGCCGCAATTCAGCGTGAAGCGACCATCAAATTGATGTTGTCGAAGGTTCGTTCGGTTGTCGTGCTGTGATTTTGCCCCCCATGCAATTTTACCTTATTTTCAGTTTCAGTCGCGTTCGTCTATTCAAACCAGACAGTTCAGTTAACGGCGGCTAAGCATCAGAAGCTAGGCAATAGACAAAGCCGAAAAGGAACTGTAAGGAAAGGATAATGCATTTACCGAAAGTTAACCGAAATCGTATCTCGTTGTACCGTTCGTCGTGCGTATTATTCTCGTCCTCGTTCTCGTCTATAGCATCGGTATCGTCGGATCTGGTCGTTGCTGTGGCCAATATGGGCTGAAGCTAAGCAGAGAAACCGCCAAAGAAATAAAAATGAAAGTGATTTATATGCCCAAAATGAAATATGCTTAAGTGTAACGCATAAAGATAATTTAAATCCAAAAGCTGAATCGCGTCAATTAAATTTCAATTAGAAAATATGCGACAAAAAATGAAAGAAAGACGGCGCAAACGTTTGAAATTGCGACCGGTAAATAAACTCACAATGAACTAAAAATTCAAAATAAAAACAAAAGAGAAATTTCTGAAAAATATCCAAAAAACAATACCATATCAAGCACTAGAGAAATATATATAGAAAACCACACACAAAAAAAAAAAAAAAAAACATAAGGCATATCCCTAAATACAAGCATATCCTTTAAAAAGCATTATCAATTTGCTGTGCTCCTACAATGAATTGAACACAAATAAGATGTTTATCGTGTTTAAGCCAAATAACCAAAATATCCCCACAAACTGACATGATTTGAAAGCTATGCAAAGAATTAATCGAATGTAAATGAATTGTTAAAAACAGCGGGTGATTCGCATCAAACAAACAAATACTAAACTGAACCGAAACTCAAACTCCAACCATGTGCAAATGTCAGTTGTAATTACAAACATAAATCAAGGCACAATCTGCATACTGCATTAGAAATATATCTCCCACTGTTTTCTATATATATATATATATATATATATATACACATTAAAATATATATATTTATATATATATATATGTTCTTTGTAAATTAAATTATCTGTGATTTGTTCAATAATACAAAACAAAAAAAAAAAAAACAAAGAAGAAAACACTTGAACTTGAAGTCAACTTATATTCATCAGTTTTAGTGACTATATTCGGTTTTAAGGTAAATATCCTATTCACTCTATCTCTCCCCTCTCTTTCTGCCTGTAAAGAATAAGCACACAAATGGTTTTTGACTTGATTTGGCAAGTGAATATGTCAGTTGGCTTTTCCCCTCTCCATACTCTATCACCCTCTTGGCAATATCCCTCATCAAATTGGGCATAAATTATGAGACCCGCCTAGGTCTAGGGCTAAATCAATGGCAAACTCATTAAAGCTCGCTACGAACAAAACTGCCATTTTTTTTTCTTTTGGTTTTCGGTTATATATATATATATATATATTTTTTTTTTGTTTTTGGGGGGGCGGTAGGTTTAGGTTAAACCAACGCGTCAGTAACCACAGACGAGTATTTGGTTCGTCTTTCCCCTTGTCATATTGCCACACGTTCTATACCCGCACCCATATCATCATCTATATTCCCGCCTCAGTTGCCCCTGCTTCCAATTCATGCTAGCTCTTAGCTCTTTTTCTCGCTATGCATATGCATATTAAAGCAGCAGCACCACCGTCACAACCAACAGGGCGTATGTGTAATATATACTATATATGGATTTATGTTATATAGGTATATATATATATATATATATATATATATATATATACATACATAAGTATATATGGATATTTTATTATTGTGCGCGCCTTTTGTCTTTGAGTTCATTCTGGCTTTTCTTTCAACATATGGCCATGGGGTGCAAAAAGTATGGCAAAAGTATAGGAAAATATATTTGATTTATGAAATCAAAAAAAAAAAAAAAAAAAAATTATTTATAAAGTTATATTTGAAAAGTAAAGTGAAGCAAACAAAATATAAACTTGAGAGCAACTTGAACAAAAAAAATTTGTTTAGTTTTTTTTAGGAGAATTGAGAATTAAATGACTCTAAATTTAGTCTTCCTTTTGTTTATTTAAATCTATTATGAATTAATCCTTTTACCAAGTCTTAAGTTAAATCAGATTTATATAAAGCAATTTTAAGGAAAATCAAGTAAAGTTTAAAGTTTAATATGCTGATAATTAGATTATAGTATCGTGTTTTCATTCTAAGCAATTATAATGAAGATTTTGGACGCTTGATCTGTTTTCCAGCAAATCAGAAATTATATGAAGCTTACGGTTAATTCCTTAGATATCTTAAAAATGAAACAAATTTAGTATTATCCTGACATGTTAGTCATCTAAACGCGTTTAATAACTAAAGTATAAGCTTGTGTTCATAAAAGTGTCCTGTCGTTCTATCCACAAATTAACTTATCCATGCTATGTACCTACGATTCCCCTTGGTCCTGGTAAATTTAACTTAAAAGACGAAAGAAGAATGAGAAACCAAAAGGATTTTGTTTGTCTTTTTTGTAAAACTTGTAGGGAGATTTTGTTATTTAGTGGTATTAGTTGTTATTACACTATCACCAGGACAAACACAGTTAGCCAGTATTTAGTTTCTAGAATAAATTTTCGAAAATTAATTACACACACACTGGCACACACACACACACACAGATGTGACAATCAAGAGCAAAATAGTTATCCACACTTGTTTCTTCCCTAGGCATAAATTTCCATAGAATTTGTAGTTAAAATGTCCAACAGGACAACAAAATAACAACAATAAAAAACTGTTGATGTTTCTGTTTTGTTTGACCATTATTGTCATTTTTGTTGTTCATTGTTGTTTTGCCTTTTTGTTATTTTTCATAATTGTGTTTACCATGTTACGGGCTTTTCCATTTGCATTTTCCACAATTTTAAGGGCCTAAACTCTCAGGTTTCAGACTTGGTTGGTATTGTGTATGTAATTTTGATTTGTATAACATTTATCAATTTACCATCAAAATAATAATAATAATAATAATACCCCCTCCTGCTAAGCAGTTGTCCCTTCATTCTCCGCTCATATACCACATCAGGATATGCATAATTCATTCATATACAAAATGCAATTTAAAATGTTTATTTGTGCTAAATTGAATGTCGTCGCGTTTATGCTCTAGATATATATATATTTGTGTGTGTGTGTGTGTGTGTTGTGTATGTAGGGTAAAATTTCTCTATATAAATGAAGTTTAGAATTTAGTGAAAAACTATTTGTTTGACTTTGACTATTACCATACGGAATTTATATTGAGCAAAATGAATGTGAATGAAAATTCCTGCCAAATGGTTAAATAATAAATATAATATACAAATATATGTATATATACATATATCTGAAATAAATATATATATATATATATATAGAAAGCAAATGGATAAATGTAGATATTTAGGTTAGTTTAAGCGACTGATTGAAAAATGAAATCAAATTAGACTCAACGTATTTATAATTCTGGATTTTACAAACTTTTACAATGATTTAAACAAATTAAGTTTTCTTTTTACATAATTTGTTATCAAAGAGACAGATAGATGAATATATATATATATATAAATATAATTGAGTTAGAAATTGCTATTAATTTTTCAAGTTTTTGTTTCTTTCTTTTTCCTTTCTTGATAATTTGTAATTTAACAAGTTTAAGGACTTTGATATCCTTGACCCAAATTAATTTTCATAAACGACTTAATTGCCAATATTAAGTAGATTTACCATTTGTAAAATTAATTGAATAGAATGTTACTTAATAGAAGAATTATAACGAAACACTTGAACAGGTCATTTAAGGCTCTTGGCGTTTACAGAATGATAAGTGTAATCTTTAAGATTTTGGTCAGGAAATATTTTTTTTTTTTTTTTTTTGCAGTTTTTATTATCGGCGGTGAGTGGGGGGGATTAGTTCCAACTGTTCTGTTGCCTTCAGGCAAAAATGAAATTAAGATCCTTTTTTTTGGTTTTTCAATAACGATTTCAAATATTGTTGATTAATTTGAAATAAATAAATTAAAGGGATAAATGAGTATTAAGTTTATTCATAATCAGATGACAAAGTTTACTTAAATTGTTTCAACGGGCTTTAATTGTTTAAATTTAATAAAATTGTTGTCCCCAACTTAATCTTTTTCCTGCACTTCCGGCATAAGCATATGTATGTATATATGTAGTAGGTATTTATGGCCATAAATGTCTGTTTGAAGGCTGTTAAATTCATCAAGTTTATGACACAGAAATCAGTAAAACTATGAAGGAATTTTATGAGATTTTATGGCCCAGCTGGCAAGTTATGGGGCGTTAACCATAAAAACATAAATTATGCAGATTTTTTTTTTTTTTTTTTTTTTTTTTTTTTTTTTTTTTTTTGGTTGTTCTCTTTGAAACTTTAATTATACTACTAGTATGGATACAAACGATTCAACCCCCCACCACTCTTTCCATATTGCTGTATATCCCACGATTATTTCGTTTGTTATTAATTTAAGGCCAGGACTCGTCTGTCCGTCCGCTTGTTCGCTCTCTCTTTATGGGCGCGTTTTAATCATTGGGAATATGCGTGCTGTCGCCTGTGCAGGCAGCGCATATGAGTTGGGAGTTATAATCAAATGGAGGATGGGGTTAACTTTGGAATGGGAATGGGGGGCGGAAGTGCTATTGTTGGATATGACGGGGAGGAGCCAAAGGCGTAGCTGTCAAGCAGTTGCTGCTTATCGATCAAACGCTCAAAAGGATACAAGAAGGGTAGAGAATATGGGATAGGGTCGGGTCTGAGGTTAGGCATTGCTTGCTTTCTAGTGACATTTTCTTGTTGCTTGTGTTATTCTTGTTGATGTTGTTGTTGTTAAAGAGACATATATGTGACATCTGCCTAGACAAAAGGCCCAAAAAGGGAAATTTCTTTCTTGTTTGCTTGTTTGTTTTGCTTTCTTTTTTTTTTTTGTTTTTTGGCGGAAAAATGGGGCTTATTAAAAATTACATGTGTAAAGGAAACGAAGACACACTCACACACACACACACACACACTTACAGATGAGTTGACATAAAACATTCACATTGTATATGTTAAGGTGACTCCAAAAAATCAACAAGACAATTTTCCATTAGAGAAAAACATTTTGATTTTATGCAAATTTAATTTATTATTAATTACTTATTTTCCAATTATATAATAAATAAAATTAGCATTTAAAAGTGAAGTTGGTCAATAATTAATGATTTTAAAAAATGTAATTAAATTACAAATTTAACATTGTTAAATCGTTGCAAGTTTTATCACTTAGATTCCTTTTTCGTTACCCTTTTTTCAAAACGATCTCACTTGGCCTTTACTTTATCACTTAAAAGGAGTTTTTTTAATTAGATTTATTTATTATATTTCTAAAATAAACCAAATCAAGAGAGTTCTATCTAAAATAAAGTTACAAATCGTTGTTCAACCTTTAAAATTAAAGGATGTCTAGTTGAAGATTGAGGTTCTGTCTTCTATTATTAATTTGTTTTCTTTTTTTCACTTTGTTTGAATAACCCTAATATGTGTAGGCCTCTATGTGTGGTGTGGTGTGTGTGTGTTTGGTTGACTGAACCCTTTTTAAACACATTCCACCATTATCTTCATTAGGCGCTAATGTCCAAAAAGGGAGGAAAAAGGGTTTTGAGCAACTATTCTTCCATTTACTTGGACAATTTTTTTTCCTTTTTTTTTTTTTTTTTTTTTTTTTGCCCGTGTTAACCTTTCCTTATATTCGTTTCTTTTTTTTTTTTTTTTTGCCTTTGCCATGACAACTTCAAAAGTCGTTACTCATTTTTGTGCACTTAATTTGAAAAGAAGATATGAAATTTTCTTATCGCCGACCTTCTTCATCTCTCTCTTCTATCTCTCAGACTTTCTCTTTTCCTCTTTAGTTTCTTTTGCTGCTTACTGGTCTTCTCTTTCTTTTCTTTTCTTTCTTTCTTTTGTGCGTGTGTGCCACAAGTTTTGCCCCTTTTTCATTACGACGACCAAGTAGGTAATTTCATTTAGAAAACTTGAGCCGTGTCAAACTTTAAGCCTTAAACAGTGAACCAAAAAAGTCTGCACCCATAGAATTTTAATGCTCCGAGTTTTCGGGGCGGCATAAAAAAGTTTTCTTCTTGCTAAAAAGCAACAAAAAAAAAAAAAAAAAAACTTTTTGTTTTTACACCGCGGCGAGTCGTTGACTCAATAAGCGAGCCAACCAGATGTGTAGGCGGGGCAGCGGGGGCTGCTGGTTTAGGGTTAGCATTCTGCGGGAGGAGATTAAGGTTAGAGTTAGGGTTAAGGCTGAAATTGAGAGCGGTTATTTCAGGGGCATCAGGTGTTAGAAGGGAAGAGACCAACTTCGACTTACTGACTGACTGACTGACACGATTATAGTAATTATGCTTGCCGGCTATAGCTTACTTTTATGCAATAAACTGCGTCAAGGTAAAGGTATTTGAGTTCACTTTTTGTTGTGCAGATGTTTTCAAGGAAGTTCTTGTATAACTTTACCGCAATTATGTTGGCTAAAAAGTTGACGTGCTTTTTTCCTCATATTTATACATACATACCTATATACATATATACACACAAGTGTCTATATGTACTTTCTTTGCGGCTTAAAAAAATATCTTGTAATTTTATATAAGCCCCAGACACGAGCACAAATCTAGGCAACGCATTTTTCAGCCTCAAGTATTTTCTTTCATTTCATTTCATTTCATTTTTCTCTTTCATTCAATTTTTCTTTCGGTGTTTTTTTTTGTTCGTATTTTTTTTTTTATATATTTTGCTGCTGCGTTGTTGCTATAATTCAATATTTTTCACAAATAAACTTGTTGGCAGCTTAACTTTTCATAAAGTTTTCCTTCACATGGTTTTCCTTTCCGACGTTTCTCCTTCTTTCATATTTGTTTTTTTTTCGTATATGTCATCAACCCAGCAGCAATTTAGCCAAGTGTGTTGCAGGATGTTGTAGGTAACTTCATGGCAAGCTAGGAGTTGAAAATGTGCCAAAAATTTAAATATTTATAATAATTTTTGGGAAGTAATAAAAATCAAGAGCCGGAAAAAAGTTCTTTTTTGTTTTGGGCACATTGAAAGCAAACTTAAAGTGATTAAAGTCAAGTATTTCCTTTAAATTGAAAGTCTTTTCAATAGTTTATTAATAAAACCAATAAAATTTTCAAAGTTTTGCAGATTACGTTTTATTGATTAGATTCTTGGCATTTTAATACAAATTTTTATTTTAGTTTTAGTAGTTAAATATTTTACTCCAGCGGTTGAAAAAGAAAAAAAAAAAAAACAGTCTCTCTTTTTATAAATTGTTTGTCTTTTGTTTCTTCTTAAAACATTTTCGTTTAACTTGGCTAAAAAGTCAGAAACTTTTAAGTTTAAAGGGTATCTAATTCATTATAGGGAACTTTGCCTTGACATTTTTCCTAAACACTTCTTCTTTTTCTTCATCCTTCACATTCTTATCCCATGCCAACAATTTTGGGGTTTTTTTTTTTCAAGGGGAGTGTAGAGGAGGCACATTTTCCCTGGGCAAGGCGCAAATCAGTGAGAAAACGCTGACAAGCAAAGGAAAGAAAAGAAAAGAAAACACAGAAAAGTGGAAAAAAAAGCATGGAAGAAAGGAAGAAAAGTTAAATAAAACGTGTTACATTTGTAGCGTTTATCAGGAAGTGCGTGTAAGTGGGCGAGAGTGACGAGGGCGGCGGCGTTTGGACCTAACTGTATGAGGGTGTGATTATAGGAGAGGGACGAGTCAAAGGAAAAGGACCCCCAAGGAGGCGTGTTAGTATAACATATATGTATGTTTAAGTATATGTACATATGTATGTATGTATGCTATATGTATATGTATGTATGTACATACGTGTAACAAAATATGTGCCAAGGAAAATCAAAGCCAAAATCGAAGCCATAACCACATCGAAACCGAAACCAAACCAAACTAAATCGAACCATTTGTGTGTTTATTCCCTATCCCTCTTCTCCTTCTGACCTTTTTGACTTGACTTAATTAATAAACGTACCTAAAAATAAAAAATTCTCTGCAATTCTCTTTCAGAACAATTTCGTTTTGTTATCGCGTGTTATATTATTTTCAAGTGTTCATCAAGTGCAAAACAGAAAAAAAAAGAAAGCAAGAAACAGTGTTTGCAAACACTATACAAACATAAATTGATATATATATATATATATATAACTATATATATATATATACACATATATATATATCAGAATTCAAAATGGCTATGGTTATATCCACTCGAGCTAAACTTGTTATAACCGCACTCATATTATTTTTTCTGCTCGGTATCGTTTTGGTCACCGGTTCAACGAAAGGCTGGTTCAATCCCAATCGTTATAATGGCGAGCGTGTGGCAGCTAGGATACAGGTAAAGCTCTAACATTTACAACTTTTAAAGTAATTAAAACTAATTATAATTATAATTTAACACGTGTATCATGTGATGATGAGGAATGAAATACTGTGTAATGTATAATGTTTAATGCTAAATGCTTGACTTCCTTTTAACCAACCACCCACCCATACACTCCTCACCCCATCTCATTCCCCATCTATCCAAACGACAGCCACAAAACCTGACCCCGCCTTCTCCTACGCCTCTATACTAAATGCAAACAAATGTCACCACTGTGTTATGGTTAAGGGCTGAGGCTGCTGATAGGCGAGATGTGGGAATGAGGGAGGTAGATGGTGTTGGGATGGGTAGAGGAACGAAGAAGCAAAAGGTTGGTTTTGGTTGCTGGTGCCGCGGCTTATGCCCCTTCAACACGCACACAAACAAGTTAAGACTACTTTTAAACACACACACACACACATACAGACTGAGTCAAATAAAATATATTCCATCGCTCCTGCTCTTTGTCCTGCCCACAAACAAATAAAGTTTATTGTGACAAATGTTTCATGACAGTGGCACATTTTTCCTCTGTATCTCTCTCTCTCTCTCTGTCTCGCAATGTGTCCAACTCCAACTCAAAACTCTAAGGCAACGTTTGTGGCCATTGCCCAGTTGCCACCTCGAACTATGTAGAAGTGGAACTGCCAGACACTACAATGTATAGGTGAGAAATTTTTTGTAATTATTTAGAAAACATTATAAACATTATAAGCATTTGTTTGTTACTACCGCCAGGGTTAAGGGGCATGGGTATCTACTAGGCCCGCTGTGTGTGTGTGTGTGGGAGGGGAGGGGGTCAGGCAAGATAAATTGATAAAGCTGACAGGGATAAGGGTACTTCACACAGGCAGAAGGAGATGAAGAAATACAAGTAAAGTAAGAAACAACAACAGACGGGGGAAGAAGGAAGGCGAAAAGTGTTTTGTTTGGTGGGTGGGGTGGAGTTTTCGTTCAGCTTAAACTGACGGAAAAGATAGCCAAGGATATCATTTTTCTAGCCTGGACATGTTGACCGTTCTCCACTTCATTTAATGACCACACTTGATATATACCCCATACCCATATAACCTATATACACACATATGTATGTATGTATGTACATGCATATACATATATCTAGAGTCATTTGAGTATTTGATAAACAAAAAGGGTCTTTATATCGTTTAAATTGCTCTTTTCAATGTAATAGAGACGTCTTATTTCTTTCTGTTTACAGGAATGTATAAAAAATTGCTTACCTTTAAAACAATATTTGAGATATAATGTCTTAAATTATAATAATATTTTTTATACTATCCAATAATTGGTCATAATCCTTTCGTTTCCTTGAATTTGGCTAGCCATTCTTTTATATACTTTTCTGACATTATTCTTAAAGAGAAGAATTTAGTTGCTGTGTTTCTTTTTTTTTTATCATAGAAACCATGGAAAGCAATTCCATATTTTTTTTTAGACGAACGGTGTCTTTTTCATTTCCTTCTTATTTTAGAGTAAATGTGAATATATATATATGTATATATATATATATATATATATATATTTTTTTTTTGTATTTGAAAGCATTTCAAATTTCAAAGGGTCATAATCCGCTGCTGTAGGCTTCAGTTTGTTCACTCCTACACAAGTCGAGTAGTAATACGTAATGCGACATTTTTAACTGGTTTTACTGAAGATTGCTTATATGCGAGTTTGTGTGTATGTATGTATATGTGTATGGGTTTTCTGTTGCATACTTACCTGTACATAGGGGCGGATGGATTTCTTTGTTTAAGTTCCCCTCGTCACTAAAGTATTATTTCCATTGCCTCTTCAACATAGGAGAATTATACTTGGATTGTAAAACCGCAAAGCAGCTTGTCACACTAATAACCTTTTTTTTTTCCTTTACTTGGGCAAGGAGGTAAAACAATAGGGAATTATATTTCATAATACCACTTAAGGGGTTTAAGACTGTAGAGTATGATGCATAAGCTGATATAAAAAGGATTAGCCACATTTTTAAAATATATTTTTCAAATTGAAAACAAACAAATTTTGATATGAGAGAAAGTGATTGCCATATTCTATATACAAGTTTATCTCACAAGGATATATTATTAGTGTCTTATACCTAACAGGTATTCATTTTGATTTGTTTATTCACAAACAGTTCCTATAGGCCTTAGGCTATTTGATCTTGGAGGATTATTTATTTTAGAGCTAAATTTAATAAAAAGAAAAACATTTCATTCGACTTTCAAAGAGTCCTCCTTTTTCTGTATCATTATGACATTAAAGGACGTTTGAAAACCAATTGGCCAATATTGAAAATATTTATTGGTATGGTTGTATATATATATAGATACACTTTTATTCAACCAATGATATAGATACGAGACCTATAACAAATCATTGTTGGTATAATTAGATATTTTGCACACTTTTTAAATTGCTTCTCCCCGGCAATTAATAACAACAACAATGACAATAACACCACAAACAACAACAACAACGATGGCAACAAAAACCTTTCATCTGAAAAAACACCTGCATAATTGTTGTTTGTGCTAATTTTGTCAGCACGCCCAGTTAATGTTTCTATTGACACTCCACATGAAAGATGGGGTAAGGAGTAGGACGTTAGAAGTATGTATGTGTGTGTGTGTGCTGCTAGAGGCGGGTAGTAGTATTGCACTGCTTTGACATTATTTACGCTTACTTATGGGTTTGGCTGAATGGCTGGTTGGCTGAATCGTCCTATACTCCACCTCTTCTCACCTGGACTCACACAGTGATTAAACTAATTTTATGCAGCCAACCAACCAGGCAACCAACAAACCAACCGCACACAGCAGGACGAACCGGCGAAAGGCAAGGCAATAAAAAACCATTTAAAACATTCAAAGTGTCGCATGAGAAAATGGAGACGGAGGCAACAACGACAAACGGTTCGATATAGACGAGGTTTTTACTAGTAGTACTACCTCCTTTTTTTTTTCCCCCTGTTCATTTTTTTTTTTTTGTTCGCTTCTTAACAAGAACAGCAACAACAATAGCAAGAGAAATGGAAACAAAGTTTAGCAATAAAAATCTAAATAAAAGCATGAGTACGTTGTTCTGCTAACAACATCAATGCGAGGTAGGGCAAGACGAGACGATTTGAGTCGACTCGAGTCGAGGCTGTTAATAAAGTCATTTTCTGTTTTTGGTGCCTGTGAGAAGTCCTTGCCCTTGCCTCAATGTTTGTTGCCTGGTGTTTTGGTAGCAAATGATGGTCTAGAGGGGGAAGGAAGGCGGTAACAAACGTTATTTTCATCGGCATCGGCATTGGCAGCGGTGTTGGCGTCGAGTTCATTAGCGAAGTAGCTCAACAACGTGCTGTGTTGCTTTCCCTAGTTTTTCTTCATTTTCTTTTTTTTTTTTTTGTTTTTTTTTTCTTTGTTCACCGTTGTTAATTATGACCTGAAACTAGACCTGGGCCATGAAGGCAAACGGCTTTGGGGGAAACTGTGCAACATTGGAAATTTATAAAAATTACACGTAGATTGACAGGCAATTTGTTGGTCTAGTTTAATACGCGGGTTGCCACTTAACTTTTGATCAAATTTTATACCTTTAAGATAAAAAATTTCACTAGCAAATTTCAATCGAAAAATAAATAAATGGAAAATTAACAAATTTTTGCCACATTATGGTTAAAGTTGCATATAACAGAAGTTTTAGCATCACAAATGTAGAATATTTAAATGTAAAGAGCTTGGCTTAGCTGCGAGTGGGTGAGGGTTTTGTTTTAGGATATCCTTTTACCATTATGAAAGTCTCTTAATTAGAATCCATGTACACTTTTTTAAGAACGTAGCTTAGATGAGGTACATTTGTGTTTATATTAATATTGATATTAATTGCAATTCTAGAAACTTTAATGCCAACTCTCTTATGAGGTGTTTATCTAGTTACCATTTGTCAGTTGTTGTTTTTGTTGGCTTATTGACTGATTCCTCTAACTCCTGTGGCTTAGACATGCGGTTTGCCTAACGTCTATTAGGTTTCATTAGTTGCTAATTACCTTCGAAAGCGAAATTAGTCGAAAGGCAATTATTGTTAATGCATTTAACTGGACGAGTCAGGGAAATGGGTAGACACATTTATGGTTTAGCTGCCAAACGTATTGTGTTTCTCCTACTCCCCCCAATCCATACCTTTCTGCCACCATCCATTGCCCTTTTCATTATGTTCCTATCCTTTTTCAGCTTAACAATTGGTTAAGGTTAAGCCTCATTCTCATTGTTGAATGGGCCATTTCCGTCTAATTGGTTTTCCCGCGAAACTATATAATTGATATACGGTTCGTGCTAAGGGAACGGACATATTTAGAACACCAAAAGGCACATACATACATGTGAACTTTATGGATATTCTTAAGAAACTTTACCTTAACTTTAACTTACATGTATATGCACAACATATTACTCTTACACTACCATTACAGTTGCCCCAATCCTTTATCCTTACTCTTTCCGCTTCGTTTTCTCTTTCTCAGTTGACTAATAAAAAACTCAAGACAACATACATTCCATTAGATTTTTTTTTTCCTCTCTCATCCACGACGAAAAAGAAAAGTCCAACATTCCCCATAGATAGCCATAAATAATATGCAATATATCTATATATATATATAGATATTATATATCCAAATGGTGGAACAGGAGTTTCAGCCACATAAAGAGTTAGTTTGCTGCTATGAAACGGGAATAAACTGAAACTAAAATACGAATAGTATATGATAAAACTAATACTCAGTAGTCTATGAAAGGGACAAGCTATTCAATAACAATTAAACAAAATCGATTAGTTTTTATCGATTTAATGTCATAGTAAACAATTTTCTTTGTAATTTATTGTTAACTATCCAAATTGGAAACACAATTAAAGAATCTGTTGAACATAGATTATTAAGAACAGTCAATTAAGCAGCAAATCGTGCAATTGGTATACAAATCTATATGAATCCATTTAAGTATTCAATCATTTTATAGTAAATTTTGTTCTTTATGGATAAATTTAAAATCTCTAAGTCTATGCTACCCATTGCTACCTTATAGACTAGGTAACAGCACAACTTATGGCACTTAGTCATACTGATATGGATGTTGGCACATAGCTTCTTGTACTTTTTCTTTTACCTCGACACACACACACACACACACACACAGCCATACATAGATATACACTATTGTGATTGCGCTGAAATAAACATATATAAAAAACTAGCTACCGTTACGTTTATGATAATATTTTATTAAAGCGCAGCATGGCAATAAACAGAAAAATGCTAGGGAAATGGAAACACACACAAAAATGTGTGTATTGGGAAAACTTCTACCATATCTCGATGTCGCCGAAAGAGGTTCATATGAAATTTATGAAGGAGTTTGTTTCTCTACACTCTCTCTTGCACTCTCTATATACATATATATATATATATATCGATGGCATTGATAATGCATCAGCATTGGCATGTGATATCAGCAGGGGACAAGTGACTCGTGGTGGTAGCGGCAGCACATGGTTAACTAAACTTTTACGCCATGACTTTTGTGGTTTGGTTTTTTATTTTTCTATTCTACATCTTTTTTTTTTTTAATATTATTTGGCAGTTTTCGTAAAGTTGCTAGGGGAGATAGGCAAGAGAACAAAGTTGCAACGCCATCGAGAAACTAAACTTGTTGCATTGACAACTTGCAACTGCTGCATCGCAATGTCAAAAGATAAGCAGCAACCATTTTAATATGGCCTAGGTGAACGATTGAACTTTGGATATTACCCGAGGCAGGTAAAGTCGAACTGTTGACAAGTTAAGGTAGATGGAGATAAAGAGAAATGGGTGGTAGAAATAGGGTAAGGGAAAGATACATATACTGAGACTTTCCTTTTCCTGGCCACAATATAAATAGCACTGATTTGTGCTAACAAATAGGTAGCGGCAGTAGCTCCGCTTCTCTTGCTCCTTAGTGCTTGTATCTACCATATGCTGTTCCGTATCTGGTGCCGCTGCTATCTTTTGCAAGTTGCCGGCAACCCAAAAGTTAAGCCAAACCAACCATACAACCCATTTGTTTATTATGAAAATACGGGCGAATGACTGGAGCCTGGGTCTCGTGAGTGGAGCTGAAGCTGAAGCAACATATCCGTGTCTCTCCCTCTCCTACTCCTTTTCTCTCTCATTTTCTCTTACTCCTTTTTGGATGAGTATGTGTATGTGCTTGCTGCCCACAAAAACCTTAAACTGATGACACACTTCACATGGGCATCTGGCCCGGTTCAATGTACTTTGAAGGCCTAAATTTTACATTATAATTTGATTAATCGGAATGATTTGGTTTAGGGTTCCTCTACGGAAAACAACTCAAATTTCTTTGTTATTTAGAGTACCTTAAAGGATATTCTTTCGTTATATAATCCAGATTACTTTGTATTTCAATATTAGTAAAGACATTTTTGGCATAGGTATTTTTTAGTTTAATAGAGTTGGACTTAGATCCTCGTTTAGCCTGAACCCATTGAACCGCTCCTGTTAACGGTTTCTGCTTCTGGCTCTTTGGCATTTTTTTTTTGTACTTGGTTTCGGTGCTGCATTTCCGCTTGAATGGCGTCTCTGCTTCGAGCAACTAACAGGCCATTGACAGGTAAGGGGTATGGTGAGCGTAGGGTCGGATTCGGGGTGGATTGGATTGTGTTGTTATTGTTGTTGGTATGTTGGAAATACTGGTAAGTGTGTCACCACGTTCACGTAACTGAAAGGCATACTTACCGTTTTAAAACTGTGCACACTAGTCGTCGCTCTGTTGTATATATTGACTTTGAAGCATAAAAAGCTTTCCCAGATACTCCAAATACTCTGGAGCCCAACTCTTTATTACCACCACCATCATGTTTTGCAACTGACTGTCAGTGAGTGAATAAGTGAGTGACTGAGTGAAAAAAAAAACCAAAAAGACAACATGACTGTGAGACTAAAACAAAAGAAAAAAAATGACAATCTGACTTAATGCTAGTTTGCTAATCGAACTTTTTTAGTCTTTGTGACTGTCGTCTTTTCATTACGTTTTGCATGTGTTTTATCATTCGATTTGCCATCATTTTTCTCAACAGTTTTAGATTTGGTTTTTTCATCAGATTTTTCATTAGGTTTTCCCTTAGGTTTTACATCCGGCTTTACTTTTGGCTTTCTATCTAGCTTTCCTTTGGGTTTTACATCTATTTTATCTTTGGGCTTTTTATCTAGCCTTTCTTTAGGCTTTCTATCCATCTTTTCTTTGAGCTTCCCATAATCAGGCTTTCCTTTAGTTGTTTTGGTGGTCTCAATCTTGAGTCGAGTTTGAAATAGAAGACCAAAATCCGTAATAAAACTCTTCATATTATTCATCCGTGAATGCAATTGAATGAAAGTCCTCTCATCAAAGACTTTTAATTGTATGCGATCGGATGTATCTTGAGTATCGGATGCCTGATCATATAAACTGCGACGTTGGCTCAACCATTTGCCACATTGACGATTCAAGTTAACGATGAATGCCTTAATATCGTCAAATAGACTTAACATCAAACGATAGTGTAATTGTATATTGGGATCATTTGATGTTTTGTGTAATGTTTTCATATAGAAACTTTCAAATTTCTTGGATATTTCCTCAAAATCTAAGGGTAGGCCCTTTAGTGTATTCTGTGCATGGTAAAGTAAGCCCTAAATATACAAAAATTAAAACTAGTTAATGTGCATATTAATATTAAAGAATTTAATTCTATTTTGACTTACATTCAAATCGGTTATTGCATGAAAATCCGAATATAAACGATAATCTGGCCACCAATCGTCACTTTTACCGCCGTGACCATAATCAAAATCATCACGAGTGACTGGCACAATTCGAGTGGTGACTATCGAATTGATCAAGACCAAGCGTGGCACCATCAGTTCCATTATCAAATTGCGTACCTCGAAATTATCCGAAACAGTTCTCTTTTTGGCCAGCTTACTAGTGGTTTCCATTTTACTTGATTGCATTGAAATCGAAAAAAAAGAAAATGTAGGTGTATAACTGTTGTTAGAAAATTGTATGGAAATTATTATTGCTTGCAAAGCAGCAGAATGTGTGTCTAAGAATGAAAATGATATTATATTGTGTTGTCCCAGTTGATAGGTCTGTACAATGTGTTTTCTTTTGTGTGACTTTTGTACAAATGTTGCCTAGATAGCAAATATATAAATATTATTTCTATATACTTATAGATTTGTGGTGAAATTATTTTTTTTGCAGCGCTAAAAAGTATGCTATATAGATGTTGCATTGGCTTCAAGTTGCGTATACGCAACGTTGTCACAGTATGTTTACTTTGGGGTTTATAAAACTGTCTGCACACATAAACAGGCTCACACATACAACACACACACACACACATACAACACACACACACACACATACAACACACATAAACGCACACACACAAGCTTAAGAGAAAATGTTTATACGCTTATAACGTGTTGGTTTATGCAAAATGAAATGCTTTCTCTCTTCTTCTTTGTATCTCTCCATTGCCCCTTTGCATTACAGTTTCTTTCTCTCCCGCTCGCTCTCTGAATCTGTCTCTTTCTCTCTTTTATTGTATGAGTGTCGCTTTAAACTAATTGTAGCTGGCGCTTTTGGCCAAATACAGAGATGTCATTGTAGTGCAGTTCCGCTTGGCTGTTGTTTTATTTTGTTTTTCCTTTTTTTTTTTTTTAGTTTGTGGAAACTCACAATTGAAAGTTTTAAGAACGAATATAAAGTACTCTAAAATGGGAAGAGAATTCAAGCAAATTTGTCATTCTAATTTTTGATACTTTTTAGATACCAACTAAAATATCCCAACATTTTAATGTTAATTTGTTTTTTTTTTTCCAAAGTTTTTCTTTTTCATATGTGGAGAAATTTAAAACGCTCAGGGAGTATAGGGCAGGATGAGCATGGCGGTTATGCCATAGTCTCTGTCTTTGGTAACCAAAGGTCGGTTGTCGTTGGACACAACAAAAAAAACGGAATGACAGCCGTGAGGATGATCGTATTACAAGTGGGTTTCCCTCATGACACCACACCAAAGTCAAACCTGCTTTGTAATTGTCAAAATTCCTAAAAATCTCGTTTCTTTTAATTGCTACTACCATTTTGATAGGTATAGATCTCTTATTCTCTTGAACAGAGTATGGTAAATGTGTTTACTTATGTAAAGTAATGAGTTTTCTAATAGAAATATTTTGAAGATACTTTTCATTTAAGAGTATATGAAATATTTGCTCCTAAAGGGAGACAGACAAAGGGGCAGTGAGACAGATAGTTGGTAGATAGAGGCCTGGTTGTTTCTGCTGACAGTTGTCTCTACTAGCAAATATGTTGGCGTCAAAAAGTTTTTTTTTTGTTATTCTATTTTTGTGTGTTGTTGTTGTTTTATTTTTGTGTGTTGTCGTTTTTGTTGTTGTTTTTTTTCTCCCAGATTTGTGTCAGCTCGTTTGAGAATTAGTTGTCGTAGGTTTTTAGCAAAATTAAAAAAAAAAATGAGAGGAGCAACAAAAAAAAAAAAAAAAAAAAAAAAAGGAAAGCAACTACGACAACCGAAACGAAAACTGAAACAAAACAGAGAAATCTGTCACTATGCGGTTGGCATTTGCCGACTCATTGTTGTTAGCTCTCCAGGGGGTTTCCCCCCTTGTCAGATCTGCCCCCTCCGTTCCCGTTAACCTACCTCCAGTGTTTCTCATTTTAGCATTCCAATTTCTATCTGGCTCTTTTGCTCTTGCCTTTTCTGCCTCTTCACTGCACATTAAGAGAGTTGGAGAATATTGTTTGTCTGTTAGAGATATATAAGTATATATACATATGTATATATATTTATATGTATATATATATATATAAATATCGTATAGAAACAAGCATAAGTATATGTATATTTGTGCTTTTTGATGCGACCTGCGTCTTAAATTATTTATGTGCCGCAAAATGTGCAAAGTAATTTATTCTGATTATATGCAAAAAAGGCAAAAGTAAGAGAACACAACGAAGAAAATGGCCATCAAATAAAAAGGCAAAGAACCTTCTGCAGCAAAAAAAAAAAAAAAAACACAAAAAGGCCGCCAAGTGTTGAAAAAAAGAGTGAGTAAAACATTCCCTAGTTTACCATTTCACATTTGGCAAAAACTTTGTGTTCTGAATATCACGCAAAGAAACGAAGAAATGAATGGAATTAGAAACGGAAATCATAATTATCATAATAATTTCTGCATTATCATTATTTCATCTTACTAAAATGCAAATCTAAAGTGAAACTTTAAGCAAATTCCTTAACTTAACCAAGATAAGATAAACTAAAACCAAAAACTTTAGCTAAGGATTATATATGGCTATTCACGATTTTCAAAAAGTTTTGATATACTAACTTGGTATAACTAACACGCTTAACAAACAGACCGGATTAAACAACTGATTGAAATTTCATTTATAATTCAGTATACGTATTAATGAGAAATTAACTTTCAATTGTTGCCGGAATCCAGAATGGCCGAAAACCAAAGGTAAACAAAATAAAGAAAAGAAAAACGAAAAACAAAATGAGAATCAAGTGCACACAAAAATTAAGTTCTACACCTGGCCGAATAGAGGACGACTCACTTTTGGCTTTCTGCTTAAACTTGGCCATAAAATGTTATATACCTATAATTCTTTAGCTTTAAAATCGCACCTTCCCTCAGACACAGATAGAATGTGATGGAGTGGTTGAGGAAGTAAGTGTGAGAATGTTGGAAAGGGCCCAACGAGGGAGGCAATGAAGAAGGCTCCACGCATTTAAACGGAAATAAAATAAAATTACAAAAGCAACAAAAAAAAAAAAAAGAGGAAAAAATAAACGAAAAGAAAAAAAAAAAAAGAGAGAAAAGTGCGCAACTTTTTGACGTTCACGATGGTTATCCTTGTGACTGGCCTGGGCTCCCGGTCTGCCTGCCAGCCTGCTGCCTGCCTGCCTTGGCAAACGGCTGTCAGAAAGTGATTTAGAAACTATGCTACTTCACCTCCTCCCTATTCAACTGGCCTGCTGTCATCCCTCTGCCACCTTTTGGTCGACTGTCCAGATCGAGTTTCAGCAGTAGTCAGGCATTTTGTTTGTTGTCGGTTGTCGTTTGGGGGGCCATAAAACTTGAATTTGAATTTACATTTTTTTTCCTGACTCTCTTCTCACAGTTGAAAATGAATTGAAATTAAATTGAAATTGAAATTCAATTCAATTGTTCGGTCGGTCTGCGGTTCATTCTAATTTTTCTTCAAAAACGAAAATCTCACTCTCCGTCTTATGTGTAAATTCTCTTAACTTTATCGCACTCCCTTTCCACACAAATACACACACACCAAACACTCACACATACACACATATATAAATATATATATATATATATATACATATGCTTACTCGCGCCTCTCCTGTGAAAATATGCTGAAAATGTCAAAATGCCGTTTATACATATAAACATATATATATATATATTTTAATACTTGCCTAACAGGCTTAATCAACATTACAAAGTAATTAGAGTTAATTCTTTTGTACTTGAACGCGCAGACACCTGGCAACTCTGGCTGGTCTCGTACGCGCTGCCAAACTGGCAGTCAAAGTGCTTACGCATGTCAGCCAAAATGACAAGCGAATGATGACAATGAGAATGCTGATGATGATTATGATGATGGCCATGGTGATGATGCGATATTTGTAAACTGTTGCTTGCCAATTTGCATGGTTAATTATCTATTAACTTGCGCATAACTTTCGGCGCCATACCGAAAGAGAAAAACAGAGAAAGAGTGAGACGGAGAGAGAGAGAGGGGTGGTTAGAATAGCAGTAAGTTAGAGAGTGAGACCTGGGGATAAAGGTAAGACAAATTGAGAAAACCGCCTGGCAAGCGCAGGGAAGAAATGCTACATCCGTTTCCGCTACTTCTGCTCTTATTATTGTTGCTGTTGTTGTTGTTATTGGTTGGTTGGTTGTATATATATATATATATACAAACGCTAAAGAGCACAACGGAAAAACAAAAGTAAGGACAGAAGTTAAAGCATTCCATTCCAAATCAAGTTCGACTATCATGATATCTATCAATTGGTAATAAACTTTACAGAATAGTCTAGAAATAAAGTTTATTTACTAACTAATTAGGTCATTGATGAAACCTTAAGTTGTCACCAAGACAAAAGTGAACTTTATAGTTAAACACTTACTTGCAATAAATAGTGTGTACGATTATTTCACTCTAGATAGTTAATTAGTTAAAAATTGTTGGTGATATTTTTACCTATATACCCTTAACTTTTATTAACTGTTTTTAATAGCCATTCTATGCTAATCCAAATGCTTTAATCTTTATCCTGTATTCCGTGTACGCGTCCGCTTATTAAATATTTTAAAGTGTAGTTAATGTTTAATTTCCATTTAAAAGCCATAAAGTCATACTTGAATTTACATATAGATCATGGTAGCAGTTGTTTAATCAACACAATACAAAGTATTTAAATATTAACTAGAAATTTCTTTTTAAATAATTCATTCTTAGCTTTTTAGTTTTCCAAAACTGAAAATGTGTAAATTCCATTTGTACAATTCAATGTCCAAAAAGGGTTTCAACTGGTATTGGTGCAGCTGCCAAATAAATATTCTTATATAGAAATAAATAATTAAAATGAATAATTAATTACCCAGAATTTTTTCTTAATATAATAGTTACTGGCCTGACGGCTGCGGATAAAAATCTGTCATAATTACTTTATAACAAATTAGACTGAATCGTATTAGACGTAACAATATTCGACGAAGTTGTCCAAAAACATCTTCATCGAAAGTACACAATACCGAGTGTATAAAACCGATAGGACATGATTCACAGTTCCCATGACTTAAGGCATTCATCATGCGTCTCATTATCGAATTGCGATTAATTAATATCTCCTTGCATAGATCGTTGATTTTTGTTGCTGAATTTTGTATATAGCCAATATCATTGATTGCTTTCGAATAAAAAAGTTCATCAGTCTCCAATTGCCAATGTTCGGGACTAGAATTAACTACTTCGAGAATCATAAGGCTCTTAAGATAAATCAATTCCTTGGGCAAATCCTTTAATATGCCAAATAAAAATTCAGCTGCCTCATTCATATTTCTCACTGGTAGTTCTTCGGAAAATAAACAATGACCAAGCGAATTAGTTTGTTCATTGTTTGATATGATAACAATTTCTATAAATTTAATTAGTCTTTCTAAACGAACTTTTAATGTGTCTTTAATACATTTTTGAGTCCTTTTATTGAAAAGTTTCATTATTGTATATAAGAAAAAACAAAATTTTATTGTAAAATATTTGGAAAAAAAAAAAATACAAATTGCAGTCGTATTCAACTAATTTTGGAAAGCACGTCAGTTACTGTGTTAACGTTTACAAGTTGTGAATGTATTCGACTTTATTCGAAAGGCCATGCCAGTTACTATATAAACATAAAATCTAAAAGTGAACTAAATCAATATTATTGATTCTGTAATCAAATTTGTAGTTAGATTTTTTTCTCTTTTTTTTTTTTTTGCTTTAAATTGCCACAGATTGGCTCAATTCGATTGATTGACCACCCAACTACCCTTCGTTCCCTTCCTTCCATGCACTTAAAAACTCTTTATGTTTTGATCAGGTTGTGAAATTTTCTTCCAATGATTTTCTTTTGGCTTTCATTTTGTGTGTGTGTGTGTGTGTGTGTGTTTGTGTGTCGGTGTGTTTCGTGTAAACCATTTTAAGTTGAATTTTTGGGTTAATTTTTTTTCTTAAGAGGCATCCATTCTCCATCCCCCACCATGACCCTACATTTGGTCACAATCGATCTCCATTATTGACACATTTTTGACAAATTGCCAGACGGTCAGAGTCCTTTTTGTACCGAAACGTGTCTGGCATGGCCAACGGACCAATCGGACCAACCTACATACATACAAACAATCATGGCAAAAGAAAAGGTCGTCATACACCTTTGTGATTTTGCCACAAATGGAAATAAAAAGGGTCAACGATTTGCGTATTATTTGTTTTATTTTCAATACACGCGCATAACCACAAAAGGAGATGGTTAAAGATGGAAAGTAGTAGATGGAGATATGGTGATGGAGCCGAGAAGAAAGAGTTGCATGATGGCTTAATGTGTGGGTGAGTCGGTGGGTTTTTGGTTTTGTATCGTATCGTAATGGTGAATGGTGATGGGACCCTTGTCAAAGGCAAAACGAATTCATTGCGAGGCAATGAATGCTGTTACGCAAATATTACCGCAATCGCTACGTTCCTTCATGCTATATATGCATATATACATACATACATATGTATGTGTAGTAAGGATAGTGTACCACGTTGGTCTTGGATTCTCTTTCTCTCACTCTATAGTTTTATACTATAAACGTACATGTGCATGTATGTGTATGTGTGTGTGTGTGTGTGTGTGTGTGTGTTTGTTGCTGTCCTTGCTCTGCTTCTTTAGCAGTTTCAGTTCATTTCTGGCCTTAATTATGTGCGGCACAGAACAAACAACAAATGTGCAAGCACAAACATGCACATACATATGAGTAAAAGCATGAGCACAAGTACAGTACACACACACACACACATACAGCGTAGTTAATTGCTCATGGCACTCTGCGCCACTTGACCGAGTGGCAGCATGATGTTGAAGGGATACGAAGGTCTGACACTATTTAAACTAAATGCCTACCTTAAAAATGACATTCCCAGCTTCAGACCTAAAAAAAAATTTCCACTGAATTCTAACAAAAAGAATTTTTGACATATTTTTTTTTTTTTCCTTTTTTGTCGTGTGCATTTTTTTTCTTTCTCTTAATAATTATTTTTTTTTTCTCTTTTTTTTGTGTCTCGGTTCTACTGTTGAGCCGGAGGCAAGTTTTTCATTATTTAAATAGACTTGCGATGGCCTTTGTACTGAGCTTGACCCTATGTCACAGTTGTTCCTCCTCATTCTCATTCACATTCTGCTCATTCTGTCTGTTTACTTGCCTATTTATTTACTTACGCCATTTTGCTAGTGTCCTGCCCCTTTCTTTCTCTCTCTCTCTCATACACACACACTCTAGCTCTATCTCGCTCTCTTCATCTCTCTTTCTCTGTATTGCCGACTTTTCTTAGTCCTACTTTATGTTTCTGTTCGCTGTCATGCTATAGCTTTGATGTTCTCTTATCAGTTCATCGCTCTGATTTTTTTTGTATCTCTTTTTTTGTTGTGTTGTTTGTTTCTTTTTTTTTTTTCTCCTTTTTTGTAATTTTGTTTTTGTTGGGCAAAAGTAAAAAGGGTTCGTTGTAGGTTAGACGATAGGCGGCTTGACTCTCTTTTTCATATTGTTACTGATTTTGATATAATCTTATAAACGATGTGCTTACGGAAGGTAGGCACATTACAATGAGTGGCAAATATTTGATATGGAAATAAGAAATCGAATCCAACAATTTCCTGAATCTACTTCAATATATTATACAAACATAGGCTAATGACATGGTTAAATTAAAAACAATTTACAAGTTGTAATTTATAATAGAAATGATTTGAGATTAAGTAATAAACAAATCTTTTCTCTTTTCATAAGGGGAGAAATAAGAAAACGATAATATTTTTGAAGCAGATTTGTTTTTAATAAAAGTATTTATCAGTAGATAACATTGGGATAGGGATCTACTCTTTCAATTGGCTCTTATTCCTCGTTATCCATCAGATCATGTTCTACTTCATCGTTGTCGCATTCATAAATGCCCATTCTTTGCATTTCTTGAAATAATTCATCACGTAGCAATTCCAAATAATATAGACGTGCATTTAACATCTCTAAATGATGTTCCACTGTTTCGTTTAACAAAATACAAAGTAATATTAATTGAAATAAAAAGGAAAATAAAAATTGACTTACGATCGTCAACGCTTGGTGAATCAACAATTTCTTCTTCCAAATCTGGTTGATCTACCATTTTGATATAAAAAAAAATTGTGTAAAATTTAATTCAATTCTTTTTTATTTTATTTTATTATATTCTTTCTATACAAGTTATCAACTACGAATGAACAGCCAATAGAAGCAAATGACATTTCGATAAAAGAAAAGTAAGAGTTGCCACAAGTACTTGTTAAATTCGATACTTGTCAATTTTCTTCAGTTATGATTAACGACAAAATTATTATTTCCATCAATGAAATTTAAACTATTAAGAAAACACATTTAATATAAACAAATTTTTCTATCGCATTTAAAGTTTCTCTCGCAGCATTGTTGATTTATTTATTTAGCTTTATTTTTGATTGATATATCAGATTCATATACTTTATCTAAAAAGGGAATCTGAATCCGGAACATTATTCTGTTCTATGCCAATTACAGAGATAGAAAAACACCTTTCTAGACAAATAAACAAGTTAGAGATATTTCTTACACAATATTCTTTGATATATACAAAATGTTGGAAGCTTTTCAATTAGTGCATTACTTCACATCTTCTACTTTTTAATGGAACTTTTTTATTTTTTTTAAATTGCTTACTGTTATTGTCAAAACGAAAAATACTCGCATATTCCAGGTATATAATGAGAGCGACAATCCACGACAAAAAAAAAAAAAAAGAAAATGCTAAAAAATGCCACATCCTGCTACTTAATTTCCGTTTCAAGTGAATTTCCTAGCTGCTAATTTTGTTGCACACACAAAAAAAGAGAGTGAGCGAAAGAGATACAAAGATACAGAGAGAATGAGACGGAGAGAAAGAGAGGGGACTGAGGAAAAAGACTTACATACCAGAGACACATCCATACCAAGACAGGGACATGGACATAGACATGGACTTAAGCCAGCCAGCACGTGCTTGAATACTACAACAGCAACAAAAACAAGGTGAAAAAGAAAAAAAAAAAAACAAAACTGGAAACGAAAACGAAAGAAAAAAAAAACAAACTGGGCCACACGGACACGAACATTGCTTTCATACTGTTTTCCCAGTGATTTTCGTTGGCTATGCCATTTGTTTAGCGCATAGTTTTCCTTTCCCCTCCACCCACCGCCAAAAAAAAAAAAAAAAACCATGGGCCAAAGCATTTGGCGAAAAACAAAAAGTAGGAAAAGCTTTAATATCCGCACTCAAAATGGCAAAAAACTAAAAAAAAAAAAAGAAAAGAAAGTCAAAAAAAAGAAAACCGGCAACAAGCTAGGCTATATACATACTATGCTACCAAGCAATGTCTATTGATGATAGGATGATAGGACACATGTGTGTGTGTGTGTGTATGTGTGTGTGTATACGTGTGTGGGCGGGATTCATCCTGTGGCTAACTAGTTTATACGAACAGAACGTGGCTAGATACAAAAACCAAAATTATAATGCCACAAAGAAAAAAAAACTGACAAGAGTTTACCCATAAATATCTTAAATATCTAATGCAAATATTTATAAAACATGCAAGTTATAAAATTAAAATAGAAAGCCATAAATTTGAATGCAATTAAGTTAATTACAAGTGCCCCTATGACAAGTTGCTGTACTTGATGCAATGTAATTATCTTACAATTAGGAACGCCTAGTCAAATATATATAGATATACATATATATATATATTTCTCTCTACAGCTTAAATATATATCTATAGATAATAATAGATTTAAGCAATTGTTTTAACAATTATTTTACCTTTATGTGAAATTCTAAATTAGAATTTTACTATAAAATATTTTGCAACAAAATGTACAATTGAGTTTATTTCAATAATTTACATGATGATGATGATGATGATGATATCATTGAAAGTAAACTGTTGGAAAAAGGTGCTTATCATTCAGATCTCTCATTTCCGTTTTTAGTTTCTTTTGTTTATGCGCTTTTTGTGGTTTTCGGTACATATTTTATATGTTTCTATCGCAAATATCTTTTTGGCATAAGCCAAGTGTATATATGTTTTTATGTATATATGTATGTCTGTGTGTGTGTGTGTGTGTGTATTTGTATAGTTTGTTTGTTGCTTCACTTATTCCACTTACTATTTCTGTTTCTGGGGCTCAATGGCAGTATTAAGCCATTGTGAGGCTTTTACTTTGCTTTTAAACCCGAAAAACTCAACTCAAGTTAGCGTCTCAGATGAAACTTTTTAGAAAAGCTGAAAGAATAAAAGGGGCAAAGGGCTATGGTCGATGAACGGAGGGGGATGTGGGCAGGCTGTAGAGGATAAAAGGGCGCCAGGGCCATTACTAACTATCATTCACAGATAGAGAAAGCGAGAGCCAGAGAGAGAGACAAAGAGTGAGATAGAAGTGACTACAACTGACTACCACCACTATAGACTATTATGATGGTGGTCTGGGCCTAGAGCCTTGAGTGTTTGCTGCCATTTTTAGGTAGAAATTGTGCACTCACTGTATGTATGTGTGTGTGTGTGTGTGTTTGTGTATTGTGTGTATTGGTACATACATATCTCCCTCTATACGAGCTCTCTATGCCGCATTGTTTGTGGTTTTGGTTGGGTTCATTGTCTGACTGCATTTTAGTAACTGCGGTTAGCATTTTGCCTCTGCTTTGACTCCTCGACCTGCATCTTAACTTGGCCAACTCCCAAAGCAGCCAAAAAGGGGAACTGGAACAACAACAACTCTTACTATGGCTGCCTCTGTTCTCTCTCACTCACCGTTTCAAATATTCTGTGTGTTTGTGTGTGTGAGTGTGTAATGTATATGCTTAATTGTAATTCTAAATCAAAACCACTAAACATTAGAGTTGGTCAGGAGGTGAGAGAGACGGGAGAGATAAATTAACATCAATAATAAATTTCGATTTGCAGCAATTACAAAATGTCAGACCAAAGGGGAGGTCTGCATTTAACATCAGATTTGGGTCTAAACACATACATATATGTACATAGAGATATATACTTATATTTAAATGTCATACAAATTGATTGATTTATTATGTATAGGGTTATAGGAATATTTTACTATTGCTACTGCTGCTGCTGCTGCTAATACTGCTATTTTGAAAATTATTCCACATTTCCAATAAAACATGAATACCAAACTATATATTTATATATGTATATTTTTATATATAAATATATGCACATATGCAGGGACATTTAGCTAAAATCATTGTTTATGGTAATCCGGAAGCCATAAACATCACATGCATGCCCACAGCAAAGGCACCACCGATGTCAGCAACCACAGCGGTAAGTTGAGTATAGTAAACACCCACCGAAAATGAAATGATGAAAATGTATTGCATTTTCGATACGATTTCAATTAATTAGTGCTTACATACATCTATATATAAACATATACATTTACATAGACATAGACATAGATATATATATGTAGATATAAATCGCTTTACTTATTCATAAATTACATTATAATTCGATTAAGCAAAAGAGCGAAATGATTCTCCATTTGGAATTCGATCTATGGGTAAATGTGAATATGTATAAGTAAGTTAGATAAATGACAGCTTAAATATGTCTACAAGCGATTAAGAGTATCTGTTATAGATATAAGTGAACATATGTACATACATACACAATTATACATGTATTTAGTATATAACATTTGTATTAACATTTTCAATTAATTAACTAAATTGATAGCGTTTGACAATGCCAAATCTATGAGATATTTGGATAAATAATTTTACTTTTAAATTAATAAATTTAATATTAGAATAGAGAAAGCTAAAAAGTAAATATATATATATAATTTACCTCTTAAAGTTAACAATTAGAGCAAGAGAGAAAGCATAAAAGTGTTCTTAATTGATAAATAATCTAACTGTCAGTCGGTCAGTCAGTTGGTCAAAGAAAAGCGTTAGCGGATTTATTTTGCATATATTCATATTAAGCCCTGTTGAAAATCTATATATGATAACTATATAATTTGATTAATCAATTTAATCTGTCTAATTAATCAACTCGAAAATAAACTACAGTTGCCCCCCCCCCCACCCCTTATGGAATATTAATTTCAATCTTTAATTAGTTAGTTAATAATTTATTTATTAGTTTTTGCTTATATAAAAAAAAAAAGTTTTACAATTTAATTTGATCTTAATATCTTTATATGTATATTTTAAATTAATTAACGTTAATTTGTTTTTATTTTTCCTTTTTTTATTAAATTGTTTTTTTTTTCCCCCTTCTTTCTTTTTTCCATTCTCTTTTCCCTTTTCAAGGATCTGGAAAATGAGTTAGATTCGGTTTTAGATAAAAATGATGATGAAGGATCTGGATTTGTATGTGTTGTAATTTATTTAAATTTTTATTATTTATTTATTTCTTTTTCTTTTTTCTTTTTATCTTCTTCTTTCATTTTATATTGCATTTATTTATTTATCCAGGGCGAGTTGCCTATTGGAACTGAAACGGTATTTAATGAAATTTATTTATTTCTCTTAATTTAATTGCATTATTTGATTATGATTTTGTTTTTTTGTTGTTTTTACCTTATGTGCTTAGGTTGGACTTGTCGATGATTTAACAAATGAAGAATTTTGGAAAAGTTTCGATAAGGTTGGTTGAGTGTTGGGGGGGAAAACAATAAACAGAAACAACAAAAATATTAAATAAAGAAAAACCCAGTGAGATGGAATGTTATTGTCCATTTTGGACAGCAATGATTGGACTTATGAGTGTTGACAATCCACTTACAGAACGCTACATAAAATTGCCACACAATTGGTCAATATTGTGAGTCAACACTGTGGTCGGTCCTTACTTGTATTTTGCATAATTAAATATTTATATTTAGTTTATAAGTTAATTGCACTTTGGTTGTGCGTGTGTGTGTGTGTGTGTGTGTGCAAAATCGATAAACAACAGCAACAAAAACAACTACTACAACTATTTGCACTCAGCTGACTTAATGAGTTTTCAATAATCAACAATTTGTGAAATGTGTTTCATCTGTATATTCTCTGTTTTTGCAGGCAACTGACATCTATGACGCCAGTGGCATGCAACCCCCCTCCGGTCAGACTCCATATACACACGACAGACGTAAGTGCATATATAACCTACGATCCCCATACAGTTGTTTTAACCAATCATCCGACATCCTATCCGAGAACGTATATACAGCAGATTGTATCCAACTGCATTCCCTTTTTGCTCCACTAAAATCTGGAGCAATCCCATTCAGATTCTGTTACCAGTTCAAAGTTGTTACTTGACCCCTCTGTGTGACCCTAATTAGGTATTTCTCTGTTAATGTCTCCTCTTTCTCAATTCTCTTTCGCTTTTTCTTTTCTCTCTTGTATAGCATATCGCGGCATCAAGGGTGAGAAGGGCGAACGTGGCCCTAAGGGAGATAGCATACGTGGTCCTCCGGGTCCACCAGGTCCGCCTGGACCCAAGGGTGATCCAGCTACATATCCGCCCTTCTTAGAGCCAACCAACAATGCGGGGGCTGTAAGTATTTTAAATTCCGAATTAAATTGGCTTTATCCTGGCAATGGCAACAAGGATAAAATAGTTTCGAGTATGCGTTGGCCAAGTCATTATGTAAAAACTTTGTCTACAATTGCAATGTTCTCATCAACTTTGTTGCAACTTATAAAACTTATTTTATAACTGAAAAATCAAATATAAAGTCCAAATTATTAATTGGAAATTTCCATTTACTGATAAATCACTTGGCCAAATGCAACATAATCCGCTTTTACCTTTAAAAAACGAAAAAGAATGAATCAAAGTTACCATTGTCAATTATATGGAATGCCTATATTAAGACATTTTCTGTTCACACTCTCTTCTTTTTTGTTTTTTGTCTTTCTTACACTTCCTCTGAGTCCTCCTTACTGTCTCTTTCTGTCGCACTTACTGTTATTTTCTTTTTTTGCTTTTTATGTCAAACTGTTCAAACAGAAATACACTGGCGAATGTACATGTAATGCGTCTGATATCCTGGAAGCCATCAAGGACAATGAATCGTTACGTGAAACGTTACGTGGAGCGCCCGGAGTCTCGGGAAAGGATGGAAAGCCAGGAACCCCTGGACATACGGTAAGTAGTCAAGAGTTACACTTAAATACATACATATATACGCACACACACACACACACATACACATACACATGCATATGTACAAGTATATAAATACATATATATATATATATATATATATATATATATGTATTTGTAGGTGTATATGTGTGTCTATGATGTGTGTCTGTGTGTGTGTGTGCTTTTATGTGTGCATAGCAATTTCATGTTAAGATGGCAACGGGTTGAGCAAAAAGGCAATATTTGACATGAATCTAACACATTTTCAATTTCATTACACACATCGTCCAATTTTCAAGAGAAAGAGACGAAGTTCGAGATGTACCCTAAGTACAGTAGTAACTACAGTAGTCGTTGTAGTTGAGTGTTAAAAGTGTTTGGGGGAGATAGAAAACTGCATGTGTTTTCTTACATCAAACATCATAATTTGCAATGTGTAACCGGAAATGGAAAAAACCTTCTCACACAAAACACACACACAGACACATTCAGCCCGACGCTCAGAGCAAAGAGAAGTAAAGAAAAAAAAAGAAAAACGAAGGAAAATTTCTTTATGTGCCAACTCACGCTTAAACACTTATCCACTCTGACTCTTTCCTCACTCTCTTTTTGGGTGCTACTCGTTATATTATCTCATCAACTGGTAACGTCTTTGCCAAACCCCATAAGAGGTCTACACACACACAAAGGATACTGTACGTGTGTGCGTGTATGTGTGTGTGTACATATGTATTACACTTGACTGTGTACTTGCCATTTACTCTATGTGAAGCCTCTATATCTATCTCTTTCCCCTTTCTCTATATCTCTCTTCCCGTGTGTATGTTTGTGCTCGGGTCAAAGGCAAAAGTCCACAATGTTACAACAAGATGTCTTGCCCCACTCCAATCTACTCATTCGGTCTCTGTCCCTTGCCCCCGCTCCTCATGCCTCTTTCGTTTTTTTTTTTTTTTGCTCTTAAGTGCTTATCATGCAACAGAGCCAAAAACTTTCTGAATCTAACAAAACCGAAAATATATAAGTATATACACTCACTCATTCATTCACAAAAAAAGAAAAAAAAAGAAAAAGAAACAAAAACAGAAATAAAAAGAAACCAAACCAAACTCCAAAGGGAATATTAAAGGAAAACTAACGTTTAGATATGATACGCCTCCTTGGTAAGGTTAGGAGGCATCTGTTATTAAATGCGCATCATTGAATTTGTCAGCGCTATAAATCGTGACCTTTCAAATCAAAATCTAGAAATTTGATTTAAATCAGTGTAATCTATTCTAAAGTAAGCTTAAGTTAAAGCTAGGTAAGGTTAGATCTAATCTTAACTATCAAATACCTAACACTTTTAAGAGAGACAACTAATATTTCTTCATCCTAAGGATCTTTGCTAACCTCTTAGTATGACTTAACAAAAGTCAAAGTCAACATTTTATAGATTGTCCGTCTAAAAAAAAGAAATATTTCTGTCCATTACTTGAGAAAGTAATTCATAGAATATGGCAAGTTAAAGTGAAAGACAACAAATATTTATTCATTTCTCTTACTGCTCATTCATTTATCATAATTTTCTTTTCAATTTTGTTTTTCTTTTTTTTTTTTTCTGTTTTGGCTTTCTATTATGTTTTGATGGTACTTAAACATTGTTGTCGTTTAGCAACCTGTGGAACGCAGCCTCTTCAATACATTGCAATACATCAAAAGGAAAGCGGTATGCCGCCGACGCTATTGCCTTTCTTTATACGCCTCTTGGCATTCCATGCGTACCACTAGCCACCAGCTAGCCTTGCCCAGCCCAGCCCTATGCGCCTTCCTTTCGTTTCTATACCCCATTTCTATACAACAACATTCTGTCGGACCTTTCTCCTTTAAGTCTATAAAAGGTGGGGATGGGAGACAAAGTAAAATATGGCAAAAAGCTGGCTGCTTGGCTTGGCATACCGGAAATTCCTGCGACAATTTTGTTGCCTTACTGCTAATCCCTTAACTAATAGCAATTAATTTCAAAAGACGACGATAAGCAACAGAAATACTTACACAAACAACAACAAGAACAAGAACAACTACAACATCACGCAAATGGCTCACAGCGTGACCATTTTGCATAAGATTAAGAACATTTTGGAGACACATTTTTTTTTTTTCTTGTGTTCCATGTAGATCCCAAACCACATGGCTCGGCTCCCGTTCACTCAGTAGATTAATGAGCTTTGGTCTAAAACGCAACGATTATGTAAATCGACCACAGCCAGTTAAAGCCTACAAAAAACAAAATACAGAAATCAGACCCCCTTCTCCATGCTCTTCCTATACCCTTAGTAGAAATACATCTAAATATATATATAAATGTATATATATATATATGTATCCATGTATAAATGTGTATGGATTTGTTAGGCCAGACTTATGTAGACGATTCCCATTTTATATATATTATACAAAACACGCCCAACTAATGTGATTTATTTCTCTTCTTTTTTTTTTTCTCTTCGCATTTCGGTTTTTCTTTAGGGAGCCACTGGCGTTCCGGGTGCACGCGGTGCCCGTGGTCCCGAAGGTGTTCAGGGGCAAAAAGGCGAACCAGGCGTCGATGGTTTACCCGGTGTGATGGGTCCACCCGGACCACCGGGTCCGCCTGGTTTGCCAGAGAACTACGATGTAAGTACTATGAAAATGAATTCCTTTTACTTAAACTTACTAATCAAAATCTAATTTGTTATCATCTCAAGTCTCTTGATTGCTCTTGCCAAGTTTTCATTATATATACATTTATAAATCATGAAAACTTATATATGTCAAAAATTATATGTATTTCTTTCATATAATTTTCAACTAAACTTCTTTCCAGAGCAAACAAAAAACTTTTGCCTTGTGAGAAAATTTACAAGTTGTTGTTATAACTTTCATAAAGACTAACAACAAAATTATTTTCATATAACACTTTGGCATGGCATTTCTGATCATGTGGAAAAATAAAATATAGAATTGTGTTTTTTTCAAAAAAAAAAAAAAAAAAAAAAAAAAAAAAGAAAAGAAAGAAACTTTTCATACATGTACTTAACAAGTTGGTCATAAAACTTTTTCTAACTGAACAATTTAAGAAACTAAATTGATTTCAAGTTTAAATATTTAATTGGTCACTTTTGCTTAGAAATCTATTAAGAAATATTTTAAAAACAACAATATAATATCAAAAACTAATTAAAAATTAATAAAAGATTCAAAGAATACAATTCTAAAGCCCAAATCCTGTATTTAGAACATAAAGAAATTAAAAATCATTCATATTTTAAAATTCAGAAATACAATTTTATGAGTAAGAGTAATATCTTTTATAAGGAAGAATTTTAAGCATCTTTATGCAAATATCTTCCTTTATTAAGGATTTTGATGTTCACAATTTGAGAGATCAATTTGATCTTGACTCCATTTGGTTTCAATTCTTGATTGAATGAAAATCGTTTACTATTTCAAGTCCTTGCCAAAGTGTCATTTGAATATTCGTTTGTGTCGAATATAAACTTTAAGTCTATATATATATATATATATATTCAATATATTTTATACTTTTTTTTTTGTATACAACAAAATATTGCAACTTTTACTTAAACGCGAATTAATTCCTTCAATCTAGTTTCAATTTTAAACACACAAACACACACACACACATAGTGTTAAATGAAGCTAAATACATGCATATGTATATAGGTATATGTATCTATATATGCAGCATATATATATTAGGATTATGAATTGTATAAACGTTGGTCATGTTTTACAAGCCGCAACAATTTACCCTTACCCCCGTAAACTAATTTCCTTTGGCTTTCTCATAGCAATGGCCCAGCCTAGAATTGTGAAAAATTGCTACCAGGATTTTGTTTGGGATTCCAGGCACCGGGTAAATGGCGTCACGCCAAGGAAACAGTCAGCAGGCACAAGGCAGCTGGCATCAGGCGGCAAACCGGCAGACCGACAACAGGCAGTCATGTAGTCGTCGTTGTCGTTGTCGCTGGCTGCCACCTAAATGGGTTATCTTAGCTAATAATCTTAAAACCACAAAGGTACACACAATGTTGAACATCTCGCGCAAAAATGCCGAAAACCTAAGTGTCTTCGGCACGCAAAGGCGCCAGCAGCTAACAGTATGGACTAAAAAGTATGGTGGAAATAACGCCAAGGTAGAAGAAAGTAGGCAAAGTGAAGTCAAGCCAAGTCAAGTCAAGCCTTGGGTTAGTCCTTCCCGTATCGTATCATATACTTCTATGCCCTTTCCATTCTGTTCATGGCCTTCCTCTAGAAAGCTTTGTGTTAGGGTTGTGCAGTTTGATGGGGTGATAGGCGGGAAGGTGGCTCGAGGGGCAGAGAGTTGAGTTCCAGCTTGTGGCAATTACCGTTATCAGCGCGCAGTTCGCGCAAGTCGCGCGTTTAAATGCGGTAACACGCACACACATATATACATACAGATACTATTACACATTTATACATATAAGTATATATATATATATATATATATCCCCTACATAGCGTCACCCATCAGTCTCGCATCCATATCGTTGAGCCTTTTTAACCCTTTCACATTCAAGAATAAAACTTTTCTCTCCCTTTTTTTTTTTGTTGTTGTTTTTTTTTTTTTGTCTGTGCTCCGCAATTTTCAACGCCGTATGTTGCCCTCACTCTACAAGCGATGTGTTAAGGTGGCGGTGGGGGGGGAAAGCTCTGTGCTCTGGGTGGGAGGGGCAGAGTTCGTGGGTTGGTTGGTGTTTTGTGCCGTAATCATTATCGCGTCTGGTTACGGTTATGAAAGTGTCAAGCTACTTATGTATGACCGACCCAGCGACCGTGCCACCAAGCGAGAGACCGACCGGCAATGCTCCGTTTAAATCAGTCGCAGACTCTCAACGCTTAGACAATAGGCCCGCCCATTGTTTTTAATGTCAGTCAGAGGGGCTTATTATCATTATAACCAACAGCAGGAGCACCAGGAGACAGTAGACACGGAGACACCAACAGCGACACCGACAGCGACAGCGATGTTTAAAAGCTTTTACCCCGATTGTTGTTGTTGCCGTTTTTATTTTTATTTTATTTGGTTTGGTTTTTTTTTTTTTTTTGTTCTTTTTTTTCGGCAAATATCCTGTAAAGCATAGAATTTGTAAGGAATATCTGGAAAGGGACATAAAAAATAATTATCAATATGAGAATCATTAAGAACTCGATTATAAAAAAAAATATATATATATATATATATATGTATATGAGTGAAAAAAATGAATTACTTTTCATTGGAGAGATATTATGAGAATATGAAAATAAAGATAAGATATTTTTTCTCTTAACTTTTCTATAAGTAAATTTACACCTTAAATTCTTAAAGAGTTCGCTTATTACTCTAAAAGCTTAGATAAATTTTTTTTTTTTTTTATTTTACATTATTATTTATATATTTTTCTTTTCAATTCTGTAACTTATTTAACTTTTTATTTATCTTTTTTCTTTAATTTTGTATTATTATTTATCTTTAGTCTTTTATTTTAATATTTTTTTTTTTGCTAGGGTAGAATTCTAGTCGATTACACTAAATATATTCTGTGATTCCCTTTCCAAAAAAAAAAAGGAAGAAATATTAAAACATTTTAACTCTGTGAATGGTAGGGCAAAGGGCACCATCATGTATGTGCATATGTATGCGTGTGTGTGTCAGAGATGCGTGTGCGTGTGTGTGTGTGTTAGGTCGGAAATGCTTTTATGTTTATTAAAACGACTTTTGATTGTTGACAACCAAAAGAAATTGAAACGAAATCAAATTATGTTTGTACATTTAAGAGTAAAAGTTGCAATATTTTTGTGTCCATTCATTTTGTAAGATCAATAAAAATTATTTTATATCATCTGATAATAACGACCATTAATCTATGCTTTATCATATACTCACTTATATTAAAAAAAAAAAAAAAAAACAACAACAAAACCTTATATATGAACAAACAAAAAACAAAACAAAACACTTTCTTCGAAACTCAAAATCACATAACAACAACAAATTCTATACAACTTTTGAACCATACAAAATACAAATACAAAAACCAAACAAAATACTAATATAACAGATAAATTGGAATCCTACCAGGACTTTCAAGGTATAAATAAAGTTTTTTTTTTAACAATTTAACATTTTTAAAGATTAACCAAAATGAAAAAAAAAAAAAATGAATAAGAATAAGAATTCTAGAAAACAAAAATCATTTACTTTTTGGCCGAAACGAAAAATTTAATGGACTAGAACAGCCACTCGGCGGCATCATCATTAGCCCCGCCCCCATGACCATTGCCCATTCCTTATTTCCTTACTCCTCCTCATACCGTTTTTTTTTTTACAAACATGGAATAGATCATTAATCAAATTTCCGTACCAGATACTTGTACACCTCCTACACACACATGTCCCCTCATCAAAAATACTTTCCTACCTCCAACCATTCCCCCCCTTGTCCTTGTTTCTGTTGTTTGGGGCCAACTGCTGCTTAAAAAATGAACCAAAAGAAAAAAAACCGAAACGTACCCAACATGTATCGAAAATAAATTGTACAACAAGCAAATATTTAACAAATTACTATGCTCTGCCCATCCCACCTATCCAATTCCCTATCAACCCAACTTTTACCCCACCATCAACAGGAATCCTTAATGGTCAACTCGATGGGCTCATTTCGTGGCTCAACCCAACCTGGACCCAAAGGTGTGCCTGGCGAGAAAGGTGATTCCGGTCAAAAGGGCGACCGAGGCGAACCGGTAAGTCACTGAGAAAAGTTCATGTCCCATAAATTGGTACATCTGTATCTATGTATATACACATGCACACATACAACATATACATATATATATATATATATATATCTATATATGTGTGTGTGTGTAGGTAGAATAATAATTTCTGCCCTATTGACTACTCAATTGATTTTGAGAGGGCGCAAAACGTTTTGTTCTCTTGCCATTTTTGTGTGCGGTTACCACATTGTATTTGTCCATCTTTTTGCTTTTAATTACAAACAATTTGAGACTGTAGCCACACGAGAATTTAGTTAAAGTAAATGTTTAGTAATTTATCATATAAGTATATCCAATAACATTTACTTAATTAACATTCAAAATGAACTTTTACCTTTTTACAAAAGACATTTTGGTCAGTGCCAAAGGTTATATACAAAAACAAAAAACAGAATGTTAGGTAGGTCAAAGTTAGCCAAGTTGCCTCAAATTAATGCTTAGACACTTTTACCAGAGGGTAAATGAATCAAGTCTCCTTAGACTAAAAATGTTTTACAATCAAAGTCAATTAGTATATAAATAATTATTCCCATAGTTATAAAACTTTATATACAGATCCCAAATGAACCATGATCAGTGGTTTTAATTAGCCAAAACTTAGCTAATCGAAGTAACATTAAATAAAAGTCAAGCAAAAGTCAGGACATGGAAGCTTATAAATCAACCCATATTATATATCTACTTATATATATATTTCAAGTTCTCAAAATATCCAGTAATATTTATTAGTCTTCCCTTTATCATAGTAACCCATTCAAAAAGTTATTTGTAGAACATCATTGAGAATCTAGTAAACTATTTATATCTTCACCAATCAAATTATAATAGGCAAATATCATATTTATAGAAAATTGATATACATATAGATAATATTGCTCTAAAGTTCTCATAGTAAGGTATTTCCATCTAAATTTTCACTCTTTTAAAAAAGAATTCATATTTTTTCAATATTTCACAATCAAATGGCATTTACCACTATTATGCGTAGACTATCTAATGATAAATGATTTCCTATTTTCAAACCGAAGTTTTATTGAGTTAACTTACTTATTTTGATGGAATTCCGGATTCATTTTTACCACTTAATCATATCACAATATTTTTGAAGTATGCAATATCTTTGATTACTTTGCCATGCTAATTTATGGTCATAAACGGAAAGCCTAATCATAATTCTTCAATGGCATTCGATCCAGTACGTTTTCTCTACGTTTTCACTTTTGGATTTATGGGCAAAACAAATCATTTATATATGGAAAAGCAGAGAGGCAGGAAATCTATAATTTGCCATCATAAATTTCTATCAGCCCACATATATGAGAGACGACGATGCTGAGAGAATGTTTGCCATGACTTTTCTGTATCGTTAGACCAGGCCCAAAGTAAAGCGGAAGGAATCAAATTGAAGGGGAGGAACCAAAATGAAGGGTGTCGTAAGGGGGGGAGGGTAGGGTGGAACAATTTGTTAGCATTTATGGCTCATTTGATTTTCAAGTTCTCTTATTGATATGATCTTCAGTTCATTTGCCAACCATTTAAAGCGAAAGGAAGAGCTTGTCCAGTTTAGTTTCCTTCAGTCAGTATCTCTTACTCTTTTGCACAACTGTGTCAACTATACGTCTTCTTCTTCTTCTTTTTTGCCACTTCTTTCTCATTTTTCAGTATTTTTTTTTTGTTGGTTTTTTTTTCTTCTTTTCGTATTATTTTCCTTAATAAGTTTTGGGCTATTTCAGCAGCTCATCCTGCTTAGGGAGACGCTTACTTCCTTGCCATTTAGCAGCTTAGTTAGAGATGGTGGAGAAAATACCCAGGCTCCCCTCACCCTCACCCTTACTCTTATCCCCACCCTCATCCAAAATCTCTAACCTCCAACCTTCTTTGCTCTGTCCTGCTCTTCCTGCACTCCACCTTCTGGCATAAATAGTTCTACAGTTGTTGGTGTTGTTGTGGGTTCTCCCCTCGTTAGCATGGCGGTGAATATATTTTTCTTTTATGTCCAAAAACCTCAAAAAAAAAAAAAAAAAAAAGCAAAGAAACGAAACGAAACTAAACTTAAATCTGCCAACTAAATAGAATGTGGGAAATGTCGGTAGGTAGTTGTTGTTTTTGTTACGTTTGTTACTGTGTAACAGAGGGGCTAGAGGCGTGTCCACACGTGGTCTTGGTTCTGGGCATTTTCACAGATTGTCAGGCCAACTTCCGGTGTTGTAGATTACTCTGCGAATGCGGTTACGCCACCTTCGACTCCAATTGCTGCCGCTGCTGTGTCAACCTAATTTGAGCACAAAAAGATTTATACGACCTTTGATATATTATTTATACGCCTTGTGGGCAGACAAACAAAAAACTTCCCCAAAACAAAAATGCCAACAAAAAGCCTACCAAAAAGAAAAAAGTAAAAATAAATACTCTTTTGTTACACTGAAGTGTTTATACACTCCCACTTGGGTGATAAAGTATCGAATGGCAATTTGTAAAAAAAAAAAAAACAAACAACACTTAAAAGTAAAGAAAGAGTTTCTTATAACTTGTAAATTTTACAAAATTCATATTAAAAATGTCTTAAAATTGCTTACCTAATTAGTTTACAATTAAGATATTTCTGTTTTTTTAGTTAAATGATCTGGAAAGTCTCTAAAACTTTAGATATATAAAGATATATATTGAATATGATTTTCAATTGATTTTTCTGTATGAGTTTACAATTTAGAGGATTCCGTTTTTAAGGTGGAAGATCTAAAAAAAACTTTAAAATATAGGCAATAGTTTTACCACAATTCCCCAAAGTCTCCAAAGTGCCCTTTAAGATTTTTCTCAACCAGTTCACAATTTAGATGATTCTTATGTCATGATAAACGATCTACAAAGGATCAGCTTAAGCTCTACAAAACAATTATTTAATATTTGGTTAACTTTCTAAAGTTTAGGCTTACTCAAATCTACCTCAATTCAAGTTTTCATTTAAAAGTTTTGTAAAGAATTAGGAAACCTTTAAGAGGATTCCAAAGTTCTTTGAAGAATAAGTAAACCTTTTAGGATAGTCCCGCTCAAGATAAATTAACAGTAAAATTGTATTTCTTTATACAAAAACATTTGAAAGATCATTTAAGCTTGACTTTAGCTTCAAGATTTCGTTTAATAATACAATATTTTAAACAGACTTTACCTTTAGAAGCAGCTTTAGTATACAATTCCATTCAATTCAATGTCTTTAATGGCTATAAAACTAACTTACTTTTGATGCCAAGTGGCCAAAACTGCAAAAGTCTCTAAACTTTAAATTAAATTGATGCCGATGCAATTTTTGTTTGAACGTTTCGTTACGCTTAAAAACCAATTCGCGTCAATTCAGCGCAAAGCCTCCAAAGGATTATAACTAAATTTTGGCAAAAATTTGCTAAATTTGTTGGCTACAGTTTGTGCCAAAAACAAAAAAAAATGTCTCCAATTAATATACATACATGCATAAATGTTTAAAACTCATCTGCCACAATGTCTTGACATGCCGCTATAATATTTCCTGACAAAATGATTATCCCACCCACTCCACTTCACTCCCCCCCTTCCATCTTAAAGTGTATAAATACGAAGAAGTTAAAAAGAAAAGCAAAAGCAAAAGATTTCTTGTATAACATTTTAATTCTGCGTAAGGCCTAAAATTTTAAGTAGTTTCACCTTCAGCAAACACACACACACACACACACATGCATACAAGCACACCCTCGTCGACTTAATCGTGCGTGAAATAAAAAGAAATTATGCTAAAGTTCACACATTTCCCAAACTCCCTCCTCCTTCTCCCTTACCTTTGTTAAAACCCATGCCCCTCCTCCTTGCTTTATATCATTATATGGCTTGCCCTTGATGAATAAATCGATTTTTTTTTTACGTTTTTGGTTCAGTATTTTTTTTTTTTTTATGATAAATTTACGCCTAATTTGTTGGCAACTGAAAATTTTACAAATATTCTTTTCTTTGTCGGCTTTTCTTAGAGGGGAAAAACTAATATTTGGGAAATTAGCATTTTGAATGTCTGCAAAACTACGCACAATTAGCTACATTTCATTAAACTTAAAAGATAGACAGATAGAGATGGATAGAGAAAGAGCAGAGAAGGACAGAGAGAGAGAGAGAAAAGGGAGATAGGGTTGTGGAAGGACACGCGGGGTAAGAATCTCATATGTGTGTCTGTGTGCGTGTGTGTGTGTGTAAGGCTTATTAATTATTCATTAGTTGGCATTAAGTTGAAGCAAAATTTGAAGCCAGAGGCCTGGAGGGCAGCAGCAGCAACATGTAAGCTTCCAGCAACGACAACAGTAACAACAACAACAACAACAACAATAGCGACAACAACAACTTGCAACAACAACAACAGCAACAAAAACTCAATGTAGGCGCTCTGGCAAAATTTATTGCAAACCATTTAAGGCGCTGATGATGTGGAAGACGACGACGCTAGGGATGAATTCAGAGACTCCATGAGAGAGAATGGGGAAAAACAGTGAAAGTGGGGGGTAAAGGGGAGCAAAATGTGGCGGCAACATATATGTAAGAAAATTGGGCGTGAAGGGCAACCATTTTCTTCCTGTTTACAGTGGCGCATTATTATACAAAAAGGAATTTTAAATAAGAGATATTCAAATTAAGTGAATACAAATATTATAGTTTAAGCCAATCGATCTAGAATAGATATAGAAGACTAAATTTATATAGAAACAAAGAATCTGTAGATAGATGAAAAAAAAATAATAATATTTAAAAAAAAAAAATTGTAATACAAATTCTTATTTAGATTTTATAAACTTTCGACTTGCTCTTATTGTTGTCTTACTTTTAAAGGGTTTAAAGGGTTGCCAATATCTTTTAAAATTAAATGCAAAGTACAATTGTTTGTGTAAATTGCTGCGTAAGCTAATATTTATTGATAGAACCAAATAGTTTATATAGAATTATAATATAAACTATTTAGTTCCATCAGATTCCATACAGACACTTTGATAAGAAAATTGACTCTCAATCTCGAGAATCCTTAATTTAACAAGTAATGCGCAAAATAGATGTTACAATAGGCAATATTCCTAAAAAGGATTTCTTAGACAATCAATATGGCTTCTGTATTATGAATATTGAACCACTGTAGTGTGACGCAAGTTGGCTCGCGCTTTCAAATGATTTTGTGTTTTCATTCTTGTCACCCAGCTATAGCATACATTTAGGCAACATTGTGAGCATATGAGTATGTGTGTGTTGGTGCGTGTGTTTGTGTGGGATATACAAAAATTGATTTGATTTCAAAATGAGTTTGAATTGAATTTCTTTTTCTCTCTCTCTCTCTCTCTCTTTTTTTTACTTTCTGTGGCGAGGACAAAACGTTTGAAATTGAGTTTTACGAGCAAATTAGGGAACCTCCCCCCCATTCCTACATCCCCTGCTTACAATCTGCAATTCTACACATTCTCCTGCTTCTCCATCCACAATTTACCGTTATTCCCATAAACTCATTGCTATTTCTATCTTTTTCTCTCTCTAGAGTCTCATATTCAATGTCTTAAATCATTTCTTTTACCTTTTTCTTCTCTCACAGGGTCACAAAGGTTCGCATGGAAGTAGCGGCTCAAAGGGTGAACCCGGTGAACCAGGAACACCAGGGCTACCGGGTCTACCCGGTCAAGCGGGACAACCAGGCGGCTACGATGGTTTGTCTTCATCATCTGTGGTTGGTGCGGTAAATGGAACCAAAGGCGATAAGGGTGAAAAGGGCATGAGAGGCCGTAGGGGGGGCTCTGGTCCAACTGGACCAATTGGACCGCCCGGTAAACCAGGAGCCATGGGGGATATTGGACATTCGGTGAGTAAAGCTGGCAACTTTCATGCATATTCATGAGACTAAGAAACTTTCACCCATTTTGGAGTGAAAGTTCACACACAAACGCACAGTCATATACACATAGTGACAGAACGGACAAAAGGACAAATAGACAGACACACAGACAGACAAATAGACAGACAGACGGACAGACAGAAAGAGAAAAGTATTTTAAGTGCATTTTCATCACGGTTATTCAGTGAAAGGCGCGGCACGACGCAGAGCTCAGCGGCAGCTCACACAATTCCAATTGCAATTGCAGTTTCAGCCATTATTCCGCCATAACAACAGTAACAACAACAACAGAAACAACATCAACAATGGCAAACTTTTGGCTCTAAGAGAAACATAGACACGGCCAGAGGATTGAAGTAAACGAGCATAGCAAACAGAGGGAGAAGAGAAAGAGACCAGAGTCAGAGCCAGAATCAGTCGTGTGCCAACTTGGCTAGGTTTATTTTCCCTTTGAATTTGACTGCCCTCTGCTCTGTCTCCGTTCCCGCCTCCGCACTGAAATCAAAATCAAAATCAAGCAACATATTTACATGCTGCAATTGCTGGCAATGCAAATGCAATGCAAAGTCATCCACAAACGAAACTTTTGACTCAAAAACAAAAAAATTAGAGCGAAAAATTGTTGCACTCGTAACGAAACGAAAACTATAAAAACTTTAACCATTTTTGGCCATAGTTCAACTGACTTTCCGGTCGGACTTAGTTGGTTGGAATCGCAGTTGCCAGTTCTTTTCCAAATATCTTGTTAGTAATGTGCTCTGATGTGTGGCAGTTGTTGCCAATGATGTTCCAAATATCCATTTGAAGTTTTCTACTTTACTTAGAAATAAAGGACAATAAAATGGCACTCAATTACGTTTAACAGAAGGCAATGACATAATGTTAAAAAAAAGAAACTAAAAAGGGAAAGCTGACTCGTAACAAAAGTAAAATAATTTTAAGGCAAACTATTTTAAACTGTATTTTGAACAAATTATTTGAAGAGGATTCTAGATTGAAGATGTAAGCTTTATATAGAAAATTGATCACAGAAAACTTTGCAAATATAGTTTATAGTGAGATAAATGATCCAAATATACTTTATATATATATATTCTTTAATATTATTACACAGGGACGTCCTGGCATGACTGGAGCCAAAGGTGAAATGGGACCCAAAGGACCAAAAGGAGATTCTGGCGGACGTGAAGGTGTAAGTATTAAAGACAGTTACAAGGATATGCATAAGCATTCTCTTTTACTGTTTATCTTATTCGTTTCTTGTGATATTTTTACAGCCTAAAGGTGACAAAGGTGATCGGGGACCAGAAGGTCGTGATGGCTTGCCCGGACCACCAGGATTGCCATCCTCTGGCAATGGTGATGGCAGCGGTGTACAATATATACCAATGCCCGGACCAGCCGGTCCACCAGGACCACCCGGACCACCTGGCCTGCCCGGTCTATCGATCTCTGGGCCAAAAGGTGAACCTGGCATGGATACACGTACTTTCTATGGCGATTCAAGCTACTACAGTCGACCAGGTAAGAAAAAGAAAGACCATTTCTAATTGCATTGTTGTAAATATGTACAATGTTTAGTTAACGATAAACTTGTGTAGTTGTGTTCTCTCATGATTAAAATCATTCTAATGTATATAACCGACATATAACTAGATACCTTTAAATCCCCATATCTTTGATACTTATTATTATGATCACATTAATCAAGGTGCTCGCTCATCTTTAGACGAACTGAAAGCTTTGCGAGAACTGCAAGATCTACGGGAAAGACCCGATGGCACAGCCGGTAAACAAAACTCAAAACCAAATCTCCTTAAAACAAAAAAAAAAAAAAAAACAAATAAAACCTTTAATTGTCTCAATCTCTCAATATATAGATAGTTCTTTCTCTCTCTCGCTTTTATATTGAAAACTAGTTTATATATATTTACATATATATATATATATATTTGAATGAAGGACCTTTTTTGTTCTTTTTGGCATGATATCTTAGTTTCATTTCATTTGTAATTAACTTTCATCGCTTATACATAGTTAGACATATTTACTTAGTTACAACTTTCTTTGCCATATTTTGTTTATCATCGCTAACTCATTTTTGGCCTTAATTGAGTCGATTTCAATATGTAACAGCATGTATTTGTGTGTGTGTGTATGTGTGTGCAAGTGTGTAAATACTTTTTCTTAGTCATGTAGTTGAAAATACACTGAATCATTTTGTACTTACTTACGCATATATAAATATGAAAATATTTGCCTACTTTATTTGCTCAAGGGCAAATATCCTTACGCTCAATTTACACAAGAGGTTTTTTTCTTCTTCTTCTTCTCTCTTTTGCATTTAATTACACCTATGTCAAATATATTCAAAAGACATTTTCCACCTCCCCCCCACCCATAGAAAAGTTAACCCTTCCAAACTGACATCTTCTTTCAGGGATAAACAGCCTTCAAAATGCTCCTTTCAAAAGGCCTTTTTCTATAGAATTTAGCTTTATAATAAATTTAAAATTTAACTAAAACATTTTCATATTTGTTTACATTAATAACCAATGTAAAAAACGTGTATATATTATATAGTTATCTAATTTAGTTCAAAGAACTTTAGAAAGTGTAACTAAAAGACTTGGAAATATTTTGTTATTCAAAGTATAAAGCAATTTATTTCAAAGAGCATTTAAGTATATATAAATTTTCTAAAGAACTTCTTTCTACATTCGTATATAAATTATATATATATATAATACTTAAATCATGAAAAGGGTAAACTAAAGTTTGAAAGTCCTTAAGAAGCACAATCTTTAATTGCAATAATTTGATTAGCAACTATTAAGATGTTTATTTAATCATTCAATGTGAGTGAGGGAGGGAGTGAGTTTATGTTTCAATATTTAACTTTTATATAGATAATTATTTAAAATATTTTGTATAAATTCAAACAGACGAATTATATCTACATTAATACTACAATATTGTACTTAATCAGTATATTTTAACAACTCTGATTTCATATATATTCGGTATATATTCAGAGTTATCTGTAATCAAGTGGCAATATTATTATCTTCTGCCTGTTAACTGCATGTGAGAGTACTTAAAAGTACATATTTTTTTTTGGTCGATATCCACCAAAGGTTTATTACACATTATTTTATGACATTTTTAAACATTTTTATATATATCAATTTACGGCATTTTAAAACATTTTGAATTCAAAATAAAATTCGTACTTAATTTTTATGCAATTTATAAGAACTTCTCTTATATTTTTTTTACTCTATTTTTAAACTCTATTTGATGATAATATTAAGTATCATTCTCATTATTTTTAAAATGAAAATGAAAAACAAAAACCAACCAAACAATTGTTACAGAAACTCCACGTAATTCGGGGCACTCACACAAGCACGATGAACAGTTATTGGGCGGAAGCGCCAGCAATGGCGGAGATGATGGTGAAAATTTACCCTATTCCTCAGCCTCATCGTCGAACATGAGAATTGTGCCAGGTGCAGTTACTTTCCAGAACATTGATGAAATGACAAAGGTGAGTCCATTTACTAGACCAGATCAGAACAGCTCCAAAAAAAAAAAAAAAAAAAGTTACATGTTCTCCATTGTTTTTTTTTTTTTTTCGCTTTTGGTCAAATTTATTTTTAAACGCAAATTTTTTGTTTCTCTTTTGTTTCCCGTTTATTTCGGGCAGAAGTCGGCACTGAATCCGCCTGGAACATTGGCTTACATCACCGAGGAGGAGGCTCTGCTGGTGCGCGTCAATAAGGGCTGGCAATATATAGCGGTGAGTTGATGGAATTGATGGGGTTGATATATTTGGCGAAACCTAAACAAACAAAAGAGTTTGTTCCACCAAAAAAAAAAAGAGAAAAAAAAAATAAAAATATGACTCGAAAGACGGGTTATTATTTTATTGAAAAGAAGCAAAAACAAAACAGAATAAAATGTAAAACAAAATTTATATATATAAACGGAGTGCAGACAGAAAACGAGAAAAAGAAAAACGTAGCACTAGATAGGCCAAGTTCTTTTTCAGCTCGTATGTTTGTCTTTTGCCTTCACTTCACTTCTCGTTTCCTTTTTTTTTTTTTGTTAGCCATAAAATAAGGTTTGTTTGGCATTGCCTTTTTATTATATACGTATACGAGGTTAACCCAAACAGTTTATAGAACTCATTAGAATCCATTCTAATAACTTAAAAGCCCTTTTGTTTTTTAATTTAAATATGGTTTTAGGTTTATGTTTTATTCTTAATAAAAGAGTTAATCCAATACCAAAGAACCTGGCTTATATTAAACAGATTTTTCATTTACTTTACTGTCATCTTTGCTAAGCTCATGCTTAGCCATCTTTTTTCGATTTCATAAAGGTTTAACTTTGTTTAATTGCCTTTAAAACTTTAACAAATTCTTTAAAATAACAAAAATCAAGTCTTAAATTAGTTTTCTTAGTTTTTAAGCCAATAAAAATAAGCAATTTCAAGCGGCACATAAAGATATAGTTTTTGAAAATCAGCCAAAAATTAGAAACGAGAGAATTTAAGGATTAATCTCTCAGTAAAAATGGCAAAAATCAAATCAAAATTAAAATTTTTTTATATATAAAAAACCAAGATGCAACTAGAGACTTGACTTTTTAAAATCAAGCGAAAGTTAATGCCAAATGGGATGACTTGAAATGTATTTTGGTGTAGTGAATAAAAACTTTTTAATTTACCCTCGTATATTGAAATGTATGTATGTATGTGTGTGTGTGTGTGTGGGTTTCTTTTTTTTTTGCGTTTTTTTATTTGCACATTAAATGTTGCAGACGTACTGACTGATTGCCTATACATGAGTACCCCGTCTCCTACACAGTCTTAACTCCTACACTTGTGCCACTTCTTTCCCTTACTCCTTATTCAATTATATTGACTTGAGCTTGGCTTGGCTTTTCACTTGTGTGTGTGTGTGGGTGTGTGCCAGTTAAAATGCTTACAAGAAGGCAAAAGACAGGGAGAAAGACAGACTTGACAGACAGAGAGAAAAAGATTGAGTGAGTGAGTGAGAGAGACATAGAGATTGACAAAGAGACAGACTGACTGACAGACAGACAGATGGCCTCAGCCCAGGGCCTGCCATGTGGCAGTTGCTCAGCTATACAAACATTTATTGACAAAATATAAAACATGCATATGCTGTGCCTTCTCCTGATCCCTTCGCTACCTTTTGGTGTGTTCTGCTGCTGCTGCTGCTGCTGCTACTCCTGCTCCTGTTCTTACCGAGCCCAGGAGATTGACTTTGCTTCGGCCTCCTTTGTGTGCCATAAACTTTGTCAGATTAAAAATAATATTAAACGGAAATCGAATATTTTATTGCAAGGACATTCCATTGAAAGACGACGCAATTCTTTTTTGGGTTACTAACATCACTTGCCAATTAATCTTAAATGTCGTCTTAACCTGGTTCAGCATCAGGTTCATGTCCAGCTCTCTCTCTCTCTCTCTCTCTCTCTCTCTCTCTCTCTCTCTTTCTCTCTTGTTCTACCATTTGTTCTCGGTCATAAGGTCCTGCACTTGCCACATAAGAACCACCGCCCATTGCCCTAACTCTCTTTTTCGTTTCATACCATTGGCAATTTGCCATGCATTGTGTGTGCGTCTGTGTATGTGTGTGTGTGTGTGTGCGTGCGTGTGGGTTAGAAATTACACGCAAAATTGAACGATTTTTCAATTGCTTGTTAAATATTAAAGTGGCCACTAAAAGTTTCCTGCATGAAAATCCAAGCAATAGAGGCAAGTTTCTAACAAAGAAAACGCCCCAAGGGCAACAAATTTTATTTCCCATAAAACTTCACAAACAACAAATGTGAGAAAGTTTAAGTATTTCAAATCCATTGTCATAATGATAAACGTTTTCGAAAATCTAAAGTGAAATGATCAAAAGAATTTCCATTATTCAAGCCAATTATATTTTTGGTTAACAAATGACAATAGAAATGTATGAGTACTATGGAAAGAGTTGTTTATTCTAAAATTGAATTCCATTTTATAGAAATCTTTAAGATAAAATCTAACAAATGAACAGGAATATATATATATATATATATAATTTATATAGCAAATGTTTGACAAAGAGAACAAAACTTGAGAGACTTATACTAACCAAAAGCCAAAACTCGAATGAGAAGTAAGAAGACAAAATAAACCAAATAAAAGAGAGAAGAAGAAAAGACATGCTCAAGATTCGATTTCCGTTTCCGTTCATTCAAGTTGCATACAGTATATATAGATGGCAGATGGTAACCGGCAAACCGGCAGTCGGCAGTCAGCAGTAGGCAGTTCGCATAGTGGGCGTGTACCCTGTAGGCTCCCCACCATATGCATAAGCATCAAAATGAAAATGAAATCTTTTCTCTTGCTCCCCAAGTATCTACTTATCCCTCTCTCTCTCTCTCTCTCTCTCTTACTCTTCTTTTGGCTTTTTCACTTATATTTGGTTGTTCCCTTTAACGGCAAAGCATTTAAATACTTTTTGACAACACACAGAAAAAAAAAAAAAAAAAATTGAACGCCCCTCCCTATTTTTTTTTTTTTAAACAAAAAAAAAAGCTGAACTGAGTGAAAGAGCTAACTCCTCCTTGCCCATGCTAACCGCCCTAAGCCCTTTCATCGTTTGGCCTTATTGTTAACTGTTTTGCATTCGTCTGAGAGGGAAACCAAGCAAGGAACCAAAAGCGTCTGTCTACTGAAGCTACTTGTAGCTTAAAAAGCGACTACACCAAACGCAAAGCAACGACAACGACGACAGCGACAACGACGATGGCGCCAGCCTAATTAGATTTCAGTACACGACTCGACTACTTAAAGTTCCAAATAGTAATTAAAACTTTTGTCAGACGGCGGCAGCTTCGCATTATGACATAAAATTGACCCTAATTCAGAGGGATAGCAGCTGTATATGTATGTGTAGCATCAACCAGAGTTCTCCTATCTATTTACCATAGTACCAGTATAGTTGTATATATATTTTGAATGATATTCGCGTTTCTCTACACGTAATGCAAATATTTGAGCATAAAAGTTTCAACGCTGATTTCCATTCCATCATCATAATGTGTGTGTGTGTGTGTCCTTACTGAAATATTAACTACTTGAAAGAGTAACAGAAAGTATATGATGAGTGAAAGAGTTCTCCTTATTGCTATTGTTGTTACTCTTCCTCTTGTTTTATTAATTACAAATTCACCCTTTTAATTATCAATTCTTTACTTTTTGTTCGGTATCGTTACAGTTGGGCACTTTAGTGCCAATTGCTACACCAGCCCCACCCACCACAGTGGCACCTGCCGTACGTTTTGATTTGCAATCCAAGAATCTATTAAATAGTCCACCGCCATTGCTCAATACACCAACGGTAAGTTTTATAGAAAAAAAAAACTAACTTTCTCTCTTTCTATATTGTGTATTTAACAAACTGAACTACAAAAAAAGGGACGAAAATTCTTGTCATTAGCAAGCAATTTCTATACATTAACTATATACTATAACTAACTAAACACCAATACTTACATATATATTTATATACATACATATATATATATATATATGTATAAATGCCTGGGCGTAGCCATCATAAATTTAGCTTCAATTAAATATTTACTTTAGAGAGCTGTCTCAACTTGTCAATAGTAATATAATTAACTGTCTTTTGCAGTTTGAGCAACTGAATGATAGAATGAGATTGATACAGATAGGACTTTAACAGGATATTTAACTTTCTTAGCTTTAATTCGGTCAGCTTTTGGTCTCTTAAAAATTGATTTTTATTTTGTATTTAGTTTTTCTTTTGAAAAAAAGGGAATTAATTGCTTTAAAGCTAATCAGCTTACATTAAACTATATATAGAGTAGATTTCTGAAGTTTTGGTTTCTTGAAAACCTTTCTTCAATATAATATTTTTAAGCTTTAAGTTTTCCATCATTGAAATGATATCAAACTGTTTTACAATGGTTTTGAGGTTTTGAGTTTAAAAAAAACTTTATACAAAGCTTAAAAAAACAAGTAAATTCAAATATTTGTTAATTTTTTAAAGTCTTTACATCATTTATATTATCATTACATACGGTTTTTAATATTTACATCAATGTCTTTACATCATTAAAAATTTCTAAAAAAGTATTCAAAATTAGTTTAGTTATAGAATTAGTTAGTTTAATAGATTCAATGACATTTTAAAGCTAAAATTCCCACAAACAAATGGAGTTTAAATTTTCAAAATAATTTAAAAATTGAGGTTAGGTTAGAGCCCAATAAAGCTGCGATTAATATTACAAAATTAAATTTCTTATAAGCAAATAAAATAGCCAAAATTTGCATATAACAAATGATATATATATATTTATTTGATACATGCAAATTTTAGACATTTATTTATGATTATGAAGTTGTTCCAAAGTTAATTAATTAAATTTTTTATAAATATTCTACTAAAGTTAAAAATTTCATTTAAAATCAAATTGATATTTGAAAAAAGAAAATTGATATTAGCAAACGATTTCATTAGGGAAATTTCATTTTCTAAAGCTAAAAAATATAGTTTAAATCTAAATTTAAAAATTAAAAGATATAGTTCTAGATTTTAGTTAAATTTGTTTGACTTTTCAATGATGGCCTACGTCCTTGCCTACCTTTTACAATGTTATTCACACAGACACTGACACATCTATACCCTAACTATACCCTTTAAACCATAATAAAAAAAAGCCAATATAAAATAGAATCCAACTTTTAACACACGCACACACACAATTGTTCCTATACAATATATATATATATATATTTTTAAATAAAATAATATATTTATATATTTAACGTATATAAACAGGCTCAAAAATTTGTTGTAATTGAAAGAAAAATGCAATTAATGAAAACTCATTTCGTCTACTTATATACATATTAAACAATCATTTACTACATACTACTAAAAACTTATTTATAATTAATTGTTATTAAAATGCAGTTTACAACCGCCCCCGAATACGAAACGGTAATTTAATATTTAATACAAAATATTTTGTGCACTCGTTCAATAAATAATTTGATTTTGATTTCGCTTTTTCCTGGTTTTGCCTGTTTGCAAATGAAAAATGTTTCTAATTAAAGGGAAAATTTTCGTAAACAATTTTCCCTGTCAAAAACCAAAAGCAAAAAAAAAAACACATAAAATAATAATGTAATAAAATAAGGGAAAATAAGGGAACAATTGGTGGATACATTTTCCCATTTTACATTTTAATGTAGCGCTTCTTTTTGTTCGTTTCTAAGTGGCTGTGTGTGTGTTTTTTGTTTTTTAATTGTCTGATCTGTCAAAATTATACACTATATATATACAGGGTGTACCAATGTGAGACAAAAAAAAAAAAACTATCAAATTAATTTATCACTCTCTTAAAAAAAAAAAGAATTATTGAATATAAGTTGACTTATTCTATTAACTTTGTCCTCATAAAGTCCAGTAAAGTCAAATTCCGTAACTTTCATTGCCTATAAACCATGTCCTTTTACAACGTTCAGTGATTTGAAGACGAAACCATTAAGGACTTTCAGTACCTGTTAAATAAAGTGATGGTTTTGTGTACTGACACTTTTGGAACAAACTGTCACTTCATTATTGTGCTATAAATTGAGGATTATTGAAAATGTTGTTTCCTGTCGATCTACAAATGTCGATATATATATATGTACATATAGGTATGTATATGGAACTGTACAATCATTGTCAGAGCACAAGGCTTTCCTTTTCTCCGTCAAATGTTATGTATAACATTTTGTCAATTCCTGGAAAAGCATTTTCATGCCTAAGACAACGCGAGACTTAAATAAATTTAGAGCGTCTTTTGTCCTTTTTAACTGACTTTTATGTCTAACAATGAAACCAAAAAAGTGGCTTATCACAGGAAACACAAAATTCGAAAGCAGCCATCACTTCTGGCATTCTAAAATGATTCTGGTTTAAGTCCAAATAAAGTCCTTTTGGTATGTAAATTTAAAAATTGTTAAGAAAAAAAGAAGATAATTTCATAGTTTTATGGCTTGTTTTTGTATTTGGAGGCACCCTGTTTATATGAATAGATCCTATATAGATTTGTGTTTTTTGTATCTCTACTACTTTATCACTTTCTCTCTCTCTCTATATATATATATATATATAAATATATATCTCAGCTGTAAAAAATAAATACATTCAAGTTGAGAATTTTTTCTATGAAAACAACATAAATTTGTTTATTTATTTTTTTTTTTCTCTCCAACTAAACAAAAAAAATTTTGTACAAAATTCTTCTCTCATGCTCTCTCCATTTCTTCTGGTTGAAAAAAAAAAAAAAAAACACAAAACGAAAATTGTCGATTTCTAGTGGTATCCGCGAATGGTGAGTTCCTATGACCCATCCGTCCCCCCTTACCCCCTTTTAAGCAAACCCATACTGCTGCCCCCCTATCTAAGTATACATTCAATTCAATTTTAGGCAAATTCCCGTTGCCCGCCCATCAACCCAATGCCCAAAGACTCCTTCCATTCTCCATTTTCTCCTTACCCATTTAATTTTCCTATTTATTGAAATATTTTTTTACCCCCCGCCCACAACCCTACCTCCCATCTCCCACCTCCCTCATTTTCCTCATACAATGGCCGCAATTTTATTCCTCATCCATATCCCTTAGATATAAGAATATCTGGCTATTAAATTCTATATTAATTAGATCTTGAAAATGTTTGACATAAATTCCAACATTAATTTTCATTCTCATTTTCTATGTGCGTGTGTGTGTGTGTGTCTGTGTGTGTGTGTTTGTGTTCTCCTATAGCTCCGCATGGCCGCCCTGAATGAGCCCTATGTGGGCGATTTACAGGGCATCAGAGGCGCCGATTTTGCCTGCTATCGTCAAGGTCGTCGTGCCGGGCTGCTGGGCACATTCAAGGCATTCCTTTCAGCCAGGTGAGTACTTGCTGCCACTCCTACCAAAGACAACAACGATGAGTGTGTCTTATCTGTCTTTAGATTTTTTACGCGTATTACTCTTGGTCTCTTTGTTTTTTTTTTTTTTTTTTTTTTTTTTTTGCTGTTTTTTGCCCCACTCCTTCCCTAGTGTTGGTTTTTCATTCATTCTTTCGTTCGTTCGTTTTTTTTTTTTTTTTTTTGTGTTGTTGTTCGTTTCGTTTTGTTTGTCTTGTGTTTAGTTTGGTCTTTAGAATTAAGCAGAGTTTTGGCTAAAATAAATTTGGGTTTCCTTATTTTTTTTTTTTTTTTGCCGTCATACCAAACTGCTGCCATGTGGTTCGGTGTCTTTTCTGCTGAAGAAACTCATTAGCTAAGGCATAATCTTGATATTTGAAGCGTATATGAAAACAAAAGCTTTTTGAGAAACAATTTCAAGCAATTTATTTACACAACAAGAGAAAGAGAGAACCGGAATGTTCTGATGAGGGGAAATACATAAGAAAAAAAAAGAAAAGAAAAAGAAAACAAACCAAGACAAAACAAAGAAAAAGGGAAGAAAATGTGGGGGAGTGAAGTGAAAAATAAATAAATATAGGTAATTTATCTAATGTTGAAAATTAAAAACATGCTTTCACATGAGTTTTTATCCTTTTTGTTTATTTTTTAGACATACAAACATAATATGAATGAAAGCTTAAATTTGATTTTAATTAAAATTGTGGAAAACAGTGTTGAATAACGTTTCAAAAGGGGTCTTAATTTGAATTTATTAGGATTAGAAGATTGTAGATTGAAAAAAAAGGCTTTCCATTAATAGAAATGATGATATCTGGCATTTAAGAACAACAAGAATTTATATTCTATGAAATATATAAATTTTTTCCTCTATTGAATAGAGTGCAAAATGTGGACTCTATAGTCCGTCCAGCTGATCGGGACTTACCAGTAGTGAATACTCGTGGCGATGTACTCTTTAACTCCTGGAATGGTATATTTAATGGACAAGGTGGATTCTTTTCACAGGCGCCACGCATTTATAGTTTCAGTGGCAAGAATGTGATGTCAGATCCTTTATGGTAAGTACTATAAAAAGGATACATATGTATATATATATATATAATTGTTGATCAATACAAATGGCTTGCTAATTGCCTTGCCATTTATTTTCATACAAACATATACATATCTATATCTATATATATATTTATATAAACACTTTAGGCCCATTAAAATGGTTTGGCATGGCACTTTACCAAATGGTGAACGCTCTATGGATACCTATTGTGATGCTTGGCATTCGAGTGCCAATGATAAATATGGTTATGCCAGCAATCTGGAGGGTCACAAGCTGATCGATCAGAAGCGTCAGAGTTGCGATGGCAAATTGATTGTATTATGTGTGGAGGTGATGTCGCAGGAGAGGCGAAGGAAAAAGCGAAATGTTGGCCAAAGGTAAGCAAATACACACACACACACACACACACACAAACAAACAAACACACGCATATTGTATGTTTATATACAAATGTATGTACCAAACAAATAAACACCTATACACATCTGTCTATATATACAAACATACATACATACATATGCACATATATATATTACACGTGTATTATTGATTTGGCATTAAGATTTTATGGCCAAAACTTTACTCATTACAACAACGAAGTAAAAGAGAGAGAAAAAAAAAACCGCAATATCAATTTCTACCATTTCAGCCAAATTCTGGAGTTTAATACGGCTGAGGAATATGCAGAGCATTTAGACAATTTACTGAAGTAAGCAAGGCAAAACGAAGGCAGGAGGAAGAAGAAATGAAACAGATGGAGAAAGAAGCATACCAAAATAATTTACACACATACACCACACCCATACACACACACATATACATACATACATACATGAAATGTAAACGTAAATCATGGCCATGCATATAATCAGCGAATTCCAAAAGAACAAAAACCAAAAAACAACAAAAAAAAAAAAAGAAGAAGAGAACCTAAATACTCAGACATAAGGAAGAAGAAGCAATGGAAGGAGCAAGATGGTATAACGGAACGTTGAAAAGAAATCCAACTGCATACACATATAAACATGTGACTATATATATATATATACATACATATATATATATATATATATAAATTGTAATACTCGTACTACTTAACTATACATATTAATTTAGGCATATCTTTTATGTTCACTACCGACATCATCAAACATATATAACAACAAGGCAAAATGAAAGATCAAGAGAAACTGAAAAGAGAGAGGGAGAGAGTAAGAAATAGTAAAGAAGAGTAAAGGTATTTTGTAGTTTGTAATTTGACATAAAACCGAAAAATGGGGGGAAAAAAGAAAAAAACAGAAGTAAAAAAAACCTAAAAGCTCGTGTTTAAGAATAAATATCAAATTTTTTGTAATTTCCATCAAAATGACACACATAACATACATACATATACATATAAACTTACTGGCCAAATTAGCATCCTATATATAGCTCGTATCGGTAGTAAGAAAATGCAGAAAATCGTATAGATGTTTAGAAGAAATGCAAAATAAACAAAAATGATAAAAACAAAAACGTATCTAATCGCGAAACACACACACTCACAAACTCACACTCACACACATCCATATATATACAAAAACCATTTCTCTATTAAATGTATAAATGTAAGATTGTCTTTTCTCAATAATACCCTATCCAACGGTAAAAATGAAACGAAAGGGTATACATATATAATATATATATATATATATATATATATACAGTTTTTGTATGTTTTCTTAATATACTTTAAGTTAATTTTATTGTTATTTTTTGGGTCATTTCAAAAAGACTTCTAAATGTGTAAATTCTATAAGTAAGTTGATATACAGACATAATAGCTACAGTTTTTAAACTCTAACTTAATGTCAGCCTATTCTATATATATATATATATATACATACATACCTATATATATATATATATATATATAATTTATGCCAACAGATTTTCTACTTCATTATTAAAAAACAAAGAAAACCTAAAACAAAAGAAGAAAAAAAGTTAGCGCGCAATTCATACAACAAAAAATATAAAAAAGAAAAATTAACCAAAAAAAAAAAAAAAAGGAAAATTAAAATGAAAAATAGTTAATGATTTTTTTTTTTTTTTTAATTTTTTGATATAAACTATAAATTATTGATACTTCTAATTATAGTTAGTCACTGAAAATTTCTTTATGCATTTAAAAAGAAACAAAATATAAAACAAATGCATTTCCAAAACTAAACGACAAAAAGAAAAAAAAAAAAAAGAGTAAACAACATACAAACAAAAGCAAAAATTAATAAATGGTATAATTAAATGTAATTGTAAGTTAATTTTTTTTCAAAAAAGGAAATTACTAAGTAAATTTAGTGCAAATGGCAGAAAAATCCCTCTAGTCCTAAGCTTAAAACTATGAAAATGGAGTAAAATATAATAAACACCTAAATAATTAATATAATAATAATAATTAATAAAGCAAAAAAAAACAAAAACAAAAGCATATATTTTTAATAGGACTTTTAATTGAATGGATTATCTGAGAAATTTTCATAGATCATCTAATTTGCATTGCAAGGCAATAAAAATGTCACTTGAAACATAAATCAGTCATTTTACCAATTTTTAATTGACATTTCATTTTATTGTTGTTACTTTTTTCTAATGCAAAATCCAAAAAATGGGGTACCCCAAAGTCCCCCTTTATTTTTCTATAGACAAAAAATTTATTTTTGTGCAAAAAAATATTCGAAAAATCAAAGGAAATGCCAACATGCAATTTCTTAAAGTACCAGGCGAACATAATCGATTAGAACGTCGTTTGTTTACATTTTTTGTCAAAATTTTTTTACAAACAGTATTAATATTATGTAGCATACTTTTAGTTGCATACTAACCGTTTTTCAACTGTAATGCATTTAAACAGCAGCACAATACTTTTTGTTGATGTATTAAAAAAACAACAATAAGCAAAATACAAGTGCATATCGGCATGAGCTCGAGTTCAGTTTTTTTTTTTTTATATATTTGTGGCGAAAAAATTTTTGAAAAATCAAAGGAAATGGCAATGTGAGATTTCTTGAAGTACCAGGCGAACATAATCGATTAGACCGTCGTTTGTTTACATTTTTTGACAAAATTAAAAAGCTATGGCATGCTTTTACAGACAGTTAATTAATATTATGTAGCATACTTTTAGTTGCATTTTAACATACATTTAAACAGCAGTGTTGGACCTTTTTTTTTATGCACTAAAAAAGCAATAATAATAAAAATCCAATGCATAACGGCATGAGCTCGACTTTAGTTTTTTTTTATATTTGTGGCGAAAAAATATTTGAAAAATCAAAGGAAATGGCAATGTGAGATTTCTTGAAGTACCAGGCGAACATAATCGATTAGATCGTCGTTTGTTTACATTTTTTGGTAAATTATAAATCAATGTAATGCTTTTACAGACAGTTAGATAATTTCATGTAGCATACTTTTAAGAGCTTACAAACCGTTTTTGATGCCTAATGCATTTGATTAGTAAATAAATGGCAAAGCAAATTTGAAAGGGCGCGTAATAATTTTTTTACGGCATTTGAAGACTATACAAACCGTTTGACAGCAATCAAACAACATTTTAATTACATTTTTCTTTTTTAAAACTTTAAGATTATAGATTGATATACATCGAATTATTGTAAAGATTTACAACAAATTCCAAATTATGCTTTTTAAATACATATAAATTTTACAAAATTTTAAGTTGTAGTTTTTCTCGTGCGTATACATTTTCAATTGAAGAATGGGAACAAGGTTAAAAAGGCATTTAAATAACGACACATCTACATCAAAAACGGATGGCAAAATGTAAACTCTTTCTGGTATGTACGATTGCCATGCCATGCAGCAGAACGTTTCCCAAAATACTTAGCTTTGTATTACAAGAACAGCCAATTATGTCATCGTAGTTTGAAAGCATCGCCCGTCATGTGGTGCACCTTGCAACTTCCGTTAGTTAAATCTGCATGAAAAGAAACAAGATTTGACTTCGTTTAATATGCGAAAGCTAAAGCAGCTAGCTAGTCCTTACAAAAGTAGACTTCTACCACCATGTCGAACAATGGAGGACTCACATGGCACGTTGTGGTTACACACAGATGGTGTGCATTGTGTCTGTGTAAATATGCATGAAATCAAAATAAAAAATAATATGTTGTTAGACTCGTTATTGAAAGGCGACAACGGAAAAGAGGATTCCACAATAATAAGTAATACTGTTGTCCTGGAAACACACGGGATTGCTCTTTGCCGGCAATTATTAAATAATAGAAAAATATTATAAATTCATTGAACAGAATGAGGTTCTAAGGTGAGTTCTTAAAGAGATTAAGTTTTACAACATTTTTGCTTAAGCAAATTCCAATGTTGATTATTTTATTTGTAAAAATCGAGAATTTTGATTTGCCTAGCCAAATGGTGGATAGATGGGCCTAACGTGTTTACCTCCAACCACAACCGTGTGAAAATATTTATATTTTTGCTTTGATCAATATATAGAAAACAAAAATTATTTTTGCTGCTTTTGTATTTTGATGTACATTTTCATTTAACTTTAAATCAATTTCCATTCCTATTTACAAAACACAAGCAAGGTATTCTTGATGGGGGGGCCCAATTTGTATGTATACATATATTTGTGTTTAGATATTTGTATGCATGTATATACATATATATATATATATATATATATATATATATATATATATATATATATATCTATATATATATATCTATATATATATATAGGTATTTGTATAGGTATGCTCTGTTTTTGTGTATTTGATAACCAATTTAAATAATTTTTCACTTGAATTAAAGCAAATGATTTCAGCTATCAAAAACCTTCACCTCCACCTTCATCCCCCTATTGATGCTTTATGAATTTCAATAGCAAATGGCATATACAGATACATAGTTTCATTTGCGGCCGGATGCCGATGCTGATGCGGATGCGGATTTGTATAGGCAAACAGCGGCGACGAAGACAGGAACGGCGACTGAGTTCAAGATGGAAATGGAGTTGGGGGGCGTAGGCGCAAAGACAGTGGTAAACTCTGTGGGAGCCGCAGTCGAAGCCAACTGTCAGGCCTGTCTGTCAGGGCAAACAAAACAAAATACACAAACAACACACAAAACCAAATCAAACCAAGAAGCCAAAACAGTTGCGATTTGATTTGGGATTGGGACCGTAGAATGGGAATCATGGGCAGGCGGCAGCAGTTGTAGAAGCAGTAGCAGCAGCAGCAGCAGCATTGCCAGTGAAACTGGAGGGATTAGGTGGTCGGAGGTTTTGGGGGGTCCAGCCAAGGTCTGGCCGGGGCAAGTCAGGAAACAGGAAACCGAACCAAACCGAGCCAAGCCACATAGGCACAGAGCAATCAAAGCAGATGAGCAGAGATGAAATTTTAATTTAATGAATGAATACCTAAATTTTTGTATTAGTTGATTAGCTGTGAAAACGAAACACACACACACACACATACAGAGACACATACACACAAAACTGTAAAGTTCAGCTTGAAATGAGCAACAAACCCCTAGGATATATAGACAGGTATACAAACATACATACATACGTATGTATTCTCTGCCATTACTCTTGTCTCCCTACCTCTATATACCGTTATCTCCTAGTTGCAATGGATTTGCGGTAAGCAATTGAAGTTGAGATAACATTTCAAACAGGAGATATGGGGCAAGCGGTAAGGACTAAGGTGAACTGAGATGAGCAATTTTCTTCATATTGGCTACTTGCTTTTTGGGTTTCACTTTTCAATTACAATCCTTGCTGCAGGTACCGAGAATAATGGTAAAGAAGTAAATGGGAAAGTAGGATGTTGGTCATGCTGCTGGAGATGGGGGAATTTACAGGGCAAACTTTTTAAATTCCTTTTGCCCTGTGCCTGACAATGTCATTCATCATAACACATTTAGCCGTGAGCTTATTAGATTCCACTTTTGTGCCCAGGCGCATTTACAAGTTTTGCCTGTCGTCCATGTTTCTCACTCTCTGTACGGTTTTTGTATTCGTTTTCGCTTTCCTTGTTTCCCTTTTTCTTCGCTTTGTTTTCTTATTTTCTTTTTATATATATGTATATATGTTTTTTTTTTTTTGGTTTGTTATTGAAAGCAGAACGAGAATAAACACAAAACAAGTTTGGCGCTGGCCCCCCAACAACTTACGCAGGCAGCATCAGCAAACAGGAGTTCAACATTTTGGGGCAAGGGTGGAGTGGCAACAGGGTACATTAGCAAATTAACTAAATATAAACTTGATGTTTAAATACAAGTCCATTAAGTTGATCCATCGATCGCAAGTCTAAAACAATGAGAAATTCTTAGTATTCTATGTTGGATAAGATCGAGAAAATATAGAACGATTTCCTATGCTAAACAAAAATAGTTTCCATCACAAAATTTAAAAAAAAAAAAAATGGGCTTCATCTCACCTTCACTCCAAATGCATTCCAATCCGATCATACAGAAAGCTGCCATTCATTGCCAATTCGCATAGGGGAATTTGACCCAATGTTGTTTTGTTTTAGCATTTGAAAAGTTTTTAATTGACTTAAAACCAATTCATAGGCTAATGGCATAAAGCCAATCAACTGGGACTGGCGCATGTTATTGTCCTTACAATCCTTGCATCTGGAAGAGTGAAAGCAGAATAAAGTATTACTTTGAAAACCAAATGCAAAATTTCGTAAAACATTTCATCACATTCACATACAATACCGGACTATAGGAATATTTCCTTTTTTTTTGTTTTTTGTTCGCCATCCCCCCATGGCATATAATCCGCATGATATGTACTAACTAGCTAACACATTGCACTATACTTAATGCTACTTGAAAATACCATTACACAATGTCCTTTTTATTGTGCTAGAGGGATTTATCCACAGGACTTCAACAAGGTACTTGTAAAAAGAGTTCTCAATTGTTCCTGTTTTGTTTCGTTTGTCTACCTAACATTTACAACAACTACCTTACCCCACTCACTATGCCACTGTGCAGTGTAGTAAGTATTGTGTTTACACACACACACACATATATATATAGAAAGACAAAGACTTACACACGCACATGCCTACGCCCCCAAATATACACAAACACACACTCATATGTATAGAGAGAGAAAGAGACACACATGCATACATATGTCACGAATAAAAACAATTTATCATTTAGCTTATCAAGACGGCGGCGGCAGTGGCGGCCTAACGTCCATTATTTTTGCGGACGCTATGCAGAGAATTGTTTTTTGATGATAGAACAAAACAAAACAAAAAAAAAAATGAAACAACGAAAAACCAACAACAATAGCAACAACTAAAACAGAGGTCTGCAAAAAAAAAAAAAAAAATCTCTAAGAAATGATTATTGTTCTCTAGTCTACTCTCTATCTTACTTTCTCTCTTTTTCTCTTTCTACTCCCTTACGCTCTCTCAGTCTCATATGTATGTGATTTCACACGATGTTATTGAGATACTAAATAGGCAAACTTCAGACCATTTACTTTACAGCTCGACCGGATATTTACTCACTGATTTTGTGTACATCAAAACGTAGCAACTGCAAAAGTATAATAAATGACTTAATTAATGTAATAGAATAGTAATAGTAACATTACTTACTTATTAAATAAACACGTGTTTAAGGTTATTAACCTTAATGATGATAATGATTATAATTATATCGATACTCCAATGCGATAGCAAATAAATTCCATCCGATAGCAATTATTAATACAGTGACATCGATTAAGCTTAACATGATTTCGATTAAGCTTAGACTGATTTCGATTAATGAATAGACAAAGTCGTTAGTCTGCCTTAAAAAAAATATTACATAAAAAGAGGCGTCAAAAATAAAAATATAATAAATATAAACTAATAATACAAGACAGATAATTTATACCACTTAATTTTTCATTTCCATGCAACTGTAATTAGTTTTGTGTGTCTTTCATGTTTAATTTTATTTTAAATCTGGACATGGCCGATCAAAACAGATTCTGGCAAGTTCATCCTGGCAAGTCGATTCTAGCATGTGGATCTTGGCAAGCTGTTTTTTGCTTATTCCGCAATATGCTTTTAAATTTGCAATAACTCAAAAACGAATGGCTTTTGACTAATATTATTATTCAAAAAGGTTGCTATAATTAAAGCTTTGTAGGCAAATAAAAAAAATAAGGAATCTACCAATAACAGAAACTTAAACCGCTTTAAGAATTATCTATTCTAGTACTTTAGACTTTCAATTAAGAATAAATTTAAGAAAATTTCTTAATTGGTAATTCAAGAAGTTTGCCAATTTTCTTATTTGAAGCAAAGGTTCAAAGGACTTAGCCTGTGAAATTGTTTGCGTGTTGACCAAGGACTCATACTTATTTACAATTGCATACATACATATATGCCTGTGTAAATAATTTTGCTCTCTTAAGAGAATACCAAATGATTAAGACATCAAATAAAGTTGGCATACAAGTAAAGCTTGAAAATTTTGTTAGTAACTGGATAATTTATAACTTGTGGAAAATACAGGTTTATATGTTTCTATAGACGAACGTTCGTATATATACATATATATATAATGGTATCTAATGACTTGCATTATTCGAAAATGCATCAGCTTCATCAAAGTTCATTTTTCGCTTAATATCTTTGGCTCATCTCAACGCACTTTGACTAGTCGAAGATTTATTTTCTTGCCACAGCAAACTTCTGGCCACAGGTGGGTGGCTTGCCAAGTTAGAGAGTAGAACCGGGCGCATGGAACACAAAAAATGGCTCACCAAATTTTGTGTGCGTTCCAAAAGTTTGACAATTTCTGTCCTTTATTCCTTGAGGGATGATAGATGTGGCGCAACGTATGAGTTTTTGCCTGCTTTCCCAACGTGTAACTAAAAACCAACAATTATGCATGCCGAAACCGCAGAAACCAATGCAATGCCAACAGCGACGAACGACGTCAACGGCGGCGAAACGGTAGCGGCTGGATTGGCGATGTCAGCGGTAAACAGAATTTGCATAACTTTGTATGGGAGCGGGTGAAAGAGAGACGGACTCTGTTTTTTTTTCTTCTTGCTTTTTTGGTTGTTGTTGTTGTTGTTGCAACGCAGCTTGCCATAGCCACAAAATCATTCATATATGCAACACGCACACAGACACACATACACACACGCACACAGACAATGTCAGTGAGCCCGTCAACATTTCAACTTGTCAGGCGAACCAAACACATGGAGCCGCAGACTTCACCGAAGACGTTGCCCCAAGGCGAAAACGTGGCTTGGCCTACCTTCAATTTGTGTGCCGTGACTCCATTTCCCTGCAAAAAGAAACACCACCCCTCCGCCCGCCATCATAAACCAAACTAACAACTTGCCTGCCCTTCCTCCTTGCATTCTTTCAGCACACACACACACACACACACACACATACACAAACACATATACATATACACAGACGTCTTTTGCAACGTATTATTTCAGTTACGTTTTGGCGGAAATGCAACTGAAAACTTGCAATTTGTTTGACGTTTTGGTATTTTTCGTATGAATTTATAATGCTTCTATGCTCGAAACATCCTTACCTCCCTCTGTCCCTATATATACCTCTATACAAACGCTCCATCAACAAGCGACTTCAACACCTGCCATTTATTGTTCATGTTGTTGTTGCTGCATTTTGTTTGTTTGTTTGTTTGTTGGTTGGTTTGTTGTTCGTTCGTTGGTTAGTTCCTTGGCTGTTGATTTATAATGCAGTCAACGGAGTACCGCCTCAAAGGTTTATTGATATATCAGACGGCATCATGATTAGGCAAAAAGTCAAGTAATATATATGTACATAGATGTGTTGTACCATCTATCCTCCTTCTTCTAGTAACCTATTCCCAGTCATACACACACACACACACACACATACAGACACAATGACACATACTCACATTCATACATATGCGTATTTATGTTAACACACAAAAGGTAGCAACTTTTAATTGAAAAACTTGAGCACTTACAACTTGCCAGCGATATAGCCCTCATCAACTTCCAGTAACTCTCTATAACCATTTATTTAAGGGTGGTCCAAACTGTAACCAAAATTTGAAAATAAATTCCTTTTGTTTAAACCATTCATGTAAATATTTTACAATTAAAACTATTTTACAGAGAACTTGAAGAAATCATCTATCTATCTGTATGTTAACCATTAAAGTTTGTAGAACTTGTAAAAAGAATTTAATTATGGGCTCAAATCTTAACAGTTTAAGTGAATTCAAGAAAGATACAAAGAGGGAGATAGATAAGATGTTCTTTTGGTTAACATTCTCTGGTCGAGTTATATATCAGTTAGAATCATATTATTATATTTTGTCGTATAAGTTCCTAATCAATAAATTTCTTTTAGGAATTTACTATATTTTTTAAATTTAAGAATTCAATTTTTAAATATTTTAGCAGTTGCTGAGAAGCAATAAAGCAACTTCAAAAAAAATATTACTCATACCACATGTTAGCCAGTTCGCCATTGTACTACTTTATAGAGTGCACATCTGAAACGAAAACAAATAAAAAATAATTTTAGAATTTACTTTAAATTGGAACTTTAAAGAACTATTGAACTAACTAAAACTAAAGAACTATCGTAATAGATAGCGTATAAATAAAAGTGCTTGATCAAGTGAGCAATAAAATATTGCTCATACCACATGTTAGCCAGATTGGACTCCTGCTGTTCCATAAAAGAATCATTTGATAAGAAAGAATTTAAAAAACTTATTTAAGTAAATATTTTTTAATAATGAAATCCTTTAAAGACTAAAAATTAGAGATTATCAAAAACCAGGATTTATATAAGATAAGTTGGAGAATACTAAAAGTTTTCATTGTTGCAATATTGACTAGTATAAACTTAAGCCCTTTTGTTTTTGCCACTTTTAAATGGAGATTATTTTGAGATTGGGAGCACCCTAATGCCTATATATTGTATATATTTTCGCGCTGTTTGCCTAGGTACCACCTCTCTATTAGCATGGGTGTTAAGTAGGAGTGCGGGACGGTGGAGTAACAGGCAGGGGTAACGGTAGTGATGGTGGTAAAAATTTAGCTAGAAGAGTAGCATTTGCCGGCATTGTCGCCGGCATTACTCAAGTTGTTAGCAATGTTTACAAACACAATAAGCAAATACTGCAAACAGCAACAGCAACAGCAGCGGCAGCAGCAGGCCCAATTGCTACACCCGTTCCCCTAAATCCTTCCTGTACCCTTACTAACTTTCAAGAAGATTGTGCTAGGTGAGGTAAGGTGTTACACATCTGAGAAGTCTTGAAATGGAGCAACTGGCGAAGAACTTCAAGACGACTCGGTCTGTTGACATAGAAAGTTTTCTACCTTACTTTTGCCTGGTTAGTTTTGCTGATGACATTGGCACTAAGCAAAGTCTGGCTGAAATGTTGGGAACGTGCTAAATAAGTTTACCATTTTCCATTTTCACAATTTTGCATATAGTATATCTGTCCGTTTTTCTATTATGTAGATATGTATATGTAGAGGGATTCAAAAATCGATTTGTTTTTTTGCAAAAATTGGTTTAGTTCAACTTTTAATTAGCAGTCAAATGCAAATCTATAAATGAAATTATGATTTTAGCTTAAAGGGGGATTATAATTGCAGTTTCTGTCTATATATGCCATATGCAAAAGTAAATTGGCTGTGGTGTGATCAGGGGGGAGTGAGTGAGTTGGTGGTTTGAGTAAAGTGAGGGACTAACAACCGGCGATAATCGAAGTTGACCAGCCCCGGCTGCTCCCAGTTTATCATATGAAAACCATAAGCCTATTAATAGGCACCTCTTGTCTACGTTTCCCCGGATGTGTCCTACTACCCCGTCAATCCTTCTACCAATTGTCTGGACTGAGAGCGAGCAAACAATTAAAATTGACTGCACTTTTTGGGTTCGTTGAGACTGGGTAATGGTATAATCCATTTCGCACCCATCACCCCTTCCTTGTGTATTGGTCAATGGGGCGTGTCATCACCTTGTGGCACGTGCTAACTCTATGTAACAGTTGCCAACTAACTGGCAATTTATTTACCTAATACGTATCTCTGTCAATCTGTTGGGCCACACACCATTTAGTTTAACGAAACATGGTCCTTTATATAGGGAACAGCTGTCTGTAGCAGCAACTAGATTATGATTTATGCTCTGACAACTTTTTCATGATGAGAATAAAATCATATCAAGTATACGCACAGGTGTCACAATTATTTCATCAACATTTGCCATCCTTTTTTATTTACTGACATTAAACTCAAAATTTAGTTAGGTCCTTTGAGCTTAATCAAGTTTGCCTGTTGCTTTAGTTAAATGTAAAAAAAGCTTTTTTCAGGCTTTCGGTTGTTGACTTGGTCCTCCAGTATGCGTCATAGCTTTAAAAGCTCAAAGGACATTTATAAGTAACTTAAATTAAATATAAGCTAAATAAGTAAGACCTAATAAAAACAAAGCTTTAAGCTTCTTTATATTTTTAAAGCAAAGTTTGCAACTAAATATATAACCGTTGCCGTTGCAAAGTCTTTGATTCTATAACTTGTTAGCCATGAATGAAAATTATATATTGTCAGTGAAATTATAAACGATTTCAGTTTATATTAAACAATCATAATAAAGTCAATAAACTAAGCTTCAAATAAGTTATTTAGTTTATATGAGATTTCAATAAAAGATAGAAAGTTTTAACCAAGCTGGTTCTGAACTTGGGTTTTGTTTAAGAGCGGAAGAAAAAGTTTTGGGAAAATGTTTTAAAAAAAAAAAACGGATATTCAAAATATAATATAAATATTTAAATTATTGATAAGCTTCAGTCCCAAGTTTATCAAATAGTCAAGTTAATTTAAAATTGTTTAGTTGTTAGTTCTGGTTAGTTTGTTAAATTCATTTTAGTTCTCTAAAAAAGTTCCCACAAAAAAAGTTTTTTCTCTCTTGCGTTTGTTTTGTTTTTTGGTTTTTGGTTTTTTTTTTTTGGTAAATTTAATTTATTTAATTGTTATTCAATATTCATAAATTGATGTTGTGTATTTTTTGTTTTTTCAATTTTAATATAATAATATGTAAATAATGCAAATCCAAAGCATTTTGAAAAGTCAACTTTTGTTTTTTTTTTTTTTGTTTTGCTTAACATGATCATCATCAATTTTTGGGTTTTTTTGTTTCTTTTGTTTTCTTTAAATTTAATCGAATATTTAATGGGATTTTTTCGTTTTTTTTTTTTTTTTTGTAAATATTTGCACTTCTGCTTTTATGTTTTTAAATGAATTTTTAAATAACTTTCAAATGTTAACGCTTAGTGTTTATGTATTTAATATAATAATTTGGTCTTTGTTTCTATATACGTATATATATATATACATATATATTTGTATATATGTAGTCATTCCTTTATCGATATTAGTAATACTTGACTTGAATAAATGTTAAATGTTTCGCTAAAAAAAAAAAACAAAAAAAAAACATTGTTACGTTTACAATTAAAGTGAAACTCGAATTTACTTTTCTTTTTCTTTGTTTTGTTTGTTAACTCATTCCAATTACCAAATTTTGGATTAGAGCCAAACAGTTTTCTATATGTTAAATTCGGTTTAACGCTAAATGTGTCTTTGATTTATATGTATATATATATATAGGTTTATATATATATATATATGTATATTGGTTGGTTTGTGTGTGTATATATAGTAATAGTAATTGTTAATTGTATTTGACATAGTTTTAGTTTAATTTTAGTTGGTTAGTTGGTTTACTTGGTTTGGTTGCTCGGTGTACAAAGTTTACAATAGAGAAAGAGTTTTTGTCTTCTATTTATTTGGTCAAGTGTTTGCAATTGGGAATACCCTTGCAGCTAATACAGTTGTATTAATCGATCAAGTATAACCTTGATTAGCATTAGTATTTGACTTGCATAGCATCTTTAGCTATTTGTTTGAACTTTATTTAGATCATATGTTTAAATAATGATCAATTGATTGATCAATCATTTTTTGTTGTCTTTTGGTATCCATTTAAGATCTGTATATAATTACAAAAGTCATATGAATAGATCGGTTAAAGACTGAATATCTTTAATATATACTATATGTAGCTGTAAAAGAGCAAATTCAAGTGTATGATCCTCTGGGGATAAAAATAAGATTCGTTTTTAACGATAATTTAAATGATTTTACCTTTTAAAGGACATTTTAATGAATTTGTTAGGTTTATCTTTACAATTTTTTCCATTTACAAAAAAGTCACTGGAGTTATGGTAGAACATTCTACAAATATCTTAACAAGGATCTACATTATTTGCTTTTATGCTAATCAAATAATAATGATTAGTTGTCAAAGAGAGAGTTTTTTCTAGGTTAGTTTCGATTGTGGGCAACTGCAAGGGTATATAAATTTCGGTATGCCGAAATAAGTTTTTGTTTCATAGAAATGTTGAAAAAATTTGCAAGAGTATAAGCCACTTCGGTATGCCGAAGAAAATGTCTTACTCTTGTCTTTTGGCTGATATGCAAGGATTGAAGTATGTATATGTAGTATATGTATGTGTGTGTGCAATGTGTATATGTATGTGTAGAGAATATATCAATATTTGATCAACAATTATCAACAATATATACTATATATATATATATATATATATGTATATATATGATGTTTGTTTGTGTTTGTAATACTTATGCAAATTAATTATTAAAATATCAATTCAATTCATTTAAATCTAATTAATGGGAAACAAATTATGTAACGAACTCTATACAATTCCTCAAACATTCATTTTAAACATTATTGTCCTCTGCTTTTTGTTTATCTTTTTTGGTTTTAATCATTTTTTGTGGTTTTTTTTTATCGGTTTGGTATTGGTGAAAGAGAAATATAGCAAAATATAAAAGGGGTCGAGAGAACGGGGAGTAGGAGTGACACTGGGAGTGGAGGGGGAAATGATGACAGAGGTGGATAAACTGGAAAAATTGAAAATTAAACTGTAAAGACAAAAGAAAAATTAATATAAATCTATTATAGATAACTTAGATCTTGTTATATATAAAATTGTATATATATATGAATGTAAGTGTGTGTTTATGTATGTATGTGTGTATGTATGTATGTAGTCTACATAAATATCAAAAATCACCCAAAAGCTGCATTTAGAAATTAGTTACCGACCACGCCCACTTATCACACATGTATCTGTTGTCTTGCTCTACATTAGAGAGCAGCGTTGCCAGCGATTTGAGGAGTTGCCCACTCCTTCACCTTCATTGAGCGCCATAGTCTTGGAACGCATTAGATTCAGATCCGTTCGGATGCTAGGTCTTCGGGCATTGGGTGTTACAACCCCACAGGCATCACTAAACCTTCGCTTAATGGACAAGGCATTCTTTTTGCTACTGCCACCGCCCACATTGCCAGCCCCATGGGGTGGCAATGGCGATGGGGCACCAAATACGGAAACCAAACGACGATGATGATTTGGTGTCATTTCCAGCGGCAAATTGGAAACCATAAAGAGAGCATAAAACAAATCATCGATGCGATAATTTTGTCTGGCCGAGCACTCTACAAAAGTACAACAATTATCCTGTCCAGCTATATAGCCCATTACCTCATCGAGTTGGACCGTCCTTGTGGCACAGAAAGAGGGAGCATTAGATAAATGGATAGATATGAAAAGAAAGAAAGAAAATAGCCATTAGGGAAAATGTTCTTGCATTTAATGTTAAAGTTTCCAACTTACTTAAAATCCCGATCACATTTGTTCCCAGCCAGTATCATAGGTATTTTGGGTAGACTCTTCTTTTTGAATCCAGATCCAGGATTTAGAGCTGCCCATTTCGTCTCCAATATATTTTCACGTAGGCGTACCACCTCCTCAAAAGACTCACGCGAATCCATGCTAAAAACGAGTATGAAGAGATCGCCTGCAATGTGAAGGGTCATAAAAATCCCAACATTAATCGTCATTTGATTTAGCTAAGGCAAATTTATGGCTTATCTATGCATCTATGATGGACCCCTCTGGCCATACCAGAGACGTCTAACACAGAGGGGTCGGGCAGTTAAGTGAGGCATGAGTGCACAGACAATCAAAATTGTGTTCTTAGACAAATTGTATGTGCCATTTGACTTGTAGTGTAGCTTAACAAGCTCATAAATTAGGCAAACAGATGACTATGAAATTTACATACACATAACATCCGCCAAATCTCATAGACCAGGGATGGATGCAACTATGAGAGTATTACCACGGTAAGAACATATCTTATTAAAGCTAAGACGAATTGTTTAAGATTAAAACTACTTTAAATTACCTATCAAGTTTCGATACCAAATTTTGGTAAATAATTTATTTATTTCTTGGAAAATTGATTTCAATTTGTTGAGTTTTTGGCCTACGCCTCTGATTTAGGTCCTATGGTTTTTCTGCATTGGTTTCGGCCTTAGTATAGGCCTCTGTTTCTGATTTTGATTTGGCCAAAAGCTCATCGCTGTGTCCCTAGCCAACAGCTGCGACTGATTTTTATGATAATTTATAGGACATTAAATAGGAAACTAAGGGCCACTCGCACCAACTTAAGTGATGAGACGTGAGAGAGATTTAACTGTATGTACAAACATATATATATATATATAATATATACATATGTATGTATGTTTAGAATGTATTTCTCTATATATATTTGGTCATGGTCTCACCCGTTAGAAATGACAGACGACGCATTGCGGGAAATGGATGATAGCCAGAAGTATCCAAAATGTCCAATTGAAAGACCTCATTTCGTATGCGATACAATTTACGATGAAATTCCTCAATGGTGGGTGTGTATGCCTCCTCAAAACGATTGCCCAGGAAACGTGCCACAATCGATGATTTGCCCGAGCGTGATGAGCTGTCCACAAGCATGGAAAGGAGGAATAGATGAAGATTGTAGTAAATGTTGGAACACACACACACACACATACATACAGATAGACAAACTGACTAACTGACTCACTGACAGATTGACTGACTTTAAAAATAGGAAAAGAAAACAACTTACCCAAGCATGACCAAACGGTAGCAATTTTTGGCCGATGGCAAACTATCGTCACATAGTGATAGACCAGCGCCAGGACCATAGATAAAATCATCTGCCTGCTCGATGGCATCCAAATTGGAATGATGTTCCAACATATGGGCCTGATGCAATTCAGCAGTGGTTACAATGCGGCTGCTTGTTACAGCTCCATTACTGCCGCTTGCCGAATCATCCAGAAAGGTGACCACATGGGAGGCAGTAACCTGTGAGCCAATGCCTGTTGCTGTTGTCGTTGCCTCTTCGGCTTGAATGCCACTGTGGTTAGTGGTGGTGCTGCTGTTGCTGTGGTTGATGAGAGTAGTGTTGCCTCTGTTTGTCAGTTGATTGCTTTTGCTAGTGTTGTTGTTACGTGCATTTGCGTTTCCCGTTCCTGTTCCTGTTCCCGTTCCCGTTCCTGGTTCGTTTAGTGCCACATCAACGTAGTTGTTGTTATTGCTGCGTGCACAAAACCAATTTTTACAGCGATACATTTTGACTGTGTCATTTCCGCCAACTTTAATAGCTGTCCTGTATCACCACCCCACCACTTCCACCCACACTCTTTCCTTTGCTTCTTTGATGATGTTCTCTCTCTTTTTTTTTTTTTGTTTATTCTGGGGGTGTTGATTGGTTGCTGTTACTATAACTGTTACTATAACTGGTTGCTGTTGTTGTTGCTATTAGTTAAGCAAGTCAGTTGCAGTTGCCTTAGCTGTTCTCTCTATTTGCAATTTGCATTTTCAATCATTCAACTTGGTCCTGTTAGCCAGCTGCACACATTTACATATGTTAGATGATTTTTCTTCCTCCAATTGCTGATGTTTTAATGTTGAGAAAGAGGAAAAGAAAACTTTAGCCGGAACGAAGCCAGCTGGGACTGTAAGTCGAGTAAAGAAGGAAAAAAAAAAGGAAGGGAAGTGGAACAACCATAAAGAAAAAAATCTCATAAATATGAAATTTCTTGGAAGTAGATTACTATTTTCAACTAAAGAATATTTAAAACATTTTCTCACAATAAAACAAAATGTAACTAATAGTAAAATCAGCTTAAAAATTGTAAATTGAAAGTAGTTAAATAACAATCTGTAAATGGCTTAAGGAAAATCAATTAAATGGTTAATTCTAGAACGGGTCAAATCAACTGATTCATCTTTAATCATGTAATAAAAAAATGGAAAAAAAAAAGTTTTCTAAAACCTCCTGTTTTTGCCTCCAACAATTACATGATATAGCACTCTGATTCTGCTAGCAAGTAGACTTTATGGAATATACATATATATTTTAGTTTTTTTTTTTTTTTTTTAGTTTGCAAACTTATCATTATAAAATAAAAAGTTGCATCAAACTGCATAAAAAGCAGTCACAGCTCTAAAAGGGAGAGTGAGAGAAACATCTTTTCGGTGAAGAGGTATGGCAAAAGAGAGAAGATGCATTAAGCCAGGTAATTGCTCTGGCAATGGGGGAAAACTCATTCCAGGCGAATAAACCACAAAACCCACACTCACACATACATACACACACACACACACACACAGAGGGAAAGAAAGAGACAGAATGGAGCATACAAATTTCAAAATTAGCTGCACACTGACACCATTAAAAAGGGCAAAGCAAAACCATTTGACCCCCAAACCGAATCCACAACCATCATCTGGTCCTCCTTTTTACCGCCCTTCAATAATGGCCATCTTTTGCAACAAATCTAATTAACTTTGTTTTAGCTGGTTACGTGCTTCGTATATACATCAGAACCCGGTTCCGGCAAAAGCCGCCAATGGCTCTTCTCATGCATACAGCAGCAGGACAAGCAGCAGCAGGAGCAGCAGCAGCAGCAGTATGCATTTGGTAGGAATAGTGGATAGGAAGGATGCAGATGTGATGATGATGGTGGTGATAGTTGTATGGGATTTTGGGTGGTAAAGGGCCCGGTGGGAAAATCAAACCGGAAAGTGCCTTAATCGAGTGCACCAAGAACATTTTTTTTTTTTTTTTTTATATATTTTTCGTTTTGTGCAGATTTTCCAAACATATTTTGTGTATATATGTATGTGTGTGTCTGTGTGTGTGTGCGCCTTTTTTCTCATTTCTTGCTTTTCGCCTCTGTTTCTTTTTTTTTTTTGAAATGCCAGCGAGCAAGGCAAAGGAATTCGAGTGGAAAATTTCAGCAAAAAGAAAAAGGAATTCAGCGCATAATATTACATACAGATGTGGGCGAATGGGCGTACCCACTCCTACTTCAAAAAAAAACAAAAAAAAAAAAACGGAAAAGAAAGAAAACATACACCAAAAAGGGGGTGGGTAGTGGGCATGAGTTGAGTTTGGCTACTGCTGGGAATAAAAGCCATTTAGCCCGGCAACTACTTGTAATGTTTTCATAATTGATTTCCAGATTTCTCCCCTTTCTCACTCTACCATTCTATTCTCTGTGCTCGCCACAAATAAACATATATATACAAGCATTGCATACGTGTATAAGCTGACTTTATACACACACACACACACACACACTTTCATATTCTTTCATATAAATGACTTTTCGCCTTTCTGACACAAAAAAAACCAAGAGAAAAATTCACAGCAGAATGAGAAGAAAAGTCATGAAAAATTCCCTAAGACAATGGCGACATTTGAAGGTATGTGAAAAATGGCGGCTGTAGAGAAATTACGAATACAGCAAAAATAATCAACAGAAATGACGAAGTGACTTTTTGTTTTCCCCATTTTTGGTAAGAGAAACCCACCCGCATTTGCCCAGTTAACAGAAGGCAGTTTAGACATTGAATAGATGGCAGTACGTGTTTGGTAGGCTAAACAAAACCAAAAACAAAACAAAACAAACTAATTAACATGAAAAAATCATAGAAAATTATAAACAAACCGAGGCAAGGCAATAAAAATTTAGAAAACAAAAAATTTTATTTCAAGCAACTTTACAGAATGGTAAAATAAATGAAACTGCTGGTTCCATTATTTGATGCCAATGATTAGTGTTATCCTGCTCTTTCTTATCTATAACTATTACCAGCAATTAGCCAAGTTTTGGAATAGGAAAGGTATAGTTTTGTAGTAAAAAGGACATTATCATTTTGTAAGCAGTAAGTGAGTAACTATTTCAACCCGGATAAATTGATATGTTAGCCACATTGATCACTTCAAAGACAAATGAAATCATATCCTTCCATAGGATTCAGTAATATAAGTTTTTTATAAGCTAATTAAATGAGCATCTAATGACACTATTTAATATACACTAACTACTATTAAGCTATTTACTTCTCTTCTTTAATAGAAACTTAAATTTTCTGTATACTTTTGGCAGATTTACATGATAGGGTAGGCAAATTGACTAACGGCAAGTAATGTGTGCATATGACACTTTTGCTGTCGAAGTAAATATGCATACTTGTAAGTGACACTCTACTACTGCAATTCAAATATAAGTACAACAACAACAACAACAACAACAACAAAAAAAAAAAAAGAAAAGGGAGGAAAAAACGGAAAGAAGAAAAATGTCGATGCAAATGATGTCTGTAGCGAAGCAAAACTCTGTGCAAAATGTATTGTAGAAATATACTCTTGTTAAGATACTTATATATAAATATATATACATATAAATGTCTGTGTGAGTGTTTGTATATGCATTTGCTTGTGTGTGTGTGTATGTATTCTGGGCAAAGTCTCTCTAACTGGTTGTGTGGTTGCTGTGAATGCCTTCACCTTCATCATACGAATTTTGCTCATATTTGTTTACAATTCGCGCATACAAATGTGCCACTTTTCTCCCCCAACCACACACACACACACAGGCACACACACATAGATAGATAAACGGACGAACAGTAGGTAAAATGTCAGGTGCCACTGGGTGAACTAGGTGCAATCGACACCTAATCTGGCGCTTACATCTGGGTGGCATTTTTAGGGTGGGGCAACAGTCAGTCAACACATAAAAAAACATAGACAAAACTTTGTTTGCTGCGAAATAAAAGCAAAAATAAAATAGAAAAAATACAAAAAAAAAAAAATTATACATTTATATATAAAAATATGAAACAGATAAGCCCCTGCAGCTAAAAAGAGACCGCGCAATAAACATTTGAGAATCGAGAATTGCGGAGAGAGATAATCGAACTCTGAGATGGAGGTTATCTCTGCCAGTCAGACAGGCAGCCGGCCAGCACCTGCTATGAAAAATACAAGCAAAATGTTTTAGTTGTACTTGAGCGACCCATCAAATTGTATGGCATGGATCCGACTTTGACTAGCAGTGTGGACCAACTAACAGCTGGCAATATCGATATAGAAGCAGAGGCAGACACAGATGCAGAGTTAGCCAAAGAGGCAGCCCATCAGGAGTATGCTGAAGCGCTTTCCTTGTCCAGTCAACGCCATCAACGTCATTGGGGAAAGCAAAAGCATACTATAAGAAACTTTCTTAGCTTTGGGGCCATTTTGTTGGCACTGATGCTTATAGTTGGTGCCATTTATATGCACTTAAAACAGAAACATCATCTGGGTCGATTGCACATCTATCCAAAGGAGCAGGGGCTAAATCATTTTCTGAATTCAGATGGTGAAACAGATACAGATACACAAAATTCATTTCCATTGGTCACAGCTCCATCTGTGGGTAAGTTTCATTTATTTGATTTCGATTTTCAGCTTAGTTAAATGAATTATTGAACTATTTCTTCTATCTCTTTTTCTCCTCTCTCTCTCTCTCTCTTTCTTTCTCCTATTTGATAGTTCATCATGATACGAAATCAAATCATATAGGACACCATCTATATAGAAAATAATTGCTTAGTCTTTTTTTTTTTATTTTGAAAAATTTTTATATAGTAAATGTTAAGTATAAAAATAATCAAACTCTTGGCAAAAGTTTATAAATGAATACTAATTGAAAATAGTTTTGGATGGTGAACAAATTTTAAAATACAAAATCGAAAAAAATATAATATGTTTAGTATGTATGTATATAAGAAAAGTCATTTTATATGCATTTTGGAAAATTCTCTCACAATTTCTATTTAATTTAAATTACATTTTGGTTTATTTTGATGGCTTTCCTTCCTTTTTTTATGAGCCTCCTACAAATTTACCAATTTCAGCCTTTCACAGGGCATATTTTCTTCTTTTTTTTTTTTTTGTTATTGTTGTTGTTGCTTTTGATGGCTAGCCAGTAAATCAAACCAAACCTTTTGTCTGTTCAGCTGCCCAGATTACAACGACGACTGATAAATCACAGGGCCAACAACTACTCGATGATGAATGTCTGGCCTGTATTGCATTGGTTGCCACTGGAAATAAGCCGGCCAAATGCAGTGGAGAATTGAATTGTGGCATCTATCGGATATCTGAATGGTATTGGCAGGATGCACAGCAAAGGATGCCTGAGTCACATAGCTTACAAACACTAGGTAACATACGCATACACTTATACCCACACACACACACACATTGATAATCCCTACACTGCCTTCCACTTGATCCCCCCGTGTTTTTTTTTTCTCAGATTATGAAAATTGCGTTGCGGAGGACAAATGTGCCGAGAGGATTGTCCGCGGCTATGTGGAACGTTATGAGCGTGATTGCAATCACGATGGTATAATTGAATGCCGAGATCATGTTATGCTACACCTCTTGGGACCCACTGGTTGCCTGAATCCCACAGCACAGTGGTCACTCTTTGAGCAACGATTGGAAATGTGTGGGATATGAATGGAAGCAGTTTCTTTTTTATTGTTGTTGTTTTTTTTTTTTTTTTTTTTTTGTTTTGTTTTATTCTTAACATTTCATATTATTGCATGTCACTGCCAGTAAAGAGTTAACATAAACAAGGCCAAAAAGTCATGGTACAATAACAAAGAGACAAACTTGTCATCGTCTAGCCCAGCCTGGGCATAACCATCGCCTGCAATGCATTGCACATGATACACGAGAAACTGCAAATGAAGGATGTATGTAATGTGTATGTGTATGGTGATAAATAAGAATGAAACATAGAAAATTGTAAAATGAAAAAGAATGAGCAGTATACCATACTGTCTATGACACCCATACAGAAACGCCATGTCGTTTTCAGTGTCAAATAGAACATAATGGCACAAATGCTTAGAAAGGACACCAGGCACCAGGCGGCAGTCATGATAAAAAAGTTTATATTATCCATGATATCAAGCTATATCGAGAAAGGGTTGTTTAATCATAATCACATAGATACATATACCATGATAAACTATTACTTATGATATGAATGTACGATGGGGTCTATATTCTTAATTATAAAACTCACCATAATATAATTGCCCAAAATAATTGAAATAATAACCAGCATAACAACAATTAAAATCGATTTTGATAAAGAAAAAACAGTTGATTTTTCAATCAATACTAAAAGGCCTATATTAAGACATTCAACCTACAATTTTAAACATCAACTGAATAGAGAACGGATATTAACAAGAATTTACCTTACAGGTTACATGTATACAACCAAATTACAAAGAAATGTTAACTTATCAATTGGATCGATCAGGGCATATACAATAAAGAGTAACACACCAATTAGAAAAATCATTACAAATGTTGAGCCACAGTCTTTAACTAATTAGACACATGTTGATCTGGTATCCAAAATATATGGTATACATATAACCAATAATTGAAATATACAATTGATATTTCTTACTTGAATATAGTAAACGCCAATACCCAATGCAAGATTCCAAATAAGACAAATATAAGAAATTGAATATAAACAATTGTTACAAAACGCCAACGTTCTGCCGGAGATTCACCCGTCTCTAATTCATCATTGTTAAACAACTAGACAAAAGTTAATATAATTTTGTTATCATCGATTTGGATTTGGAAACAAAACTGAACAACAGATGTAATAAAAAATTTAAACAGTTAACTTTGTTTGAAACAAAAACACAAAACGAAACTTAAATATGAAATAATCTATGTGTGAAATCATTGATACCCTGGAAAATTTAATTAAATTTCCATATAGTAAGCTAAATTTTTATGAAAGTAAGCGAAAGTGTCTTTAAGCTTAATCTTTTCCTTTGGCAGATTCTGAATTGATCAATACAATTTCATCTTTAATATAATACTTATTAATTGGATTAACTCATTCTTCATTTAAAACTATTAAGATATACATTTCTTATAATAGATTATACAGATCTAACAAATTGTCCATAGAGATACGTTCATAGTTAAACTGTTTGTGGATATTCCCCCTTTTTAGCAAGTATACCAACAAATCACTTCAGAATTGAACTCGACGGACAAAAACTTTATAATTTGGGCCACATTGCTCACTAATTGAACAAGGCAAGTGGGTAATAATTAAAACTTTTCTATAAGCGTAAAGAGAAAACAACGAAAGCAAACAGGATACATACATCTATATATATACATATATATATATATATATAAATATATATAGATATAGATATATATACATGTAGAAGAATTGTGTATGTGTTCGTGTTTCTATATAAGTAGGAAGAGACAGAAAAGTTTTGAAGCAAGTTTTAAATGATTTAGCGAGAGGTAGGAGGGGTTAGATGGGGCAAGATGAGCGAGAAATCGAGGAGAAGCCAAAGCAGGACGAAATGAGTCTGACTAGGACTAATTGCTGCCATGTCACATCAAGCAAAAGGAAGAAGAATGAAAAAAAAGTGCGAATGCGAATTATTTATATATGTACCTATATATATATATATAACATTTCTCTATCAAAAATTGCAATTTAATTGCATTAAAATTTTGTTTTTGGCTTTTAGGCTAAAAGCTCGAACCAAAATTTATGGATAAAAAAACATAATTCAATTTGTTATTGAAAATTTCATGGAAAATGTATTTTCATATTTCATAGAAGTTAAGACTATGTTGAATTTGCTTTGGTTTTTAGACATTTGGCGTCATTCTAATCATTCGATTGCATGACAAGTGTATATAAGTTGATTCAATCAAATAAGTAAATAATACAAACGAAGACACAGAACGGAGGGAGAACGAGACAAGGGGAGAAAGGGAGAAAAGATAGCATAAACCAAACAGAAATTGTATAAATGAAGAGCTAAAGTCGTTGGTGTTAGGACTTGGAGTAGAGGAAGGTGGAGGCAGAGTAGGTGGATAAACAAAAATAAAGGGCCAGAGTCAAGGTCTGACTTATATATATATATATATATATATGTTTGTATATTTTATACATATATATATTCATTATTATTTCAATTGAAGTGAATTTTATTTATGTATTGTGGTGATAATATTGTTTGATTGTACAATTGATTGATTGATAAATGAACGGCTTCGACCACAATGCGAGAGAGTTTCGTTTCGCATTTAAAAAACAATTACGAAATTCGCTTGAATAACTCGCTCAACTCGTTGGAAAATTCTTTACTATTTTTCATTTGTGTTTATCTCCCTCTCTCTTGCTGTCTCTATCTATCTCTTTTTTTCTTTTTCTCGTTATTTGCTTGCTTGCTCTGTCCATCTCTGTCCTGTCAAAGGTGTCAAAGGCAAAGGGTGTCGAGACAAGGGGTAGATCGGAATCAAGTGTAAATTGATTGCTTTATTGATGGAATTTTTATAGCGCGCACAGTGTGCAACCTGGCAAAAGTTTTGGCACATTGGTCAAAAAAAAAAAAAAAAAACAAAAATAAAAGTAAAAGTTTCACTTGCATTTTGGATTAGTTAAAACTGAGCCAGTCAGTCTTCTCTGTGTCCCTCGTCTCACCAAACTCTATTCCCCGTCCTGAATGCAATTCAAACTGAACTTAACTTTTGCATGTGCATGAATTTTTAGCACTTTTTGGGACCAACTTTGTTTGCATTGCTAAGGTAAAATGTCACAGAAAAGCTGAGAGATGGCCAAAAAAAAAAAAAAAAAAAATACGGTTACACAGATACACACACACACACAGGCAGACAGAAAAGACAAGAACAAAAAAAAGGAAGGGAAAGAAATTATAGCATACTTTTTGACTGGCGAATGCTAACAGCATTTTGTAAAATGAAATTTACATGGATAAAGGCAAACTGAGCAAGGACAACGACAAACTTCAAAAGGGTTTTTAGCTGCTCTCTCGCTGCTTGCTCCTGCTGCTGTCATAAATCGCCCCAAAACAATCAAAAAGTGTGCCACATAATTAAGTGTACATCAGAGATTAGCCAGGATCAGGGGAAACATTCACAGCAAGTCCCTAACATTGTATTCATTTAACATTTCGACTCGCTTTTTACCCCTTAAATGTCCATGTGACTTTGTCACACTTTACAGAATTGGATTAAAGGCTTTAGAGAAAAACTAATTACTTATCAAGAAACTTTATCCCAAAAGATAATATTAAGTTATGAGATAAGTGCAATGAGAATTTTAAAATTGTGTTCTTTGTTAGACAAATTTTATGTGACTTAATATTTAAAAATTTATTCTAAATATAAAATAAGCAATTTGAACTGTTGGAAACATTTTTAAATAAGAATTTATTAAACAATATTAACACCTCCAATTTCAACTTGTTCATATGAATGAACATGTATATTGCATAAAGTTTCATTCATAAATACAAGTGGCAAAAATATTGATTTGCTTAACAACACCTAAAACAAATAAAAGTTCCTAAGAAGTATCGATGCTCATTCGTTTAATACTTTATTTCCACATTACTTAACATTTATATGCCACACATTATTATCTGAGTGCCAAAGTAAAGCAAAGTACATAAGCAAAAGGAAATCTTTTGTTTATCCATTGTAAAGTAAAAGAGAAATGGCATGTGAAACCACTTTTTTTTTTTGGAGTTCAACCAAAAGTCTAGCAATTTATTTTGCATTTTTGTTTCAATTCAATCACGCTAACGAAATTTCTTGCCATAAACCAGAAAGCTAACAAGTATAATAAAATCGGTTTTGAAATGTAATTGAATAAGAATATATATAAGATTGATATTTTAGAATAATATGCCCAAAATTAATGTGAAAACTAAGTAAGAGGTATATGAAAAGCCTTGCTAACCATTTGTCCCTTAGGGCCAGTTCTACTCTTGCCCAGGCAGACGTTTTATGCGCATATTTAAATAGACATTTCTGTGGCCAAATAGGACTTTAATGTCTCCGTTATGGCCAACAGCTAAAAAGCTAACACTAAGAGAATGTTGAGACTCTCGACTGTCGACTGCCACACTAAAAGAATGCGAGACTCAGAGTTACCAGAGTGAAAGTCTGAGGTCTGAGGTGCTTCATTAATTTTATGGCCACTCTGTGTCTTTTAGCCCGTTGTCTTTACGCTTTGAAGTTTCGCTGCAAAAGTTTTGATTGTCTAGCCGACATACACACACACACACACACACACACATAGAAACAGTAACATATAGAAAATGGCATGCCATGCATGCAGCATCCCTCACATACACACACATGTGTGTGAGCCAACTCAAGTGGTTAAACGTAAAACTTTTTTAATTAGAGTTGTTTGTGTGGGCAGCGGACAACAGCAACAACAACAATTCTTTCCTTCCTTATTTCATACAAATTTGTGTTCTATTTTTTTTTTCCTTTTTCTTTTTTCGCCTTTCTCCTGTAATCTTGGGCAAATAGTTTGCGAGAAAATCTCATAAAATTGGCAACAGCCGCCAAATAAAATTCATGACGGCAAACGAGAAGAAAAAAAAGGCATTGTAATAAAAATGTCACAGCCAGCACAAAAGGTATCGCAGGGTATCGTAGGGGTATACAGTTACTGCTACTATTACACTGGCAGAAAGTAGAAAGGGGAAAGTAGAAAGAGGAGGAGGAGGAGGAGGAGGCGGGGAAGGGAAAACTGTCATCACCATTTTCACTTGACAATGACAATGCGGCAAGGCGAGTCGCATAAATTTGCCCAAGCAAATCTTTTGTGTTGCTAAATTCAAATTTCCTTCTGTCCTTTCTCCACATCTCTTACAACATTTGCTATCGCTCCGCCCCCGCCGCATATTACCCGCTTCTCGTTTTATTTAATTTCATTTAACTATTAACAAAAATAAAAGGCTTTGCCCCTTGATTAGAGCCACAAAAAGCAAATCAACCTTCGTCTGCTGCTGCTGCTGCTTCATTTAAATCTAATTTGAATTTGCCGCCAAAAAACATTTGCTCATCTTTTTTTTTTCACTCATATTATAATGAAAATGTTTTCCAGGACTTTTGATAGCTACAGTTCGGTCGGCAGCGGGGAGTAAGGCCTCTTTTGATGGCGACAGTTGGCTGTAGGCAGGATATGTAGCTCTTTTGTAGCTGTGGTGTTTTTCTCTGTTTCTGTTTCTGGGCTGTCAATGTGATTTTGTCAAGGCAATCATCGGGACAAGCACAGCGCAAAATACGTTTTTCCTGTTTTTTTTTTTTTTTTTTTAACCTAACCCACATACCCACAACCCACAGCTCGCCAACCCTCTTCCCTTACTCAACTTTCTTTCCGTTTCGGTTCTCTCTCTTTTTTTTTATGCTTTTTGGTTTCTTTTTAGCCATTTTTGTTGTTGTTATTGAAGCGCGTACATCGAACAGCCCATATACACCCAATATACCATCTGTGTAATATAGATGGCCATATCAAGAGCCTGGCGGCGGGCTGACTGGTTTTGCCAGTCTGCTTGGCGTATCAATGAAGAAATCGCCTTTATTGCACATTTTCCAATTCTGCACAATGCGGCGTATGCGTAATATGGCCATCAGGCATCAGCTAACAGCAGCGGCAACAGAGCATTACAGTGGAAAATGAGTTTGCAACAAAATGAAAAGTGGAAAATCAAATCCCATAATTTTCAATATGCTAAATGAATTCTTTTCGGCTGGCAAAAAGAAAAGAAAAAAGAAAAAAATAATAAAAATAAAGGCCACAAAAACAAATTTCATGGCATATATAACACACCATACACATGTTCCATACCATCAGATAGATAAGATAAGCTCATTTGGCTCTAATTTCTAATAGGCCATTTGCTATTGGATGACAAATGAAAACTTAAGAGCCAATACTCAATCCTAATAACAATTTATATTGTCATAAATGTGCTATTTGGAAACTAATATAAGTTAATTTGGGCCATCAACTTGGCATTTGTTCATATAAGAAAAGACTTCAACTTCAAGATCAAATAATAAACGATGTAAGAATATTCTTATTAGTTCATTTTATAAATACAAGACGAATCTAAGAAGGATCTGATTGAGAAGGGGTAAGTGCAAATATTATTAGCTTAAGCAAAAATCAATCAATTATATCATATAAATAAAATATTAATGTAATTGAACGTTTAAATCATAAATGCGTAAGGGTATAGGGAAAATGTCTTACGTTCAAGATGACCCAATTTGACCTTTTAGCATTTTGGAGTATGCGTTTCATAGTAAAGTCCTTGCTGGACAACAACTATGTATTAGACAAACAATTTTCATGTTGTGTCGTGAGCTTTGGTCACTTTTTTGTATTTTGGTCAGGTCGCATTTATGTTGTATACATTAATTATGGCTATTTGCTTTAACCATTTACGGCGAGACGTTGACGGTGACGGAGTTGGGTGAAAGTTGGGACTAAGGTCAGCTACTGTTCCTATTCCTGTCAATTATGTGCACGAAATGGCTTATTATTGGCTGCATAAACATACAAACATATATGTATATATACACATATATATATATATAGATATATATATATATATAGAAAGATATGGGCCACGCCAAATGGTGCTTTCGCTTTCATTTCAGGCCTAAAAGCACCATCAACATTTTTGGTAAACAAAAATATGTCATGTTTACTCAGTGAGTAGTCTTCGTTTTGTTGTTTCAGTTGCTGTTTTTGCTACTTGCTACTGGACAGCGAATGGTTAGGGTCAGTAGTACGAGGATAGGTCCAATGGTTGTCATTTCGATATGGTCCAGCAAATGGATGATGGATGTTATTATAATGTTGTTTAACTCTGTTCAATGAGGGAGTGATACGAGAGAGAGAGAGAGAAAGAGCCATGAAAGCTTACCCAGACGCCGTGACATTTGCACCACAGAAAAAATTGAACCAAAAAATAAAACTGAAGATGGCCATTTGGAAAAAATGGCAGGCGGCATGCCACAAATTGTTCTTCCTGGAGCTTATAAGCTGCTTAAAAATTATCCAAACATACAAAAACGATATACACTACGCGTCATCAGTTTAGTGCAATTTTCCGCCTTAATGATTTCAATTATATTCTGACTAAATTAGACAAAGTTAACAGTTTGAATTGTTATAATCTAAATGTTTACACTAAATTTCAATTAAATTTTTAAGACTTTTTTGACAACTGACAGAAAACTCAAGGCGCATTCATCAGGTAAAGAAATATGAACTCCAAATCAAGGCGTGACTTAAGAAATCTTCATTGTTTCTGGACTAAACAAAAATTTATTTAATCAAGGCATATTGTACAGATAAATATTAGAGTTTGTTTATTTAAAAAGATATATTGCTGTAATCATATTTTAATAGATTTCAAAATTTCTTTTATTTGTCAATGGAGAATTAAACTTTTAACTTTAACTGAATCAAATCACCTAAGCGGGCAGGTGTGCTAACTTGATGACCCGCAGTGTATGTATATATTATAAATTAAAAGTTATTAAACGTTGGAAAAAAAGAACTCTGTATATTATTATGCACTGTATATACACTTAATATAAAGAAAATGGCGCGTTTTTTCTTTCTTTTTTCTATCGAGTTAACCCGATCCGGGTAATTATACTAATTGGTGGCAAAAGAGCTCGAGAGTTAAAACAGAATGCGATAATTTATGGTTCATCCTTGGGGATTGCCTTGTGTTTGTGCAGATGATGACGATGATGATGATGCTGATGAGTTGCAAAATGAGTGTGTTGTCTGGAACGGATGCTGCTACAATGCAGCTCTTTAATTTGGTCGGTAATTTGTTAGTGCATTCACCATACACTTAGTATATTGTTGTTTTACTAAAGAACTTCATTTGATGCCAGATGGCAACTCTTTGTTCATAATATGGAAAATACAATGAAATAAAAAATCAATTGATTTTGCAATAAACAAGTATAATACAAGTATTATATATATATATGTATGTGTGTGTGTGTATATGTTACAATTTCTTAAACAATTTTGAATAATTTGTGTATTAATTGTTATTAACAGCGGTTTGTATATTTGTAATTCCAATATATGTATGTATATATGTATATATATTTGAATTATAAATGTATAACTAATTTCTAATAACGTAAGAATATTGAATCCAAAAAATATGTAACATTTGGAATAGTGTTTGGAAAACAGTGGTAGGGATAGTGATTGTGGTTTTACCTTAACAGCCACCACCTTAATCTCCACTGTTGCCATTAACACTATGTGCCGCCAATAGGAATGCCACCGCGTTGATTTTGTCTTTGAATGTTACCACCATGGTTGACTTCTTCTAATTTATCTATATGTTTGATAAGATCCGAAACTGCATCTCGATAGCCTTTATGATGGTCAATTGTTATGTTGCGATTCAAATTTGGCCAAACTCCATATGCGAATAGCATAAAAATGAGACAAAAATAGAAGAATAGAACAACTACGGCAAGTAGACCATCGGTGGCACTTATTTCAGCATAACGACTACCTCTAATCAGCTGGGCATGATACATGACAAACTGCAATTAAGAGATTACTAAAGAATTTCAACAAAGTTGAATGGAGAAATGTTAAACTAACCACAAGCACAATGCTTATATTAAGTGCGGCAAAGGCAAAAAAGAAGCCATACCACGCAGGATTTATCACATGGAGCACTATCATCAGCTGGGCAATAATGAATAATATTACACCGGTCATAAATATAGCAGCCACATTGGCCGTAAGATCCCAGGGTATAAATGTTCCAATTAATAGACACACTATAACCAGAAACAAACTGAACGCAAAATATATCAGCATAGTTACAGGCTCCCAGAAAGCGGCAAATGTACATATACCAATCACCGTGAGCTCAATCTATATAAATCAGATCAGAATATGGAATAGAATGTATCTATATATATATATATATATATATATCAAAAGTACTAAAACTACCCACAATAAAAATAAATAGCACCCAGTTAAATATCGCCAAATAGCGAGCTTCTCGTATCAGCATGAATATCGATAACATTATCATAGCTATGAGAACACAAATAGCGCTAATCCAAGTTTCCACTGTGAATAAATCACGAATTGGTTTGCTAATTGTGAGTAGAAAGTAAGGAGCCGTTAAGTATTAAAAATTTACATGATCTTTGCTTTTAGACTTACTATAGAGATACCAACTCCCATTGCACTAAGGCCAATATTAGAATTATCATGGTTATTAAATAGACCATTAGTATAAAGAATGTTCTTGAGGATCTGCCTTCTTCATATGGGGCAAATTGGAGTATTGATGGCCGTGGATCTAGAATTGGCTTGTAATTCAATGGCTGAGGGTCAGTTGGTTCCACAATTAATGCCCTGTCATAATTGGGATTAATAGGGGTCGAAGGTGGATCCGAATCGGAGACCCGAGTCCTACGGCCCTTGATAGTTGAACGCCCACGAGACCGACGAATACGTCTTGTCGGTGCCATTCTGCAGCTATTAGCATTTGGCTTAACGTTTCACTAAAAATTTTTAATTCACCGCGCACTCAAAAAAAAAAAAAAAAAAAAATTAAATAAATAAATACAAAAAAAAATTACGGAAAAAATATATTCATAAACCTAACACAACCGACATTTGTCACTCTACTGTTCATGTTTAAAGTCAGATTTCTCCCAGGCAAAATGTCAAACCCACAAATCTACAATAAGTAATCATTGAAATTGCTACATAAATTCATCAACAATGGAACACTTTCCATGTAGTGAGAAGGAGTCCAAAGCGAGGGGCGGGACTAAGTGAAAAAGAAGAGATATAATACATTCTGACATATATATATATATATATATATATATATATATATATATATATATAAACATATAAGAATCAAATGGTAGAAAGCAACACATATTGGGCAACAGGAGGGATGATGTTGATGATGATGATGTGGGGAGTTTGAGATGGAGAAAGTTAGAAGAAGGGAAAAAAAATTAAACTTTTGCTATTAAACCGCACAGTTTATACTCTTTCTTCTAGTAGCTAGTAACCAGAATTAGTTAAACTGTTTAAGCTAAAAGATTCTTAGAAATAAAGTTAATAAAAAGCGCAATATGGTAACTTTTTGATAGTATAGATACGCTTGGATATATCTTTAATTTGATTCTGTTAGAATATAATACCTGTCACTTTGGTTAGTATATAAATCTTTTTCTTACAACTGCCTTGGTATTCAATCTATTTAATCCTTTCTAAACGTGGCTTCTATGTATTTTCATACTATTTCATCTATTTTAGTTAGATGCAATTAGTTTTTTCTTTTTTTTTTTTATTGGGTACGTTATTTGACATGATTTAGCACTTTTTTACTAGTATCCACTTTAGGTTATCTTTCTATTTATATTACCACACACAGTGAACAGTCTTTTGGGACTTTCAAGAGTATTGATAATAGCGTCAGCTGCTGAGTTTTGGTCGCTCCGCCTCATGTTCCACCCAATTTCTTTTTTTTTTGGCAAACATTTTTGAATTGTTGAAGAGATTTGTTAAGATGAGAAGGCAGCTGCAAAAGTTTGTTTTTTTTTTTTGTGTGTTGTTGTTTGTTTGGCCAAAATGTGCGAAAAGATGTGTGAAAGGCGGCATGAATCAAGTTGAAGGCGTAGGCTTGGGCAAAGGCATCGATGTCGACGAAAGTGAAGGGTTCCAACGGTGGTATGCGTTTGGCAAAAGTAAAAGGTTAAATCTATATATATATATATGTATATATATACATATATATAAAGTTACTCTTAAAATCCACCAGATGTTGCCGCTTCTAAGAAGTGTTTAGAATTTTGGATTTGTGGCAAGGATGTGATAGGAGCAACTCATCAGCTTTGAAGTTGATGAAGTCGCTTACTCAATTAGCAGCCGTTGCTGTCGCTATTGCTGCGACTGCTGCCGCTCCTTCAGTTGCTGAGAGCACAAAATTTTTAACTAATTTATTAATGGCTGATGTCAAAAATGTTTGGTGCGTATGTGTATCAAAGTGTTTGTATGTGCTTGTATGAATATGTGTGGGTACTACCAAATGACATTGAAAAATTGCCTAGCAGAGGGCCAATAAGTGTGTGTGCATGTGTGTCGAGTGTGTGTGCGTTTGCTGTTTAATGGCCTGACATCCAGTCAGCCTTTTTCTCACTCTATGTTAAAAAAAAAAAAGAAAACAATTTAGATAAGCAATATGCAAAAGCATATATAAAATATACTTTCCTCCCGCCGTACCCTCTCTTTCACTCTCTGTCTCTCTTCTTCCTCTTAGAAAACAGGGAACCTTTCAGTTTCTGTTGGCAAATGTAAAATATTTGTTCCGACTCAGCAACAACTTAATCAGCAAAAGATTTACGACGTCAACAGGGGAAGGAATATTACTTAGCATAACAGAGCGTTTAAATTTCAAGTACCCACAACTATAAAAAAAAAAACGACAACAACAACAACAATAACAACAAAAAACAAGTGAACCAGCTTAAGAAAGACAAAAAGCCCTGAAACATTAAGAGTTGGGACCTATAAAACATTTTGACTGCCTTGAGTACGCTCAGAAGTGGTAACCCAATACCTTTGGGCCATTTTTATGGTGAAAGATATATATAAATTGTATATATATATATATATATAGCATATCATATATATAAGTATATATATATATATATATTGTATATATAAATCTACTGTTTCGTCTTTTGGCCTTTAGGTGTTGAACAAATCAAATAACAACAATGGGAAATCAAATCAAATAAAATGAAATCAAATTGCATTTGAACAAATCACAAAGATAACTATCATGATCATTGGGAATGGACTCACCTGAAAAAGGACATCAAGCAAATTGCTTGTCCTTTTTGCAATTATTACAAATATATGTAAGTTGCTTTCATTAGACAGACAAACATTTACACACAAACAAAACACACAGAGACACACACAGAGAGAAAAATATATGCCGCACAAGGGACAACACTCACAACCGGAACAATTCTGCTTAGTTCAGTTAAGTTCAGTTCGTTGTCCTTTTTGTCTTTATTTTAACAGCTTGTTGCTACGACAAAATACACGACTTTATGAATGAAATGTGATAACGATAAATACAAAATTACTGATATCAAGGTTTCCATTTGAACCTTCTGGTAAGACGTTGAATGCCTAACTGAAAGCCAGTGGCAATAGTAAATTACTTTTTATAAGATAATTTAGACTTGCGCACAAGATAACATTTTCAAAGAAAAAGAGAGAGAGAGAGAGTGAGAGAGAGAGAGTCACAAGGAATAACAGGACTCGCTTAGTTAACATTTCTGTTAATCTGTGGGATTATATGTAGGTTGACATGGAGAAAGTTAAACAAACAAACAAAGCTAAAGTCAAGCTGTATCATAAATATAATGAAAACTCTTTTACCCGTTTTTCTTTTTTTTTTCTTTTGTAGCAGGAGCAACAAGCGAAAGGAGTTTCTCATCCTTTGAATCGCCTTGCGTTGCCTCTAGGAACGAATAACTTAAATGTCAACTCAACCTACACTCGATCTAGACTCAACCTCGACTCTACTTGACTTTATATATGTGTACATATAATTAAGAAATCGTGCGTACTCGAAAGCACTTTGATTCTAAAAAGTTGAAAAGTTGTTGCAAAATTGAAATGTTTTTTAGTTTGTTGACTTTGTAATCACTTCTTTCTGCTTTTAGTCAAGTATTAGACAGCGTCGGGGTCACCATTGAAATAAAATGCTTAAACCTTGTCGCAGCTTTGGCAATTACGAAAAAAAAAAAAATGAACAAAAAAATAAACCAAATCACTTTAAATGAGCTAATGTCCTGCTGTTAAAGTGAGCTTAAATGCCGCAACGATGAGAAGGACTAGAATGAAGACCAGGGCAATGACTGCTATTTGCTAACTGCCAACTGTGTTGTCTGTGGCTTGGTGGTCTGCGGTTCATGATTCCCTTTCAGTTCCCCACTTTCATTCTTTCTCTCTATCACTTTCTCTTTCTCTGTCACACTGTCTTTTTATCTGTGGGTGGGTGTGTGTATGCTTTTGTTTCCTTCTTCTGGTAGAGTAAATCCTGTGCTAAGGCGCGGAAATTAAAAGTTAACAACATTGTTGAGATTATGAAGAATGATAAATAAAGTAAATGAGAAGAACGAACTCATTCTTGTCGCCACATCAGCATATGCAGGTAGGTAGGTTTTTATAGTAATTATCATAGCTTTACTTTTGACATTGACATCTTAATAATGAAACGAAAGGTTTTTTAAACAAAACCACACTAAAAAAAAAAAATTAATCTTTCTTTGTGTTTTTAACCTAAATTTTAGGCAAAGCTCTTAGGTAAATTAAGATTCATTTATTTTATTCCTGACAACCTGACTAATTAAAGACAACAAATTTATTTATGAAAAAAAAGTGAAATGTATTTCATATATGGCAGAATTTGAAGTTAAAAAATGAAAGAAAATATTGTTGATGTCAATTGAATATTAAGTATTAATCATGTCATGCAACTTTTTTTTCTTTTTAGGTGATTTACCCTTTACCAGTGAAAATCAATATGGCAAAAGTAACTAGTTACAGAGATTGATGACCAAAGATAGTCGAGCCATTAAATAATATACAGACAAACACATGAAATTGTTATTACAAATATTTGATCAATGGCAACTATTTCAAACAGTTTCGATAAGATTTTGGAGCCAAATTGAATATGGTGAATCAATGCAAGCAATCGAAATTTGTAATTGCATGTAACTGAAAGGACTCACAATCAATTTATAAACAAGTACTATGAAATGCCCGCTTTTAGGTATATATGTATAATTATATATTGAATGTACATATATTGCAGGAATCGAGAATGCAAGAGCGGGTAGAGAAAGAGTGATGATGTTAAGATTGAAGCCAACATCATCAATGGCAATGTCAATGGCTTGGCACACTTGACTGACTGCATCGAGGATATTGAAAGAGAACAAACTTATCGCTGCATGCCAGAGAAGTAAATCAGATTTTTTGCTATCAATAAGCAATAAGCACTCAAGCTGCCACCAATACCAAATGGAATGACATTGAATAAGTGAATGGGTGATGCTATCATTTGAGCCACCAGTCAGCTAGACAGTCAGCCAGTCCGTCAGTCAGTCAGCCAGTTACTTACACAGTGAGTCAGTGAGTCGTATACATTGAGCCTCATGATGGGCATTGTTCGAGCAGTCAGTAAAAAAAAAAAAAGGTATCCGCAGACAGTCAATGGGAATGCAACTGGTAAAAGTGTTGAATGGGCGGGACATACACAATTGCCAGCAAATAGACAGACAGACAGACAAACAAACAAACAAACGAAACCAACAACCAGCAAACAGAAAAATAACAAATAGCAAGTTAAATTCCAGTTCCAGTTACACATCTGACAAGTCAATGAGACGAGCAACAAACAAACAAAGCGAAATCAGGCGAATACAGTTTGGCTTGCACATTTGCTAAATGAAACAGAGTACCACAGATACTCACACACACACCCATAGAAACATTAACTGCAGCACCTATAGCTTTCTATCTTCTTCCTTTAGTTAGTTCTCAATAGCAATGACAGGTTGTCCCTTTAGGCCCACTCTCTGGGCCTCGTTTTAATATCTGGTAAAACGTTTTGTAATCAAATTAATTGCCCTGCAACTGATAATGAAAAGTTTACGCATGTATAAGCAGCGCATGCATGTATTATATTATATAAGTGTATATATGTATATATATATATTTCCATAATCCCCAACAATTTCGCATTCATTAAAAGCCAATAAAAGTGAAAATTATAAGGGCCTTAAGTAGAGTGGATTCTCGTGGGAGTACCAGGAGTTAGGGGAGCAGGTATAATAGTCTCCCTATTCATTAATAACATGAAGCTGGCATCGCTTTTATACCCGCCGATGCCGCACCCTTCCTTCTATTATCGTCCTGCCTTTATCTACCACCACCGTTTCTGTTTCAGGTTCAGGTTCAGCTTCTGCGTGGGTAAGTCGGCGAGTAATGCAAGTTAATGAAATAACAATTAATTGAAAAAGACCTAGAAAGGCCTGCAGCATACTTTGGCTATGATGATGCCAGTGATACCCTATACACTAAAAACAACTTTCATTTGAAATTGAACAACTTAACGCAAGTTAAATGATTACTCTGTCAGAATATTATTAACAAATTTTTAAGTTTTCCAATTTAAACAATGAATATATTATTAATTAAGTTTCAACAGAGAAAACTATTGTTTTCCGAATGTGAATGTGAATATAAAGATCGTAACATCTTCAATTTAAAACGACAAAATTGGGACCTAAGTTAGCTTTAAATTAGTCCTGGTTATCTTAAGAAACATAAATAAAGATTCTTAGTTGGCCTGTTTGTTTAGTTTTTTAATGCCTAAATAAAGAAATTTTACTTTGGCTAACTATAAAACATGAATCACTACTTTTGTTAAGTGTATCTTAAAACGGAGGAAGAATAAATATAAGGAGAAAAAATATCGTCCTAAGGGCCAAACACAATTTGTATTAATTAATTGACAACGCAAACCGCAACTGTCCCGCGGCATAGATAGGGCTAACCTCAGCGACTCTGATTTAGATGAATTACCATTACCAACCAGTAGTCAGGGAAAACATGGCAGGCCATGGCAAGACCCAGCAGGATATGTGGGGGGAAAACTGTCTGACAGAAGCAAAATGTCAGCTTGCCAGCCAAAATCCTCTATATAACATGTATCTCAGGGCGGACTTAGTTTAGTCCTTAGCTGAAATCAAGCATGAAATGATTGGCAGAACCAAAACCGTCCGACAACGGACATACGACAGGCCATCAAATATTCACATATGTCGCACCACTAGCCAAAAACCAACTATTAACATGCATATCGATTAAATTTCAACTATGTGGGAGAGAAGAGTATAGGGTAACGAGATAATGGTGTAGGAGTAGAAGTAGGAGGAACAGCAGCAGCAGCAGCTAACGGCAAAAGTTAAACTAACCAACCATAGAATTTGGTTGCAAAGTGCCCGATAGAGTACATACTTCTACTATATTATTATTATTTGCTGCCACTTTTGAACCTCTGCCAGTATTAAAACATAAACAAAAAAAGGGTAGCAAGGAGTAGTACATAATCGTAAATAAAATTTAGGACTAAAGGCATAAACCTACATACATCTCTAGAATGCTTATGTTTATGACAAACCCAAACTTTCTTTTATCGACATAAAATTATGAAAATTATTCAATTAAATGGAAGAAAATTAATATTAATTAAAGGTTAAATGATGAAAGTTCGAGGTTATGCATATAGAGTCATGTAAGCACATTGATTACGATAAAACCAACGTGTCACATAAGTGGTAAAATATTCAAGTAATTGCTCAACATTTTGTAAATGTAACAAGGGAAGATAATTAATTAGATATATCCAAAAATATTATATGTAGGTAGAATTATATTTAACAATGTCCTATATAAAATCAATACAAATTAAAACATTTCTATTCAATATAAATCCAAATAAATGATCACAATCATTTAGAAAAAGTCGATTTCCATCACATGTTTGTTTTGCTGACCGGTTTCATATATCTGTTGCCTACTTTTTGGGGAAAGTTTCTTTCTTTCCTTTGTAATTATGGTCATTAATGGAATACCCTAAGTACTCCAAATTTGAAAAGGAATTATATATATTTCTTAAAAGAAAAGATATTGTATTTAAATTTATATAACAGTTCATTTTACCTTTAAGTTGTACACAATATATAAAATACAATATATTTAAGAAATGCAAATCAATAAATTTTTGAAAAATATCCATCAATTGAATTCCACCTATTTTACTCAATCGCAAATCCTTTGCTTATGTTTACTTAGGATTTACATATGTAAAGAGATTCTACATATATACAAAAAATAAACAAATTCAGTGAATCCAATCCAAAAACTCTTGTGGTAGGCATTACAAACACCAGAATACAATCAATTTGAAAAGAACTTGCTTCATTTGTTTAAAGTCTTAACATATTTTGGCATACCAAACTAGTTTTCCAATCAAAAGTTCTTAAAGACTATTAAAACCATAGTTAACTCTACACAGTGTTAACTAGTCGAGTTTTTGAACCGAAAAACTAACTTCTAAGTTGCCAAAGGGCAGACAAAACTTGAACAAAACCGACACAAAAAAAAAATACACACAGGAATAACCCAGAGGAAGAAAAAAAAGCAAAGCAAAGTTGCAGCCACTAAGCGTTTATGCTTATGCTAAGGCGAGAATGTATGTAAATGTAGCCTAGAGGGGGCAACGCGGGGTATGGGTGAAGGGGGGGTCGGTTAAGATATGTGTATGGGTGTGAACCACAACATGTGTTTCAATGGGCGTGAACAAAAGTGCTACGAAAATTACATTATACCACACACACACACACACACATGGTTGAAGTTTGCTTCCTAATGCCTTAATACACTTAAATTTCTTTTTTGTGGAGTAAATCAGCAAAGCTTTCAACTAATTTTATCTTTCACCTTAAAAGACAAAAAAAATAAGTATAAGTATCAACAAAAAAAGAAAAAAAAAAAAAAAATACAGAAAATAATAATGTAAAAGTAACCGAGAAGCAAATCCAAGCAATCGACTTAACGTCGAGGTCTTAAAAATCACAAGTTACTTCAACCACAAAGGATTTTAATGGAAATTCTCAACACAAACAAGCATACCACATGCCACTTGCCGCTTGCCACATATATGCATGAGTAGAAGAATGAGAATGAATGAATGAACCATTCTCATGGGTGCCCTGTGTCCTTATGCAAAATTTACCACAACAAAACGGGTACCCTCTGCTACCTTCTCTTTACCAAAGGAGCGAAAAAAATGGCGCCAATATATCGCAGCGTGAGCGGAAATAATGCAATTTGTGTGTGAACTTTTTAACGTAGTTTCCCAACACTCACACCAACTCAACTCAATATCATGCTCAAACACACTCACACACACACTCACAACCACTCACACAATCGCACACTCGAACTCACACATCACACACTCATAGTACACTCGACACACAAGTTTCACCCAAAAAAAAAAAAAAAAAAAAAAATATTAAATAAAAAAATATGAAAGAAAAAAAAATCCAGTTAATATTTACATTTTACGTACGAAATTTTTTGGTTTGTTGCCTTTGGCAAAGCCTCTCGTTTTTTCTTTACCGTTATGTCAGAAGCATACACGAACAGCGGCAGTAGCCAACTGAAGAGGCCAACATCATGTTAGCCACTTAAAAGGCGTCTCAGCATTCACATTGGATGAGAGACTACTGTTAAATAACATTTGCAACTTCAGGCTCCTGTTAATGCCACTGTTGAAGACTGGACTGAAGACTTAAGTCTGACAAATGCTGAAGAGAGAGTAAGTTTGATGGCTAGAATATAGGTAGAAAGGGAGAACATCTTGCATTAAGACTCGGATTTAAGACGAATTAAGTCGGATTGAAGTGATAGCAAATTGTACCCACACTTAACAATCAGTTATTCCTACGGTACTATTAAGTAAAACAAATGAAAAAAACCAAAAGAACTGACTTTAACTTTAGCTGCAACGAAATTTCTATGCTCTTGCAATTTCAGATGATCATACCTGCAAGAGCAATGATGCAATATAATATAAATAGATTATATAAATGATATTATATTAAAAATAGTTAAGATACCTGGACGAAAAACTTTCCAAGTATCAATTGACATATTGCTGTGAGCTATTTGTTTCAATTGAATTTGTATGACTTAAATATATTGACAACTCAACAACCTTTTGGTCATATTTCATATACCCTTTAAGAAAGAAAAAAAAAAGTGATTTCCCGAGCAAAACCAAAAGTAGAAAAAGAAAACGATGCCCTGAAAAGTCTACGCAGATTGAAATATAAATGGAAAGCAAGAAGCCAGGTTTGATTGTGTTTTGTTTTGTTTGTTTGCGTATTAACTTAAAATTTGTTTAAAGATTCAGAAATTTTAAAATTAAACTAAAATATTTACCAAATTATACTATTAACTTGAAGTAAACACTAGCTACGGGTTGTTACTTATTCACAGAATATTCTAAGAACTAAATTTTTGTAACAAGTTAGTAATATTTAGAGAATTTTTCAACATTTGATATTCTAGTGTTAAATATAGCAGTATAGCGCACAACAGTTATACCGGCATAAATATTTCAACATTTTCCTCTTGCTCCAGTTAAAATTTAAAACTTTATGAAACCAAAGATATGGCATTTTCATAGCACAACGACCAATTGCTTTTATATAAACACAAGAACCCTTCGACTGGACAAATTGCTTATAAAAATTGTATGAAAGAGTTAATAAGAAGAAGAGTGAATATCTCAACATTCGCATGAGTTGTTTATCAAATATTCAGTTCACTGACTGACTTACTGACTGTGGCTTCAAATGCACCTCAATTAATATGAAGAATTGTAAAACAAATGACAATTATTTATGACCCACTGACCTGAGCCACTCAACAACAGAAAAAGGAGTCAGCAAAAAGATAGCAAGCAAAAGTGCGGGCGTCAATGAAAGAAGATGGAAGAGAAGTGGCAGCAGGAGAAAGAGGAAGACAAACACTGGGTGTAGGCAGGAGTGAAAGATGACCAAAGCTAAGGGTCAGGCAATGGTTCACAGTTATTGTATTTCATTTTCATCGCGTGTCAAATGCATATTTTACCATTAAGTTTGCTTTTTGTTGCTATTGTTGTTGAAATTTGTATTGTTGTTGTTGTTGCTGCTGCTACTGCTGCTGCTGGTGATATTGCTGCTGTTGTTGTAGTTGTTAACGAAAAAGCATTCCGGTAGCCGGATGGATATGTACAAGGACAAGAACATGCTCATGAAGAGCAATAGAAAAACCCACGAATTGTCCAGGCATCTTCATATGTCCATCCCTCCCTCCCCTCTCACTTTCTTCCACTCCACATCTAGTCACATACACACACACACACACACACACACACACAGACATTCATATATACATTTTTGTCGCCTCTCTAGATGTAGTGAATGGTTTTTTACGTTAGTTGTCCTCTCATCCTTCTTTGGCACTCCCCACCAACATTTTGGCTATTGATTTTTACTTCGAAATAAATTGGTTTCGTTTGTCTGTGGAGTATTTTTTTATTCTCTTTTTCTTTTTTTTTTTTTTTTGGTTTTTTATAGTACTTTTTTGAGTTCTTTTGTGCAAACTTTTCTTTTGGGCAATTATTGTACTGAAATTATTTTTCATTTTCTAGAGACTTTCCCATTGCATTTTCATTCTCTGACTTGTCCCAAATGGTCCGGCAACTATTGTTATTAATACCCCAAGCCAAAAGGAAAAGAAAAATTGCTCAGTAAATGAAAAGTGAATGGCTAAACGATGGTAATGGTGATGGAGAGGGGGCGGAAGTGATGTTTGGTATCGGTGTCGGCATTTGTGTTTGGAGAAAGGGTAGGTGGTAGGTTGGTAAAGGGAATATATTATGAATTAAAGTTACCAAAGTATGTTTTAAAGAAATTTCATTTCGTTGGAAAATACACTCAAATTTATCCAACTCAGTTTCCCCTAATTGAAATTCCTAGTTTTTCCACTATTTGGCAGGCACTTAGAGGCACAGTTGGGAAACGTTTTCTTTCTCTCGTTTTTTTTTTTCGGTTTTTTTTTTTCTGTTGGGCCAAAAACTACGTGACACATGCCGTGACGAGGCAGGGTTCCCATGCCCCCATTTGAGAGCAGCAATACTAGTTAGGAATGAGAGGGAGGTCGCGAAGGGGGGGTGGTGGAGTGATACAAACAAAGTCTTTATGCTTAAATATGGACATGTGGGCGTTTGTGGAATATACGAGGAAAATAAAAAAGGTAGCCACTCTGAAAATGTATTTACATTAAAAACGGACACAAAAGGGTAGTTGTCTCCTCTCTATAAAGGCTGAAACAGACAGAAGGATCCAAGGGCATACTAAAAATGAATAGAGCGGGACAGGAGGGATGGTATCGGGAAGAAAATGCGAAGGCCTAGTACGTCGGTTATATGCTCTACAGTTGGTTGAATTATGGCCAAATAAAATGTCTAGGCAAGCTAATTTGATGTCTCAGTTTATAGGTGAACTATAAAACGAAAATTTATGGCCAAAACTAGCCGGCCCTGCAAAAGGGATTGTACTTAAACAAAGCCAAAAAGTATGCTATTGAAATTGGAACAAATGAAAAGATATATATGACAATTGCAAAGGCTTAAAACGCAACCCAAAATATCGCCATATTACGTGCCAACTCTGAACACACTCCGGAATAAATTCCCAAATATTTGCCAATGGATATTGCCATATTTCCATATTTTCAACATACCGAATACTTGTTATAAATTTCAATGTTATCGACCTGAAAAATCTACCATAAAATGTCAGTTTAGCCCAGTTTGGATGAATATTAAAAACGGAGGAAAAAAAATTTGACTCTTTTTTTTTTGGTTTTGTTTTGTTTACTTAAAAATTTCATGGCTTTCACAGTGTTTTTGTTTGTCAAACAAAATCTGAAATGTCCTTTCTTTCACATACACACACCACATCCCATACAACACACACACACACAAGCAAATACTAAACACAAATAGCAGTAAAAATAATAAAAAAAAAAAAAAACGAAAAAAAAAAAACAACAAATGAAGAAAATAATAATAATAAAAAAAAAAAAAAAAAAAAAAAAAACAACAACAAGGAAAAAAATATTCACAAACCAATGGCAAAAACAAAATGAAAACACACTCAACCATGTCAAGCCGAGGCACGGCAAACTGAACCGGAAAAAACGTACTCAAACCACATTTCCACAACGCATTTATAATTAGATTTCATTTTTCATTTCTGAAATGATAAATAAAACTTTTCCTAGCAGTGGCAGCCGACACCAGCCGGTTTTTCCGGTCTCCATTCATATTGAAGTATTTGACGGTACTCCGTTAAGTGGCATTTTGTAGTGTTGTTTAGTGAGAGAACCAAAATTTGCATAAGTGTTGGCAAATGTCATGGTAAGGGAGAAATAAGAAAGGGTACAGTTAAGATAATGGGAGAACTAAATTAATGCAAATATCAAGTGGAAATGTTTAAAACATTTGTAACATATTTTGAATTGGAGACGTTGATATACTCTGCCAGTAATTTTAGCTCATTTTAAGCAAAAATAGTTAATAAGCAAGAAAAAGAACATTATTGTATGTAAACATTAACAATCGATCGAACTTAACTAACGAAATAATATAATCTTTATACCTAATATGATTATATATGATAAAATAGTTATAGAAAATTGTATTTCATGAAATTAGAAACAAAGTTTCTTTGTTAATGTAATTATTCCGATGATAGGTACATGTACATATATAAGATAAAGATGTTATAACCAAATCTAATTTATAGTTTATAGCGTTTAGGTAAATGGAAGTGGGCTATGCCAAAGGCTAACAACGTTGAAGTGAAAATGTGAATAAATTATGACGAACTCACACCTATTAAGGCACTGCTGTTGATAGAGATTGAATGGGAGCTGCATGTTTAAGTCGTCTAGGACAATTGATACAAACACACACACAAATATGCACACTTATACATATAGATGTGGCATATAAATTTACCCATTTGCCTTAATCTTTTTAATTAACTACTCATATCCCGCTACTGAACGTTGCCTAATTGATATGAGTTTTGGGTATGGGTTTTGATGTGGCATTGAATTCAGTGTTTGGGTTGCGTTTATCCCATTCTCATAGACGGAATCGCATGCTTCAATGAAGCCAGAGCTAGGCGCTGATAGTGCTGGTACTGGTGCTGAAATAAATGTGCGTGCTTGTGTCTGTTTCCTGCAAGTGTCTTAATGAATTTCCATTTGGCACCCGAAAAACCAAGCTCTCATAGAACAAAGGAAACGCAAAAAAAAAAACAAAAAAAGAAAAAAAAAAATCCAACAGAAAAAAAATGCGAACGAACTAAACTAAACCAAATCAACTTTGTCTGGGGTGTCAAATGTTAATGAGAGAGCATGGAAGTGCTTACCAAATAAGCAACGAGACGAGACACCAATTTTGCATAGTGGGTTAATACACTCATTTTAGTCTTGACAATATTTACATAGCCTACTACTTAGGCGCACCATAAGAATACCAAAAAAGATGAGCATACTTTCAAGGGCCGGCCTTCATGCTTGAAAGTAAGCAATAGATACATAGAAAAGAGAAAGAAACAAACAATTAATTAAAACTGATTTGATTCGAATCAAATTACTAAATATTTTAGTCATTTTTTTTCGTAACTTGGGAATACAGCTTGAAGTTTTCAAAATGTGGCTAAAAATATTTCGTGTCTCGGTTTTTGGATTCCAGGCAATGATAGCTGCCATTTCCTGTTTTTCCAGAACCTTTTCCCAATTAATACCAATGCTTTTTCCATCTGCTTCCGTTTGCTTTTAAAATTCCTTCCTTATCTTCCTGTTCAGCTCTTATGGCATTTTTGTCTTCCATGTGTACGTATATATGTATATTTTCGTTCGTTTCTTCGTTCTTCCTGTACAAGCCCCTTTCCGGGTGGCCTCTGTATCCATCATTTCCTTCCATCACCTAACGTTCTGTTGCTTTCTGTTGTGTTCTTGGCTGGCCTTTATGTAACATATTTTCTTTTCCAGTTACCATCTTTTGTCTCCAAGAAGATAAAAATTGAATTTCATCCACTGTTGCCCCAACATCATCATTCACATACATTCTCCCTCTCTTTTCCTCTCCCGTTTCTTTTAGTCTCTGTCTGTTCTTCATTGTTCGCTTCTCACACGCACAGAAATCGTATTAAATATTCAATATTGTAGGAATACAGAGACTTGCCTTTGTCTCAGCGTTAACTTGGCTAGGCTCGTCATTCGTCTTTTATAAGCCCACTAATTAAGTTTCATGCCCACCGTAAGCACCTCCCTCTACCACCTATACCTTTTCGTCTTTGTCCCTGTTTCTTCTTCTCTCTCTCGCTCTCTCCCTCTTCCTCTTATTGCCAGCAAATCACTTCAATTAACACAAGTTCAGCTGATTAACTGTGAAATTTACTATTCAGAGATGAGATATGGTGAGCTTAAAGCTAAGTGAAAAAAAAAAAACATAAACACTAGTGGCCAAAACTAAATCTGATGACGGCGCACTTCACGATCGGCCAACTCCTCGGGCGTTGGATGCTCCCCAATGTACCGAATGGATCTTAATATGGCCTCTGGAATTGGTGGTGGAGTGGGCAGGATATCTGACTGGGGACGATAACCGTTCTCATCGGCCTCATAAGTCACTTGAATGGGTATACCTTCAGGTGAGGTATAGGCATAATAGCCACGCACTGCCACACCAGCTAGGCCCTCTTCAGCTCTGGCCTGACCACTGGATTGTTCTATGTTAAAACTATAGCTGCCATCTAAATTTGCATTGGATAGGAATTTTGTAATAGTATCCTCATTTAAGGGTGGCGCAGGAGCAGCAAAGATGCAGGATGTGAATAGTGCAACGGCAAGAACCAACTGTAAGTGTAAAATGAAGTTAATTAAATTGCTCCCTTGACGCAGACAATGATGGAAGAGATGACGATGACGATGACGATGACAACAAAGAAGATGAAGAAGAAGGATAATGGCAGCTTAGCTTACCGAGCTGAACGACTTCATTATGATGTCTCTTGAAATGAAACTATGGCCTCAATGTGAGGTTCAGCATCAGTTCATTTGCTATTTATATGAAAATGTCAGCAGCATCTACCAAACCTAAGCTTATCTCAGTTTCAAGATTGTTTGGCAATGCCCTAGGGTTTGCCTAAAGTTTCATAGATATCACTACCAAACATACAAAACATATAAAACATCGAAAATGTTGCTTCAGCACATTTCAAACGTAACTTATATCAAGCATTTATTGTTAATTTTTTAATCAAAACAACATGCATAAATGACTTTGATTTGAGTTTGTAGTTGCAACATTTCCCCTTTTTTTTATTTTTTCTCAACCAGAAACAACCAAAAACCCAGAAATACAAAAGGAAAAAAAAAAAAAAAGAAGAAAAAATCAAAACAAAAATTAATTTGCATTATTCATTTGCATAAAACAAATAACAACAAAAACCACAACAACAACAAAAAAAACCTGGATACAAGAGAGTGAATTTTATTAATTTTTTTACATTTAATTTAGCTCAAAAGACACTCACTCACACATGCTCTCACATCTCTTTATTTTACTGGCCCCCTCTCACACACACTCTCTCACTCCCTCTCTCATTGTATTTATCTCCCTTTCTCTTTTCTTTCTTTATACATATGTGTGATTTGCTCTAGTCAAGTCAGATCTGATGGGTATGCCAGGGACGGTTGAAACAACTAAAAGGTCTTTGAAAATTACTTTTTATTAGAACTAATATTAATTGTTTTCCCTTTGTTTAAAAAGACAAACAAATATATTAAATAAAGCCTTTTAACAAGTTTTATAAATATCTTTAGAAAACTGAAAGATGCTGAAAAAAGATCTTATATACCAAATATAACCATTACTCAAATAAATGATCAATTAGGTAATTATGTAGCTTAGGGTACACAATATCTGTAATCTGTAAAAGTAAACATTTCCATCCACTAGAGTGCTCTCTCTTAGGTCCAACTATACATAGATATTATCTTAATCCACTTTATATGGCAAGTCAAGTGATTTAAACTAGATTTTTATAGTGCCGGATATATCAATTAGATCTACATTTATATATATATATATATATATGTATATATATGTATATATACGTATAGATTTCCTTAATTTCTAGTTCCGACTGTGACCAATTGAAAGCCGCTTCTGTTGGTGGCCCTTGAAGTGAAAATGAAACTTGTAACTGAAAGCCATATGGTTTCATGTAAAAGCAATGCTATGCTATGGCATTTTGTAGTAGGTTGTGCACACACACACACAGCAAACGCACAGCACACCCACACATACATACACTCACATAAAAACATATAAACAAACAATATTAAATTGTATTTTTTTTTTTTCGTGTTTTATTACATTATTATTATCTCTGGCAATAAATGTCAACGTCAGCAGGACAAAACACAGCAGCAACAGAGAAAGAGAGAAGGGTGGTGTTGGATGAGGGGGAGTGGTCAGGAGTAGGCCAGCCTATGTAGATGTATAAAAAAAATATATATATATATAAAAAAAAAGAAAGATGCGTCTCTATATAGATGTAAGTCTATGTTTGTGTGTGGGTGTATATATATACAATGTGACCCGATATTGCTGTATGTAGGATGTTGTTGCTTCTGAAGCTATTGTTGTTATTGTTGCTGCTGTTGCTGTTGCTATTGGTGGTATGGACTAGGCAAACAGACAGGACAGCAACATCAGCGAGAGCAACATGCAAACACACGACAGCAACATGATGGAGGAGGGCAACGTTGGTACTGATGAACATGGTTTAACGTAGAAGTTGATGGTTGATGGTACATGGAAACGTTTCCCAGTCAGTCTTAAATCTTTCTCTCATAGGGCAGACCACCACTTGGGGCAGAAACAGGAGCCAATAGAGCGCCCACTGGCAATGATTGTTGCTGTTGGGGAGCCAAATATTGTTTGCTTGGTTGCTGGCCATGAGCATGATCATGCTTATGATCGTATTGATCCTCATTGTTCTCCTCTGGATGGTTACGGATCCATTCCAATGACTTGAGAATAGCCTCTGGAATTGGAGGTGGTGTGGGCAAATGTTCACCCTGTGGCTGGAAACCGTTCTCATCGGCTGTATATGTCAATTGAATAAGCTGGCCTTCTGGTGTATAATATTGAGATGATCCTGATGCATAGTATCCACCAACACCCTGTTCCTGCTGGGCAATGCCATTGCTGGTCTCGAATTGATAATTGTAGCTGCCATCGTCCTGTTTTAACTCATTCACAAAACTGCGAATTTCGGCATGGGCATCCGGGTTATCCGATGGAAAGGATTGAGTTTGGCCAACAAAGGCGATGATAGCCACAATTACTACGAGTTGCTGCAAAAAGCAATTGAAAAACCGATTTGATCGATTCAATCGAATAATCCTTTGTTTCAGTTGTTGTTTCTTACCATTTTGAACATTTTAGCCTGGCTTAGGAGTTTTTGGAGATGTATTTGAGATTTGGTTGCTTTAACCCTAAGAGCTAAGTTGTATTTGATGTTGAACTTTCCACCGAACAGGCATTATATACTCTTCAATTTCAATGAAAGTGAAGAAAAGTCTCCATTAAAAATTGTTGATGATGATGACGACGATAACACATTGGCACATTTTTAGCCCCAAGTGGTAAACGGCACAAAGAAATATGGCCAATTATCTTTGGCTTTAGGTGAAAATGAAATCAACTTAACACACATTTTACCCTCAGGTTCATACAAACATTCATCTCTAAACTCTTTCGGACTACACCAGCGTTACGCCAAGTAATTAAGTGTTTTTCGGTTTAATTCATTAATTATAACCATCTAGGTATATCTAAGAAATACTTGCCATAGAGTTATATGATGATGTATATACATATATGTTCATATATATATATATATAAATGGGAGAACTGGAACAGATCCAAGATAAGTGGCTGCTGGATATGGGATGGGCGCGTTCGTCAGGCATGAAATGTTTAATGGCTTGACCAACAAAAGCAAATTGTTATACAAATTGTTAAACAACAAAGAGAGAGAGAGAGACAGAGACGGAAATAAAAACAAAGATAAAGTGAAAGAGATGGATAGAATTGTATGATGAAGTAAAACCATTAACACTTTGAGCATGCGGAAATTGTGTGTAATTGGAACACACAGACAGACAATACACAAAATAAAAATTAATTATCATATAAAATTAATAAGTGGAGACTTGTGTAGAGTTGTGAGGATTTGTTGTTGAGACATACGAAAACCTTAGTACTACTTTATTTACTTTATTATATATCCTTGCACAAAAGATTTCACTTTAAATGACTTTAGTTTAAAGGCAAAGAATTAATAAATAAAGTTTATTTTAAGATTTTTTTTTTACAAATAAATAACCAAGTAATTCAAATCAGTGATTTGTAAGCCAAAGTCTTAATTTGTCAACACGTAACTCTCTTGTGGATATAGGTCCTGTCACGATTTGACCTATAACCCCCCACTTGTCAATCACTCATCTTTCATTAGATAAATTTAAAAGCATCTATTATTGCTTATTTTCGTCATGTTCTTATTCGCAAATTGAAAATACCTTTCTTCTACGTAGCTGTCTCTTCTGAAAACCGCAAAAAAAACGAAACAAACACTTTTGGGTCAAGACTTGAAAGAAAAAATGAGTTAACAAAGTAAGTCAGAATTGCAAATCAAAAACTCTATATATATTGAAGGTTTTTTTTTTGTTTAAGATGTCGAATGAAAATTTATTACCTTTAAGTTTACGGGCTCGCCCACCTATGAAATCAATCTGCAACCAAATGTCGATCATATATGAATGAATTAAAGTATCGGCTATATTTGTGAAAGAGGAAATACACTTGAGACATGCAAATTAAATCAATTTATTTTTGATTAAAAATCCATCGGCGAAATAAATGAAAAGCAAACTAACAAACAGTTAATTAAATTAGCCAAATGGAAAATGGTCAACTGCAACACAAAAAACAAAAAATACAAAAAAAAAAAAAAATTTGCTTTAACCAAACCCAAAAAAAAAAACAAAAACAAGAAAAAAATTGAAAACGAAATGCAAATTCGCAACTATCAACAAACAATTAGACAAAATAGTTTCATCAATTACTTTAGGCAAGGTCATTACCGTTAAGAAACGGTTTTCGAAAGTCGTTGACATTGTCGGTTTTAGCTTAAGACAGGGCGTGGCATATTTACCAAAATTTGGATAGAGTTACATTTATTACATGCCCAGGCGGGGGGAAATTTAAGATGGATAAATATATGCGAGCTTATAAATGAATCTAAAAATGAATCAATGAATAAATGAATGAAAATGATGACCATAAACGTTAGAAAATTTGTCAACAAACCGAACCAAAATGCATATTTAATTAATTGAATTTTGAAAATCTATTAAAATGTTTCAACTGAGAGAATGTAGAGCAAACAAATGGTTCAAAATTTGCGGGGGGTGGGAATGGATTTCGATCATCAAAATTCAAATTCGAATAACCGAAACATCAAATCGACTTGTTAGCGATGATGCTCATGATGGCAATGGACGCGAAATTGAAAGTGATATATTAATACAAAAAAAAAAATAAACGAAGAAAAAAAAACCAACCAAAATGGTATGCCTGAGTGACCTTGATATCACGTTTGGGGTTGGACTTGTCGTGCAGTCACTCAAATTTGGGTCAATTAATGTGGAGCAGGTTGTAGAAGATGTGCAGCATGTAACCTTTTTTTTTTTGTGTTCCTGCTCCTGCTTCACCTCCTCTGTCCCTCTCTCTCTCTCTCACTCTTCCTGCAATTGCTTTTGGTTGTTTCTTGTACCGAGCTTAATGCGCGTGAAGATGGATTGATGCCGCTTTTAATGGAAGACCAACCGGCTGGCGGTAGGGGCGGGATATAAAGGGGCAGTCAGTTGGTTGAAAGGACGGAAGCAGCTTAAGGTTTGGGCACGGACACACCAAGGAAATGCCATTGAATTGTAACAGTTTTTTTTTTTCGTTTCGTTTCGTTTCATTTTTTTTTTTTTTTTCCTTCCTCGCTCTTTGCTTTTTATTTAATGCCGGCAACGAAACCGATTTGACCCACAGCCGGTTTGAAGCATTCAACACAACGGCCAAAAGACAGCTGAAAAAAAAAAGGGCAGGCAAAAAGTAGATATTGTTGCTGTTGTTGGTTGTTGGCTGCCCCAATACTGGTACCAACTGCCAGCACATTCACTTTATTCTCCATTTCCAGTTCCCGCCATATAGTCTCAGTCTCCAATCGCAATCTTATAAGGGCAACAGCATGTGCTCTGCTCTTGCTCTTATATTGTTGTTTTTGCTGCTGACGGTTTTTTTCTTTTTCGTAGATTTTATTTTTGCTTCGAGTTTTCGTTTTGCTTAGAGATGGGCAGACAAAACTAATAAAGGACTTTACTTTCGATGATTTTCTTTATAATACATCAACTTCTTTTAAAATCAGGATCTAAATCTTTTCACAATGAAAACTTTAACTTTTTTATAAAACAAAAACAACAATGTCGTGTCACGTTGTTTTATAATATATCATCTCTTATTTTCTTATCAAAAAAACTTAATACAAACTTGCCCCGTGCTGTTTCTTTGCCCATCATGTGTTATTTTCGGCCAGTCAGACTCTGGCTCTGTCTTTGGTTGCGGCTCTCTGTGGCAAGGTCGTTCATTTGTCTGCCACCAAGTGGCGTGTGAGAGCATGAGAGTTATACTTGATCAGGGGCATGGACAGAGGCAGGGGCAGGGTTATGGTTATGGACCTTTGGCTTTGACTTTGGTTGCTTGGTTTGGTTTTTTGCACTGACAGTTTTTGTATTTTATTTTTATTTTTATTTCATTTTCATTTTGTGGCACGCTTGGCAATTTTGTAATAAATGAAGGCGTTTGACCTGCCGCATCAAGATGCTTAATCGATTTTTCTGTATGTGGATTTTGCCAGCGAAAACCATTTATTATAAAAGAAAAGTTTGGAATGCACTTAAAAAAGAAAACCAAAAACTGAAACTGAAACTGAGACTCCCACACCAAGAAAAAAAAATCGATTTCCTGTTTAAAAAACTTTTAGTCGCATGGCTCATAAGAACACACAAACTAAACATAACTTTGAGTCATAAATAAATTGGCAATTCATCTATAGGGGCAAGAGCAAAGGGTGGTAGACGAAAGAGGGTTGAGGGATGCGGACGCAATCAGCGACTCCAAATGAACTGCAAACTTAGGCAACAAGTCGTGCTAAATGCCCGTCAATATACAACAATTTGGGAGGTGCTAATGAAAAATTACCAAAAACCGAAAAATTAATTTTTTTTTTTTTTCATGTTGAAAACGGAAGAGCGGCAGCGGGGGGGGGTGAGATGAAACCACAGAACTTGGCAGCCGGTCAAAAAAAAAAAAATATATATAAGAAAAGGTTTACAACAAAACCAAAACAAATGTAGCATTAAATTTATGAAGCCAAAAGAGACCAAGCCGCAATTAATGTCATAACGACATTTTGATACCCTAGAAAAGACAATTATTTTAAAATAAAACTATGAATAAAAATAATGAGAAGTCCTACAAAAAGAAGGGTTTACACTGATGCCAGGATTCACTCAACTACATAATACAAAAAGCAGCTCCTTCAGGACTTAATTCTACTATTAAGACTTTCGAAACAGCTAAAACCCTTTATTTTTGAAAGAGTATGGCTAAAATAAAATCACCTAAAACAAAAGTAGCATTAAATTTATGAGCGACTTTTTGGACGGAAGACCCCAAAAAGCAGTTGTGAGTGCGTGTTTGCATTTGGGTGTGTATATATGTGTGTGTGTGTGTGTGTCGCTCAGTTGGTTGTCTTTTAGTTCATGTTCAATGCTCCAAAATTATAAAAGTTGTTGCCGTCGTTGTAGTTGTTGTAGGTCGTCGAGTGATTCGATTGCCAAAAATTGCTATAAATGCCTGGCCCAAACAGTTTTTGAGACGCATTCATTCTGGCAACGAAGACCAAGTGACACCAACCACTAACTATATAACTTAAAGCAAACCCAAAAAGACCCTTCAATTCCATTCAACATGTGCAAAACTGTAAGTAGCCAAAAAGACATCCGTTCAAGCCATCTTAAACCATTTTGTATGTGTGTGTGTATCTCTGTCGGTGTACTTAACCTATCAACCTCTCCCTCACATTTTAGTTCCTTGTTGCTGTTGCCTTTGTGGCCTTAGCCATGTCTCAGGTGAATGCCCGTCCAGATGCTTATGATGCTGCTGCTGAGACACGTGAATACAAGAGCGATCTCAAAGAGGATGGTAGCTATAGCTATCAGTATCAAACCTCCAATGGAATCGCTGCCCAAGAATCTGGTGTAGGTGGTCAGTATGCCAGTGGTTCAGCGGCTCATTACGCTCCCTCGGGCGAGTTGATTCAGCTGTCTTACGTGGCTGATGAAAATGGATATCGTCCAAGTGGTGCCCACTTGCCGACTCCACCACCAATTCCAGTTGCCATATTGAAGGCTTTGGAATACATTCGCACACATCCCCATCAAGAGACGCGACAAGGTCAGGGACGTTTCTTCTAATCGGAGTTAGAGAGCGTGAGGAAATGCGAAATGTTATTCGAGTTTAACTAATAAGTTCATATTCATAATTTTTTTTTACACTTTTTTTTGTTTGCAAAAATAAAAAGTATTAAAAATCGATGACAAGTAGTTGAAACATTTTTTAAAAATATTTTTAAGGCAACAAACAACCTATAATCCTGATTTAAAAATATTTGATTCGATTAAGAATCGATAGATTGTTTAATTGGCAATAATTGTTTATTTATGCGAAACCTTTTATTTTTAAACATCATTACTTGCCGATCTCAAAGTAGACCTTATTATTGCTATTTTCCAAAAAATGTTTCTTACGTTTCTTAAAATAATTATGGAAATAAATGGCGTTAACATGTTAATCTGATAAGTAAATAAAGCGGACTTAGAGTGCATAATATTAACATATAGGATTGAAAACAAACACACAAACAATTGCCCAAGAGGATTAAAAGATTGAACATAACTTAAACACAATGATTATGTATAGATTTCAGCAATTAACGACTCGGTTTACTACCCAAATTAGCACTAATCAAATTGGGAGACCAAGCAATGCTTTAATGAACTCCAAATAAAAAAAAATAATAATTAACATAAAAATCAAATTCAAACAGTTGCCGCCATTTGTAGCGAGTGAGCAGTTAACAGCAATGTTAACTAAAAACATCCCAGTCGGAATTAACGCATGACTATGTATCACATGTATGTACTTTTTATTTAACAATCTGAAATGAATTTTTATGTTTGTGTCTTTAAAAAAAATTTATATTGTATTCAAACTAAGTTTTTTCATGGTCTAGACATGGTCAAGACTATTCCAAAGTAGAATACGTTTAGATAACAACATACTTTTGGGTGCCGCATTTAAATGGGAAGTGACAGTTTCGTAATTTCCTACTGGGTAGCTGTTAACCCAAAATGAGCTGTTATCTGTTATTTTGACTTGCACAGATTACATTTTAAAACTGAGTTTGATGTTGTGCTTTTCGTCTCTCGGATAGAAACAAATTGCAAAAGCTTATTGACAAAATAAAAAGTTGTTAAAACTTGTTTAAGTTTTTCCTATTCTTTTAAAAATCATTTATAGTTATGACATATAAGAAAAATTGGATGCTAAACGAACTCTTTTGCATTAGGGTTCCTTGAATTAAAAATACGATTAGTAAAGCTAGCAGACCAGTTGCTGGATAAGAATTTTTCGGATTCCTAATCAAAATTATTAATTTAGTAAAAAAGATATACAAACTCAATTTGGCGCCTATTATACCGTTAAAATGTAAACGGAACGATAAGCATAAATAGGGTCTGTTAGCTCAATTGGAGCTTCACTTGTTGCAGTGTTCGGCAAGATCAAAGCTCTTTATTTATTTTATTTGTTCAAAAGCTTTTTTAAACTCCAAACAATGACGTTAACCAACACTTAAATTGTTTCATTTGAATTTAGGATCTTTGGGCCGCTAGTCAGTCTTTCGCGATCGGTCCAACGATTTGGTTTGATTGTTCACTCTTCCTCCCCCTTCCAAAGAAGGTGAAGAGTCGTGGGTGTGGGATTGAATTATGAATTGAGTTGAGCTTGAAGTGCATGTGCCGCCGTTTTACTGCTCTGACGCCTGCCGCCCGCCGCTTGGGGCCAGTTTGTTTTTTTATTTTTTTTTTTTTGCATTGCATTGCATTTTAAATTTCTTATAAAAAAAAATTTTTTTATCGAGTTCGATTTGTTTCGTTTTTTTGTTGTGCGTTTTTTGGTTTTGTTTTTGCCTCTGCCTTTGCCAATTGCAAGCTGCAAGTTCTAATGCGGTTTGTGGCGTGGGCGCCACCAACTTTTATGTGTGTGCGTACCAGCGTGTGTGTGACGCAGTGTTGCAAAGAAAATATTTTTGTTTGTGTATTAAAAAGTGTTTGCATTGCTAATTAAAACAACAACAACAACAAATACGATAGCAACAAGAATAAACAAAAACAAATACAAACTCTTTGACAAAACGTTAAGCAAATTTGATACAAGTTCTCTAATTTCTATTCGCAATTTCAATTCGATTTCAAATAAACCCATTCATAAATTGAGGAACATCGCGCAACAGGTGTTTCGTTATATATACTGTGTTGCTGCAACATTATCTAGAAACATTGTTGCTTTACTTTCAAATTGGTTATATGTGGTAAGTAAATTTTCATCATTTGGAAAGGGGGAAAATGAAATTTTCGTTATCAGTTACTGCTCAAACTGGCCTGACCAATGGCCTAATAATTTACCAGCTATTTGTTCTATGTCTTTTCATTTTGTTTTCCTCTCTTCTTTCTTTTATTCATTTGTTTGTCCACTTAGTTAGCATCTGAATGGAAAATTGTTGAATACCAGTTGGAAAAATATTTACCAGCATTAGCAGCAACAAGTTGACAATTTTTTTTTTTTTTTTTTTTTGTTTTAGCTGCGACTCGATATTAACCAATACATTCCTGATACGTATAGGAAAACTAGATCAATTGCGCGGAACAATAATTGTGATAGATAAGAAGAACTCAAATACCCCTCTAAATGCCCCCTTGTCTAGTTTTTAAGTAAGCACTACCTTGTGGCAATTACAGTTAAACTTCTCTAAAAGGAAAATGCACTACAAAGTCATTATAAAGTTAAATAATTGTACAAATCTTTGATAGATCAAGATATAGTAAGATTTTTTATAAAACAGAGATCGCATTATAAAAACTGATTTTAAAAAAATCATTTAAATCAAATAATTTGTTAAATTGTATATAAAAAATAGATCTATAATTACGAACTTTATGTTTAAGATCTTAGTTAGTTAGGAGTTTTCACTTTAAAATATTATCAATAATATAATCTATATATATAACTATTGTTTTCCTTACTAAAAGAGGATTATTTCAAGTTTACAGTTTTATAATACCATTTAAAATTATATATTACTAAAAAATATTACCAATTTTGGCTAATATAATTGCTAGGAACAAAAAGTGATTTCATTGACTTTAATTGTTATCCAATTAAGCTGATTCATGACGAATTTCATATCGAGAGTTGCCTGTGAGCAAAAAAAATTCCTTGACTTAATGTATCTTGTGTTAATTTGCTTCTGCTTCTCGCCTAATCCCAAGACAAATAATTAATTACTGTTGGAGCATAAAGTGTGACTCTGACTCCGACTGCGATTTTGAATTTGATTTCGTCTCTCTCTCTCTCTCTCTCTCTCTGCCCCGATTCGCTTTTCAAAATCTGAGAAATAAATTGCCGTTGGGTTCATTCGATTGGATCGGATCGGATCGTTTGCTGTCGATCGTTTTGGATCGTTAAAGCTGTTCTTACACTTATTAGAATTTCAGCTCTTAGATCTTTGCCGAATCGAGAAATCAAAATTCGCATAACAAGTGGGTCGGTCGGGCTACCTGACTTGGACTTGGACATGGACATGGCTATGGATTGAATATATATATTCTTGGAAGTGTTTATGCTTATGACTTTTCGCTCTTTTGTCTTTTTATCTCCACTTTGGTTATGGATATGCCCCAATCAAAGTCATTGGCAAAGAACCAAAAAAAAAAAAAAAAAATTAAATAAGAGTTCTTAATTCAAATTGATTTCGGGTTTGGTTTCTTGTGTGTGTTTTTTTTTTCTCTCTTCTTTTTTTTTTTTTTTTTGCAAACAATTTCAAAGTGTCACTTTGTGTTTATAAAATTAAAATTATTTATCAAGAGTCAAGACATCGCCAGTGGGTAGTGAAAACAGTTAAAATGTGAGACAGAGAGATATATAGAGAGAGAGGGAGAAGGATAGAGAAAGAAAACGACTGAATCAATCGATGTTTCAGCTGCCTGCAAAGTCAATTGCCAAATATGGCTTACTTGTTTGTGTGTGGTTTAATGTCACACACACACACATACACATACACTCTTATAGACACATTGAGCTAGAGATAAGTATAACTCTCTAGGAAAGGCAAGACAACTACTTGTCTCGCCAAAAGCCAAAACTTATTCACCACCATCAAAGTGGCAACCAAAGGCAAAAGGCAAATATTGAAATTTGCATGCGTCTTAGAAATTCATTTGCTAATTGTTATCTAACATGTATGTAAATATATATATATATATATGTGTGTGTGTGTGCGCATAAATATATAGAAACTATATAAAGCAGTTAAGGGTAATCTTTTTGATGACTATTTACAGGGCCACCCCAAAATATATTGAAATCATCCACCACAAAGTTTAGTTAGAAATAAAATTCTATGACTAATATCGTATTGAGTAACTAATTTGACTCAGAAAAGAGAAGCCACAGTGAGATAAAGAATCAAGTTCTATATTCAATAAAGGAAACTCACTTTTAGATGATTTACATTTACATTGTGACATTTTCATACTTATTATTATTATTATTTGTAATAAATCTTTGATCTTTAAAGTTTTCCATAAATTATAAGACTATTTAAATCCTGCATTTCTATAAAGGTTATGTCTTTAGTATCCATTGCTTATATATATATATAAATATTATTTTTTTTTTATTAAGAAATAAACATGAAAACACTTTGGCTATGCTAATTCTCTGTGCAATAAATTTGCATCAAGATCTAATTGATTTTCTAATTGTATTACAAATTTGTCCCAAGTGAATCCATTATCTAAGCAAAGTGCCACAAATAAAGCAATAAATATATTTCAACAACATTGTTAAAGTCACATTAACATTGATCAAGCATGAACCGTACTGAATTCCGGCTACATGCGACTTAACTTCCTTTTTTAAATCAGATTCCACAGTTGTCTAACAAAATTAAGAAGCGCAATGTTAATTGAAATGAATATTTGTGAATGAAATTCAAATAATTTTATGTTATAATTTGCAGACGATATTATGAATTTAAATTGCTTACATAACAATATACATATAATTTGCTTAGATTAACAAAAACAATTCAACATAATTAAACATTTTTCTTTACAAACAAAAAGTGTGGCAAGAAGGAGAGGCAGTATGTGTGTGTGTGTGTGTGTGTCAAAGTAGAAGGAACATGGGACAGGGTGAGCCCACACCTTCACAATTTAGTTAACATTTACTGACTCCCAATTTTCCGTTTCATTATTGTTGTTGTTGTTGTTGTACTTGTTCATTTCCTTGACAATTTACGCGCTTGTGAAATTTTAAATGAGCTGATTTATGGCTATTTGATGAGCACATTAACCACTGCCACAAGATACCCTATCCCCTCCCACTATACCTCTCATGCTTCCTATCATTCGTTGTTGTCTTCACCTTATTCTCTCTCAGTTGCTGCTACTGCTGTAAAGTTTATTATACATTTAAAGTGTTTATTTTTTTTTTTTCATATATATATATAAATTTTTGTTGTTTTTTGGTTCATATTCCAGGCACACACACACACACACAAAACTCAACGATAAATTCTTACAGCAGTCCAAGTCAACTCTTTTTTTTTTTTTTTTGTATACTATTGTTGTTGTTATTGGTCTTCTTGTTCTTGTTGCTGCTGTTGTTTTTGTTGTACTTTGCGTACTTTATTATTAATTTTTAACGTGTGGGCTCCACAACAACTACAAAAAACACCCACAGCATTTTGACAAAACGTTGTTCTTTCTTATACCCAGTAACCAGAAAGCATCAAAGAGTATATAAGAAATTATAGGAATCAAATGGTTGTATATAGTATTGAAGTATATACTAGTTAGTATAAGAAGTATACACAAGTATACACAAACACATGTATTAACATCTAAAGAGACGCCACTGTTTCCCATTTGAGACTTCAGTTAAAGGAACCTTTTCAATAGAAAGGATACATCCACAAAGATCAATTTCAGGATAAAGATCTTGCCAGTTACTAATTGCTACCGACTTAAGAGTTTAAGTATTGACAGCAATGCACCTGTATTAAAGATAGGGTATTTAAAAGTCGATATCTAAACTAAATATTCGAAATTTTATACTGTTGTTGTTGCTGCTGGCCGCATTTGTTATTATTGTTGTTGTTTTGTTGTTGTGTGTGAGATTAATTCTTGCAATTTGATTATTTCAGCACGTTAAAGTTTTAAGCCAAAGTCAAAATCGTCGGCGCCTGCATTAGAACACAAATTACTCATACGCCGTGTTGTGCGATTGTTCATAATTATCGGAAATAGCTGACTGCGTGGGCAAGTTGGCAGTTGGCAATTGCCAATTGGCAGTTGCCAACTGACAGACAAGTTGCGCATCCTCTCCATCAGCTGCTGTTGAATAATAATTTCAAATATATACATATACCTATATATATATATAAATGAAAAAAAAAGTAGTAATAATATTGTTTTTGTTGCTGCTTATTGTTTAACAAATATCTTGGGTTGCGCCCTGCCCCTGCAATGAATTGCTTTTATGCGCTCATTTGCATATTAAATAAGCAGCAGCAAGCGACGAACTGCCTCAGGTTGCTGAGAGCTGCCAATCTGAGACCTAAGCCTGAGTTAAGGCAATGCATTTACTTTGGTGTTGGTTGCACTTTTTTTTCCCCCCCCCCCTCCATGTTGTTGTTGTTGCCATTAATTTCTAACCAGCAAAAAAGAAAAAAAAAACATCTGCTGCTGCTACTGCTGCTGCTTTTGCTCTTGTCAATGCAAAGAACGTCGCTTCGCTGGTTGCTCTGCCAGTATTGCCGCCGTTCATTGTGTAGGTTTTCCAGACTAGCATTAGCTACCTAGTTATTCTCGATTCTCGATTTGGTTTGCTGACGTCAAACAAAAGAACAAAAACAACAACAACAATAATAACAACGAAGAAAAAAGCCAACAAGGTATGAGAAGGTCTAAGAGCACTTTACATTCAACACTCTACATACAGATACATACATAAATATATACATACATACATACATACATACATACATGCTTAACAATGCAATCTTATTGGCTTCTTTAACTGAACAAACAGGAGAAAGGGCAATAAAAGATTTTGTTTCGTAATTCACGATAAAATAACAAAGCAATTTGATTTCCTACACTATTCTATTCAAAAGTTTATCACAACGAACATTTTTTGAAAATGTGTCAAAATTTTAGAGACAATTAAAATCATTTTTAATTTGCCTAAGCTAATTGAGAAATAATCTTATAATTAAGAGGCATATTCTAAATTAAAAAACCACATTAGAATTGGAATTATAAAAAGCTACAATTTAAAATTAGTTTACTTAAGATAAACTTATTTGCACTTTTTATGCCTAAAAATTTTAAATTTTTTATCACTTTTTGATCCACACAAGATATCGAAGCTAAGTAAATGAATCCGAGAACCGTTTTTTAATCACTTAATAAGATTTGCAGCGCTAAGCATAAGCAAAAAGAAAGTCAACTAATGTTTAATTATTTAGATAGAAATAAATCTTGCAATTGCCTTTATTTTAACTGCTTTTCTATAGAAAATAATTGACCAACTTTTTATATAAACTTTATAATTTTATTAATTATAAGTATTTGATATGTTATATTAGTCAAAACTTGTTGTCTGTATCATTTCTATATATTCTGATCGTTGAAAAAATATTTCACACAATTTCGGTGAACATATAATTGATTTGGCGATTTATTTGGTTATTATTTATCCATGCGGGAGGAGGGTAATAACCATTTAATTTCAAAAACCTTCAGTCATTCCACCATTTGACACTTTATTGAAGCATTTGAATGTTATGACTACAAGTATTATTTCTTTGTGTTTGCTTTTATTTTTTCGTGGTTTTTTTTCTGTATTTTTTTTTTCTTATTTTTTTTCCCATTTATTATGATCAAAGAATGCAAATTTCTGTTTGCTGCGTAGATTATGGCAAAATTATGCAAACAAATCAGCAAACAAATTAGGCGTATAACAACAAAATTTCACCTGGCCAAGGTAATCAACTGAAGACAAATATGGCAAAAGTTGCCCTAGAAATTTCTGTTATTGAAAAATATATTTGCCAGCATAAAAAAAAAAAAATAAAACAAAACAAAACTAGAAAGTTTTTGCCAAAAACTGAAAAGAAACTAAATACATTTAATCGTTTTTCTTTTTGAGGGAGGATAGACGGAAGTCGGTATTTAGTCAAATTCTGCTTTTGTCGGTCTCAAGTCAAAGACTAAGTCAATAATTACATAGTTTCATAGCCACAGTTAGTCCTCTACACCTCTCCTCCCCTAACCATTGCCATTGCCATTGCGTTTGCCTTTGCCTTTGCCTTTGCCATCCCCACCCCCAAGCAACAGCCATCAAGCAAGCAAGCAAGCAGAGAGTCAGTGGCAAAGCGTGAAAAACGCTTCCTATTATTAGTTTAATTTGTTTTGGGCGCGCAATTTAATTTTATATAACAACAATATAATCGTTTATAAATGATAAATTAATATGTGGGAAACAAATGGCTATGGGTATGGGCGGACGATCTCTCGATCTCATCGTCATTGATTTGATCTTGTCTTGAACTGGGGAAACAACTCATCATCATCAACATCATCATTGTCGTCATCATTATGATCATGATTATTATCAGCATAAAGTGTTTGCCGTCGTCGACAAGTTGCCGAATTGGCCAGGCTCTTAAATGGACACAAAAAAAACCGCCAACAAAGCTTTAAAGCGAGAGACAACGGCAGTTAGATAGATATATGGCAACTGTTTAGACTGGCTGCTGGACTGTTGGTTAATTTGTGTGGATTTTCTATATATTCAATATATGTATATGTATATATATTTATATTTTTTTTTTCCCCCTATTGTTCATTATATCTTTGTGTGGGCTGGATGAATGGATGGGTCAGTCAACGATATAGAAAGAAAAGTTACGCATGCGAGACGTTGTCTGACTATTCAGAAAAATCACTTGGCTTAAACAAAAAAAAAAACTTAAATTTGCCCTAAAAGGAACTTCCAGGTGAATGCAAGAATAAGAAATTTAAACAGTTTAAAGTCAAAAATTAAATAAATCAAAAAACCAATTTTTGTTTTTAGTATTTTTCCGCCAAGGTTAAATAAATGTATAACAAAAAAAATTCGGACATTAACTTAAATGAAAGAAGACTAAAATAAAATTTAATTTCAACGATATCTTCAATCAGTTCTTCTTCTTCAACTAAGTTTGGTTTTTTCAAGTTCTGGGACTAACTTTTACATGTAAGAGATACAGGTTAGATATATGGAATATGATTTGATTATGTAAATTTTTGTAAGCTTGAGCAATGAAATTCCAAAGAATTTGATATGTATCATTAAAATGTTAATAACGTTTGCGAAGAAGTATTCCATTAGATGAACAAACCATAACTCTCCTTAATTTCGCATGATCGAGTTTCAAATGATCATGAATAACTCACAACTCTGTTGTGACTGGCATAACTAATTTTGTTTTATTTTTGTTTTAACTGAGTTTGAACATAAATAACTTGAAATTCGCTTTGACAAGAATATAGTTATGGGCTACGAGAATTGGTAAAGAGCTGAAGGTCACGACTTCTTGGAAGAAGACAATCTTGGTTTAGTGCCGTCGTCGTCGCCGTTGTCGCCTGCAATGTGATTTTTCTCTTTTTTATTAAAAACGTTTACTAATTTATGAGTTAAAATTTGAAACGGAAATTCTCAGCTAATCGTTGGGACTTGGGGGCAACTTGTTTACAATCAGACAATCCATAACCAAATCGGAATTGGAATCAGTATCTAAAATCACTCTCTCTCTCTCTTTCTCGCTCTCACTTAAAGTAAGTAATTGGAGGGAGATGCCCGACGGCGCCTTTGGCTTGTGTTTGTTGGTTTTTCTGTGTTTTGTGTTCTGTCTGATTTGCGGTTGCGGTTTTTTTTTTTGTTGAAAAATAACAAAATAAACATATATGTGCATATATATGTATATACACACAAACAGAAACGGGTATATAGATTCTATTAAAGCCGAAAAAGTCACTTATTGATTTGCATCTCACACGCTCTGTTCCCCTCTCACTCCCACTCTCTAACTATGTATGTGCTTATCCTACTCATACGATCAAGCTTGTTGCTGTTTTTCTCTTTTTTTTTTTAAAATTTTGCGGGGAACTTGTTTTTTCACCTACATTGTTTCTTTTCTGTTTGGTTTTTATTTTTTCTTTTAAGTTCATTTCCGCTCTGGTTCTGGTTCTATTCATCTACACTGAGCGAAATCAATTTTGCACTCGCCACACAAGAAGAACATAACGCCATCAGTCCAAGGTCCACGTAGACCTTCAATGAACTTTGCTACCAAAAACATAACAAAACAACAAAAATATACATACAAACATATGTGTAAAGCCCAAAGATTTTCTTTTGGGGGCCCCATTAAAAAGTAAACCTCAAAGCACTCATTACAAACCCATCAATCAATAAGTGATTCGATGTCGCCCGATTGAAGGCGAACCTTTTTACACACCTCGATATTGAATGCACTTCTCAGTATTGTTGTTGTTACTGTGCGTGAGTGTGTGCGTGTGTGTGTGTGTTCTGAAACAGTATAAAAACTAATTTATTCAACCATAATTCAAATAACAATTGTTAATAAAGCAAAAATCAAGAGACAGACAAATGAAAACAAAAATTGGCAAAAGACAAAGCCAATGCCATATCGGGAGAGGTGATCGCCGATCACTGATCGCTGTGATCGTGCGTGCCTGCTATAAGTTAAGTCTTATAGGTCGGATGGCAATGCCACATAAATTTATTTGTTTTCATTACAAAAATTTACTGCAACGACAATTAAATACTCTTTCGAAATAGGCAATATGTGGTTTTTTGTAAATATTTATTTGTTAATTAAAAAAAAAATTTTATAAAATATATAAATTTGACAATAATGTGTATCTTTCTAACAGTTTATCTTACTATCAATCTAAGTATCTATTTTTTTATCTGACTATTTATCCAACTATCTATCTTTTTATCTAACTATCTATCTAACTATCTATCTTACTATCTATCTAACTATCTATCTAAGATCAATTTATCATCTATCTATCAATCTAAGTATCTAACTATCTACATTAATCTAGTCTATCCATAAGTCTATTAAGTCTATCCATAGATTACAGACTTCTACGTACACACAGATCAGATGAAATCATTTCCGAGTGTAATCAAAGGATTGTTATTGGCAAACTACAACAAAATAGGCCCTTTCAATCATATAATAATATAATATACAAATGAATAAATAAGATGACAGTTAGCTTAACTGTAAATGTTAATCAAATGATTGAATCAAAATGGGAAAAAGTCAGATTATCTATGGAAAACATTTAACATAATGTGGACTTTGTATCAATGTTTATTTACATATATCAATTTGGGTTTTCCTTTATTTGAACCATCTATGAATAATTGTTATAAATTTTATAGGTCACCCATGACCAAATTAGAGTTTAAGCCAGCCACAGCTGACAATTGTCCAGACTGTCTTTGTACATTACAACAAAATATGCCCAACACGTACGCGGATATCCGTGCTCAATCTACCCATGCCAAAAGCCCAAACTTAAAATCCATACCCGTACCCGTACCTATATACCCATACCCAATTCCATAACTCCCCCCAAAAACGGGGAGACAAAAATGTAATTAAACACGCTGCAGTTATTGAAGATGGGGTTTTTTCCTCCATTTTATTTTTATTTTTATTTTTTTTATATTTTTTTGATATCTCTCATCGGTTGTGTGGCCCTAGCCAGAGGGTAAAAGCCAGTTTTTAGCTAGCTTAGTGGAGCCTATCAACAAAGCCATCAATCCATTCATATCCATCGATCAATTGATCATATGTGAAATTGAAATTATTTATGCACAGACATTGAAGAGAAAATGGGAGAGAGATCACATGGTTATATAACTGGGAATTGGAAGTTGGGAATTGGAAATGGAATTGAAATTGAAATTGGTGGCTGACAATTGCAGACAGCGCTAATACTAATAACTTGAAAAGAGGGAGATGATCGCAAGATGATCAGACTAAAAGACAAGCAGACATGGGTGATACTTGGTTATATATACTCGTCGACGAAACATGGGACCACTCACAAAAAACACTTCCTTCTCAAGCAAATGTTCCCAGCTTAAAAGTAATTTGCTTAAATAAATCAAAGTCATAACAAAATGCAACAGCAACGACGAACGATCGCGTTGAGGATCGGCTAAGCATAATGTTGCAATGTCTCCTCTCAAATGTTGTTTTGCTATCGCATAAAAGAATTTAATGAAATTTAATGAAAAGTTACACGATCAGAGACACGACTTCGACACGACTTGTTGCTGTTGCTGTTGCATTTGCTGATCGGTGATCGTTGATCGGTGATCACCAATCTTGCCTGTAGTTTGTTGTTTTAGACTTTGTTGCATTGAATATGAAATGTTTGTGTCTCTAGGACATTTTTGCAATTAATTGAATTATCGTCGTGAATGGCAAAAGTTAGCCACCGATCAAGCGATCCAACAAACTAGCGTTCCAACGATCAACAATCGACAATCGATGTGCAATCAAATTTAAGTGGAGTTTTTTTTTCTTCAGTTTTAATATTGCTGGAGAAGTGTCCATGCGATCAGTTGGCAGGTCGCTTACATTTTGATTCTCTCGGCACGTTCACATGGTTTATGGCATTTTCATTTATTGCTGTGGCATTAGCTGTGGGTGTGGCCCACAATGGGCACTTGCCACATCGCAAAACCGACAACCTATTAAAATCATCAACGCTCCATTAGATCTGCAGTTCGATGCCACGCTCCCGCGCTGCCACGCTGTCGGCGTTAGCTTCATTTACGCCTAATTAAACAAATTATTGGCAATGTTCAGTTTAATGTTCAGTTAGCTCATTCGCTGCAACACCAGGTGGCAGGCACCTCCAACCGACCAAACAATGCTAACTTAATTGTAAGACAAACATCAAACACGAACAAAAAAAAAAAAAAAAATAGCAACATTTAAATAGCCCCCAGGCAACATTAAACAAAACAATGTAAAATATGAATAAAAACAACGAACCTAAAAAAAAAAAAATATTAAGTTACAATCTTGGTTACAAGTTCATGAGGCAACAAAACAATGCAATGCAAACACATATGCCAAGTTAGCCAATATGAAACCGTTGATACTCTTCTTTAATGCAAAATGTAAACTCAACAAAGTCTTCAAAGGACCTTTAAGTCACTGCACTAAATTGAAACTTGAGTTTTAAAATATAGTTAACAAAGTCTTAGCAAGTTTTCAAAACTTAAAATGTTCTTCTAACTGAATGAGTATTGAAAAGTTTTCAAACACTATTAAAACTGTAAAAAGTTGTCTCAATTCAAATCTCATAGTCATAAATTAATATTGATTTAATAAATATTTTTAAAAATCTTTACATAGTCTGCCAACTTTTTTAATACATTTGGTTCTATATTTTATCCCTATGGACAAAGCTTAGCCAAAATCAATGTTATCCAAATCAAGTACAGTATATATACATATGTATAAGCCAAAAATAGTTGAGTAAACCGAAAAACGTTAATTTGCCATTTAATTCACAAGTCACGTGGTGCACCCTGTGCCCCGCAATAAGAGCACACAAAAGGCCAAAAACGAGAGCAATCTGTGTGTATTCATTATCATTTTCCATGTGGAAGATTTGCAATGTAGTTCAAGTTCGAGTTTGGCGCTGGGCTGCGACTTGACTTGCAAGTTGCGCAACCAAAAAAAAAAAAAATTGCGAGTAAAAGTAATAGCTTAAAAGGCAGAGGCTGACACTGAGGCAGCACTGAGACTGTGGCAGTAGTTGAGGTAGGCAGTGGCCGACTGAGATTCCGTCGAGAGACCCGCCATTCAAAATGGCCTTTAATCTAAGTAGACAATTTTCACGCTTGTCATTTGATATCTTGTTTGAGTTTTGTTACAGAGAATTCTGCATAAAAAATTAACTTACATAAATGGCAACTTGTTCTGTTCAGTTTAGTTCAGTTCAGTTTTAGTTTAAGTTTTAGTTTTTTTAGTTTATAGTTTTGCCTTTCAATGCCATCATCATCATCATCACGATGATCACTTTTAATAGAAATTTTCATTAAACTTTTCTATGAGTCAGAGAGATAATCATTGATCTAGTAGATAAGCCAAATATAGCATATTCCTGATGCGGAAGAGATATAGAAATAATAAAAAAAAAAATGCTTATGAAGGACAAATACCACGCAAAAATATATCAAAAAGATCAAATTCTATAAATGTGGCAAACTGCTGCTGCTCCCAAAAACAAAAAGCAGATATATTTAAGCCAAGAAGCTGCTGACTAATCATAAAACACACTAAGACATAGAGGAGGAGAGGGGAGGAAAACAATTCTGTATTGGCCCACACACACTGACGAAAACAAAGTATATGAAAAACTAAGAAAAGCACAAAATGCGGCAGCAACTAAAAACCACAAGTCAATGTCAAATCGGTGGCAGGCAGCAGCATCTGTATCTCAAGTTGAGGCACTGCATCTGTCCATTATGTTTCCATGAATCATTTTTATGTAGGTTTTTAGAGACACAGTCGGAATCGGAGTCGCAGCCTTACTTCTTTTTTCGCTTTGTTCATTGTTTGGTTTGATCATAAGTTTGTGTTGTTGCTTTTTTTTTTTTATTCGTTGTTTCGTTTTGTTGTATTTGAACTTATTGTATTTGGACAATTCAAAGTTAAGGTCAACAAGGGATTTGAAATAGCTGCAGTCGTATCCGATTTGTTACTTCATCTCGCTCACTCTGTCTCTCTCTCTCTCTTTACTATTTGGTTTATGTGGGTAGGTGCATTGAACCTTTTTAGCTTTTGTTGTTGTAAACCTAACTGAATTTTAGCATAATTAGCGTTCATTGTTCGCAATTGATATTGGCCCTGAAGTTGCCCTCCTTAAAAGAAGCAAAATTGTTATATTTGCTTTGGCATGCCAAATATTTGGATTTGATTACCAAATATCTATGAAATCTTGAAGCATATTAGACATTAATTTAAAAAGATATTAGAAAATGATTTTAAGTGTAATTGTAACTAGAAAACAACTTGTATGGCCCATGTTGATCCTTGCAAGAAAATGATAATAAGAAATTTATTTTCAAACATATTTCTGTTTCTATTTCAACTCTTTAAAACTTATGGGTTTAATAATGGGTATATAAAAGTCGCAATGCTTTGCATTAAATAAAGAAAAATTCTCCTTCTATCAACTGGTTCTCATGGTTTTTTTTTTTTGGTTATTTGTCGCAAGTGTTGTTACCTGTCATAAGGCTTAAATTCGAACATATTTATGCACTTTACTAGAATTTTCCACACCTGTGAGAAACATGAAAACCAAACAAAACAAAAACAAGAAAGAAAAATAAAATAAATTGAACAGAAAACCGTTACAACTAAAAGAAACCACTCCAAATATATAAAGCCAAAATATAACTTCCAACTTTCGCTTTTTCCCTAAAGCGTGAAAATTAACCATTAGCGCCTTAGATTTTATAGGCGTTTTGTAAGCCTGTTTCACACTTGCGCAAAACCAAAATAAAAAACCCCCAACATAACCCTCCACCCCCTTATACACACACTCACACACTTACAAAAAGCAATAGAAAAATTTTCCAATGTATTTGCTTTTGACACATTTTGATGGGGGTTTTTTTTATTTTTTTCTCGGTTCACTTCCAATATATATGATATTGCTAGTTGAGTCTATTTAACCCAAATTGTTGTCACTTTTGGTGACCATTCATAAATTCTCATCAATAAAACTAGAGGGAGAATGGTTCCATCTATAGAGTACTTCTCCTTCTCTTAAACAAAAAAACAATGAAAAATGGTACCCGCTTAGGCGTTGATTCGCCCCTGTCAGAGAGAAGTCAACAAGCGCCACGCGGCGACAACATTTTATGAATGAAACCTAATGAAGAGAAGTCGTTGCGGATGATCTGATCTTTCCCTTTTCATGAAAAGTGAATTTTAGAAAAATAAAAACAAAAGCGAATAGGTGCAGCTAGAGGGGACCAGGCGGCAGTAGGTGCTGTGAAAATATGAAGGGGAAAGAAAAACCAATTGATTTTTAGATGAGTTAATTCAAACAAAATGTTCTGAAACATAATAGACATATCATTTTGCAGACAATCATATTTAACTTGATCAATTCTATATAATGCATTTCATATTCTTGATTCATCTGAACATATATATATCTCTTATTATTTCAATTATTAATATTTAAACGTTGTTTTGTTTAATTGGTATAGTACAGTAGAGAGAATAATGATTCATTCATTGATTTCTATTGGTGTTTCCGTATTTTCTTTAAGCCACTTCACTTTATCATCAGCTCAATCTTCTCAACCTCACGAGTTCATCTGTATACCCACTTATATATACATATGTATACGATATATTTACATTTTGTCTAAGCCATATCTAGTTTCTGGTTATAGCTCTATAAGTTTTTGTGTTTTCTTTACTCATTTTGTATTATATTGTAGTTTTGTTGTTGGTCATTGGTCAGTCCAGTCCAATGGCCATACATACATATAACATCATCGAAAATGCAAAACCCACGCACTTTTGATCCGTGGGCTGCATTATATATATATATATATATATATATATATTTTATTTATTTTGTTTTTGTAGTCAAATGTTCTTTGTTCGTTGTAGAAAAAGACTTGACATTAACATTATTTACTTTTTGTTAAATAATTTTTTTTATTTCTTCTGTGGTTTTTCGGCTGTTAAATTTAACGCCCACCAGGGTAAAAGATGATCAGCATCATTATGATCATCATCAGCATCAGCATTGGCAGCATCATCATGGGGACCAGCTGTGATTACCTTTAAGCTCGGGCTAATTGAGGAATTAAAGTCAAGTGACGGGGCACTGGGCACGCCCTAATTGCTCAATTTGCACGCCTTTTACAACAAACTTGTTGTTGTTGTTGTTACCAGTTGTGTGTTGTTTTCGACCTTCAAAAAAATTTCGCTTTATTATCAACTTGACATGAAATATTTTGCAAGGCGAAATGTCCTTTTTGAACACTTTTCAATAAACTTCAAAATTAAGTCAAAGTGGCAGTGGGACGAGCGTGAGACAAATATAGAGGGGAGAAGTTGCACGAAACACAAAGTCAATAAAATATATATATATATATATATACATACTTATATAGATAAATGTATCCCAATTTCAAGTACTCGACGACAACTCAGCATGTAGTTTTAATACCCTGTATGATCACATTGGGAAAAAGTTGGGTATATTAAAGATGGATGGTATATATCACATGTACTATATGTATATATATTGTTATATATTCTATAGTTTACTATGGGAAGCTGTTATTTAAGAAATTAGTTTAATTTATATCCTCACTTAATACAGGGAATATTGAATGTCGTTATATGGTTTTTGTGTAGCCTTATTGATTATTTTCAGCATTTTCTGTTGTATTTTTAGCTTAACAACAATTGACAATCGACAACGATAACATTGGCTGACTGGTGCCACATGGTTTTGTTGTAAAGATGTTTTACCGATTTTAGAAGTCATAAGGTCAATGCTGTGCGAGTGAGTGAATGAGTGACGGAGTGAGTAAGTGACTGAATGAGTGAGCCAAGCGCCAATGCGCCAAGATCCCAAGATCGTGTTTTGATTGCAACTTGTTACTCTATTGCTGGCGTCGTCGTCGTCGTCGTCGTCGTCTGTTGTCAAGTGTTATGACTCGTCCAGTCCTACTTCTCTGCCATCCTCCTGCTCACTTTACACAACTCTTCTCTACTATCATCTGTCTGTCAGTCTATCTGTCTGTCTGCAACAAAGCAACTTCTCTGTTGCTTGCCAGTTGGTCGGTCGGTCTTGGCTTCATTCCCAAACAGATTCACACGCAATTTATGTGATTTGTGTGCCTGTTGCTGCTGATAAACAACTCAACAGTGAAATGGAAAATGGGAAAAATCTAAATGGAAATGGTAAAATTTTAAAATGAAGTTTGCCCCAACACACAAACACACACACACACACTCACACACAGATTAAACAAATCACAAACAATAGTGCCATTTAATGTCAAATCAAAAATTTTATGCAAAGGGTCAGCCATGTTAAAGTGTTCACCTCTTACTTAGTTCATTCATTCATTCAGGCTCTAAATTATTATATAAAATTAATTAGTTCTTGAAATTAACTTTTCGTTGATCATCGATATTAATTCCATTTTCATATATTGTATATATTCCATATAGGAACACTTTTCTATCTAATACACTCATCGCATTTCATTTGAAGCAATTGAAATGCGAATTAATTGGCGAGCTAATTGCTAATCTGAGGTTCATTAAATGTTAATTCTAACTAAGGAAAAGCCAACAAGCAAATGCTATAGATCTTAAAATGAGATCGATCCAAATGAACTCTGGTCTTACCCTGTAGTTCAGAAAATGAATTATCATATTCAGCCGGACAATAAGATCAGTTTTTTATTTGAAAAAGTATATTGAGGAGTTTAATTTATTTTCAAATTCTTAGATCCACAAATTGGTAGATACATATATCCCTTCTAACCGTAACGTATAATTTATTGTATAGAGAAAATTTAAGGTTAAAATTAAAATTAAGAAGAAAACTTGAGCTCTTTTATCTTCATATAGGTAACTTTTATTTGTCATTCAATTTACCATTAAATCAATAATAAAAATAAACACACACTTTACTCCCATGCCTATTCATCTAAAGTCTTAAGTTTAGGTAGGTTAAATATATAATGTATATATATATATATATATATATTGTATGTGTAGGTATAATCATCAAAATGCAAATTGAATGAGGCGACGATGACGCCGATGACGGCGGCATAAAAAATGCATTGCAACAAATTATGAAAATCAGTTGCAAACGCAACGCAGCAACAAAGACTTAAACATTGGACACACCTTGATAGAAAAAATATACAATTTATATATATATATATATATAATTTATATATGTATATGTGCACATATATTTATATATTATCTAAGCAGCGGTAGACTTTGAAGAGCAACCAATTTGCTACCAATTGGTTACAGATTGGCACAAACGGCCTTGCCAACACGTGAAAGGTAGAGGGAGGGCGTACAAGTGTTGAGCGGAGGAGGTTACTACAACAAGCATATATATATATATATTTATATGTATACTTATATGAGGCTATATATTGTGTATATATGTATATATCTTTTTGTTGATTTTCTAGTTAGGCATTTTTAAATCGAAAATTTCAACCATTTTTCAAAAACAAAAAAACTTTTGTTTATTTTTACGAGAGTTTCTCTAAAAGTGTACTTCAACTTACTTAAAAGAAAAACCAATTATTTAATCTATGATTAAATTGAAATATAGTCCAGACTTTTAAAAATTTTTTTTTAATTTTATTTGAATTAAAATTAATTCCTTTTACGAAATATAGTTTCTTCTTATTTTTTTTGAGTGGAAATTACTCATATTACCCTCGCAAATGTTACTTGGCTAAAAAAGATTTTCAAATTTTATGCACTTTGCACAACATTTAATCACATTTCGAGGCATTTAGGCAAACGCCCCATGAAAAGCATAATTTATACAACATTATTAAAATGTCGAGCGCGGGGAAACATTGAAAATTCAACAGCAACATCAACAACAACAACAACAACAACAACAACAACAATCGAATAGACAATCAGACAGACAAACTCAGGCCCAATCCAAAGTATTCGTTAAACATTGAAAACAGTTTTGAAATTTGTGAATTATTACTTGCACTTTAACATGGGCTCCATGAAAATATTTTACCCAGACAGTTGACATTTTATAGACGACAACGGCAACAAGTCGCCACCTGTCGACTGCTATACAAGTGTCTGTTGGGTGAGAGAGGGGGGGGGAGTTGGGGTCTCTCACATATGAAAATCAAAAGCAAAAAGTCATTTAAGCCTGTCAACGCTTTGCTTTTGGCTTTGCTTTGCCTTTTGTCTTTTGTCTCGGCTTACAATTCAAGATAAATGGGCCAAGAGACTTTGCTCAAGACAAATTCTAATTAGTCAGTTTCGTTTACTTTTTTTGTCTTTTTTTTTTTTTTTTTTGTGTGTTATGGGGGAAGGTGGAGTTCATTAACATTTTCGGTTAAATAGCATTCCCAGGCTTTGGACCATTTTCTTTAATTGTGCTAAGCTTTGTTTTGCTTTGCTTTTCTTGTGTTTGCCATTCAATTAATAACACATTTTTTGTCGCATTTACTTCTGTCTCAAAATCAAAATTGACCATAAATATCTCGAACTAATAATGCCATATATGTACGTATAGTATATGTATGTATGATGTCCAGTTCATCCAGTTTTCTGGGCCTAATGGAACCAGTTTCTCGATAAGCATTTTATTTATCGTCCTATACAGTGAAAGAAAAGAGAGAGGGAGAGACAGACAGGGAAGGAGAGAGATACACCAGCTGCTGCTACTAATCTGCTGCTGGTGCTGCTGTGCTGTGCGGGTGTTGTGCCAATTTGGTTTATAGAAAAGCAGGTTATATTTTACACTAGTCTACCTATTTTTATCTCTCAAACGCAACTGACCCAAAAAAAAAAAAAAAAAAAAAAAAATGAAAATGCAAACTAAATGAACGCTTGTTGCTGTAAAGCAACAGCAAAAACTGTGCAACAATAATCGATTAAGTTAAAATTAGTTAAGGTTAGTTGGTTTAGGTGAAACTTTTTCAACATTCGATAAGGTTATTTGAAATGAGGATACTCTACCATTAAAGGATCATAGAAACTTGACTCCGTTTTCTATTCATTTTTATTCTTATATATAATAAAACTCAGAACTTTATTTGATTTTAAATTGGGGTCACATCTCTCACCTTAGTTCTTATCATTTTTCAGCATATCTCAATAAATTTCTTCTTTTTGTTTTTTTCTTTTCTTTTTGGTATATTATTAACCTTACTTGCATTATATTAAGCATTTTTTATGGAATATTTTTACATAACTAAATTGTTTAGAAGTCGCGTGAAGAAAGTTTGGCATTATCTTTTATGATAATCAATTTTAAACAACTCAATCAGTTAGTTGAGTGTTGGCTGATTTTTCTGTTTCTCTCTCTCTGTTTTTCCATTCATTCATTCATATTCATTTAAAATTCCAATTTGAAACACTGTCAAAGAACATGACACAAAATATTTGCGAATCTGTAATGTATTTTATATGAATGTTTGTTTAAAAGTATCTTATATTGATTGAAAACTTGTTTATTTCAAATGGTATAAACGGAAATATCAGGATGTCAATGTTTTTTATATTTTTTTTTTCTATATAGAAATGATTTTATTTGATTTCATTAGCGGCAACGTCAAATCAAAAATGTCAAACCGATCGGCTGTGGCTAGGCTATCTGGCTAACATAAGCATTATAATTTTAAATAACAAAGTGCCACTTGAGAGGTTTTGAGTAGCAGCTTTTAACAAAAATGTTAAACATTTTTATCGATTTTGTTGTTTTTGTTGTATAATAATGGAAACTCATATTGTTTAATATGCGAGAGAACCTACTAAATAAATGCTTCACTTTGTCGGCGATTTATTTAACAAAAGTGTAAACAAATTAACAAGATCATTTGCGGTAGAGAAACGGCTTAACCTGCTCCAAGTCAGAAATCTGTTTCGTTGGTTCGTACGTTCAATCTATCGATCCGGTCGGTCGTTTCACTTTGATCTATTTGCCGAACCTCTAAATTGTCTGAAAAATCAAACAAAGAAGGAAAACTGCAGCGAAAACTCAATTAATTTATGACAATTCATAGCTTTGGGTCCATAAATTAATTAAAACCCATAAAAGCAAAAGATGAGGAAAAGGATGGTGGTGGTGTGGGGGTGATGCGATCTGGGAAGGGAACATAAAATCTAGAAAATATGTTTCAGGGCATTGCCAAGGGTTACCAAATGCATTTACCAAACTTGATTCAATTCAACTAACTTGATTGCCTTCTTTCTATTTATCTATCTTACAGATGCAGAGCACGACAAGCACGAAAAATTAATAGTTATATAAATATATATATATATATATATATGTAAATTGTTGGGCCCCTGACGTGAACTATTTAAAAATTCTATGCAAGAACCAAAACAGGCACAAAAAAAAAGAAAGAAAAAAAAACACCTTTAGGGTTTTAGCCGCTGCCAAGCGCAATTGAACGACATCGATTTCAATTGAAATCAAAAAAAAAAAAAAACACAAAACAAAAGAAATAAAATAAAAGAAAAAGTACGACGTTCATGCATTTCACATTAAGAACCATGGACGCACGCATCGGCCTGGATTATATAGTCGACAATGGTGACTATATAGCTACATTGGGCTCTGCATTGGATACACAAAATGCAACTGTTAAGAAGCAAGTTTTTGAGCTGCTTTCAGCGCTGTGCGCATACAACGCTGACGGCTATGCGCGTGCCATTGAAACACTAGAGTTTTATAAGGTAAGAAGCGATCAAGATAACACTAGATGACTATTCTTAATAAAAGATATTAACCAAAAAAATAACCAATTTACAAATATTTTGCCAACTTTTTTTATTTTTTAAGTAGAACCGACAAAATTACATTAATCACTTGTGTTAACCATCACTTAAAGGATAAAAGAGCATTTTTTTTTTTTTTGACTTTAACATTAAATAAGAATTTTCAAAGAATGTTGTAACTTAAATTCATTTGGTTTGCTTCTCTTTTTTCTACCCATCGATTAACAGAATCTCAAAAAGCAACGATATCGCTTTAAAATTGTTATTAACGAACTGGAAGAGACCATCGCCTTGTCGTCATCATCCAATCCACCATTGGACTATCAGACTGCTCTATTGGCCTTCATAAATTGTGTCATCATCTCAGCGGCCACATTGCAGGAACGCATACGCATACGAAACGAATTTATAGGTAAGATTAACCAACCGCATAACCTGGCCCTGCCAACCGCCACCCTTCAGTATGTTGTGTGCCTGTGTCTTACTGGTTAACTGTCTTCGATTTCATTTCAATTTGATTGATGTGCCCCGCGCGCTGATCTTTATGATTTGCGCCCTTGACCATATGCTTGTCACATCTTACAGGTCCGAGCCCCAAAACCACACCATTGACCCTCGGGTTTAACTTGCTGTTTGCTTTTTGCTGTTGATAATGATGGGTTAGCAAACGACAACAATAACAACAACAACAATATTGCCAAATCGCCACACAATGCGGGGTAACCTTAGCACGTGCCACCGATTTACAATATATTGAGGCGCGTCTTAAAATGAATTTCACATTAGGCATCCAAGTAATAGATAAATTTGAACAGATTTGAAACAATCATTAGGCAAAAAGATAAAGAGAGAGACAGAGAGAGAGAGAGAGATCTGTGATAGATTTTCATACAAATTGACATTCGGCATGGACCACCTTGACCCTTTAACTTCTTCAATCGCAATTTCAAATTATATTCTTTGTTTTTTTCTTTTAAAGATTAGGGACTACTACCTTGATACAATTTAATTAAGAGATCTAAGTCTCAGATTTTAATCTTAATTGCAATACAAACATTCCATGTTGCAATTTCATATATAAATCAACTTAAAATGTTTTCAAATCATGGCATATTTATATAGAATGCAATATCTTTATATGGAATGATGTATTATAGTCTGTTTTGTCTTTTCTTAACTACATCTTTTGTTTTTGCTTACATGTTTAGTTATAGATTCTTTACCCCTCTTATATTCTGAATGAGAATTCTCGCTCTCTATGCAAAGAGATTTATTTATGTTTCAACTGGATACAACACTTAATAAATAAGTAACAAGTCACCGCCGACGCCGTCATTTCTCCTTCCAATTGTTGACAAAGAAGGGACGCCTAGAGGCATACATTTTTATATGTACATATGTACTATATATTCACATCCTGCCCTTGTCGGTGATATTAGTAGTAGTGCTCCCCTTTCCCTTTCCTGTTCAAAGTTCATGAACTGTTTGGCTCAACACCTCCCTCCCTCCCTCCTTTCCTATTCTCTGATTGTCTTGGCTGTTGTTTGTCGTCAACCCGCGTTTTTGACTTTGATTGAGCGCAGTTGTGTGTGCACTGCATCTCAGGCGCAGGCGCGCACTGCCACCAAAAAAAAAAAAAAAATGTGGAGTGGAATGGGAGAATGGGGTTCGTTTCTCATCTCCTCTGATGTGCTTCAATGACAGCCAGACTTCGGCTTCAGTTGGGACGGGAGCGGGTGAACTCCGTTTTATTGTTCTTAATTAAAATAAATTGAGCTGCGCTTTTTCAGCATTACAAGAAAATAATCATAATAAAAGAAGGCAGGCAGCAGCGACAAATTTAACAAAAATCAAAATCACAACCGACAAAATGTAAGTCACGCACTTTGTGTGAGCGTGAGGACAAACATAAGAAGGAATGGGTTTAAATACACAGTGAGGGAGGCAGACACCCCCATCACCATCTCCACCATCTGCACCTCCACCTCCATTTCCATGTCCCACTCCCAAATGCAGTTGCCACTTCTTCGATTCCTGTCCCCGAGAACATTCCTCGGTCAACACATTTGACAAGCATCGAGCAACGGACGCATTTTTTTTTTCTTTCAGTTTGGCAATGAAATGATGTATTCAGTTTCAAGGCTATTGGCCCGACTTTGAATCGGTTTTCTTTTTGTTTCTTAACTTTTTTTTGTTGAGTTTCCAGGAACGCCCCAACAAATATTTGCATTTGCCTTCTTAAAATTGTTGGCTCATTTTTTTTTTTTGTCATTTTGTTTGGAAAACAATTGTCTGCCTGTTCTGTTTCAGAGAGTTTGCTAATGCCACTTAAGTGCCCAATTATTGGTTAAGAATCGTTGTCTCTATACACTAAAAAAAAAAAAATGAAAAGGCCAATTTTAATGAATTGATATTCTAACGATCAAAACCTATGACATTACTTTAATAAATAAATAAATATAATCTTTTAATTTCTAATCTAAGTGTTTCTATTTTTATAGTTTTGTTCTATTCCATCTAGTTTTTTCTAATAGTATCTGAAAAATTAAAAGAAGGATTTCTTTTACTCCTTTGAGAATTGGTATTAAGTTAGATTTGTTTTCTCTCAGTGTATACATTGGCGGTATAGACATCATATATATTTGTGTATCTGTTGAAGTTGTGTGTTTCTGTTATATGTCATCTGTCATCCATCCAAATCATGGCTGCCGGCTGTATTCAGTTAATTCCAATTCTGATGCTGATTTATGCCCCATGATTTTCCACTTTGGCACGCAAAAGACAGCAGCAGCAGCAACAACAACAACAATATAAGAAATAAAAAAAAAAAGCACAATCTTAAATAATAAAATTTGTATTTTATTTATTTAATAACAATTTACTATGGTCAGTTCCGATTTTTTTTTCCCCTAGTTGCGATTGATTGAAAAATGTTTGTATATATGTATGTATGTATGTACATATATAGTTAATTCTCGTACAATAGAATATTTGCATGCTATTAAACAATTTATGGTTGCTTTTTGAGGGCGTGGTCACGAGTTGCCTTTAGGGCAACATTTGAACTGAAATGTGCTCCTTTTTGACTAACCGAGACCTCGACTTCCGAATGAAACTCTTTATAAATATATACATCTATATACATATATATATATATACTTGTATTTATGTATCGAAACAAAGAAACAATGGGAGAGTGTGTATGATAGAGAGAGACACTGAAAATTTTAATTGTTTGCGCCTTTTATGGTTTTCAATTTCAAACAAATAAAATGACAGCAAAACGAAGTCGTTAAATAAAATTATGAACGTCAAGGCGCCAAATAAGGCACAACCCATCAAAAGGGGTCGTACCGAAGGGGGGGTGTTTGGGGTGATCTATAGAGAGCGAGAAAAAGAGAGTTAAGCAGAGGGGATGGGAGTACACACGAGGGTACATTTCATACAGAAGCCTCAACAACATCAACAACGACTTTCACGAACATTTTCGTAATTAATTTTTTATTATTTGTATTTACAATATCTGTTGATATATACATAGATATTATACATACTATATACAAATACATATGTATATATATATATATGTATTTGTATCTTGGTGAGTGCTCAAATAAAAGCAAGCAAAAACGAGCTTGACCGGAAGTGGCTTGAATTGACTTGACTTGGTTTGGCCTGGCCTGGCCTGGGCTGACTGCATATTGGTATATTGGGCGGGCCTTGGCTAATTGAAATTGATTCATCATCGTCCCATACTCAAGTGTGTCAAGCATTTTTTAGAACAAGAAGATCGGTTTAACCTAATGATTATGCCACCCCTTTATTAGAAGGTATATACATATGTATGTATATTTAAAAAGCCAGTAACCAATAATTTATTATTAGAGTATAAAAATAAGTATTTGGGCTCCTCTTTAATCTATTTTTTTTTATTTATTTCTTTTCATTGCCTTAGAAACGAATCGATCATATTGCTTTTGCAAATTATTTACCAAATACACGGCACTATATAGTCGACTTCTTAACTCTAATATAGTTTTGAATTGAATTTGAATTTAAACAAAATTTTTAAATTAGTTTTTTTGGTATTCACATCGATTCATTGGTTTGCAAATCAATTAAATAATTATGGTTAAAACAAATATATATATACGTATATATATGTATCCATATGTGATATAAAAAACTACTTTTTGAAAAAATCATTCATAAATATTTATTAGATTTTTTAACACATTTCGGTTATTAGCATAAAATTAAATTTAGAATGATTTAAACACTTGCTGCGACAAAGCGCTAAACGAAGTTGTAAATTAGCAAAATTAGGATAAAAATTGTTTAAAAATATATCATATATATTTTTTTAAATGCCAGACTATAAATGTTTAAATTATTTATTTAAATTTTTTTTTTTGTTTAAATTTTGTGGGACCCAATTTCCCAAGGAAAGTTCGATTATTTCGCCTTATCCTGTGAACTGACAATCAATTTATGTTTTCACTTCTATTTGTTATTTTGGAAAGTCTTTCTATATATTTATTATGCTTATTTGTTGCTTCTTATGTTAAGATAACATTTCTTTCTATTTAACTGATAAAAATTCTTCACATTTTTCTTTTATTGCAGGCATCAAACTGTTGCCCTTACTCACTAATCTAAGGTAAGTAATAAAGTAGATATAGTAAATTTATCTACATATATTTACATACATATATGTATACTCATATATTATTAATCGTTTAACGATTGAGGACGGACAAATAAATGCCCAAAAAGACATTGGCCAAAGCACCCACATTGCAGTCACATCTCAACGATACGGCAATTTATTCAATATTTAGTTAGATAAAACACAAAATAAAAAAACCCTGAAAACCCACTCCCACAAGTCATACCTACTCGTAGTAGTGCGATGATCAAGCATTCATACTATAAAAATACCCAAATGAATATCACAAACACAGTTTTAAAGCGTTTTAACGATTTGCTTGCCGTTTTTTTTATGGTTTATTTGAGATTTGCATGCAAGACAACGTCGAAGAAGACAGACAACGATGACAAGACAAGATCAAGGTAGAGGTAGCATTTTTCGCCCAATTTTTCACATGAGTATGAAGATCGTTAACTGATAATTGGTCGAAACTATGCCACCCGACACCACTACGTCTTTGGTATACCAATAACAGTTGAAAACTTAAAGCGTTAACACATTATGTGAAGGGGGGACCCAATTAAATGGTTGGTCACAAGTTGTTACCAAATCTTGTAGGCGCGTTATTTCTTATACAATGTTTTTGATATATTGGTGATCTCTGGCAACTAGGAATATAGCAGTAAGTAGGAGCAGTAAAACAGATTGATAAAACATTCTGGTATAACAGTTTTTTTATAACAGTTGAATACAATGGTCGAGCATTTGAAATCAATAAGACAATTCTGTGAAATGTAGACATCTCTATTAAATGCAGTATAACAGTTGGATATAAAAAGCAATTCTTTTTTTTAATACTTTGTATAACAGTGTCGTAACATGGTCGTTTTTTTATAGCCCTACGTCAAATATAAACAATTTATCGTTCAACTAACAGGTATAAAATACGCAAATTAGTCGCTTGTCAAAGCAATCATCAAAAACGGCCAAAAAAAAAAAAAAATGAGTTAAAGATCCATTTTGCTCCTCCGATCAGCGGGAGTCAAGAGTCTCCATTTTCGTCTCGATCTTAGCTTGAGAGAGACTCGGGCCCGTCTTTTTATTTTTGTTGTATGTTATGCAAATATTTAATTTGCGCCGGTTTCGGCATCTGCCAAACACCAATTAATTCAATATTTAATTAGTCAACAATAAATCAATTAGTTAGCTGCCATGCCACCACCCGCCACTCTCTCCCTACCCGTTCGCTTATCCACACTATTCTACTATAAGCCTCCCACCCATAATTCACCCTTCAAAAACGGGTTTATTTATGGATGTCAAGTTGACAAATTTGTAGACTTCGAAAAGAGCAAAAATGAGAAGAAAAAAAAAAAGAACCGAGGAAAAACGGCGGAAAAAACTAACAAAACTAACAAATTCAATTAACTTTTTTTTTTTTTTTGACTCCCCTACCCAAAAAACAATGGCATTTAGGCATGGCAGTCCATCAAATGGACCCCTTTGCCGTCCCCCCCAAATTCATTTGAAATTCCAAAAAAAAAAAATTCGAAAAAGAATCTTTTGAGCTCTTGTCGTCATAGTACCCAACCAAATGCCTAATTGATTGTCTTAGGCCCCATTTGTCAGGCAAGTGAATAGCATTCACTTTATCTCGCCATATTCAATTGTTGTTATACAAAAGCATCGGTCTGAAAGAATCACGAACTTTGTATACCCTTGATGAGATTCATCTTTAAAGTGATCAGTCCTACGGGGGGTATGAAGCTAATAGCATAACCTTTGTTAGTGTATTATTAAAAAGACTAACAACAATAACAATATAAACGCATAAATAAAATGCGTAGTTTCTCGCAGTTTTTTTTTTTTTGTTTGTTTGTTTTTTGTTTTAATTTATTTCAAATTTAAACGTTTTCATTCATCTGAGACAGGCTTTGATTTGAAGCCGCTGAAACCCAACGGATACGAATGACCGACCGACTCATAATTCTTCTCATTCTTTTTTTTCTGTTTAATTTTGAAGCTGCGTATTTAGGTAGCTGATTTAAGCGGATTTTAATTGTTGTTGTTCTAATCGAATATAAATCAATGATTTCCATAAGCATATATCAAATTACCAATCTATTTATAGTAACTATAATCGAATTGAAAAGAGTTCTTAAGTATTTAATCGCTAGTACTGTGGGTCAAATAATTGTTTAAAAATAAAGTTGGATAAGACGCTTAAAGTACATCACTTGGGACTCTCTCTCAAAATGTTGATATGGTATTACAAATTACAGTAGAGTTTTATTTTTAAGTTTTCAGATATTAAATAATCTTTCAAATTGACCGGAACCCGAATAACGTAAAAATCCTGTTAACAGGAGTTCGTATAGTCTTGTCTATACACATAAATATTAGATTTCAATGTTATTAATTTTAACAGTCTCCAAATTAATGTGTAGAACATTTTTTATTATCCTTTATGACTATATTATTGAAATTGATTCTAATCAATTTACTTTTTATTGACTTTTCTGTAAGACTTCCGCTTGTATATCTCTTTTTAAGTAAGTTTTTGATACCATCATATATATTTTTGGGCAATTCGCAATAAGTTCGCTCAACTTAAGTCAAACTTTTGTGTAATAGTTTTCACATTTCCGTGTGGGAGAAGGGGAAAAAGTCAGGGGTCGGGTTGCTGGCAAAGCAAAACGGAAGAAAAACAAAAGGGGAAGAATCACGTGCCACATGGGCACAGACACGGATACGGACTTGGGTGTCCATGGCAATGGGTGACCCAGTTGGGATGGGATGTTGACGAAGTTGGTCGTCAAAATAGAGTCGGAAAACTGCGAGGAATTGCGAGGTACGGCATAGGCACACAGCGAGCAACTTCTGCGCGCGCAGCACGTGGCTGTGGCAAGGACGAACAGCAGCTGAGATTCTCAATTCTCAAACTTTGGTTTCGTCCTCGCCATTGCCTTACTGGCTGCTTGAGTTCTCTCTGTTCTCAGTTTTCCGCAAATATAATATAAAAATTTATAGAAAAATAGCGATTAACAAAAAAAAAATAAACAAAAGGAAAAGGTGTCACCAGCTACATTTGGTGGATATGAGCAACAAAACCATAAAAGGCATCTGAGAACATTTTTAACAAGGACATTCTAACAAGGACAACCAATTGATTCAACGAATCAAATATGGTTAACTAGTGATTGCCAATTTAGGCAGCAAAAGTGGAGTCGTCATTGTCATCCTCGTCCTCGTCATCGTCATTGTCGCTGGCTTTGGCGCCGCCATCGCCTTTGCATCTACAGCGACGCCTCACATTTTGTGGCTCCTTGTCCCGTTACAGTTGCTCTGCTTTAAATTTGGTGAAGAATCTCAAGTGAGTTAGTTTATTAGAGCTCTCTGGGGTTACTCAATGTCATTTTGCGGGAGGTCGGTCTGTCTATTGATTCTGGCCAAATGTCAACTAATTTTAAAGGGCAATTAACCCAAATCTTCTACTCCATTTATCCATTTGTAAAACATATATCATAAATCATAAATAAAATTATAGTTTAGCTTACCCCAAATTAAATATATATATTTTCCTAATACAGAAAAGTTGCTCAAAGTGTCGGCGATATCATTGAACAATTAGACGTCTTTGTGGAACAGCAAGAATGCGACGAGGCTCAGAGCTTGCAAGGCCCCGATGGCATCAATCTAAATTCACACCTTGATGTCTTCTATGCCATTTTGCGACAGGTGAGTAGAATTATAAAGTCAATTCGGCTTATAGATATTGCAAGAGTAAACCTAAAACTGTAATGAAAAAGTTATTATTATTCAGGAATTCTATTTTAAACCGATCAATGATGGTCTTTTCTTTAAAAGAACTCATTAATCTTATTAATTTCAAAAGAAGTGCAACAGTATTTGGAAACTAACTACAAGTAGATTCTAGAAAATTTTACAATTGCTCTCGGTTTTTGTGTACAATTTTTAAAGTTTATTAAATTTTGATTTAATTGGCCACCATAAGGGAAGAGGAAATATATGAATTTAATATATGTTTGTGTGTTGGGCCATTGCCAAGGCTTGTAGGACACGCAAGCAAAAAAATAAATGTCAACTTTTGACATAGCAAAAGGTCAGGTCATGATCAGGTTGTTGACTGACAAGGATAAAAATCACAAAGAATGCAAACTAAGGCGCTGAAGCCTACATTTCATTGGCATTAAAGTTAAATAACTAGTAATAAAGTTAAATAAATAGTAATATTGAAATTCTATTAAAACTTCAGGTGGTCGATACCCCACAGGAGGCGCCATTCCTGAATATATTGCAGCATTTGCTGCGCATTGACTCGAAGGAACCACTTAGCGATATTGTTTGGGATACTACCGAACGACTGGTTCATCGAGCCACATTGCTCGAAAGTCAGGAGGATGCGGTGCGTCTGTTGCGTACTCCAAGTACACAGAAGTTTGCCTGCCAAAGTTGTCGTAGTAGCGATGCCACAAGTCCCACGCGGAAGCCAACTCAATCACAGACGAAAATTACAAATGCTGCCGCCACAGGACCAGCACCACCCGCTCCGCCGCCCGCACCAGCGGCACCAGTGGCACCACCACCGCCTCCGCCACCAGCTGTTATTACGGTCAATGGCAAAGCACCGCCACCACCGCCACCGCCCATGATAAATGGCAGTTCTCCGCTTCCACCACCACCGCCAGCTCCGCCCTTGCAATTATCTAGCCGTCCACTAACACCTGATCCTCTGCAGGCAACTGCGGCAGCGGCTAATGCCGCTGAGCCATCAATATTACTGCCCCAACAGGATACGCCAGCGCCCAAGGCCAAAATGAAGACTATTAATTGGGGTAAGATTCCACCCCAAAAAGTTTTGGGTAAGCAGAATATATGGAGTATAGTCGCCAGCAATCATCAGGATAGTCCCATGAAGGACATCGATTGGCAAGAAATGGAGGGGCTCTTTTGCCTGCAGACGACTAGTGCCCAAGGTTCACCCAAACTGGGGCGCGAGGGCAGCCAATCAGCCAATTCTAATTCGTCCAATGGATGCGACACTTTAGATCGTAAATCCAAAAAGGAATGCCAGGAGATCACACTACTAGATGGCAAAAGAAGTCTCAATGTCAACATATTCCTTAAGCAATTCCGCTCGTCGAATGATGATATAATACAGCTTATTCAACAAGGCCTTCATGAAGAAATTGGAGCTGAAAGATTGCGCGGATTATTAAAAATTCTACCAGAAGTGGATGAACTCGACATGCTGAAAAGCTTTAATGGCAATAAAACGAGACTAGGCAATGCCGAGAAATTTTTACTCCAACTGCTAGAAGTTCCCAAGTGAGTTACTTTAATGATAATCATAGTTTTCGTTCTGTTCTCTCTTTTTAAGTTATTAAGAGCTAACAGTTAGAAATGATAACTTACCTTACCGAAATTTTTTCTCTTTCGTGCTTTCCTTGCTTCTCTTTCAATCACTCAAAAACACTCACGCACTCAGCACAATAACAATAACAAATTTGATTTACCGTAACAGAATAGAAATGCGCAAGCTACGCCGACGCCGACGTCGGCGTTAACTGCAACAACAATGGCGCTCACTTTTTCAATTCATAGAAACAAAATAAGAAAAAAAACACTGAACTTTTTAAATTTGATTTTAACGACAGACTTGATAAACCACGAACTGATTTTTTATCTTCTTAGCACTCAATAAAAGGGCCTCTTAAAGATATCTACAAATGAGATCAACTTTAGCCATTATCCGATTGAATTTGCGAATAATTCACTTGTATTATTATTTGCCAGGCAAACGCAGCAACCGGCGAATGAAAACTAAAGAAGATAAGAAGAAGTATTTATTACGTGCCAAAGTAAGGACGCGTAAGAGAGACAGATCGAGAACGCGTATAGCTTAATAGTTTTGGTTGCACATATGTGTGAAAAGGATAAATGTCCACCATTGACCGTTTTGGTGTGTTAAGTTTGATTTATTAATGGAAGAGCTGCCAGACTATTTAATATTTATTTTACAGCAAGCTTTTAATTCATGTTAGAAATATAAATTTAAATTTTTCCATACTATTTCTTCGATTTTCGTTGCAGTTACAAGCTGCGCATTGAAAGTATGCTGCTAAAAGAGGAATTTGCAACAAATGTGGCCTATTTGGAGCCATGCATTAATGCCATGCTTTATGCTGGGGATGATTTGCTGAACAACAAAACGCTTCAAGAAGTGCTATATATGGTTGTGGTAGCTGGAAACTTCTTGAATTCCGGCGGATATGCAGGAAACGCAGCCGGTGTTAAGCTTTCATCTTTACAGAAATTGACAGATATAAGAGCCAATAAACCGGACATGAATCTTATTCACTTTGTCGCCCTACAGGCTGAAAAACGTAATCCGGAACTGTTGCAATTTACCTTACAGCTTTCCACTTTGGAGAATGCCAGCAAGTGAGTTTCACAATAGTAAAACTAGATTCTTAGAAATCTAACATTCTAACATTCTTTCTCTTCTTTACGGCAGAACTACCGCAGAGCAAATCACTAATGAAATCAGTACCTTAGATGGACGTATTCGACGAATTACACGGCAAATTGAGCAATCTTTTACCGAAGAAGATATCAAGCACCAAATGGCAGAATTTTTGCAGGCAGCCGAATCAGAATTAACTGTCCTTCAGAGAGGCATGAAACAGGTGGAATTAATGCGACTCAAGCTAGCTGATTTTTTCTGTGAAGATGCTGCCACTTTTCGCCTGGAGGAATGCTTTAAAATTTTCCAAAATTTCAACGAGAAGTTCAAGCAGGCGGTCAAGGAGAATGAGCGAAGGCAACAGCAGGAACAACAGGCCACCTTGCGCCGCAAGCAGAGAGAGGAACAAATAGCTCGTAAAGCTAGACAGAGTAAGAAAATTGGGAATGACAATGAAACGCCAAACCTTTCATGTTTCAATCGGGTATCTTTCTTTAGTGGGTCAAACAGCTGGTACACCCGTTTCCGATTCTGAACATCCATTTGTGGGTGATGCTCCCTACGATCCTCGTGCTAGTCCTGCTTTAAGTCGTCGACATCTTGGTTCGGGTGACATAACCAACGGTTTCATACGTCTGGAACAAGATGGTGCCTCACCCGATATCACACCCAATGGTAGCCTCAGACGACGACGAAGTCGTGTTCTCGCCGAAGAGGATGACTTAATGGAGTTTTTGCGTAGCTCAACAGGACCCAACGATGGTCATCATATTAGTCGAGAACGCAAGGCAGCTGCCTACGGTAGTTTGGATCGTTCTTGGGCTCGACGAGCACGCTCCGGTAGCTCTAGTCGCAAGCGTCCAGATTTATTGAACATTGATTTCGGTGTGGATCGCGAGAGAGCCAGCTCACCGGCTCCACTTATACAGCAGCAACAGCAACAACAACAGCAGCAAACGCAGGAACGTCTACAATCTCCTCTAGCCAGCAGTGGAGGAGGTACGCCCACAGGCAATGAGGATGCAAAACCTAGGTATGCAAATCGTTTAGAGAATAATTATACTGGTATTACATATATGTTAATTCGTGTCTTTTATAGAATATCCCGTGAATGGCGCCAAAAGATTGAAACTTGGCTGCAATCCAATGAAAATGATGAGAAACAAAATGAGGAATATAAACGAAGGCGTCGTTTGGTCAATGCCAATAGGCGTTCGCTCGAAAACGATACAGGTAAATATAATTTTCATAACCTGCACCTGCAATTGTACCATATATATTCTTTGGCATATTTGATAAGAAAACGAACGAAAATTGGATCCATTGCCGGAGGAGAAAATCATGACGACAGCAACGCCAACGAATACGCCGACCACAACGATCACTACTAACCTAATAAACGCAACCAAGCCCCAGGTTGAGGATAAAAAATATCAGCGAGTCTATGCCGATTGGAAGCCTTCAAAAACACTGGAACAAACCGATGTTGTGGGTAATATTCAAGCTATAGCCGATGCCACAAATAAGCCTCAAGTAAGCACCGCTGAAGAACTGCGTCAATATAGGAGACAACGTTCTCATGAGCAACAGCAGGCATTACAGTCTATTGCTGAAGAGGATCGTCGCAAAACATTGATACAAAAACTAGGGGAACAGGAGAGTACCGATCGATTGCAGATCTATGTTAGAAGACCGTCCAGCATGGACAAGGATGAGACACCAGCCAAAGACGATACATTTGCCAGTCTGTTAAATCATCACAAAAGTCACAATGAAAGGATCAAAGATGATCAAGCAACTTCAAAGGAGATTGATGCTGATAATATTGAGACGCCGCCGGTAAGCCGTCGCGTAATAGCCCCCACACCGAATACTACAGTGGTTACAGTCAGCATGACAGATAAGCCCAAGATCATTAAAGAAGAGCCCAAGAAAATGCCCAAAGTCGAGTCTAGCAAGGATGATGATTCACCGGGACATTTTGATCGCCATTCTATAGCCAGACGTACACGACGCTATAAGCGACCCACAGATTACAGTAGCGGTGCCGAAGAGGCTTCTCCTCAAGTTGAACCGAAAGTGGAGGTGAAACAGAAACTGGAAAAGGTTGGACGTCACATAAGTTCAATAAATCAAGAAGATGTACGCGAGGCAATACGCAACTTAAAATCACCAACCGGCACACCCGAGCGACCATGGAGTCCTCCTCCTGCCACACGTGAGATAAGTCCTGGGAAGGTTTCTAAAATTGGTGGTCATCACGAGCTCAACGATGAGGGCTTTGAAGAGACACAAAGTCTTGTCTCTGATACCCCCTCGCATGGCAAGGGTGAAAGTACTAACTCTTCTTGCAATGAAGGAACTGAAAACCCTCCGCCATCTCAACGAGGCTTACAAAAACAGAAGCCTGCCACCACAACTATCACACAAATGGGTAGCCGTTTGGCCGATAGACTTCAACAGGCCCGTCTAAGAACGAATCCTTCGTCACAATCAGCCACCAAGTCACAAAATCAAGTGCCACTCAAGCGTAGTCCCTCAGCCCCATCATCGAATCAGAGTCGTCCTTTACGAATGCCCAATGGTCAACCGATAGCTGCTTTACGATCAGCCTCAAATTCTTCAGCCGTGCGCCGATCACCTCAGGAACAACAAGTCTTGCATAATGTGGAGCGCAGCAGTTCCCGTAATAGTTTGCGGTCCTCACGTTCGTCTATCAACAGTGGCATTTCCACACAAACAGTGGTAAGACGTTTGCCTTCTGTTCAAAGAACCGGTGCCACTGTCTCTGTAGATTCATCGCCTTCAAAGAGACCGCTGGCCAATCAAAATGCAACTGCTGGTCGATCCACTCCTGGTCTAAGTAGCAATAGCAGCAGAGGTGTTCCTGCCAGTCGTAGCAGTTCCAGTGGCTCCAGTGTGGGTCCAAGTGTCATTTTGGTGAGGAATAAGATTCGTCCGATTCCACAGCCCTTAGGTGGCAGCACCAGCTTCAGAGAGAACCAAAAGGAGTTGCGCCTTAATACTGCTCGGAGCACTATGTTAGTTAAGAATGCCATGAATCAGCACCAGCAGCAACAACAGTCATCCCGGGTACAACAGCAACATCCAACTCAAACGCAAAGAAGTCTCAGCTCAAACCGCTCGACGGTCAGCAGTTTTATGCGACCCACAGCAAGCAGTGTCACCAAACGACAAAAGTGAAGAACAACAAAAAAATTCTTAAATCTAAGCCGTCCACAATTGTACGACAAAAGCACAACACACCATTTCGAATTTCTAGACAGGATTCATTAGATATTTTGGTGAACGTATACAATAAAAAAAGAATATATATATATATATATACATTCCATTTAAAAAACAAAATGCATTCCGTTAACAAACCCCCCCGCAATAATTAAAACAAATATAAAATACTTGGTGCCGACAACAACAAATTAATAAAATCGACAAAAATTTTACGAGATTTCTTAAATTTATTTGAGCACACAGAAAAAAAATAGAGAAGCAAAGAATTCTACATCATAATAAATGATTATTGAAATACTAGAATGTAAAAACTACTCAACTAAAATGTTTAGTCTTAAGCAGATAAAATGATTCAGAATGAAATCGTATTTTTCCCCCCAATATTTAACATCTAGTTATCTAGACATTATTCGATTATACATCATTGTGTAGAGAAAAAACTTCTTTTTTTATATAGAAAACAAAATCTAAAAAAAAAAAAAAAAAAAAAAATTTCAAGACAACAAGCTTTAAACTGCAATAATAAATAAAGTTAAAGTTATATATATAATATATATATATATATATAAATTTGAATTCAAATTTAAATCAAATGATGTCTTAATACGAAACTTTTGGGCACAGCTTAGTCAATAATTTCCGACGTAGTGATACGGGTGGACGCGGCTGCTTAAAGACACCGTCTCGCTGTACACCAGCCTTTTGAAAAACGGTATGGATATAGTTTTCTTTATCAAACCATTCCTTGTGGTTCTCCAAATAACTGGAAAATAGAAAAGAAAGGGAAAAACCAAATTAATATACAGTTAATAAATAACAATTTTGATACGACTTTGCTAATACAAAATAACAAACAAAGCAATATAAAAATATACTTAGGTTACAACTTAGTATAAATGTCTCTTTTCAAGCATTTCTTAAAATAATAATTGACTATAAACAAGTTCATTATCAATGGCTACAGAGTAAGGTGCCACATTTGATTTCATCTAACTCGATTTTTTTTTTATAAGGGTAAAATTCACTTGTCGTCATTTCTGGTTGCTATGAAACAGCATGCCATCTCTTTCAATTTCATTGTAGCATTAAAAAATATTGCCGCCACCTATCAGGCAGTGGTTAATAATAAAATATTGTTTAGCAAGGAAGTGTTCATATATGATGATTAAATTAATATTTCCAAAAACTACTGTAACTAAGCTGAAATCATTGCTCGTTCCAACTGCTTTAAATGTATTACTAAAAAATAATGTCTTGATTTAAACAGAGACAAAGTCCCGATAAATAAAACAGACTTTATAAGTACGCAAAATCTTACTTGATAAATAAGTCTAATTGAGGCAAGAGATCGTCAAGCTTTTCATTTGATATAGGAGAAGCATTCAAACATTCCGGCAACTTGACTAAAAGAGAGCAAGAAGAGTTAGGAGGTTGGGTATCAAATGAGTCAACCAATGTATGTATATGCAAATGAATATACTTACCCATTAGCCTAGCTAGATGTGGGGCACCAAATGCCATTGATTTCTCTGGCGGCGATTCCGATGATAACAAACGCCAATTGAAGGTTTCTCTTAGAAAGAGTCTCATCTCCATGGGTAATTTTTTAGCTGCTTCATATGGAGAGAAACCATAGGCGTGAATAGTTTTCTTATCACTTGTCTCGTCTATATAGAGAAGACACTTTTGTAATTGTTTCTCGTAGCCAATACCACCCAAAATAGTGCCGTCATTATTGTTATTTCTTTGTAGCGCTGCACTAGATGTGCTTGGTGTATCATCCATGAAAGATAGGTCAGTGTCGTTAATTGGATCAATATAGTCATAGGCGTTATTTAATATTTTGCAACAATTACTCAAACACTCATCTGTTAAAATTTTTCGAGTATATGCCTTTTCCTTATTGTAGAGCAAATGTTTATCTACATTAAACTCGAAATAGATGCGAATGCCATCGACAACCTCTTTAAGCAAGCAGACTCTGTTATAGAAACCAAAATGTAAATGTTGATAACATTTTCTTCATATAAAACTGTGCATGATGAATCTTACTTTGACATTACTATATCATATTCCCGTTCCATGCGTGCCTTTAGGCTTGCGGTAAATCGAGCTCTGGAGCTATCCTGTTTAATGCTAATAGCCAATTCCACTGCCCGCTGTTTGACAAAATTCTCTAAAATTGTCACAATTGGCATACGGGCTGGCAATGCATGCTGCTTGTCCAATTTTACAACCATATTGTAATCATATTCCATATACTCCCTCAGACGTTCGCTTATTAGTAACATAACACGATCCTCCTGATATTTATATTTCTCCATGTTCTCTGTTTCGGTGGTATCTTTTTGAAGAGTTTTTGGTGCCCGCGTGCTGGCCGGCGGATCCATGCGAGTACGTTTGCCCCTCATCTTTGGATCGCTTTTATCAAGATTTGCTGCAGCTCCTCCTATTCCACTACTGTCGCTATATGGTACTTTAAATTTGTGTGTTGGGGGTACTTCCAGTTCAGTCTCGGTATCTTGAGATATATCTAAAGGATCACTGGAAACCGACTCTTCCACTTGACCCCGTTTTGATCGCTTCCTCTTAAGTGGTGGCTGTGATGTTGTGCCCTTATGTGAGTAACTTCCGCGTCTACAAAAGAAAACCGAGTACAAAATTATTTCTTAAACTCTCTATGCCTATCATTTTATAGTTTCGAGACTCACGTTTTTACCGCCTTTGCTAATTCATTTTGATATTCCCGATTAGCTTCCGTGTCTTTTAGTAAGCAACTACAGCGCACATTTCGATCGTACGAAACGCTCCAACCTTGAAAATGTATTCTATATTCGTAATATTTTAGTCCATCTTCGTCCCGGCGCTCAAAAACAGCCAAAACCTAAAGAAAAAACCAAGTTTATTAGTAGAAAAAATTTAGTGAAAATTGTGCCGCCTTTTCTGCTTCTTGACGTTTGTTTGACAGTTCACATGCGTGTATGCATGTATATATTCTTGTATATGTATTGTACTTACCTTGCTGGTGTATAGAACTTTAGCTTTCTTTTTATCCGGTTCGTAGCAGAGCACCGTCTCGCCCTTGTGGAAAAGCTGATCCTCGTCCTCTCGGTCCGTCATCACTTTATTACAATAATTACAAATAATTCACTTATGTCTAAAATAAAAAAAAACCGTTCGAAAAATTATAAATAAACGTCTCACACTGGCGTCAATTTAGAGATGGCACTTCCAAAAAATCGATATGTTAAGGGAAGAAATATCGGTATTAAAAGCGTTCGAGATGTGGGCGTGCAAGCGGCAATAATATAACGACAATGACGTTTATTAATAATATGATTAAAAAAGAACAAATTTTGATAACTATTTTTAAGTTTTAAAGCTTTTAAACTTGATTTCAAAGCGTAAGTTATTCATACAAATACCAGTAAATCGCAGGTTAGTTTTGGACTTAAAAGTTTTAAATGTTACATGTGTTTTTGTTACAATCAAAAACATATCGATATAAAAATTATCGATTAGAAGTGTAATTAAACAATTTCAAATTTATAACGTCCGTTGCTAAGTAGAGAAAGACCAAAACAATCATCAAAATACGCCCACCGCAGCTTTATTTAATCATCTGTTCATTCTCACGCATCCTGGATTCAATAAATTTCAGGAAATTTAAACAGATATTATATAATGGCAAGGACTGGCAACTGGCTGCATGTGGAAACCGCAGATGGGGAAGCCATCCCCAGATTGACAACAATATCCACTTGCCTAACTCTCAGCGATGTCCAGTGTGATGGTTATGTGCGTCTATTAGCGGCGGACATTGACCTTGATGACGACAAAGAGCCTGAGCTTAGTGCCAAGTTAAAAGTATTTCGAGGATTAAAACTAAAGCACGAGCAAACTCTGCCGGGAATACCCACGGCCATCGAGAGTCTCTACATTGATGAGACGGAACCAAAAACACCGGGTATAGGCCCCAAAAATGGAGTATACGAGAAGCTATTAATAGTTTTTTTTTTATGTTTAGTGATTGCCGTGGCTATAGCTGAATCTGTGCTATTTTATCGGCATTTGAAGCCTTACTTTAAGTACAGTATCCCTCAATTGAAAGCTGAGGAATTGGAGGAAGAAGTATGGAGAAAATTGCCTGTGATGAAAACGGAAACCCATGACGCCCTGCTTGCATCACTTAAGGATCTGGATCACGCAAAATTGTCAAGAAAAACCCAGCGTCTGCTTCAACTTCCTGGGGAGGAGCGGGAGGCTTTTATTAAATCTCATAAGGATTCCCCTGTGGGTCGTATAGGCAATATAGTGGCCATGTGCTGCCTAAAGCGCATATCTAGCGATGCCAATCCTCCCTCACATTTGGTCTTGGCTACTGATTTGGGTGAAATTTATGTTTTGGAACCACAAGGGTTTAATTTAATATATCAGGGCAAAGTCTGTAGCTATGAAACGGAAGTACCCAGTCTAATATCCGTGCAAGGAACCTTCGAAACAGATTTTTCCATTGTGGTTGCCACAAGAAACGGCGGCGTCTATCTACTACGCAAATCTCAAACTGAAGGACAAGAGCTTTTGAAACTAAATACACCTCTAACTGGTTTACTTTTGCTGCCAGTGGATCAGACCATTGTACTAACCTGTATGGATAATCGCTTTTTATGCTATTCCAAACGCGGCAAGTTGCTGTATCAAGTGGAACTGGAGGATCTACCCGTTTGTATTCTGCCTCTGACAATGACCCATTTGGGCATCACCTTAGTTGCCATTGCCCTAAAAAGTGGCCCTGTAAAATTTTATTTGCAACGCTTTTTAGTGGATGAGTTGCATGTAAACGATACAGTTGATGCTATGCTATATGGACGCATGGGCATGGAAGATCATGTCTTAACGCTTATCACACAAACTGGAGAAATTTTGATTAAAATTCTTCGAAGAGTTACTCGGTTTGAGCCCAATGCGGAGGTCCTAAAGCGAACACTTGGTGATAAGAAATTAATTGTGGATGCTTCTATATTAGATAAGCCGAAAAAGAGTTCTATTTTCGTGGAACAAGCTGCGCGGGAAAAACAGCAGGCTAAAGGTGAGTTTAAAAAGATGTGAAAGATTATTTTAAAAAACAAAAAATAGGCCTCCTTGATCAAGATTAGATTATACCAAAAACTTTAACATTTACGTTTAGATATAAGTATCATTTCAAATTGTTTCTTGCTCCGTTTATGATCCTATCAATTCTTCTTTCATTTACCGCAGCAACTTATGGAAGTTTTCAGGTGGAACTGTGGCGCTTACGTCACACAGCTGCTCGGGCAACAATTGATGCCATCAATTCATCAGAGAGTACAATATCGGGTGATCTTACTCACGCCCCTGTTAAGTTATCTGCTGAGGTTTGCGGTTCTGGGCCGTCGTTTCGGCTTTATTTAACTGTCCAGAACTTGTCTACGTTCAAGATGGCATCGAATTTAATGCTCTTGCTGCATGCAGATCGAAGGCACTATACGATAACACAATCTTTGGCCAAATTACCTAGTGTTTTACCCGGCGTACCGTTACGGATGGATTTCGAAGTGATTGCCGTGTTGGATCCCATGGACAAATTGCCACCACCGAGTCTTAATTTAGACAATTCTTATATACGTGTAATGTTAACGAAGGAAGGGCAGGCAAAGCCGTTAATAGCTGCTGCCGTTGCCATGCCCCAATCTGAGGCGGCCGCTTTTTAAACAATTTTATAATAATATTAGATTTGTTTTTTCTTTTTTTTTTTTTTGTGGAAAGCGTTTATGGTGTTTTATTTTGCAGTTATTAAATTAATCCTTATCCATTCGGCTTAGGCATATTTTGGAGCATATTTCTGGTACACCTTGATATAGGCTTCCTTCGCTGCATCCTTGGACAGACCCTTGTGCGAGTTCCAGGCCTCGTACATGGCCTTCTTCTTGAGATCCAAAACGCCGGGCTTATCGATATTCACATCTCCAACGGTGGCCTGCTTGAACAATCCATAGAATTCCAGGAATTCAGCATCGCTAGGCTTCTTGGAGAAGTTCTTGGCTAATTCGGTGGCTTCCTCAAAACTGACCATGTTGAGACTTGAGTTGGATACTAAATGATGATCGATTCCACGACAATATCCACTATTTATAGGAGAAAATTTCTACATTAACCAAAACCGTAACTAAATTAATTTAAATTGCCTCCAACTTATTATCCACTTTGGCTCCTGATAAAGTGTACATTCCCAGCTACTTTAATTAATATTCTCGAATAAAGTCAGATAAGGGAATAAGCAGCGGGCAGCGGTTATCGGGTAGAAGGAGTCAGGTAACTATTAGATCATGCCATATCTATCTATCACTTCATCATGATGATTAGTTCGCTATGGCCCTGACTCACAAGCCAAGAAATGATAGGGATTTTGATGACGAGAATCGGAAATGTGATACCGCCCACATATTGATTAAATAATGTATGAGAATATTACCATATTTTTTGGCATAACAGTTAAATAGAATTCAAACCCTTTTAACTAAAATGTAAGTTTTTGAAACAATATTTCCCAACTTTTATAGAAACTAAATGGAAATAATGCAAGTTTAATTTTAAATTGGAAAACTATTTTATTCTTTTTCTGACCTATGTAAACTTTTGTTTCGAAATACTTAGCATTTTTAAATTAAAAAATTTGTTAAATTAATTTTAGTAACTTCTTTGAAATGAAAGTCATAAATTATTTAACATAATCTTATCAATTGAGTGCATAAGGTGTTCGGTTTTCTTAATAAGCTGCTATACATACATATATATATATATATATATTCAAGTATATAACTGATTCAATTTTTTTTTTTTTTTTTACTAAAGTGCAAGTAGAAACTTCCCATATTTGATAAGTGGAATACAGTAGAATTTTTTATTATAAATTCTCTTTTTTTTTATGATTTCTTGATTAGTTAGTGGGTTAGTCACATAGACCATTCCAGTTCTTTGCCCCCCTCACTGTGCTGCCAATCAACCGGCATAAGCCAAACCCAAATATAATATTATTATTTTATTTATTCTTTTTTTTCGGGTATGATAAAAGCCAAGTGGTAACTACACAAATGCACTCAGGAGTCAGTTAGAGAGGAGGGTGGGTAAACCGATAAGATTACCAAAAAAAAAAAGCACCCGAAAAATTGCGAACCATATAAAAGACTACTACCAACAAATGTTGGCTAACAATTTGATTTTGTCTGTGGAACTTAACAAATCAACCAACAAAAACAAATATGCTGACTGTAAGTTTAGCAATACATATATCTTAGCCAAGTTTATCCACCAACTAATTGGCCATACCCTTTTTTCTTTTTGGTTTTAGTTCGAAGAAATCGTTGAGAAGGCCAAGAACTTCAGCAAGGTTCCAAGCAAAGAGGATTTCCTGGAATTCTATGGCTACTACAAACAGGCTACCGTTGGCGACAATGACACCGAGGAGCCAGAAGATGAGGACAAGAAGGCCCGTTGGAATGCCTGGAAGAGCAAGGCTGGTCTAACTGCTGATGATGCCAAGGCTCACTATATTGAGGTCTACAAGAAGTATGCCGCCAAGTATGAATAAGTTCAATCTTCTGTGTCCTTATTTTTTTTTTGAAATATTTTATTGTTTTTAAACATGAAGGAACTGTGCATTTAATTAAAAGTTAGCTGTAGACCAAATATAAATTCGATTTTTTATTTTTTCCCAATCAACTTTACGATTTCCAAAATCAACTATAAAAGGTTTCAAAATCAAAACATTTTGACGCTTTAACTTTATCGGAGAGAGAGAGAAAAAACTACGATTGTAAGTGACAGGACTAGGGTAGTTGACTTGAAACTCATACTTGAGTTTAATTGCTACAGATTTTGTTTAAAAATTGCAAGAGATTGTAAAAAGTTTCAATGAATCATAATCTGAAGCCTAGTCCTGGTATGATTCAGTTTCACCTGGATTATGTATCAGTAAATTATAGCTAGGGAAAGTTTTAAGTACTTAAACTTTAATTGATGAGACTAAATCCAATAAACAAAGCAATTGAGTTATGATAATTTAAGTAATTGAGTTATTATAATTTCTCATAATAAAGTAGAATAGAAGTAAAAAATGTAATACTAAGCCAAAGTTTCTTTAAAGAAAGTATAGTAAAGCGAAACAAATTCTTTAGAATTTAAATACAAAATGTTTTCTGATTTCTTGCTTTTCATATTTGATGTTTTTGCAACTTTTTTTAGCTATTAAATAGCTAAAAAAGTAAAAGAACAAAATTGTATACGACGTGACTGAAATACAATTAAAAAGAAAATGTATAGTTCGCCTAAAAGTATGCCTTAGATTCCAGTTCCCCAAAAAAAATCATTGACCCAAATTCTAAAATCATATACTATCAAACGGAGCGGAAATTTCTTTATACATATATATACATATATTCTTATCATGAAATACTTAAATAAATGGAATCAAAAGCCCAATACTTGATATCTGTTGATTTGAACTTAAACTAACCTACGTTTTATTGATGTGTACCACTTCAATGCAATTAATGTATCTTCATTTAAGGTCTGAAAAAAAGAACTTGTAATAGACTTTAGGATTTAACTTCTAAGTGGAGCACTCAAAACTCGTATATAAAATATGATTATGAAACTATACTATACAATTTGTTAGCTTTTAATCTGTATAGAGATATGGCTACTTTTACATAGAGCGATAATCTAAAATCTGATTATTAGCTGTTCAAAGTAGTTGAAAAGTTTTCAAGAATCGAAAGCTTTAGAGTGTTGGTATAATACTTAAGAGGATTATTAAGATAGTAATTATTAAAAATACTTGGATATAATAATTAAATCAATTTGATTATATAACTAGAATCATAAAAGGTTAAGCCACAAAAAGTTTTATAAAATATGTAAGATTTTTGTAAGTTTCTTTTTTATATACAGGGGTGGTCAAAAGTATTTACACATCCAACTTTTTTGTGCAACTCCACTGTTAGAAGCTATTTTATTGTTGTTCCAAGTAAACAATAGCAACAAAACATTATATACTTTGAAGATTGATCATTTAAGAATCCAATTAAAGAGATATAAGTAAAAGTAACGGTACATGCGAAAAAATAAAAGCAAATGAACCGATAATAAACAGTTGTCAAAAGTATTTACACAGTCATTTTTTGCGACAAAAGTATTTACACAAAACTTAAAAAATAGATTTTCATTGTTTATGTTCTTCTTTTTTTAACTGTTTTAAGTTTTTTAACAAATTAGGTTTCTTATTATCTTAGTATTTTGTATTTCCACCCTTAGCATCAATGCCTGCCTGCAGCCTGGCTGGAATTGATTCTATCAAAGATCGGGCGAAGTCAATTGTTAGTTTTGACCATATTTCCTTAACTTCATTTATGGTATCATCCCGGTTTCGATCTTAATTGATTGTTCTTTGGCCCTTGATGAATGTCCAAACATTTTCAACAATGTTTAGATCATCGCTTTGACCTGGCCAAGGGAGAACACCCATATTAAAAATTTGGTCGACGTTGACCCCTCATGACATGGGGCAGCGTCATGTTGCAAAATCCAGTCGCGGATAGGAAGTAGCCTATCTCCAGACACAAAAGCATGATCATTCAATGTTAAGAGGTATCCACCCTGTTTAAGTGTGCCTTCCATCGGTAGAAAGTCGCCAAATTCATAATACGACATGCACCACGAAATCATTACGGTACCTCCTCCAAACCTATTAATAGGCTGTGCTGCTTTTTCCTTTTGGTGTTGGGGTAAGTGCATGAAACACTTTTAAAATGAGCCCTTATATTGAAAGGCAACTTCATCTGTCCATAAAACATTGTACCAGAAGTCTATTGGCTTTATAATGTATTCCAGTGCGAATGAGAGGCGGTTAGCTTTGTTGGATTCGGAAATATGAATCACATACTAACCGTATAGGTTAGGATGTTCGCCTCCTTTAGTCTCCCACGTATTGCAGCATCGCTTACTTTTTTGCCAAGCAAGTGTACCCATTCTGCTGACAATTTAAGAGGACTATTTGATGGATTTTTTCCAACTATGAAAATTAATCGCCTACATTCCCGCTCAAACAACGCCGGTTTTCGGCCACTTCTCATTTTAATTCCCAAATTTCCAGTAATTTCCTTTTTCTTAACCAGGTTATAAACCGTTTTTCTGGAAATTTTGTAAAATTTGGCCTGTTCCGATGCTAAAAAACCACTTGTAAACTTAGTAACGGTCTCAGAGATCGTCTTTCAATGGATAACTCTCCTGCTTTCACCATTCTTATGCAGTGATTCCGAAAATTTAAATCCTAAAATTTTAATTACACCTTTTTAAATCCAATCCAATCAATCTGACTTAATATTCCAAGCAGAACTTAAAGAATGAGAGTAAATCTGCATTGTGTAAATACTTTTGTCGCAAAAAATGACTGTGTAAATACTTTTGACAACTGTTTATTATCGGTTCATTTGCTTTTATTTTTTTCGCATGTACCGTTACTTTTACTTATATCTCTTTAATTGGATTCTTAAATGATCAATCTTCAAAGTATATAATGTTTTGTTGCTATTGTTTACTTGGAACAACAATAAAATAGCTTCTAACAGTGGAGTTGCACAAAAAAGTTGGTTGTGTAAATACTTTTGACCACCCCTGTATGTTTTAATATTATACTTTTATAATGTGGGATAATAATCTACTTCAGAAAGAAACATAGGAATATAAAAACTGCTATATATATATATTTGTTTTTTAGTTAAAGCTGACAGATTTGTTTCAAATATCTAAAATATATAGTTTTTGTGTTTAACTGCAATGAAAATTACTTTTTGCGAAATTCTCGTTACTTAAATTAACGTGTATCATGACCAAATAGCGTCATCTTTTTGGATTAGCTGGCCCGAAGTCTACGTACACGTACTCAAACATCACACCTAATCACCAGTTTAGCGTAAATGACTCGAACTTCGAACCCTTGACAAGTCAGTTAGAGTCAAGTGGAGCCATAAGTCTAAATATAGTTTGTGTATGTATGTGTCAAAATGGTTTTGCCAGTAATTCTAGCTTTATCAATGGCCAAATCGGCCCTATCAGTATAGGCCACACACATGCATCATTTCTCCACCTGTTGCCTAAGCCACTTGAGTTCCCTTCCCTCCATTTGAAAAGCTCTATGCATTAGATGAGAACTTTTTGGCGTAAGCTTTTGTATTTTGCTCTCTAATTAGTTAGGAAAGCTTTTATGACTATGTCCGACGAACAATGATGATCGTGTATATATATATGTATTTCCATATATATATATGTATATAGAAACACGGTGTATGAGTGTGGCGCGATATGTGTGGAAAGACTTAAATTGAAAGTCGAATTGAGTTTGGGATTCAGACTGTGTTTAGTTCTACGACAGCAAAGACATAAAAAGTAAGTGCCCCCCTCCCCCGAAAAATATAAAACAAATTGGTTGGAATACTTAGTAAGCGAGTGAGATAAGAAAAGAGAGAGAGAAAGAGAGAGATGATGAATCTAATAGGTGCATTATCTATCAATTTGTACAGGAAATACATGTGTATAAGAAAAATAACCAAAAAACAAGTCCATTTCGGATAGGTAATCAAAAGGTGTGCGCTTAATTTGGGCCAACTTGGCAGACAGTAATTGTTACCAAATTTGTGAATCCATAAGTATGTCCAACACGTACAACAGAAATTCCACGCCCGTGTCCATATATGGACTGTATACACACACACACACATACACTCTGAAGTACACGTAAAAGTCTCTAAAGAAATGTTCTTTAAAACAGTAAAGTTTAAAAAGAATTTGGATCAAATATTTTATTAACAATGCTTAGAAAAAATATGTACATATTTACATCTATTCAAAAGACCCTCCAAATTGTAAATCGAATTTTTTTGGTTATAGAATTGGATTGGAACTTGAGCTAAACTTTAGCTTTTGAGCTTGGAAATAGAACTTTAGCACAAAGGGAATACTTTAGAATTTTAACTATATCGTATACTTGATATATGTATATATACAAAATCTGTTCCCTTTTATGTTTTCTTTTTTTTTTCGTGGGTTTTTTTTTTTTGTTGTTGTTTGGCATTAGAAGTTTTTTTTTAGTGTTTTGCAATTTGATTTCAAGGATTAACCAGTTGATGTTGGAATATTTTAAGTTAAATTAAGTCAGTAGAGTTATTTTTTGTTTTCTATTGTTTACAGTGTACAAATAATTTGGCATTTTATAATTCTCTTTTGTATCTTTTGCTTGTTGCTAAGCTCCATAATTTCTTTGGCTGCTGTGCCTTCTGGTGAAAGTTAAGATAGTTTTGCTGTCCGATGGTCCGATCTAAAGACAAAGTCCATATTTTAGACAAACTACTATATATGAATATATATTTTTAAGTAGGCCCATCGTCATAATCGTTATAAATCCCCAGTTATAAATTAATTATTAACAAATATATATAAATATAAATATTAATACTGCCCCCTTAAATTTCAATTGCAGATTAACAATCTAGAAATCCAACAACATGTCCTTGACTGAGGTAAGAACCCAATTGATAAAAAATATACTTGATTAGGGGTCCGTCTGTACCCATTGTATACAACGGCCAATCAACATAATGTATTGTACTATAACTAGATAAGATTTGTATTTTTTGTTCTACTTATTTCATCTGAAAAATCATTTTCTCAATATTTTTTTTTTTAGCAATTCAATGCCGCCGCCGAGAAGGTGAAGGGTTTGACCAAACGTCCAAGTGATGACGAATTCTTGGAATTGTATGCCCTATTTAAGCAGGCTACCGTTGGCGACAATAACACCAGCAAGCCAGGACTTTTGGATCTGAAGGGCAAAGCCAAATGGGAAGCCTGGAACAAGCAAAAGGGTAAATCTACTGAAGCGGCCCAACAGGAATATATCAAGTTTGTTGACGGACTTCAAGCCAAATATTCCTAAATAACAGAGAACAAAAAAAAAAAAAACAAAAAATTAAAACCAAAAACTGAAATTGAATTTGAGACTATATAGTATATAGATTAATACGACATTTAAACGTTATTTAGTATGCGTATGTGGAATAAAGATTTTGTAAACTGAATTTTGTATAATTTGTTGCACCTTAGACTTTTGGGGGACTCTTGGACAACTTGATTGATTATCGACCAAGTGTTAATATATATAGGAAATGAAAATCTTTCATTGATCAAGTCCGGAAGAGGCGTAATTAGTGCCGAGAATTAAGTGGGTCTAACAATGACCATGGGACTGTGTCTAACCAAACACATAAAATGCATTATTTGACCAACTTAAACAAACTCAGTTTTTAAATATATATACACATATTCATTTTGCATGAACTTTGCGTACACTTAGTTAAACTAACAAATAACACACTAAACATTTCGCTTAGCAACATTTTGAGTGTGCTAGCAACATGTTGCCCATTAACATTTAGTCAACAGGTGATTGTTTGATTACCAACAATGTTGCTAGCGACAATACAAAAGAGCCCAAAGCGCATAAACAAATAGTATAATGATGCAGGGTATAGACTTATAAATACCCATTTCATATCGTTTTCTTCTCTCCATTTTACTCATACAAAAGTAAAACTACCTTAAATCAGGGCTGACACAATTGTGGCACTGTGTTCTAGATACATAATTAATCAAACATTGTGTATACTTTTTTTAGTTTTTAATTCAAATTAATTAACAATCGGTTAAATCAATATGTTAATCTAAAGAACATATATACCCAGAAGATTTGCAAACACCCTCGGCAACAAAGTCTAGCACGAATGAGAGCGAGAGAGCAAGACGGAGAGAGAGATCGGAACTTGATCAGGCAAAGAAGAGAGCAAGAGTCCGCTTTTGCTGCTGGTGGCGCTGTTGCTGCTTTGCTGGTGCTGTTGTTGGCTCTGCCATTTCAGTTCAGTCTACAAATTGGCCTAAACCTAAACGCGTTTACTTGGGCCATGAGCGCATGAGTCGTCGGTTAGTCTGCCATAAAAACAACTACATTGCTTCCCCTTGCTCGCTCTCGACCTCTTCTTATACCCGTGGATGTGTGTGCCTTTGCCTGTCTTCACGGTTCGCTCTCAGTTTTTGTATGTGAGAATGCCTGTTATGAGCGTTTGTGTGTGTATGTGTGTGCTTGTTCATGTAGTAGTGTGTGTGTGTGTTAACAAAATGTGATTAGCAAAAATACAAAGAAAAAAATCTGGGATACTGAGTGAAAAAAAGGTTATAATACATACATATATGCATACATATATTGAAAATTAAATGCGACCAAAATTTGCATACAAATCAACCAGCTGCAACGCCAACAACAAAAGAAAACCTATAAAAATGAAACAAGAAAACCCCAAATAAAAAATGTTTATTCCCTTAAAATTTTGTGCTTTATCGGCAAACAGCAGCAGCAACAATTAAATTAATATTGGAACTACACCCAAAAAAAAATAATATAAGAGCCAACAACAAAAAAGATTGCGGCAATAACAACAAGCTGCCCCCGCCATCCTACCTTGTCTACCTTTTGACTTCACGTCTGTATGAGAGAGTGGGAGAAAGAGAAAGAGCGCAACTTCAACCAGTTCTTGCATTTGTTGTTGCTGCTGTTGCTGCTGCTGCCTCTGCTGCCTGACTGCCGCTGAATATGACCAGCTGTCTGCCAGCCAATGCCAATCGACTCATGCAATTCGGTAAGCTTCCAGACAGAGACAGAGACACAGACAGAGTGGATGATGATTTACCGTTAAGCCATCTACACAATCTCAATTGAAATTTAAATTTTGATAACTGAAGTTTTATCACATTGTGTGCGTATGTGTGTGTAAGTGCAAGTTTTACGAATATAAAAATGTGTCCGTGTATGTCCGTATTTAAATTTGCGAAATCTCTTTTCGCGCCGCTTCTCTTCATCATTAATAAGTTTCACGCGCCGCTCATTTTTCATACAATAAAACTAAGCTTACCCCTTCTAACCGCCACCCTATTCCACTATTACCTTTCGTTTACCTTGTCATACCTCTGAACAGATCGGATTACTGTGTTGATACAACAACAACAACAACAGAAAGAAGTGATATATAACTTTTTTGTGCTAATTTTCATCTAATTTTTTTGTTCCCACGGATAATATTTGGGATTGAAAATCAACAAAATTGCGTAGTCAAGAAGGGGGGCATGGTTGAAGTTTGGAACAAACTTAATCTGTGTAGATAAACATGTAGATACGGTTAATCATTTAAAATCTTGATATGATCTAGGATATTATAGATGTAGATCGACAGATGTAGTATCGGTAGATGAAAACATAATCGGACCAATAGGAATGATGTTTAATAATAGAAAATTTGTGATGTGATATATGTCAAAGTTGTTATTAAACCAAAAGGAAAAAAAAGTTCCAAATCGAACGGGGAGTTATAAAAAAATAAAATGAAAGTAGGCTTTATTTGATATTACAATCAATATCATATGTTTTTTTGCAATATATATACATTTATATCAACAAATACTAGTAGGTAAAGTTCTAAGAACTTTTAAGGCCATAAATATAAGTAAAAAATAACAATGACCCAATTCATAAATCTTCTCATAGGGTATTTTGAGGCATTCGAAATAAAGGAATTGCTAGAGAGATGCCGTAAAATCTATTAATCTTATTCGACATAGTCAACCCAGATTTTTCACCGAGCAACCAGACAAATAAAACCATTACCATCATCATCAACATCAACGTTATCTTTAGTGGTCTCAATCTCCTTCTCCTCCTCATCCATGGTAGTGCCTTTTTTAGTCTGCAAATGCGTAGGTTAGCCATAAACATCATGGCAAAAAGAGCCAATATATATATATCTATATATATACATATAAATAAATGTATATATATATATATATACGTATATTGGAAAAACTAGTTTTTGCCGAGACATAATACAGCGCCACACACAAACAGTCACTCAACAGGCGCAGTTTCAGCTTTGCAACAACTTCAGCTCACGACTCCATTTCTTTACCCTCCCCTCTTACACACTACCCCGTTTCGCATGTAATCTAAGCCCGACCCGATTGTTTGGCTCTAGACACTTGACGTTCCTTTTTGGCCCAGGTATTTGTTATGTTTACTTGTAACTGTGACAGCTGTAAAAGAATGCATAAATAAGAATAGAATATCTTCCATTTTAAACGCAAGTGGAAAAATCAGGCATTCCACATATTTTTAATATAATAATAAACAAATTGAACGAACAGTATTAAAAATTGTTCAGGTGAGACAAAGCAGAAGGGTTTCCATATAGAAAAACAAAAAGCAAATAAATAAATAAACAATGAATAGGAGAAGGATTGAAAAGTTGCCTTGCCAGTTGGCTGACTTTGATTTTAGCCCTGGCTTAGAGTATACAATTTTCAAACGATTTCAATCACTCGATATTATCATATTTCAATCAGAATTTGTCATGAACAATATTTGATCTTAAATTATTTTTATTACTTTAAGTTACTATTGATCAGGATATAGATTATATATCTAATTATATTATATCTATGTCATTTCTTGATAATTTAATCTTGAATAAAAGAAGAACTTCATCTTCTGTTGATGTTCTATCTAACGATATTATCTTAAGTCTTATTGAATATTATATCTGAACACTTTTTCATCTTTATTGATATATCGTCATTGAATTGAATCATTTTGTTTTACTCTTTCGTTTCTTTTTTCAACTTTGACATTTTGGAGATAATGAAATGCAAATTGACAAATCGTGGATTAAATTTTTGGCACTCTCTCTCTCTCTCTATCTGTCTGTCTGTCTGTCTGTCTGACTTTACCTCCCTGTCATCCTCCCAATTCTGTTCGTCATGGGTCTACCATCAGTCAGTCAGTCACTCACTCACTCAGTCACTCAATGTGTCTCTTCAAAACCATAAAATCCGTTTCTTCTCGATCAACTTCAGCTATATATGTATGTATATATACATATGTATGTACATATGTATATACCTTTAACCAGCACTTCTCTCACCTCGTCTCGCCACGCACCTCTAGTGTCCAATTCTTTTACTGTGGCTGTTGCGGTGTGTATTAACCTGCCTCACCGGTTTCGGTTTATGTTTTTTAGCCAACGCCATCATCCATCCATTACTTATGTATATACATATATTTGTACATACATATATGTACATATATACAGATATATACATATATATATATATATATGTATATCTTTATATGTGTGTTTCTATTTCTCTTTTAATTTTCTCTCCGTTTGCTGCTGCTGTTGCTGCTTCTTTATTTATTTTTTAACCAGTTTTTTCTGATATTGTTGGTGTTGTTGTTGCTGCAACCTGAGCGCGAATGAGCCATAAATAACAACAAACAACAGCAACAACAATCCAGCTCTTTGGGTTAGCCCTGTCCCGATTTCCAGGAAGCAAAAGCAAAGCCGCCTCAAAAGCCTCAGACCCGACGACTGTCTGCAAAAACTACTACAACAAAAAAAAGAAGAAAAGAAAAAAAAAAACTGAACCTCATATGCCTGGCTTGGATTATGCAACTCCTGACAAGAAAAAAAAAACACGAAAAACAAAACTTTAAATTTAATAACCGCAACGCCTCTGCATCGCTTCCTTGATGCAGTCGCCAGCCAGTTTTAGTGAGGTTTTTCTCTTTCTACCCTAACAACAAGAGAGTTAATTGTTTTCGCTAGAAAGTTTGCAATGCCGTATACAAATATATGTATATACATATGTACAGATATATATATTTACATATATATATATATTTATATTCTTTTTCAATCAACGTTCCCGACTAGCTACTTCATCTTTCTATGTATCCATTTCTTTAACATTATGGCTTACAATCCTATTGAAGTTTGGCTTATAATCGTACTTGAACATAGCTTACAAATGGGAGCACTATATCCTATGAATCTATAAATATTGTTTATCATTGGAGTCCTTTTTATTATTCAATAACTTTTATTTTATAAGAATTCATTAATATATTATTTTAATTATATATATGTATATATTATGTTGTATTCATACTATATAACAATGCATCTTCGATCTATTGGTTTTATCTTAGAACAGCAAAAAACAGAAACAAAAAAAAAAAAAAAGAGCATAAAGACAAAGTCAAAAATGCCATTGCCAGCTAAGCCCTTGGCTAATTCCCTTGGCTAATCCTTTGTGGAATTTCTCTAGTCATCTAATCAGAATATAGTTGAAAATAGAATTACCAAGTGCAGCTCTAGACACGCTGTTGCTGCTGCTGATGTTCTGTTTTTTCTTCTTCTTTTCCCTTTCTCTGTTGCTATCGCAGGGCAAATAAAAAAAAACGAAATGTTTGCCATCTGTTTTCAAAATTGAGGGAATCCCCACACATACCTATAACGAAATGAAATGAATTTCATTTCAATTAACAAACTGCAAGCAACAAACAAGTGCAGAATCAGTTGAGTATATAAGAGGAAAAGAAAAACAACAACAGCAAAAAGACAAACAAAGTTGATAACATATACATACATACATATAGAAGTATACAGTTTCCAGGTAATTTGGGCCAAATTAATCATTGATTAGTTATAAATTTTGCAATGAATTCAAACGCAATTCATCATAGTTTATAATAAAGATAATGAAATCAAAAGTTTTATAGATAGACACCAAAATAAAACTAGTAAAAATATCTAATTTTTCTTTGGCAGGTATTTTATAACCATTTAAACCTCTTTCTAGGCCAACAGTAGAGAAACTAGACCAAATGAACTGGTAAAGCGAATTGTCTGAACAAAAGTTTTTACTTTCTTTAGAAAGGATTATTAATTTAGTGTTACAAACTTTGACATAAAAGAGAGTAATTTTTTTTTAAGTATTTTTAATCTTAATTTATATATATTAGTTATAAGTCTAGAAGTTTTGTCAAATTCTATACAATTTTAAGTGTTTCTTAGCACCTTTGTTATCCAATCAACAAAACCTTCTATAGTTTCCCAAGAACTTTTCCATACAACCTTAAAGTCTTCACTAGAATATAATTAAGACTTTCTAAAACAGATTCTATTTCTTAAATTTCTTTTCTATTTTAATCAAAAAGAGAACACAATCCCTTTCACAAAGTTAGCTTTATTTTAGAGCTAAAGCGAATGTGTAAAGAAAAAGCATTTTGATTTATGAATTTTTGTAATTTTCTTGGTTTTTTTTAAATTGTTGTATTTGTGGCAGACACAAGTAAAATTGCTAAACATTTTACGACCTTTCGTTAACCTTGAATTCTAAAATTTTCATTATTAACCTACTGGATCTTAATCTGAAGACAACTATTTTATATGTATCTGTTGGAATAACTTTATGTAAAATATTTGGTCAACTTTTTATCTTAGTCCTCAAGTATTTATTTAGTGACTTTAAATATTTCTCTTTCTAGTTTATTTATATAAACGCATTAAGTGCATCCCAGTGCATTTGAGTGAAAGAAACTATAGACCAAAAACATGGGCAGAAACAAAAGGGATATTAAATAAAACTGTGAAATTAATTCATCTAACCCTATAATCTTACAAAAAGGTATAGGAGAAGTTAGTATACGTTTTGTATCCCTTTTTTTTAAAAGTACAAACCTCCAACTACGCTCTTGTACTTTGCAAATATTTAGTCAAGTAAAAATGGGACTCACATTGGGGACTTGTTTAGGGGGGACTAATTCGATAAGATAAAAACAATTTAATGCCAACGGCGCCTGAACTTTGGCAATGGGCCAATTCAGCCAACTAGAAAACAATCATTGCCAGTGAAAAGCGAAAACTAAAGTCCCATTGTCAACAACAAGAGGTACAAAAAGAGATATAATATTTAATTTTTATTTTCAGTGATCACCACAGATGATGCCTCCTGACTAGCCTGACGACTAGGCGAAATCCTGCAACGAGATGCACGAACTGTTTACTAAAGTGTTAGCCAAGCGCGATTTATCGCGTGCCGGTGACCTTTTTTCAGTGCCCGATGCGGATATAGTCAATGATATCACTGAGGTGGTAAGTATATTACAGAAATCCAACATAATAATCCTAACTAATGGTATCTTCATCTATTGTTTGATGCTCAGCTCTCTGAGATTGGACCAATCATTTCACATGCAGACTATGTAAAGAATAACAATGATCAGAGCGTTGTGGAGATTTGTATTACCAGGGTTCTTTCCTGTATACGAGAGACGCGTAGTGCCGAACGTCATTGTTCAGCTTTGGTTGATCTCCTCAAGACCTGCCTGCTATGGAATCTACAGCCATCGAATACAACAAAAGAGGAGCCACCGCATGCCAAAATAGCAGCTGATATTATTTCTAGCATATTTTTAGTGAGTAAATGAATTTGTTTATTATTATACTTCTTGTTGTTATATAGCTGTCTTATTTTTTTTGTTTTTGTTTAGAACTATGATAAAAAAGGACTGATGAAAATTGCTTTGCCTATAGCCATTCGTTTTTTGCCCAAGGGCAACAAGGAGTTGTCACGTAATTTGGCCAGCTATTTATCGCTGGCAGCCATTGATTATGCATATTTGTTGAGTCCTTATGTGGATTCCATTATGGAATCGATACTATCTGGAAACTATGGTCTGTTGCGGGTCTTATCGCAAATCTATGAAGTCGCACCGGAAACAGTAACGCCGCATGCACCACTATTAATTTCTTTGCTGCCACAATGTGATGTCCAAGAGCGTATGGCAGTGTTTCAATTATATTTATTGATAGTGCAAAAGTCACCGGAAATACTGGAATCATGTGTACCGCAATTGTGCGCGTTTCTACATGACAGTGATACCTCGAATATAACTATGCAGATTTTACTTAAATTGGCCCAGCATTCCCCTCACTTGTTGGTCGATAATTTTGAACAGTTAAGACTGGCGGCTAAGACAAATCCAAGCACTATTACACTATGTGCTCAGATAATGACCACATCGGGTTTGGGCAGCAAGGAGACAGCTCAACAGGCATTGGATTTCGTTTTAGAACATTTACCAAGTCAGGCCTTGTTGCAGCAAGAGGCGACACGACTTTGTTCCGCCTATCCAGTGCTTTTCACTGACAAAGTGTTGGCCTGTGTGAGACAGAAAAATGCGGCACTTAGCTCGCAGCAGGATGTGGGTGTTGGCGGCAATAAGATCTCTGGTGGAGTGACTATTGTTAGTTTAAATACACCACAGGTTAAGCCAGCTCCCGTGCAAATAGCAACAGCCATTACAACTACAAATGCCACAACTATTGCTGCCACGCCTAGTATTGTTGCCGCTAACCAAGCAGCAGCAACAGCAACAACAACGGCAACATCATCAGCAGCAGTAGCGGCAGCCCCCATAGCAACATCAACACCCGCTTCAACGTCACAGCATTCTGGGTATACGCGACGCGTTAAACTGGGGGATTCGAGAAGCACTGGACGCTTACATCCGGCCAGCAATACCCATAGATCTGTCACTAGATTAAATGTGGCTAGCGGTTCTGTTGGAGGTCTCCACAAGAGCATGACACGTTTGAGTAACTCACAAATCAATCAGCAACCAAATGGCAACTCGAATGGAAATATTGTTGTACAAACTGGAGCAACGCCACGTATAACGAGCACTCCCAGCAATCCGCCTATTACGCCAGTGCCACCATTAAGCAACAATGTGGTTATCACAGGTCACAATAAACATGGAATTCCTGTCACTTCTGGCGGAGTGACAGTCAAAGTGCGTCCCCATTCCCAAGGCCCATCAACGCTGCTCAATTCCAGTTCGGTGATGATGAAATATAGCACCGACGCGCTAAATCAATCGGTGGGCTCCATTTCAATACCGCAATCACAACAGCAGACCACAACACAACAGCAGGTGTCGCAGCACTCTCAACAGAATGCTGTGTCCGTACATCACGCCTCACCAGCCATGCCCCAGGCCAGCTCCAGTTCAAGCTCAAGCAATGGCAATACCAAGTCCGTTATGAAGCTGCCCGTAAACGGAAATGTACGTAATAAAGACTAACCAAGAGTATAAAAGACTATTAATATTGATTTGCTTCTTTTCTCCTACAATAGAGCGAAGTAATTGTTTCGGGACCCACAACCAATGTGGCTCCAAGACGTAGTGACAATACCAGCCGAACTCTGCTCAATGCCAATAGTGTGATGGATCAACGTATGAGCACCTTTGAACCGTATCAGATAATGCGTGATCCTGTGCAACAATTTTGCGAAAAGAATTTTAACTCGATCAAATCTTATATGGATGAAGTTTCACAGCATTTACCACCGCCAACACGTTGTAGCATCGAAGGTAAAAATGGGTTTACCCTCTTCTTAATATTCTTCTGCAATCTCTCAATGCTATCTGTTCATTGATACACATATTCACAAAACACACACCACACAACACATACACCAAACACCACAGTTTCTAATGAATTTGCAGAACGTCGGACCAAAAAAGTGGCCAAATTGCATTTCGCCTGCCAAATACGTGGACCCCATTGTCTCTATTCGAAGACGTGTTTCACAATGCGCACTCGCAATCCTAAAACCTGGATACATATGATGTTTCTGGACTTTCAAGTGCGCCACTTTGTAAGCGTTTCCTTAAAATAACTATAAGAACAAAATATATAACCAACTCTGTTATAGGTCAAGGAGAAATCTGTGCTTAGCACAAGGGAACCGGGTATTAGTAATCTCAAAAACATATGGCAAATACTTAAATGTGAGAATCGTAGTTTTACCGAGCTGGTGACCAGTCAATTTCCTCAGGTCAAGGTAAGTTCCATGTTTGGTATAAAGTATATCTAATAACATTATATTTTGTTTAATATGCTTTAGGATCGCGAAATACTGGTAAACGAGCTGCGTCATTCCGGGTTTTTAGATGTGTTTGAGGTCTCTAAGACTGACAAATCCAATCCAAATTGCAATGAGCTGGAATATCAATGGGGATGCTTCTTGTGCAATCATCCGGATAAAGCAGTTGGTTTTCTTAATGGCAGCAATCAGCCCATGATTGAGGGTCAACTTAAAGAGAAGAAGGGTAAATGGCGATTATTCCGACGATGGCGTACGCGATACTTTACACTTTCGGGAGCCCATTTATCCTGCAAGGGTTCGGTAAGCACGCATTAAAGGAATATCTCTCTATCTGTGACAAACGTTAAAATTTTAAAATTATTTTTTTAGAGCGGCGGTGAAAGCATTGATGTTAATCAAATACGTTCAGTTAAGGTATCGCGCGGTGCCCGGAATATACCCAAGGCTTTTGAAATATTCACCGCCGATCAAACACTAATACTAAAGCCCAAGGATGGCAAAAATGCTGAGGAATGGGTGCAATGTTTAAGCATTGTTGTTGCCCATTCACAGGCCCGTGATAACCCCACAGTAAAGACGAATAGCTTGCCAGCTCGCACAATGGGCAGCAGTAAGCCCTCTTTTTAAACCTCCCTCTTATCACACTTTGACCCTCCCCACCCACACACACACACACACACCCATACACAAACACACAATTGTGAGATTATTTTGTAAATGATAAAAGACGTTAAAAGACAATCAAGCGGAGGCCGCAGGACACTTATACCTATACATATATACATATACAAACATACATATTATATACATATGCATATGTATGTATAGCATATATACATACATATATATTTTACAGACTTATCTAGAATTGTATGTATTTCCGCCAATTTTCAAGGGATTTCAAAAATTTTCGCGAAATTGTGTTTTTTTGTCTTCTATATTAAATTATAGTTGATGTTTTTATTATTATTATATTTTTTTTTTTACATTAAGTTTATGCTTATTTATTGTACGTGTATTATACAAATCGAGCTTGCTTTTATAAATTATACAATTTGCTGTTTTATTTCTTTGAAATGATCGGCAGTAAAGCATTATAATACTTATAGTTCGAACAATCAACTCGAAACAGAAATGCAAAACGCTAAAATACCAAAACAAAAAAAAGAAAAACGAGTGGAACAGTAACACCAAAGAGAAAGAGAGAGCAAGAGATATGTGGCAAGGATAGCTATTAGAACCACGGTAAAATATTTAAACATGGAATATCAACATCAATGGGCATTTGAGTGTATATAAGTTTTGTATGTTATTATAATTTATAAGTGTAAGAATGATGGCAAAAGAAACAATAACTTAACTTACGTTTTATCTATGCATGTAAGTATGTATGTATTTTTCTCACTCTTCCTTATGCAACTAGGCTGCTTTGCACACACACACTCAAAACAGGAAAAGAAAAGAACGCAGCTCTCACTTTTTCGCTACACACAAACAAAAAATGCAAAAAAAAACATTTGTATATGTATTTATATTTAATATATGTAACACCAGCGGATTTTTTTATTCTTAGCACCTAATTAGGATAAATATTCAAATTTTATCTACTTTAGGCAATAATTGATTTTACTTGCGATTATTTTGGCTGTGACAAATGGCGTACGAAGTAGCTGGCGGATGAAAACTAAAGAAGATGAGAAGTAGTTATTAAGTGCAAGAACAGCACAGTGCGTGAAAGAGACAGATCGAGAACGCATACAGTTCCATAGCTTTTGATGCGTATATACATATATGTGTGCAAAAAGGACCGTAATGCAAAACCTTTTTGACACGTCGTCTTTGACTTGGCAACATTTAGAATAAAAGTGTGCAAAAGAAGAAGGGAGCGATGAAATGTGGTGACTTTGTGCAGTGATACAAAGGAGGGTGGTAACTTTGTGGTGAAGAATTATAACCCTGGACCGAGACTTTTAGGAAATATCTCAAAGACTAAGAAACATATGTTCGGGATTTATATATCCTGATTAAACTACCTAATTCAAGTTTTACTTTTATGTTCTAATACTCTATTTTTTTTTTTTTGGATATTTTATGGCGTGGCATTTAACTGTTTCGAGCATTAAAGGACTGTTTTGTTCTGATTTAAAAATTTCGGACGCAAACATTTTTAACTAACTACAAGTAAAATATGTAACTTTTTGATTAGTTAACCATAGTTAGAGAATTAATAACAATTAATTTTTGACACAATTCAAGGCAACTGTGATGATGATGATGATGATACCACATCGACATCGGGATCGGTATTAGCATTGGCATTGTAATCGGGTTCCAGCAATTGTGACCAATTGGCATTTAGTCGCACAATTTCCATATCCTGTCTAAGTTGATGGAGTGACTCTGGTAAATCATTATCATTCAGTATACGTGTGACATTTTCCAACTGATTCGCATAAATACGTAAGCGTTCCACATTGTTTTGAGGAGAAGTTGATATCTAAAGGAGTAGAGGGAAAAATTTAATATAAGGAAAGAATATTATGATAGAATTGATGTAATACACACCTGCTGAATACCGTTTATATGTTGTAGATATTTACTGATACGTGTATCGTTCAATTGGCCACCAGTTTGCCACATTTTCAACAGATTTAATATACCCAATATGTCACCCTGTTCTGGCTCCTGTTGCGGTGTAAGCAAAGTCATTGGAGGAAACTCCGTTGTTGGGGACAATTTCTTATAGCTGCTGCATAAAGTGCTCAATGTGCAGATATCCTCATTGAGACGCTGGCCAGGATTATTAGTTGGTAAATACGATAGTTTGGTAGGTAAATCATTTTAAACGAAATAGTGCTTTTTTATACGTGATTTGTGACTGTTGTCGAAGATCGGTTATTCGGATGAATGAAGAAATGTATGAAGTTTACAATGAATAAAGAATGAGTTATTTAACATTGGAGAAAACCCAAAAGTAATAAAATATGAAAATCATAAGAGTAAAGGTGTTTTTATTGTTTTTAAAAATAAGAGTTATATCTAATCAATTATAAATCATAATCGCAAAACGTGTATATAACATATGCAACATATATCTAAATCATAACGAGATATATATAGAAATGTCTTCGAAGGCTGCTCTCTACACAACAACAAATATATATATAAAAAAAAAAAAAATACAATAAATGGAGACAATAGTCCGTTCCAGTCTAAAACCTTACATCGATTTCATTGCGATGACGTTGCATTTCCGATTTTGCTGTGCTAAGATCATTCCCCTTGATCATAAGCTCTTGTGTGGCATCCATAAGCTCGTCTTGTAACTTGAGATTTACATCTTCCAAGTCTTTGAGCTTCTCCAGCATATCTTCCTTATGCTGCTGTAGTTTGTTTCTATGACAAAAAGGAAAAACATTTTTATTTATCGAGAAATAATTTGATACTATATATAAATTGAGACTTACTTGTCAACTATCAGTTGTTGTATACAATTATCGTTATCCAATTGAACCAGTCTCAAAACTTTGAGCAACTTGGTCACTAGTGTATCCACTTCTATAACCTGATCCACTACGGCCTGAGCTGTGCTATATTCCATTAATGAAGGCAACTCGGCCAAAGAGTCATGACAACTTAAATCCTCTGTATTACATTGATCGCGTGGGCTAAATACACAAAGTTAGTTAAATAATTTAAGTATTTTTCCATTTTAATTATCAGCAATCATGATGAAATTCAAAATAAATCATTAATAATTTGCTTATAGTTTTCCATTAATCAAAAGCGTATAACAAATTTATAAGCAATAAAAGATTATTTTCATATCCCTTAAAATATGCTACAATAAAAATTATTATGTGTATGTATATATATATGATATATGTATGTATATCTATTCCTATTATTTATATACTCACTTCATTGGTAGTCCATTGAATTTGTTTATATGCAACTCCATTTGCTGGCGATTTGTTATGGCCTGGGATAGTTGCTGCAGTGAATCATCTCCACCGCCTCCTCCATTGTGGGGATGACTACTTTGACTCATCAGTTCTGTGGGCAATTCAATTTGAGAGATCATGCCCGTACAAGAGGATACCATATTGTGTGAGTGTGAATCAGGTTGGATTACATCCTCTAATACATTATCCATCATTAAAAGGCAAGGTTCTGTCTCCGAGTCCAACATCTCAGTAGAGTCGGAATCATCTAAAAAGGTTCACCAAAATCTGTTAAAACGAATATTGCTCTGGCCCCTTTAGCCCAGTCAGTTACCTCCATTTCCATTATGTTGGTTAAGGTCGTTACTGTTGGTCAATGTGGTCATAGTCTGAGATGTCCCAGCTGTTCCGCCCTGGCGTTTTCCAGCCTGTCTTAACGAGAGACGTTTACCCGAATGGGTGGTAGCTTGTCGTATGGCTCCAATAACAGCAGCTATAAAGGATTGATTGCGCTGTGGTGACAAGGATCCGTCGCTGGCTAGCATTAAGGTGGCACCAGTTGTTGCCGCAGTTAAAGGCAGATCCAAACCATTGGGTCGCTGCACCTGTTCGCTTTCCACAGCCAATGACTCGGACTGAAAACGTATGTCCTAAAAGGATAAAAAAAATTGTTAATGGCAGGTTCACCTTTACATATCTGAGTGCTCACCTCTAGATCCTGGTCAGAAATGCTGTAGGAGTAAACCAGTTGTTCGACCAGACCATCCAGACGTGAATGCAAGCCAGCAAGTGCTGTAGATGCCCCAGCAACTGAGGCATTCTGTTGATGGATCAATTCTCTTGATTTAGTTTCCAAGGCGGCATATTTCGTTTGGAGTAAACGATTCTCCTGGCGCCTTTGCTCATTAAGCCGCACTAAATGACGGCACTCATCGCGCAAAACCTTGGCCTCTTCCTCTCGATTGGCTAATTGAGCTTTCACGGCCTGGTGGTCTGATTCTAATTCTCTGAGGGCATCACATTGAGCAGCCTTTTCATGCTGTAGGAAATCCTGCAATTCACTTGATTCCTGTTCAATGGCAGCCTTCTCTTGCAACAATAACTGTTGGGTGGCCAGTGAGCGTCGCATTTCCATTTGTAGAGCACGACACATGGCTCTAAGTTGACCAATTTCCTGCTGACGCTCAAACAACTCATGTCCGCTCATTTGTATTTGTGATTCCAACATTAAGAGACTATCATGGCCATCGTTACTGTCTTCGGAAGTTGGAGTACCAGCACTGGCGCTAACTACCCGAGCCAATTCCAGCATACCCATGACACGTTCAGTATTTAAATGCAGCTCCTGCTGCATTGCAAGCTTTTCCTCTCTCTCCCGTTGCAATTTGCCACTCAAATGTCGAACTTCTTGACGCAGTTGTTCGATATCGAAATCCCGTTGGTCTGGTTCCGTCTGGGTGCATTGATCTTTTTGCTCGACAGCTTCTACAGAACGAGTTTGTAGTAGCCCTCCTCCTAAAACCAAGTCTAAATCGTCGCTTGTTAAGGCCGTTTGTACAGACGTTTCGTGATAGATCCGTGTTCTGGGTATAAACTGTTGTTGGGGTCGACGCAAAGAATTAACTTTGGCAGTAACTGGAGCCAAACTTCTTCTGGTAGCAGTAGAAGTGGGTACCACCATAACTGATGCACTCATACGAGCATCTATGGCAGCCGCTCGGCTTATTGAATTACTGCGTGACAAACGTCCTGATCCCCCAGTTAAATCCTCCACGGATTGCTGTTTACGACGTCGTGGTAGTGTACCACCTGGAGCTGGACTATTTCTGCCCTTACCGCGATTGTTTACCAACACATCTGGCGTCACTGACATACCGCGACGAGCTGATGAGCCTCGATTGGCCGGCCAACGATTATCATCGGAGGGTGTTCCCGGTGTTCTAGCGCGACTCAGCGATGGAGTTCTCTGAACTTGTGTGAGACGTTGTACCGACTGAGCTCGATTCAAAACACTAGGTAAAGTGTCCGGTTTTTGTGGGCGTGCCACACGTGAAGGCGTAATAGTACAGCTAGGTACACGAAACGATGAAGCTGTCGACAGCCTTGATGTTGATTTGTCCCTAGGTGTGAGGGGTGTCGAGGGTCCAACACTGTTTCGAGGCAAACTGGCTGCCCTCTTTAACTGGGCAGCCATTCGATTATTTCGTTCAGGTTCCTGCTTATTTTTTCCTGGCGTTACCTTCTCTTCCGGTTCGAACATGGCTACCTTCTTTTTGACAGTGCCATTTGTCCGTCGACTTGGTGTTTCCACTTTTAGTTCACAACTGTCGTAGATTTCTTCTAAGCCATTGCTACTGGTATAGCCACCACTGGTGCTACTTAGTCCTCGTTGCAGGGTCACCCTGGACAGGCAACAACTGCTACTGGTGGCCACATCCAAGCCACTGTCACTGCCATCACAATTGCCAGGAGTAATGGCCTCAGTTAGCTCCATAGTGGCCAGACAAGAGACCAGTTGCTGTTCCATAACCAATTGTTGATCCTCTTGATTCTCAGCCATTTCAAATAAAGTCGCGGACATGGCAGATTACCTAAAATGAGAAAGAGAGCGACTGAGATTAGTGCAAGTGATTCACTCGTAGGGGGATCGACCCAAATTTCTAGTGCGTATTTTTAAGTTGCCTGGCATTTGGATCATTTGTGTGCAGCACGCCAACGACCTTTTCCCGCAGGCAAAAAATAAATATACACTTAGCGAAAGATCTAAGTGTTGAATCAAGCATCCAGTAGCATTCTTATTACTTTCTTTAAAATTCATTCTATTATTTACATCTACAGTTACATTATTCCCTGTCAGTACCCTAGATTCCAATCTAGCAACTTTTTGATTCTCTAATTTTTTGTCAAGTACATATTTTTTAGCCATTTTCAGTGCAATTTAAAATGCAAATTGTGTTTGTTTTTTACGGTCAAGTTGATTTTCTATATTGAACAAATGGTCATTTCTCATCGTTTCCTTCTTTTTGGCAAACAATTTGATTGACTTAAACTAGTTCATCGGTCTGAACTACGCACAACACCTGCACCTGCTTAGCAAAACACAAAAATTATGATGGGGCAGGCACCAAAAACTTAAAGTTCTCATTATGCCACCAACTCTGTCTGTCCACATTGTTGGCTGACTTGCCAGAAAAGTATTTTACATACTACATACATATAAAACTGCCTGTGGCACATTGACCCAACTCTTTGTGAAAACTTTCAAAACAAAAACCGAAAAAAAAAAAAATTAAAAAGAAAACATTCGCATTCAATTTGATATGCCACATTGTTGTCCCAAAGTTTGACAGAGAGAGAGAGAAAAAGATTCGTTTCGCAGTTGCCACTATAAATCAGAGATTCATCATATTTTATATAGTTTAACTTATATACATACATAGATATATGTAGGAAGAGATAACATTTGTAGTAGGGTATAGAAATAGGGTATATGCATAAGTAATAGGGATATTAGATTAAAGTTTAAAATCTTTTTGTATTACAAGAAAACCAATTTAATGACTTTGTGGTTGACTCTGTTGAGTCATATGAAATCATGTTTTTAAAGAAAAGAAGTCCTGCAGTGATGCAGGTTTTCGATTTTGTAATCAAATTAAAGTTTTCCATTAATCTAATGACTAAACATTTTCATTCTATTATAGGGTATCTGTATTTCACATATTGTTACCCCTTTTCATTTATGCACACATCATTAGTGTCATGTTTTCAGTTATGCGATCTCCCAGAGATTTGCCGAACAAAATTTTGCGTTGTTTTTTTTTTTTTGAAGATTTCATCACATTTTGTTTTCTGTTGACTGAAAGTAAGTGCAAAAGGTAGATACATAATGAAGTTGCTCCAGTTTTCAGCTAATTGGAAGCAAATTACTTTATATTGTTCGGATACAGAAAAATAACCATATGTTCCAGGCATATGAGAGACATGTGGCATAAAATATAAAAAGAAATGGCAAACCAGTTAACCCGGTTATGTATATCCTGACTGGAAAACGACCTTGGTTAGAATATGTTAAAGGCTGTTCTTAAAAGAGAACAAAATTATGCTTGAGTTGACTTTAAAGATACGTTTCTACCCCAGCATGCTTAAGAATGTGCTAGACCAGCAGACAGACAAGAGGTCTAATGAAGGGCACTTGGAAAAGCGCGCATTGAGGATGAGTGGAGGCTTGGGACACACACACACACACATACATATATGTGTGTACATATGTATCTATATAGATGTATGTGTGTATGACAACAGACATTGAGGCGCGAATGAAGTTGTCGCTGCTTATCTTACGCCAATTGATGGCCCTGACAGTGAAAAGAAAAGACCAGAAAAGAAAAGAAACAAAAAAAAAAAAAAAATAAAGAGACAAACTTGAAAGGAAAACTCGTTTCAAGGCGTCTTATCGAGCAATGTCTGTCGGCCTCTTGGCCGTGCCAAAGAATGGAGTGGCAAATAAACCGGAACTAAGGTTGCATATTTTAAGTTCATACATATGTTTGCATGTGTGTATGTATCTGTGTGACTCAGTTTGTGTGTGTATATGCAGAGATGCATTTGCTGCAACACCCACATGCCTCCAAGGCATCTCCACCCCATTTGTGGAAAACCTTTTTTTTTTTTTTTTTTTAATGACATTCGACGTTATGGTACATTAACTTCAATCAATGAAATACTCTTGCTCACTCTCTCCCTACCGTTTTACCCTTTATAATTGTTAATGCAGTAGTATAAAAAAAGGGATGAGGGGGGGAGGGGTTTAGTTGACAAGTTGCTTTGTACCTCCTCTGCATTTTGCGCCTAATTCGATTAAAGACCAAGCTTGACAGAGCAAAAATAAGAGACAAAGCCAAAGCAAGTTAATTACAGCAGCAGCAACAACAACAAATAGCGCAAATTGTCTATCGTAGATGTGAGAAAATGAAGAAAAAAAAAAAAAAAAAAAAAAAGTGGACGAGCATTAAAGCACAGAGCGCCAAGCTTGGTTTGCCACTAATTCCAACATGAAGCGACAATTATAGGAAAGCAGACGCCAGAGTCTCGACCCGGTCTTCGAACTATATGTATATATACATATATATATAGTTCGATGGCCAGATAATATACTAAAACTAAATAACATTAAGTACATACATTAGGGCAGAGATTAAAAGTTATTCATTGGCAAATATCAGATAATGTGCAATAAACAAAAGAATAGAATTAATAATAGAATTATTAAAACATGTGAATATAAAAGGATTTATTGTAAATTAAAAGAATATTTGTTTAATCCTTTTGTCAAAACAAATATTTAAATAATTTGTTGTTTTAAAATCAAGGCAGTAAAATCAGAGAGTGAAAAGTTTTCAATATCCTTGTTGAGAAATGTTTTTTTTATAGTATTTAATTTGGCTAATCATTTGGTTTATTAAAAAATTCTAATTATACGGATTTCCGATTGAGTTTGCTTTCAATTGATTCGGATAAATGGAATTCTACTATATGTATCTTTGTATGTACATATGTATGTACATTCAATGCATTCGATCTATTTAAAACAAATCAGATTTAAACCATATGCTAAAAGATTGCAATGATTTCTTCTGCATCTTAACCATAGATCATATTTGTTTCACTATTTCAAATTTTAGTCTATTTCAGCCATATGTCTTTGATATATATGTATGTATGTATGTGCGTACATCAAATTTTATATGTATATGTACATATGTGTAATAATATTCATGAGATCTGTTCTTCACTTTATTCATTCATTCATTCAACTCCTTGGCTTAGCTCTATGCTGTGGAGAGAACTGGAACTGAAATTGGAATTGGAACTCAAAATGCGAAATGGAAAGAGGGGAAAACCATTCACTTGCATAAATTTCTCTCATCTCATCTCATTGTTGTTGTTGTTGTTGTTTTGTGTCGGTTGCATTGAAAACAATTTAGTTCCAATTTCAACAATTTATTTTCTGTTCTACTCTTTAGAGCATATGCCGAGTGGGGATAACCCCCCAAGTAGTTGCTATAGTTCGTTCCCATACAAATGTATGTATGAATGTATGTATGTATGTCTAGATGTATGTATATATAGAGTGGATCAAGCTTAATTTATATGGCAGACTGTTTAATTGATGGCAAGCTCAATGAACAGGTGGACAATTGTACCAATTGGTTATGGGTTATGGCTATATATGAATGTATATATGTATATATATATAGGTATCGGCGGATTTAAGCCACGCCCCAATTGGCCAGACACTCCTCGTTGTCAAATGTTTTGAAAGCACTTCCTGTGTGTGTGTATGTCTCCCGCCCCACCCTACTCCTTTGCCATCACATAAAACTCAAATGATGTGAAGCACTTTTTTGTGTGCTGCGATTTACAATCGAGTTGTAGCATAGCCCGCATCTGCCCGCCAATGCCCCTTGCCCATACCCTTACCCAAAAAAAAAAACTTCACAGTTATAATGAGTTGCAGTTGCAAGTTGCGCGCACCCAGTTTATGTTTGTTTATATGTATTCGTCTCTGTGTTTTGCTCTCTCTCTCTCTCTCTCGCTCTCAGTCTGTCTGCCTATGTGGGGAAGATGGGGACAAACGACGACGCCAATTGAAAATTGTGTGCAATGAGGAGTTCTCTTTAATACCCATTACTTTAGCGATTCTAAGACATTATAAAGTTCATTGAAATGCATGTGACACAGGAAGAAAAGAGATAATTATGCAAAATTTTAAATGAATGTGTGTATGTGTCTGTACATATATATATACATATATACGTATATGAAAGTATTCTACAACACAATCAACTGCATACTTAAGTATGTATATGTGCAACTGTAAAACATTCGTTTTATATAAGTAAAACTGTTATACAAAATCTATAAACTAATTTAAATAACATTTTATTTTTTACATATCTCACTTAAGTAAAGGGTATACTCAGGTCGTTGTAATTTAATTTATTATTTAAATGTAAGAACTCGAAATATTATTTGGTGAGATTGGATAAAGTGAGCCAGAGATACAATTTAAGAGCAAGAGAGAGAGAGAGAGAGAGACCGATTTACTAAAAGGAATAACAGGAGGAAGAGAGGTATGGTGCGGTAAGGTGGGCAAATAGACAGAGCTCTTTCACTCTTCCGGGTTCTATTGCTTACTTCTTTCCAATGGTTCGGGTTTTTGGTGTTTCGTTTTTGTTGTTGCTGTTGCACCTGCCGACTTAGCGCACATTATGCCTATGGTATGGAACGATAGACGAGAACAGAGGCGGAGGTGGTGGTAATAGGAAAATTCTAAGCATGATTTTCTAATTTTTAGCCGATTCTATTACTGGTGCTGCTTTTACCCTACCCACCTTCCTTTCCTCCCTAGCTCCCTCCCATTTTCCATTTCTCTTTTTCTCATAACAGTTTCAATTTGTTTGTTAGAAGGGACGGGGATGGGTGAGTGGGGACCTGGTGGCAACTCCTCATTCTCTTCCTATCTTTTATTCTGCGTCGTGTTTAATGAATCAAAAAAAAAAAATAGAATAAACATGGTAGCCAGAGAGGGGCAAAAGGTTGGTTAAGAGGTTGTTGCATGGGGCTGTGCAGGAGGTGTGGCATGAGCTGGGGGCGGGGCAGGCGTCTAGTGTTGCCAGCTGGCTGTCACGAATGCGGCTTTTGGGAATCAGACGGGCCAACAACACAATCAAAATAGCAGGAAGAATCGGCCAACTGAATCGACTTGGAGTTTTTGTATTTACACTTTTTTTTTTTTCAATTTTAATTTTTTTTTATTTTTTTTCATTTTTAAAGTTTGCGTCTGGTGAAATGTTGTTGACTTAACCGTTTTATTTTTTTTTTTTTATTGTTGTTGCCCAGTGTAAACTATAAACAATGTTTTTTTTTTTTTTTTTTTGTCGACGGCACGCAAAGGTTTCATTTTGCATTTGAGTTTTGAAAACTTTGGATAGCCGGAAAATTGGAAAAACGTCGAAAACAAAAGTAAACGAGGCTAAATTGCAACTTAACAAGTTCTTAAATAAACGGGGGCAAACTGATTAAATTGCCATAAAAAACGCACATAGAATCCAACAATATTAAGAAAATAATCGATTTGTGTATCTATACGTAAAGATTTTAAATATTTTAGATAGTTAAACTAACTGTTAATATATATATATATTCGTTTGAGGCAACTTGAAAAGGATAAAAGAAGATTTAGTTGAACTTTGTTACACAGGATTAGAAAAAACTATATTGTATAGAAGTTTTCATATTTATATATACAGAAAACAAAATAAGAAAGCTAATAGATATATTATTTGAAAGTAAATTTTTTATAAGAAGAAAACAAAAGTTCATTGTAGGTAAGTTTGACTGTTTAAAGACATTTTCTTAATAATTTTAATAGTGATACCTTTAAAAAGTTGCAAGTTTGCAAGATTCCGATTACTTAGGAATGCTATATATAACAATTTTAGATAATACACGTTCAATTGTATAGCTTAACCTATTGTCCTTCTTTTAGGTTCTTTTGTAACTCATCATATTCTACTATATACTGTCATATCTTAATTATTTTATATCATAGAATATTCTTACAATTAATAAATTTCTGAATAAGGCATCAATATCTTACGAATATCTAATAGAACTAGTTCTTAATCACATTCAATTCCAAGTAGCTTAGGTAGCTATGTTATTTTTGAACCTTTTCTAATCTGAACTTTTGAGTTAAAGCTACTTTTTTTTTCCCCTCACCATTTGCAGCTCTGTTTTAAATTACACATAAATTGGCTAAATCATTGGAGCAGTTTCTCGAAATAGATCATACAATATGTGCATACATACATATATACATATATACTAACGATTTAATGACCCCAACATTATCCGTTGCTGCTGCAAAAAACAGGGACAAAAAGGGGGCAAAAGCAAGACAGAGTGAAATCAAAGAACATGTGTGGCTATTCTTTTTTTTTTTTTGCCTCCTCCATCTTGTTGTTGTTAGTTTTCTTAAGCCGATGAGGGCGTTCATTGGCCTGGTCCAAAAACAAAAACGAAACAAAATAAACTTGAAGAAGAAGGGGGGAAAAAAATAAATAAAAAGACCAAACCAAAACTAAACCGGAATGAAAATGATGACTATTGCATTTTTCTCTTTCTCTATATCCATCTCCATCTCTTTCTCTTGTACCTTAACCGCCCTCCGCACTTTTTCATATTTTTTTTTTTTTCTTTTTCTTCTCTCTGATTTAATTAACAACTCATTGCGTTGGCAATTACGCCAACTACTACAAAATTATTTGTCATCTAGACCAGAGAAAGTCTCTTAGTTTGGCCCAAACTAACTTTGGTAACATTAAATAAACTTTTAATAGTTAGATTTAACTTTTTATATCTAAACTATATACATAGCGTATTCAGATATAATATATATATATATATATTTACTTAGTTTATAGCTCGAACTGGATTTATGATGAGCGTACTTCACGCTTCGTAGAGCAAAAGCTCGGCATGTGCCACATGACACTCTCTAAATGTTAGGGGCGTACGGTTGGCAAGTAGGAGGGGATAAGGCACGGTTTGCTCTTGACCATTGACCAGAGACTTACAGAGTTGGTAAGGCAAAATAAAACCTAACGAATAAGAAACTGGAAAGCAATGAAAAACTTGAGCAAAAATCAAAATGACAATGGTACGAAAAACAACAAAAAAACAACAACAAGAGAAAGAAGAAAAGAGGAGAGAAATAACAGACAAGGAGGTCAGCAAGGGGGGGTGGGTTTGTGTTTGAAATAGGGACAGGGACTGAGACTGAGGGGTAAGTTTATTCTGCCGCCTTTATGTCTCGCCTGAGAGCCTCGAGCGTCGGCTCATTGTCAACTGCCTCATAAAATAATTCCATGTCTCAAGAACTTTTGGCAAGCTGCTGCTTGCCCACCCCCTACAACCTCTTACCATCTGGTTAAGAGAAAAAGGAAATGCAATCTGTTTTATCCTTTTGTTCAAAGTAAACTGATATGAGGGCATATTATAGAATATATATATATACTTATATATATATTATAATTCTTGAAAACCTTGTTAGGTCTCTGCTCTGTTTCTTGTCATTAAAACAAACCGAGAAAATTGACCTTGAAACCAGACAAACCAAAAATTGTATATCTATATTATAAACAAAAGGCCAAGCAAAAAATGTTAACGTGTAGAGAATAGAGGGGCAGGGTAGGATTGGCATCGATTTGCTAAAATTCACACACTTGCCAAAACTTGTTTATCATAACAATAAATTATATATGTATATTAATAAAACGCGAAACTGCCTTATCGGCCCTGTTTCTCTGATAAGCTTGAGCTAAAAATTACTGCCATTACACATACATACATACATACGTATGTATATATATACATACTTATGTAGATATATACACATTTGTATGCGTATATATAAAAACAAAATCGAAGTGCATTTAACAAAACACTGGGTTAATTTGCCATCGTTTTCTGATAAGACTTTATCAGTCGAAAAGACTTCTTTAGAATTTAACCAATGCGTCACAGTAAAACAGAAGAATTTTGTCGAGAGTTGCTACGATCCACTGGAACGATTTGAAAATCTAGCAAAAATCTATGCAAAGGAAGGTCGAAGGAATTTTTTTAAGAATAGGTTAAATTTAGCTGGTGGCTCTCAATTAGATAGGATTCCACATAGATTTCATTTAGACACAACGATAAGTTCATATGGAGGCAGCAAATTGAGAGTGTTTAAGTGCCTCTCAGGGACTTTTGTTCTTCCTTTGGAGCTGATGGTGATATGGATAATGAATTGCAAAATCTTCTATTTAAAATACAGATAAAAGGATATTTAACAAAATTTGTTTTATGTTTTTTAAAGACTTGTTAAGATTGATAAGAAGGGAGTATCTACTATGATGGTCATCTATATATGTCTTTATAGAGCTGCTTTGAAATAAAATATATGCTTTGAAGGAATTTTATTAGTAGGTTTTCTAAATAAGTTCTAAATTGTAGGCATTTTATTAAAAAAAAATTAAACTGTTGCTTTCGTTTTCAAATATTTTGATTTAAGTCCTTGTTTGTCTACGGATCATATTGCCAAATGGCAAAAGTTCAAATAATTCTAAAAAAGTTTTTAATGGGGTTTTCTAATGCCAACGGACAAAAGGATAATGAAATTGATCTACAAAAATTATAATACCCTTATTAAAAGATTAAACCCCATAAGGAAGTCTCCTTGCCTCATCAAGTTTATTATCTTTATATAAATCGGACAACAAGTTAGTTGAAAAATCGTTAAACAATTAACATACTAAATGCTATGTGAATGGGAAAAAGTTACTGGGCAAATGTTAGTTGGAAAGTAACTTTAATTTTGATCAGTTAATCTTAAAAGGCGGAAACTGCACTTAATTGAAAATTTAATTAACATTTTCCTGAAGTTGCTGCAATCTCTAAGTAAAGTTGCCAACGCTTCCATTTACCGTAAATGGAAATTTTTGTCGCATTATGATATAATAACGGACAGCATGTCCGCTCTATTCCATTGGATTCATAATTATCTATCTAGATAGATACATATATGTATGTATGTATCTCATGAATATGGTAAACGTTTTCTTTTTTTTTGTTGCTAATATTAACTAGGCCATAAATATATGTACATATGTACATCTGTATGTATGTATAGTTTTGTTAACTGACGTCTAATGTTTTGTTGTTTGTGTTGTAAACTGATTGACTGACATTAAATTGCAGTCTTCCTGAATTTTGCTAACAAAATCGATTATGGCTAAAGTCATGCAAACCGAAGCGAAATGAAATGAAATTACCTTCTTTTTTTTTACACTATATGCACTCTCTATAATAGCCAAGCTTCACCTCTATTGGGTTAAACAATAAAGGAGCGGACTGAGGGGAGGAAGCCCCAACAATATAATATCTTCATGTTATTGGTTGAAGTTGCGACTTGAAAATACCCTGCGGTAAATACTTAACTATTAGGAAAGGTCACAACAAAATGTTTCATTTGTGTCTTCTCAAGTAACCTGCTTCATACCCACTCCCCACGTATCCATCCTCAACAACGCTCTTAGAGGGTTTCCATTGGGCTTGGTACGTACGTTTTGTATATCTGTAATATTTTCTATTTGGTAAAGGGTATGCAAATGCCTGACCTTTGGTTTAAAAGAGCTTAACCATTAGACCACCATCATGAAGGCGACACCAGAAAGTGACGACGCCAGACCGCAAATAGACTCCTTCTCCTCCTACTTCTCCTTTAGCATAACCATCTCCCTTCCTGCCTGTCGCCTTCTGGTCGATAACAACTTTCTATCTGCAACTTTTTTTTCTTTATGTTTTTTTTTACTCACCCACAGAGAAGCGGCAGCAGCAGCCGTCAAAAATTTCTTGTTGCTGTTGTTGTTGATGTTGAAGTTGTTTGTTTGGTTTGTAGTGTTCCTTTGGATTCAATTTCGATATGGAATTGGAGGAGCAAATGTCAGAGGGTATAGAGCATTCTCTTATTTTTTGGTATTTTGGTTATTATTTTTGCTCCCGCTGAGTGCAAAAAAAAAAAAAAAAATGGACGGAAACTTTTGTTGTTTTTGTTATTTTTTTTTTTTTTGCAAATTTGTGCAAACTTTTTGTGCAAATTGAAAGATCAAATAATTTAGTCAGACAGCTATGAAAATTATGCGCATTATTCTCTGCCTCTCCCCCTCGCTCTGAGTGTTAATAGGGACAGTGCCAGTACCAGTGGCAGTGACAGCTGCAGCAGCTGGTCCTCTGGCTTGCGCTTATTCAGGATCTTTCGTCCTGCTTTTGGTTGCGTTCTTTTGTGTGTGTTTCTCTTCTGTTCTGTTTCGTTTACCTAACTCAGGATGGTTTATTTGTATTTGTAGTCCTAGCAGGACCTTAAATCTTTCCCTCTTTGAACAACACACACACACATACACACACAACACACCCAGGAAAACACACAAACAGTGAAAGGAAAAATCGATGACAATTGTCTTTTTTTGCAGTTTCAAATTCAATCTGCTGTTGTATATCGTTTAAACTTTGCACTTCAGTTAAATGCTGCTTAAGCAGCTAAATCTTGTTTATCTAAGCTGCAATTCATTCATATCATTAAATTTAACACACAAAAAATAAACTCGAACCCGTTCAATCAACTCGAAGGCGGCGGAAACAGAGAAAAAAAACGCAGCAAACGAAATGAACGCTACGCGCGCCTACACCAAAGCAACAACAACGAATAACTGCCAAGCCGGCGGGCTAGTGATGGTAATTTCTATGTATTAAGAATCGACTACTTGTACGTTTCGGAGTATCGACTAATATTTCTCAAGCTCGAAATGAGCAAATATCGATAGCGCCTCGATAGTAGCGAAAATAATCCGCGAAACATCGATATACCAAATAATTTTAAAATTTCATGTTACACCTGATTTGATACCTTTTTCGAATTGTACTTCAGTAGATTTCTGTAGAATAATAAAGAAGTTTTCCCATGTTATTAAAATATTTGTAGTTATATACTTAACTTAATATTTGTAGCCATTTATTTAGTGTTTTTCGAACATTTTAGTTTCCAAAATTTAGATCGTTTCTTTAAAAATAAAGTTTGATTTACAAAAACTAAAAGTTATATATATAATATAAATATATATATATATAAGCCGATAGAATTGACATTTTGTCTCATGAAAGAAAAGGACTCAGGAATATGAAATATGTAATTTTTCTCTTTTGTCCTTTGAAAATGAATGAAAAAATGAAAACTGCTAATGTTGCGATTTATACCAAGATAGAAATAAAGGTATTAAAATATATATATAGTAATTATATCTATATATATATATAGAATGAGTTAAATTTACTGGAGATATAGCCTATGATAATCATTGGCGCCAAAGGCGCAGTTACATTTGGGGCATTTACGCTGCCGCGTCTCATATCTAGTGCGCAGGCAGTCGTAGCAGAAGACGTGGAAACATTTGGATAGGACAGCATCCTTGCGTTTGACCTTGCACGAAGGACATGTGAGAGTTTCTTTATACTCGCGAATCTCTTCGATCATTACCTCATCGATGGTGGTGCCAGACATTTCCATTTTCTTCATGCGTTCTGCTTTACGTTTGAATTGGGCCAACTCTTCCTGAAGGCGTTTAGTCTTGTAGGCCTCTGCTTCCAAGGAGCTAGTCTTTTCCGCCACCACCTGTTGGGCCTCCTTCATTTGGGCATGATACTTTTCGAGATGCAGTTTCAAATCGGCTGCCGATTGGGCCGATTCGATAGCCTTCCTTTTATGCATTTCCATTGCCTGTTGCCGTAGCATCAGTTCCTTCTCGATGGATGCCACCGTGGCCTGTAAGCTACGCTCCTTTTCCTCAAGCTTCCTTAAGACAATATGCATGGCTTCTATTTGAGTTGTGGCAGTGGCCATTTGATCCTCCAATACCGTCTTTTCCTCTCTTAATAGTTTATGCAGTTGATTGGCTTTTATTCTCTCCGACATCAATTTGAAATTTGCATCATCCTTTTCTCTCAGCTGTTGAATAAGTCTGGAATTCTGCTCTTGCATATCCTCAAAAGCTTGTCCCGTCACTTCCATTTCATTAAGCAGGGCTTCTTCCTCATGGGAGCCGACAAAGGGTCGGCTATAATTGGCTCCAGTGCCACCTGCTCCGCCCGCTGCGCCAGCTCCACTCCAGGCATTCTCCGATGGCTTGTGATTGGCAACCTGTTTCTGTAGTTCATATTTTTGCTCCTCCAATTGCTTGATTTTACGCAAAGCCTCCTCGTCAGCCAATTTTTTACGTTCCTCACGTTTGCTTTCTTGCAGCTTTTTCAGCTGCTGTCGCAAATCTTCAATTTCAGAGCGCAATTTCTTTTCGGTGGCCATCAATTGCACTTTGTCGCGTTGATCCTTGGAAACGCCTTTGTACATATCCAGTAATAGCTTCATTTCCTTTTGGTCATTCAAAGCTTTTCTAAAAATTTGCAAAACAAATGAGAAAAGATTAATATTAGCCAATTGGAATCGAAAGATTTATCACTATATGTTGGAATATAAATTAAATATTCTCAATATTGTTAACTAAATCTTTGAACATTTAACTTTGTTTATATATTGATTCTTGGATACTTACTTGAGTTGGGCTTTTAAATCTCGTACTGTTTCACTTTCGACTGCCTTTAAATCCTTGGCTTTGGCTCCTTCTTTTGAATCCTTTTCCGTTTTAACGCCAGTTCCTGTTGCACCAGCTCCGCCGCCAGCTGCTGGTGTGGCTCCTCCTGCATTTGTTGTGGCATTTGTGGTAGCTGCCGCCGTCGAATTAGCCGGGCCTGGTGAGTCTTTCTTTTCATTCATATTCTCATTATTGGCCAGCAGTTTCTCCTGTTTAATGCCATCTTTCACATCTTTGTTGCAATCATCGTCAGCCTCATCATCAGCTGAGGCGGAATTTTCCTCCTTAATGGCCATATTCGAATCACTGCCACCATCCTGGCAATATGTTGAACTGTTCATATTCTCCTCTTTGACATTCGTTAAGCCCAATTCCTGTTTAACTTCCTCATTGCCACCCGAACCGGATTGCTGTTTACCGGTATCCATTTTGGCCAATGCATCATCCAGCTCTTTACGCAACTTCACATTATCCGTACATGTATCTTTATATTTGCGTTTATATCGCTGCACTTCCCCTTTCAATTGGCCATTGTGATTTTGGAGCGAGGTAATTAAATGTCTCATCTCTCGATTAATTGGTGCCGTTTGCTCATTAGCTGCCATATTCTGTTCAAATTCAATCCGCAAAGCTTCATATTCTTTGCGTATGAGGGCCAGAACATCCTCCATTTGTATCATTTCACTGCGCACCTTCTTTTGTGCTATCAGCTCTTCACTTTCCATTACCTCAATCTGACGCAGGTGCTGATTTTTACTTGTCTGTAGCTGATTTCTTGTTTCATCTAACATCGTCTTGATCTGCATCGACTCATTGTAAAGGACTGAGAATTGCGATTGAAGGCATTTATATTCGGTAGTCTCCACGATCACCGATTCGGGCAGTTGACGGATCTGATAAAAACAAGAACAAGGATTAGTTTTAATATAACCACAATATTAACAAGGAAAGGTTGAGTGTGGAAAAGAAGATTACAAGGAAAATTTGTTCTATTCATTCTTTACACTCCTCTTATTTAAAGCTCTCTTATCCAGAACTCCCCAGATGGTTTATACTCACATCCATTTTAAGTTTTTCCACTTCTTTGAGTGTTTCCCGGTGAGTGGCATGCAACTTATCGAGCTCCTGCAAGCGATTATTGGCAAGTTCACGATATTCCTCAAGTTCCTTTTGCAGCTCCTCAAGATGTTGGCTATTTACATTGGTTGTGCCACCACCACTACCGGAACCACCAGATCCGCCGCTTGTTCCGGAAGGCATTTTGGAAGAGTTAGTTGTTGTCTTATTGGGATCCCCATAGATTTGATGATAGGCCTTGAGTTTCTCAATGGCTTCGGCTAAATGATTTTCCAACTTATCGTTGCGACAATGAATCTTTTCCAAATCGTATTGCAATTCATCGATTTGATTTTTCAATTCCGCATTCTCCGTCTCCTTGGCGGTAAGTGCATCCTGATATTCCTTCATTTTAAGAGACATTGTGTGGAATTTCTCATGCAATGATGTATTTAAATTTTGAACTTTACGATTTTCGGTCATTATTTCTATATGGGTTTGCTTAAGCGTCTCCTCCAAGGCCTGAACACATGACGCTAAAGCTTCTGGATCGGTGGATGATTGCTCTTCATCTGTTCCACCCGGTGCAGCGGCTGTTGCCGATGATGATGGCGTTTTGTCGCCTTTTAAAACTTGCGTAATCTTTTCATTTCTTTGCATTAACCTATCTATAACTTGAACAATTTTGGCCACTGCCCTCTTTGACACCTGGACACGATTGGCCAACTTCTCATCGAGCTCCTCTTTATCCCAAGTGGAGAGTTGTGTGAGAAATGATGTAGTAACTTCATTCTCGTTTTTATTCTCTAACTCATCAGCTGTTTCAGCATCAAAACGTTGTAAAAGAACGCGGATATCCTCATTCAATTGATTCCAATACCTATTTACTACATTGAGAACAGCATCATCTTGGGTCTGACGCTTCTCCAGTTGCTCAATGCGATGCCTTAGCTCTGCCTCCGTTCTCATCCGCTGCTCAATGCGTTGGGCCAGCTTCTTGTTCTGAAACTCGAGGACTTTGATATCCATTTCCTCAAGAGTAGACACTGGCCCAATCAGATGCGGCTCGAAGTGAACCTTTTTGATTGGCGGTTGGCCGGCGGCAGCGGCAGCCACTAGGCAACTGCTACCGCCAGTTGCAGTAGCATCCTCAGCGCTGCGTTTCGACATCCTAAAAGAAAATTTATAATTTCGTTTTGACATTTATTGATTTTTGTGTGGCGGCAGCTGTACTCCATTTTTTTTTTATCGTGTCTGTGTGGCGGCGGCAAAATTTGTTGTTGCTGCTAAAGCCACCCGCAATGCCTTGGCCATAGCATCCACAATTAATGGTTGCTGTTAATCTTACCTTAATATCGGAGTTCCAGTGATCTTTTAGCTTAACATTAACCAAGATTAAGGATGTTTGTTCCTTTTTTTTGGTTCTTTCTACGTTTCTGTCTTCCAATCGCCAGGGCACCAATCGATAACAATAGCGATGTGCACAACATAGAATTTCACAGTCACTGCGACTGTGGATGAACAAAATGCTGGAATCAAGTATCATTTTATCGATATCTCGATAATGAATAGCACGAAGAAAAACACACTCATGCGCCTTAAAATGAGGGCGGCACTTTTTAAATATTCAAAAAAAAAAAAAAAAAAAATATATCCAAGCAACATAGAAAAAAAATTACCACAAAATTTCTTTATATCCTTTTTGATATTTGCTGACCTATTTCGAACACAATTTAAAACACGATTGTTTATTCTGTTTTGCATTTTTGGAACTCGTTAAGTGAATTTCAATATTTATTATAATAGTAATTTTGAATTGAACGCGAAACATTTGTTATGCATAAATGCACATGCATCTAATTTGATTAAATTGCACAATTATTTGGTATATTTTTTCATTCAGTTTGTTATTTTTTGTTTTTAGTTTTGGGTGTTTGTTGATTTTTTTTTTTTTTTTTTTTTTCGACTACAAGTGGAGGAAGATGGTTGTGGATGAAAATTGGATGCCGATCCTCTAGAACGACTGATATTTCAGGGCCTGACGCAGGGTCATGCAGTCGACCTCATCAATTTTGCAAGTATTTGCCTTAATATTGATCTCCTCCTCTTGCATGACCTGGACATGCATTAGATAGCGCATCGATGCCTTATTCTCATTTAACTTCTGATTCAGCTTGCAAACGGATGCCTTCAGTGCCTGCAATTCATTATAAAGTGCATCCTGCACCATATCGCAAGTCAACTCCAGACCCGGACGATGAGCACGATTACTAAGACGCGTCTGGCATAGCGTTATGGCACGCTGCTTGTCCATCATTTCTTTCTCCAGCTCGGTCATATTGCGTTGCACCTGATGGATATGATCCATGGTGTCCTTGTGCTTATTCTCCAGGCACTGCTTCACGTGCTTCGTCTCGGCAATGCGCCGCTCAAAGGCCTCATTTGTACGATCCGTCTGATTCTGCATATCCTCGCAGACTTGCTTCAGCAACAGATCGATATACGCACGCAGTTGCCCAGCCGAGACCAAAGCCTTGGCATTGGCCTCCAGATTCTCATACGTCTGAGCCTGCCACTCGGTTAACGAAAATTGGCTGAAATGAAGAAATAATAAGAATTAATAATACATAAAGTTTATCGGTTTTAAATTATCACAACACATTTCAAATTTAATTAATCCTATAAAAATTGATTTTTTTTTGTCAGTTAAAATCCGATTTTTTAATTTAAATAAACAAAAGACGACCATAACCTTAAAACGTATCAATCAAACGATGTCTTAGTGCAAGAAAAGAAACCAAATTGAATTTATATTTTAGTAAATTTCGGAACTTACCAATGTTGTTTGGACAAATCATGTCCCTTGCCTAAATCATGCTGAAACTCCTTAAGCTTCAAATTTTTCTCATCGATAGCCAGAGATTTATCCTTAGCGGCCAAATCCTGATCCAGCAGATACATGGCTGCCCTCAATTTACGTAACTGCTCTTCCGCTTCCTTCAAGGCGGCATCGGCCAATCCCTGACATCCCTTGATAACCTTCAGTTCACGTCGCAACGAACGATCTACCTCATCATCGCATAGATCCACACCGATGCGACCCTCGCGCAGGATCAAACATTGCTTGCAGATTGCCAAAGATTTCTCCTTAAGAAACTCAATTGCATTAAGGACACGATTGCGATAAGTATTCAGTGCCTCATCCTCCAGCATGGCAGTCTTTTTCTGCCGATTCAGTTCATCTACTAAAAATCTTATTTCGCTTGTCCTCTCGCGCATATGGTGTTCCACCTCGCGTTGCCAATTCTTGGTGGTATCTTTGGTTTCATCAACCACGCGACGAGACTCCCTAAAAAGATGCAATACAGTGTTGTGAGGGATAGAGTGGAGCACTTTCACTTACTCTACTATACGCTCGGCTAGCTTCTCCTGATCGCATGTTATACGAAATTTAATCTTATTATTGTAATCCCAATCCTCCTCAGAATAACGTGGAGGACACTTGGCCACTGGACCCAAATGTTTTCCAGCCAATTGGAGGCCACTTACACGACGAGTCTTCAGATTAGGCAACATGATGACAATGATTAACGGATTCGGAGTCGGATTCTTTTCTCTCCAAGATATTGCATAAGAAACAACAAAAAGAAATTGAGCAAATAGGCAAATTGGAAATTATTTCACTTTTTATTTCAATATGTGTTCGTGTGTGTGTTTATGTGTGTTTCCTTTTAGTTGCTGTCGGGAAAAGTTTTAAGTTAGTATTAATTTTAAAATTTCTTCCTTCTCTTGGCTTACTTTGTGACTGAAATGGAAATGAGGCAAAACAAATGGGAATGCAAAATATAGGAAAACTAATAGAAAGAGAGAGAGAGAGAGGGAGAGAAAAATAAGGAAAAATTTATCCTGTACCTGGCCAAATGGCTGCCTGAATCTGAGTGACTTGAATTGGGGTTTCCTTTAGGCTTCGTTAAATCGATTCATGTTAAGGAATTTTACGGTTGCCTAGCTGTATTTTATTATTATGTTGGTTACACCCCCCACTTTCATCTACATCACCTCTTTACCATATCTATCTCTTTTACTCTCTCTCTCTCTCTCTCTTAGTAGCTCTCCTCCCTTCCTAGCTGTCGGTTTCCTTTTATGCCAGCCATTGGGCTTGTGTATGTCACCTGGCCTGGCCAATTGGGCACACAAATCGCATAGACCCCTTCCTCAAAAGGAGAGGTTAAGGAGGAAAGTTAAGGCACCTACTTACACCTACAGAGTGCGAGGTAACTGTAGCGGTAGCGGTAGCTAGCGGTTCCACCAAGTCCTTGCGGTTTCATGTTTAAAAATAGCTTTATCTATGCTTTTCCCCTTGATCATCGATTTATGTTAACATACTTTCGCTTTTTCTATACAATTGCCAACTTCTTTTCTTCATTTTGCTGACTTTTGCTTGCCTTTTTTCTTTATTTTTGTTTTGGTTTATTGCAAACTTTTTTGGTATTTAATTATGCTAATCATTAAGTAAATGCGTGACCGAACTAAGCTCTAAAAATATATAATTCATTTGCGATTTACAGTTTGAGAGTCGCATGAAGGAACATTTCAGTGACACTTTGCCATTGATATTATGTACGCATATAGACTGATTGCTCATCAAAATGGGGTTCAATAGGGTGAAAGAAGTTTCGGAACAATAATATAAAAATCTAAGCAATTCCATAATAGTTTAACATCGATATTATGGAGTTGGGGAAAAAAAAGGATTTTAATGGGGAAAAACGGTGAAAGTGTGGGCATTCACATCCTTTTAAGGTCATTAATACTTGATAGATGCATATGTAATATTATATAACGATATCTTATACTCTTTCGAAACAGTATAAGCATTTTCTCTTTTACAATTCACACCTCTTAGTAAGCTGTAATAATTAGCATCATTTTATGATACCTTGGAAAACGGGCATATAGATTTTGCAGAAAGCTATGTATATATATAGTTAGTTAATCAGTCTGGTTTAACCTAGATATTTCTCTGTTGTATATCTTCGTTCCACTTAAATTGTTTCTGCCATTGTATTTGGTTTTATACAATTCCCATCATAATTGTTCACTTTTATAGCTTACGGTTATATAAAAGTGTCAACATAATGATTTTATTACCAAATTTAATCGGTCAAAGCAGTTCAATGTCATATCTACTCCATAATTTCAAAGAAAGCCCACTTATCGTTGTAAAAATGGCGAAATAAACTTTGTCTAAGGTAAAACATTCAGATTTGTGAGTTAAAAAACAAACGTTGCCATATACTTACTTCACATAACTTACTTTCAATGTAAGATTAGAACTTCCACTTTTAGGTTAGGTTATATTTAAAAATTGTAAATGATTTTATAACTTTGTTTTTTTTTTTTTGTAAAATTATTTTTTAGTTTATTACGATACACATTTTTGTCATATACATCATCATGTTGTATATATATATATATATATATATACATATATAGTTTAATATATATTTTATATATATATATACGCTTTTCGGGCTTAAATCTTAATGATAAAAATGTACAATTTTAATTAACTAGGATCCGGATCTCTTTTTTCCCTTCTATTTCATTCTGTCTCTACTTATTTATGTTGTTTGCCTCTTTCTCTCTTTTTCAATCGCATTTGTTTTGGCTTACAGATCGAGAACGTTTTAGCTATATCTTATTTTTTGTGTGTTATAATTATTATAATATGTAATTAGACTCTCATTTTGATAATTAATTGTTAACATGTCTTGTCATTTTGCTCTTTCTCTTTCTTTAGCTGGGTTCTGCTAAATTACAGTTATTATTTAGCTAGAGTTGCCATGTAAATCTCTCAGTATGTATATGTATGTATGTATGTGTGTGTGTGTGTATGAATTATTAACAGTGAACTTTGAATTTCAATTTAAATTCCAAGTACAATTTCAAAATAGATTTGTTTTTTTTTTTTTCTTTCAAATATTTAATTACATATTCATTATAGTTAATTAGTTTTCAAATTTTAGTTTTAGTTCGGTTCGCGCTTCTTATGTGGACTGTACAAAATACAATAAATGTATGTATGTATGTATGTATGCATGTATTGTATATATGTTTGTAGCTAAATTTAATTATTGTACATTATGTGTACCTGGTAAACTCTAAATACATATCTAAGATGCAAGGTTCTCGGTTTTTTTTTTTCTTATGTGTGTTACGATTTCGATTACCATCATCAGTTTAGTTTAGTTTTTTTTGCTTTAGTTTTAGTTTTAGCTGTTCAATGTTTAATTTGTTACATTAATTCTTGGCTATCTACGAAATACGAACTGTTTGTTTGTAACTGGTATCTGTATCTTTTACATTTGTTAGTATCTTTATTTAGTTAGTATCTGTAATGTTTGTTAAATTCATTTATTTGCATTTTGTTGTATTATTTGGTTTTTCATTTGTAATTTGTTGCTAGTTTCTTGTTCTCTTTTCTTGTCTTATCATTTGTTTTGTTCTTTGTTTTTTTTTGTTTTTTTGTGTGTAGGCAGTGTTTCTTTCATTTTATCATTTCTTGATTATTTTGCTGATAGTTGTTTTTGTTTTATCTTATTTATATATTGTTTCTCTTGAGTTTTTGAATTCTTTAATCTTAGCCACATTTTACCTTGATCATCTAGAGCTCTCTCAACAAAATAAAAAAAAATATATATATATATATCGATAGTAAGTTGATCGAATTCAAAACAAAAATGTTTCTACAGCCATATTTATGATCAATTTGAAAACTACATACAAAAGATCCAATAGACTAGATGGTGACTATCTATCGTAAGTCGATTAGCGAAACAAAACAAAAATGGTTTTCCAAAATCTTTCACCGATTAAAGTTTTAAGAATATAAAATCCATTGCACATCTTTTTAAGTATTACAATACAAAAACTTTAGAACCATTAACAAACTATAATAAAGGCGACCCAAACTGGGAAATTAGAATACCATGCCAAATAGAGGATGCAAACTTTTGTTCTTCACTGTTTCATATATATATATATCTATATAGTATGCAATTCTTAGCTGTTGATATTGCTAATAGGAGGTTACCTAAGCTTCAACACTGCGGCAGTTTTGGTAGATGGCGATTTGGGATACTTTATCTACCCGTAGATGCTGAACAGGATTCTATGTTTACTTTACAGGGATTCTACTTTTGGACCCAATTACATTACTATCAACTGTTTTTGATTTCTAATCTGTAAAACATATTGGAATAGAACTATACAAAATTTCTTTTGCTTTACACAATTTTTGTTGTTGATACAAATATTCGTTTAAACTTCAATCAGTTAACGAATACAATTGATTATTTAACCATGATATTGTCAGCTCTCCATTTGCATATTTTTAAGAAAAAATATATATAAACTAGATCATATCTTTGGCAAATTTTTTGTTTCGCATTACCTACATAACATTTTAAATGTTTGTTTTAAAACTTTTTGTCAAAAAAAAAAAGAATAAAAAAAACTTACTATCGATATCCGTTAGGTCGAATAATTTTTAAGAATCTGCCACAAAATGAAAACCGGTTTCGTTTTCTATTCAATTTTTATCGTTTCTTTTTGCTCACATTTTCATTCTTAGTCAACAGAAAAATGTTGAAAAATCAATGAAAACAAAACGAAAAGAAAAAAAAGAAATGCAGATAAAACAGAAGGAAAGAAAGAAAAAGTATATATATATATATATATATATATATACATTACATTTGTTATAAATTATATAATTTAATAGTGTTCTTGTTTGTTGTTGTAGTTGCTAAACTTTATTTGTTTTGTATTTTATTATTATAATTTTAGGTTTCGTTTTTTGTTTCTTGTTTGTTTGTTTTTTATTTTTAGTAGGTTGTAACAAAAATAATTGCTTTTGAGGTATTTTCATCATTTTTTCCTTTTCGATTTTTTTTTTTTTTTTGTTTTATATAAATATTCTTTTTTTTTTTTTTTTGTATTCTTCTTTTATACATCGATAACCGTTTTAAGTTTAAGTTTTAGTTTCTTTCTTTACATTCTTTTTTTATTTTTTTGTTGTTCTTTGTTTGTTGTATTTGTATTTTTTGTTTTTTTGTTTTTCTTGTTTGTTTGTAGTTGTCTTTTTTGTTTTTAAACAATTGAAAGCACCTTTTGATTATATTTGACATGATAATTTATGTTTTTTTTTTCTCTCTTTAGTTTTCATATTTTTTTCGTTTCAGAGCAAACAAAAAAAAAAAAAAAAAAACAAATTTTTATATATATATATGTATATAGAAACTGAATATAATCAAAGTTCTTAATTAATTGTTGTTCCTTTCTATTTTTATTTTAAAAGTTTTTTGTTTTTGTTGCTGTCTAATTCAAGTTTTATTTATTGGGTTTTCTAATGTTTTTCTTGTTTGTTTTGTGGCAGCGTTTAGCTTCTCAGTACGCAGGATGATCAAACAATATATATATATATATATATACATATGTATATACATATATTAAATATTAAAAAAAATTTGGAAAATTTCTCTCTTTCTTCCATATATGCTGCTGGCATTTTTCTTCTTTTTTTTTTTTAGACTTTTGGAAACCTTTTTCGTGTAATTTCTATATGCTTAATTTTTCCATCGATTTTGTCATTATTATTAAATATAGCATTATTTTAGCTATGATCTCTGGGTGCCTACTACAAACTAATTGTTTTTCAATGTTCATTGTTGTTTTTTTTTTTTTTGAAATTTTTTTGAATTTTTTCTTTTCTACACACATTTTTGAATTTCATTGCATTTTATAAACAAAAAGATGTTACAATACAAAAAGAAACAAACAGAACAAAAAAAATTTGCAGACATTTTTTTTATAGCCTAATTATTATATATTTAGCAAAATTAAATGATATTGTTAGAAAAGATAGTTTGTCGAACCACAGATATAGACAATATATAATATATATATCTATATATAGGATACATATATTAATATATATATGTTATAGAGCGACGATCCTCCTCAATTCCGTTTCCCATACCGATTCCAATATAAAATTTGTGCCAATAACCTTGAAACGTTCAATTTCAATTAAATGTTCGATTGTTCCTATATGTCTAGCTATATTATTATATGGTCATGCAATTCTATTCGGTTTCACTTAAGCAACAAAACAGATTTTGTTTACTAAAACTATTATTTGGATCAAGCTATATGTCTGATCTGATCCTAAGGGTTCCGATTTAGATGCAGAGACTATAATAGTTTGCCTACCAATGGCAATGACTGATTGTATCAAGAATATATATCCATATATATATTTTAAGTGTGTAAAAATTAAACAATATTCCCCTTCGTTGGCTTTCTATTTAATATGTTTATAATATTTATATATAAAGTCAATTACTTGATATCGGAAAACTTTTATAAACTAATTAATCACTTTCAACTAGAAGTACGACAATTTAATACCCTTCACCTAATGTCTTTATGACTTTAATTCAACTAAGAAATGAGAACGTTCCAATGTGCCTGGCCGAATCGGTCTAATCCGTATTTATATATATATATATTTTTTTTTAATTACTTTATATATATATTCATAATCAATAACAAAAAAAAAAAAATAATAGAAAAAAAATATATTAAGGAAAGGAAACGAAATGATTTCGTTGTTTGAGAAAAATCGTCTGAATGAAAATGATAAACTAGTTTTGCATTATTTTTCTTGTTATTGTTGTTGTACATTTGAACTAAATAAATTGTATAAACCTTTTTGCCTATATAGTGTAAAACATATAAATTGGTAAGTGGTAAATATTTATACATAAACGGATAAGGGGCACAGGGGTAATATGGGAAAGGGTGGGGGGAAATAATTAATCATCAATCATTATCATAAACCGATAATTCGCTCCTCAACTTTGCTCAATTCTATATATATATATATAAAGTATAGCTTATATAGCATATGTTCTGCTTTATGGATAGATATGATATATACTATACATATTTATATATATATATATATATATATATATGTATATATCCAAACAATCTTTTGTAGTGTAATGTGATCTCATCATTGGCGCGATCCTGGCACGCCACCACCATTCTGTTCTTCATCATTTCAATCTGCATCCTTATCGTAACAACAAAAACAAATCTCCTTCCATTCATCCTAATATGTCCTTCCATCTAACCATCCATTCATCCATCCATCCACTCAATATATTGGTAGTATAGTAACTGTCGAATCCATTCTTTATGCCATCCATTGCGTCTTCAGTGATGCACATCCATCATTTCATCCTGTGCTGGGGATGGACGCGGCGCAAATGTTTGCATATGATGCGGAGGCGTGGCCCGGGCAAACATTGTGGAACGTTGCATTGCCATCGGGGCATTGCTGGGCCCCAAATTTGCATTGGCGGACGGGAATTGCAAACGGAAACTATTCTCCGGATGTTGCTGTCTGGGTGTGCGTCGAGGTGAACGGGCCGGCATGCGATTGGCACGATGCATATCCTCCAATATTGAGGGCGCTACGTAGGTGAAACCCTGCAAATATACACAGAGAGAAATGACAGAGTTATTAAAAAAAAAAAACCTTGACAAATTTAAAAAAAAAGTTGGAATATTCCCTTAAGCAATTTGGAAAAATTGTATACCCGACATTATCCTGATTAAGATTAAATATTTATACATACATATTTCCTTTTGTGTTACAAAGAAATGATTTAAATTATGATGCCCTTTTTAGTGTAGTGTATAAACAAAATTTTAAATCGTCATCGTCTCCTTCCTTAACCACCTCCATCTGACCCAATTGCCTGATCATGTGCACTAATCGGAAATCGGAGCACTGCCTGGCATACTAATTCAGTCACTCATTCAGTCAGTCAGTCAGTCATTCAATCTGTGGATCGGATTATGCAAGTTTTTGTTGTATTTTATATATATATTTTTTTTTTTCGCTATAACGCATTTTACATAATTTCTTTTATTTTATTTTTTTTTTTTTGGTTTAACTAAATATAATTTTTTTTTCTCTGTTTTGAAATGCCATAAAAATAATTAAAAAAATTGCGTGTAAATTCATTCAACACGAATGGTGATAGAGGAGAGGTAAGCTGAATCTGCTGCTGGAAGAAATGCGTGACGATGGATATGATGAGATCAGCTGGGATGAAATGGGATGATGAGGTGTGGTATGAGTGTTATGAGTTGGTGCCTTCTGGTGACTGGCAGGTGAAATATTTCACTCCGAGTACGTGAGCTTAAAATTCAATTAGCTGCCTCTGCTGCTAATTGGTACTCGGATCTCGATCGTGTTGCTGACCCAGTAACCACCAACCAACAAGCAGCAACTATAGACGAAGGATGGGAGGGGACCTGATGCTCACTGCCATGGGAATTGGTTTGAGAAAGTTTATAATTATTTCTAATAATGTTCTAATTGTGTGCATAAGAATTATTTTTCCTATGGCAGGGGGTTCCAAAAGGGGGAGGAGGGGGAAAAATGAGGTGTTAATTGAAAGTGTCAAATTAAATTAAAATCAAACTGTAATCCGGTATACAGTTTCACAAGCATTGTTTCGGCAACAGGCGAACTAAGTCGCATACAGTTTTACAAGCTCTGGGAGATCTTCGAAAAAATTCTTTTTTTTACGTTTAGAAAAAAAATTGAAAAAAAAAATAATTAAATTACTGTACTCAATTTTTTTTTTTTTTTTTTTTACAGGTGCAAGATATGTTCCTTAGCTGTTGTGTAAAATATTTGGCCGAGTTTCCACATTTCCAGCTAGCAGTAGCAGCTTTAAAACCTTAATTAGGCAATGTTTAACATTCAAAATGTTAGCATACTAAAGCCCTACCCTCCGGCCCCCGGTTCACCCGTTGAAACCACACACCACCCTCTTCACTCCGTAATCCCACATAGCCATAACCAAAACAAACTTGACAAAATACAAAAAAGAAATGCCGAATTACAGCAACAACTGCAATACCAACAAGGGTCGTTCGACTCGAGCAAATAAATGAAATAAAATATTACAGTACCGACTTAAAGATACCCTTCATCAATTGGAGCAGTGAAATTTTAATAATAATCTTCATTTTGGAGTTTCATTATGTTGCGATCGTTGCGACATCTAGCGAGCAAATTGAAAGTTTAACTTTTAATTTGGAACTTTTCAAGTAGATCTAAGAATCAAATCAGAAGTTTGTATAGCTAATTGTAATCGAAAATAATCGCGCTTAAGCTTTCAGATCTGATAAAAATTGATATGTACTTAATGGATGGATCGTTGCCAACAATTTTACACTGCTTGCTCGTTACATACAATTTAAATAAATTGATATACTCTTTTACCCTATGGGTAGACAGGGTATAAAAAAATAAAGTAAGCCAGAAGAAACAGAAACTGGTAGCCCCATGAAATTTGTTTGTGGTAGTTGCTTTTTTTTTTTTTCGTATTTTTTTTTTTTTATAATTTTTGGGCGTGCAATTAGCTTTTCAGAAAACGCAGTCAGGCAACAACAAGAAATCGAGTGAGTCTCGGAGAGCCGCCGCCGCCGTAGCTCCGCAAGTCCACAGCTTATGCTTCAGTCTGAAAGAAGCGCTTGAAGCGTGCGGACAAACAAGCAACAACAGTTAAGGCCACCAAAGAAAAGCAACAGCAACAACAACAACGGCAGAAAGTTAACTTTCGTGCGGAGAAAGGCTTAGGCTTAGGCAAAACAGCGCGCTTAGATTCACGATATTGACAAATTGCAAAGAAAAAAAAAATAGAAAAACAAACATGAACTTTTCATTTCATTGACAATGATCGATGACATTGATTCTGGGCTAACGATGAGTTGCACTCGTAAACGCAGTTCAGGGCTATCGGGTTAAAAACCAGTTCAAAGTTTATAAAACAAAAGAAGCAGCAGCAAGCCATATTAAAAAAAAAAGAAAAAAAGCTTAGCAGATCAATCGAGAGCGAAAAAGAAAGAAATTCCAATAAGCACATGCTTAAGACAAAGAGCCAGAGAGAGGGATAAAGAGAAAGAGTATCTTACAATTAGGACAAGAACCGTTCATTCGTTCGTTCGTTCGTTTGTTTGTTTGTTTTCTTCGCACGTTCGTTCGCTCATTGGTTTAAGCTGAGCATGTAAAACTGTTTATTTAAAAAAAAAAACTGTGCCTACAAAACTAACTGAGTCCCATGCGGAAGTGTTAGCTGATTGAAGTGTAAACCGTTTTTAAGTGACATTGCATAATTCTTGAGCAAAAAAAAAACCCCAAGCTGACATACATATGTTAAGAAATATACCTATAATAACAATAAAAACATGTGCAAGAAATCTATAAACAATAATTGGCAAACTGACGAATTGTGTGAAAATCATAAATTTAACCAACAACAACGAAACCGAAACAAAAGTTGAGCTCTCTTTGCAACTCTAAAACTTATCTGTAAAAAACTAAAATACAGCAAAAACAAAACAGAGAGAAAAAACTAGGAAAAATCCATAAAATTGGTAAAATGTATAAACAGTGGCAAATAAATTCACTTTCATTGCTGCCTTGGCTAGCGGCGCTGCTCAATGTGGCAGCGCTGCAACAACTATCTGCACAACAGCAACATATGCCGCCAGCAACAACTCCTCCAACAGCAGCGGCAACCCAAACAATTTATGCCAGACTTTTAAATGCAACCAATATTGGTGCTCCAGCTGCCGTCGATACCACTTTCATCGGCGACATGGACAGTATGGATACGGCGGCCGCCTCCTTTGAGCAGCAGCAACAACAGCAGCAACAACAACAAACATTGCAATTTGCACAAATAACGGCATTAGATAAAGAAGTAGGTATGCATATGGTATCAACCCAACTATAAACCAACAGCAATAATAACAATTACAACAACAGCAAGCAACTTCATTTGCACACAACGGACATGATCAGCAACAATCAGCTGTTATATTTGCCAACACTCTTCTATTTTGCTCTCTCTCACTCGTGTATTAGCACCTAAACAGGGCATATGGATTTTAATTATCTAAACTGAAAAAATGTAATTTATTATTACATCAAACTGAAGCTAAAAGAGCGTAAAAATCATTTAAAACTTTAGTTTTATACTATAAAATGTCTAATAATATGAAATGAAGCTCAAATCACAGAAATCAGGGTGTTTAAAGTTCGTTCTTTTAATCTAACCACCAATTTTACTTTACTTTTGCCTTATAACTATTTATTTAAAAATTCAAGTGAAATTCGCTGATTCAGTTGAACGACAACTACCTGGCACAAGACTGGACTTCTCCGCCATGTGCGTATTAATATACATATAAGTATATATATATATATATATATATATATATATATATATATATATATATATATATATATGGAACAGTGTTTACTAAAAGTTAACTGCCTAAGCAACAAGTATTCAAAATGCTTGCAAATTTTTACCAAAGTCAAGCTAAATAAAATGTGAAGAAGAGCAATATATATATGTATATCTACCTGTATATTTGCGGTAGGCATAGAAACAATGGTAAAGCCATCGAAAGGGGCGCAGCGCAAGTTTATGGTCGCGCCACATCATGTGTGAAAGTGAAATTTATTACACACCGCATTCACACTTGATTTTATATTATTATTTACTTCTTTGAAAAGCGAAAAAATTAGAGCTAAGGCTAGACCAACGCAGAGAAGAGATGGACGGACGGACTGCCATTATCAATGTGTTGAGTAATCGACGGGAAGTTAATTAAAAGTCAAGATAATTGCATTAACATGTTGCTATCTTTCTCCATCTTTCTCTTTCTAGTGGAACGATTGATCAAACAATGGGCACCCATCGTATGGTTAGCACCCGAAGAGAAATTCCTGCCGTTGGGAGTGGATGAATTCTTGCAGCATGTCCATCCATTGGATAAGGAACGAGACTTTCCCGTACCGGGCGTTCAATTCAGCGATTATTCGACCAAATCGCATTTGGTTACCAATTCTGAAGTTCAAGATCTATTGGAGAATGAACAATCGTTTATATATGGGCGAAATCCAAACGAGAAACCAGTGCCTATATATGGGGTGGTCAATTTGTGCCCTACGAAAGCTATTAATGATATTCCTCCTCCAATACCGACAATGTTGGCCAGTACACGGGGTCCTTATATTCCCGTTTCGATAGATCCACTAGAAGAGCGTAATGAAACATTGAGAAGATCATCCCGTTTATATCCACTATTTCAGCGTGTGAAACGGCAGGCACCACCAACTTTGGATTTGGTAATGGGTGAAACACAAGGAAAACCTTTACCAAATCCAAACCAATCGAAAACTGATTCAGAATACCCTACAGATCAGTTGGATCAAATGGAAAACTCGATACCCGTTAACAATTTTATAGCTAATCTCAAAGATAATGTTAAATTTAGTGGTGGTTCCGAAAATAACATTGACGATAACACGATATCAGAGACAGCCTCACAAGAGGAGGAGATTAAGGGTAATTTGCCTTCTTTCCATGTAACCTACTGGATGTTCTATCCATATAGTCAAGGTAAAACCATGTGCACCTTGAGTTTAGGTCCATTGGGTCGTATACCATTTCCAGCCGTTTATGGCTACTGTCTGGGTAATCGCAAAGACATTGGAAGTCATGTCGGTGATTGGGAACACATGAGTTTATATTTTAATGGTAATGCGGAGCCACAGGCCATGTATGTTTCGGCTCATGATGCGGGAGCCTATTATAGCTATAACCGTTTGACGGGTTCATTTGAGTTTCGTCGTCAGGAGACCCGCAAGGGCATTTTACAGCGGCCAAATTTTCCCAAAACGGTAACAACGTTCAAGAATCATCCAGTACTATTTGCTGCCAAGGGTTCGCATGGCTTGTGGACGGCTCCCGGTAAGCATCGGTTTGTTAAAGTAGCTCGTTTATATGATATCAATGGATTTGGCACTCCATGGAATACTTGGAAAGCAGTTGATATTAGCTATGAAAATCTTAGATCATATGGTAACAGATCATAATATGCTTTACAATACAAGAATTTAATTTCTATTGTTTTTTAGGTCGCTCATTGGTGCCCGATTGGTTAACATATCGTGGCAAATGGGGTAATCCCAAAAGTAAATGTCATCCATTTCGTCGAATTGGTTTAAATTTTTGTGAGTTTACCGATGGACCAACGGGAATACCACTTAAAGAACCACACTTTCAATGCGGTAATGACTATCATTAATGATCGTGTGATCGATCATTAATATTCTAAACTTAAGTATTTATTGTGACAACCAAACAAAAAAAAATTACCCTAAAACGATTCCCAAAAATAAAATTGAAGCAAAAACTTTATGAATTGAATATATATCCAAGAATCTGTGTATATACGCAGGATTTAAGGATATCCTCAAGGGTCCCTCAGATAGTAGTAACATAAATTTCTACTGGTATATTGTAGAAGATCAACTGGAGAAGACTTCCTAAATGCTCTTTAAGGATCTAAACTTACTTGAAAGATTAAATTGGCACTTTCGCTGAGCGTTGTATCATCCGGTGAATCCACTGGAATTTGTCTTGTGAATCTCGTATCGAACTGGGAGACATCATCTTCGCTTCGCTGTTGCAACAAAAGTAAAAATAATCAGATATTATTAGTGTGTCCCATTGGCATTTTATGTTATTAGTTATTTACTTACCAATAGAGGTTTAATAGGTGGCTCTAGGCGACGTGCTAGCACATCATCCCAGTTGACATGCTTGAAGAATGGATGTGATTGCACAGCTGTCGCATCCTCGGGACCGCTGCCCAAACGCTGTGGCTCTTGACGCTTCATTAGACGTCTAACCAGATCTCTGGCTTCGGGTGTGAGGTAGGCTGGCAGATTTAACTTGGCTTTAAGTATAGTCTCGATAGTCTTCTTACGATTCTCAGCAGTAAATGGCGGCTGCAAGTACAACAACAAATCAGAAAATTAGACAATTGATAACGAAGAGATTTGTTTCTGAACTTACCACTCCTGTAAGCATATCAAACATAAGAGCACCTAATGACCACCAATCTACAGCTTTACCATGGCCACTTCTGGTTAAGATTTCTGGGGCCCTGCAAGAAAAATTATAATATAATTATTTAGATATAGATAAAAATTGTATTAAGATGCTTAACGCATCTGCTTAACGCTTTGCACGCACATGTATTCAATTGTGCCGCAGAAGGTGTGGGTGACAATACCCTCTTGTATATGCTCCTTGCATAGACCAAAATCGGTGAGTTTCACATGTCCCTGGGCATCTAATAGGATATTCTCTGGCTTTAAATCACGATAGATGATGCCCAATTTGTGTAAATGACCCAAGGCCAATATTATTTCGCTTAAATAAAAGCTGTAAAAAGACACAAAATTGCAAATATTTTATAAATTAAACATAATGCTAATATTGATTATAACAATGACTTACAGATAAATTTTACCAAATGTTCGTTCTAAATATATTCTTATTTTATATGCCATCTCTTTCAGTTTCATATTTACTTTCATATAAACATTCATACAAGCGCCATCTAGAGAGCAACATTTCATTTTCATTTTAGCAAACACTTCTTTAAATGTTTTTAGAAGAGTTTCTATATAGAGAAATTTTATGTTTTTTGACAAACTTTAAAGTTTTCTAATTGGTTACAAATTTAGTTACTAAATACTTGGATTTTGACTTATTTTCTTTTCCAAAAATTGGTGATTTTCTAAGCTAAATATTATCAGATACTGTTCTTGCTCTATACCATATTAACCATATTAACATTATTAACCTTTCATCTTATAGTCTTAATATTATCCAGTTTGACAATGTCAATTCTCATTATTTACCAAGTGGTATCCTCTAAAAAGATGCCCTCACGTTCCAAATGCATAAACAATTCACCGCCGCTTAGATATTCCAATATAAGATATAGTTTTCCATCTGTTTGAAAGGCATAGACCAATTCGACTATAAAGGGATGCTATAAAGAACATTTTAGATTAGTTTATATTTTGAATTATCAATTAAAAAGTAAAAAATACTTTACCTTAACCGCTTCTAGAATATTGCGCTCGGCACGTGTATGTGCTGTGTCCTTTTGATTAGTGACTATCGAAGCTTTTTTCAGTACTTTCATGGCAAAATATTTATTGGCATCTCGTCCAGCGGTTTTTCGCACCTGTCGAAAACAATATTTTTACAACATGAATTCATGGTCAAGATCAAAGTAGATATAAATGGGGAAAGGTAACACATACCTGAAATACTTTGCCATAGCCACCTTTGCCAAGGACCTTTTTTAATTCAAAGTCCTTGGGTCCCAGTTTGATTTTACCCGGATTGACATTCTCCTCGGATAGCTGTATGGTCTCCTGGCCCTCATTGCTGCTGCATTAGAGATAAGTTTAGTTTAGCGTGGGAAATAAACAGCCCGTGGTCGGTCTATTAATAAATCAACCATTCCCATTACCCCAAACATATGCACGCGCCAAGCATTTAACCCATTCCCTAAGGTTCACATCGACCCCTTGCCTTGCCCACCATCAGTTGGCCCAACAAGCTGTCAACTCTATTGAGTGTTTGCCATGAGTCTCTCAATTAGCTGCATCAAAATTGTTCGGAATAGTGTTTTTGGTATCATTATTATATATGTATATATATATATATACATGTTATCAGCATGTTATTCTGTTTGGGTCTGTCTAGCCAGGGATCAACTAGAATAAATATTATGTTGAGCTCACTTGTAAACAATATGGAAATCAATTGCGAGAAAGAAAGAGAAAGAAAATTTCTCCCACATTTACATACTGTCAAGTCACAGACTCGCCCCGCCATCCGTCCCCACACAATTGGAATTTGCTCCTCCCCTCATCTTTAATATGTTTCTTTTATTACTCACTCTTGAAGTAGATTTATACACAATTCCGGTTCTAGGTCAACCTGCAAAACAAAAAACAGAGAGAAAAAGAAATTAGCAAACATATTCATGTGAATAATGTCAATAATTAATCATAATTTCTTACTATAAATATGTATGTATATAAATCGAAAAAATATATTGGAAAGTTATGCATTGAGAGAGAGACTCTGTACATTTTTTTTTCTTATTTACTAAGTCAACTGAATGATTCTACATATATACATGAAATCTCAAACTTAAAATTTAGTCGAATAAAAAACAGAGTGAGTAATGCAAAAACAAAAAAAAAATCTATTATAATGACCAATAAAACTTCCGCTTATTTAATCAAATAAGCAAAATGGGAAACTCAAAAAACCATAAATATTGATCGTATCGTCTTAAAATTGATAAAAAATATTAACCATGAAAAAGAACAGGGGAAATTTAATGATGTTCAAAATCTGTTAAGATCAATCATTAAGGGCTATATAAAAAAAGCTCAGTTTGATATATACGATATAGTATACGAGAAACTTTTAAACTGCAATAAAATGACTCATTTTGATCATCATCTGACTAAGATAAAAGTCATCATATATCCAAGTATTGTTGTAAACGATTAATTAAATTTTAAAGCATATTTTAATTATATAAGAGTTTGAAACTTATTCTCTTCTAACCCGAAGTGTTAAAAGGTAAATACTTTTAGTTCTTAAAGCAATTTAAGAACAAAAAGAGAATCCTAATCAAAAATCATATAATGGGCGGGCTTATTTTTTTTTCTTAATAGTTTTAAAAAAAATAGTTAATGATTGGGATCTTGTATTTGAATCTATATAGGGGTATATACCCCTTGATGTATTGCAAACGGAATGTGAGAGGGAATCAGACAGGGGAAAAAAAAGAGAATATTCAAAGATCATTCAGGAGTTTTGCTTATATGTTCTTTTGTTGGGGCTTTCTTTTAAACTGTTTCCCCCTTTTTTTTTTTATTTCTACCTACACTCACACACACAACGCACATATACCTTCTTAGTTTATTTTATTTTTTTTTTCGCTTCTTGTCTTTAATGACAAACTAAATTTAGAACTCGGAACAATGCCAAATAATCTGCCGGCAAATGCTGCTGCTGCCGCCGTTTACACACTAACATTTCGAGGGGGAGAAGCATTGCCTGGCGCTCGTCATGGTTCTACGAGAATATATATATACATATGGATACATATATGTTTGTATATACAAATATATATAGATGTACATAATGTGAAATTTTTGACTAAAGTTCAATGAAAACTGGTTCACCTCGTCAGATTTTTGGAGGAGGCGGCAGCGGCGTCAGCGCGCGTTGGCGGCAAATTCCAATTAACAAATCTATCATAATTTATTGTAATCACATGAAAAATTCAGGGGGAATAGAAATTCCATGAAGGTAGCCATATATATACAACATACACCTATCTAAATCGGTATATATAGTACAAAATATTTATATTTATATTTCTATATATGTATGTATGTTCAAGTTGTATTTCGCTTCCGACTTTCATTATATCATGGGCAAATGGGAATGGGCATGAGCATGGGAAGCGCATGTGCTGTCCGTCACTGCAACTGATTACTAATGCAAACGCTGCACGCGCGCCGCTTTAATGACGGACGACGCCTTCTTAAGTCTTCAAAGTCGATCGTCCGTTTTGTGTGTTCCATTTCATTTTAACCTTATCGTCATTTTTCTCATTTTCTAATTTTATATTATTCGCTGATAAGAAAAATTTTCGTTATTCTTTAGCTGCCGCCACAGGCAGGAGCGTTTTTTTTTTTTTTTTGTATTTCTTTTGAAAATTTACAAAGTCGGAAGGGGGCGAAAACCATATATGAATATATATTTGGTCAGTGATAAGAAAATTATACAGGAATATTTAATTTTAGTATATATATTCATATACAACATATAATTTTTATATGTGAGAAACTACTTTAATATAATTCTCACTTGATCACTTTAGTTTACCAATTCAACAGGTAATTATTTGAAAAAAAAGAAGAAAAATGTGAAGCGTCTTGGGAAAGTTTCTGGAAACTCCAAGATTATAGAACTTTGCAGACAGAAATTATTTTTCATTTTAAAAACCTTTCCAAAAATAAAGCCATGGCAAATTCGTGGAAAATGTGCTTAAATGGTTGGTAAATTGCAGTTTTCAGCGAAAAAATTATCCTTCCAGGTAGCAAATCTGCACTGTCTTTTACGACCTCAAGACTAACACATTGAAGCGTTAAATGGAAATATGTTGTTTCCTTTTAAAAAGGGACATAAACAAATATCTCGAATCGCAGACTAGATTAGACCGTGATCTTGGTTCGAAAAAATTTGCAAATAATGATAATTTTATACTAAATAGTGAAAGTTTTAAGACAGATTTAGATACAAAAATTAAAGAGGCTTATTTAATTGTTATCTTAAACAAGTTAGTAATTGCCTTTGATTGGTTTAAACCGCTCCTGAATCTATGGCCAGGGTGTAGTACACACACATAAGTTTTATGTATGAGTGTGTTGTAATTTATTTGCATTGGTGTATGTATGTGTGTGAGGGCTAATTGATACTGATTATTTTGAAGGACAATCATTTTTTAGTTTGATGACTGTTGCCTAATATCATTACTTAATTGGCGTTTCATAAGGAACTAAATCTAAAGCCAAAGGTGGTACAGTAAACTCTAGCTAGTATTAAATGAATCTTTTGAAACGGTAAATAATCTTTGACACGATGACGCCGGACAAAGACGATAATGATGATGATGATGGCGATGATGATAAAATGGAAGTAGATGAGGTATAGACTTTTGCGCACCAGATAAGGGGGAAAGCAAAAGTGGGCGTAAGATGGTGGGAGTTGGTACTGCCTTTACCAGTCGACGAAGACAAAGCGCAAAAACAAAGGTAAATAAAGTGGGGAAAATCCCAACCACCTCCACACACTATGGGATGAATGGAAAAGTGCAAGTGCGCAGCTTGAAATTTTCATTCTTGCATATTTTAGCTGCGTAGTTTTGTTTATGGGACTTACATCGTCTAGCTCGATCCTGTCATCATCTGAATCTCTGGCCTTGTCATCCTCATGGAGTTCCAGATCAAAAAGTTCACTTGGATCACTCACGTCCGCCATTTGTGTGGCTGCCGTTATCCTCTCTCTCTCTCTCTCAGACACACTCACATACACACACACGCGCGCGTTTACTGTTAATTTGTTGTTGGTGTTGCTGCGACTGTTGGTGCGGGGAATACGGGACGTAATCAGCAACAACACAAATCAAATCAAACAAAAAAAACAAAAAAAAAAGACTGCGATTTTTTGTTTTTATTTGTTGTAGCACAGCTGGCTGTTGCCTGTTTTAAATTTTTGGCCCCGAAGGTTATTGTTTATTAGTTAATAGCAATACAAATACAACCATGTACAGTGGCAGAGACGCACTCACACCGACGTACGCACTTGTGCCACACGCACTAGACACACATATACACGCACGCACACATGCAAAGACACAGCAACAGAGCAGACACTGGAGGCAGGCAGCTTATTCATTTAACTTTCGCGTTTTTCAACAAAATTCTTTTAAGTGGCTTCAGCGTGTAGTTTTCTCTTGTTACTTGACGTTTGCAATGCTTAATATTTAATAATTCAAATGCACTTTTTCTTTGTTTGCGAGTTGCTGAACACGTGCATGTATCGAATGCATACTTAATCGATAAATTATCTAACGATCATATCGAATATATGTTGTTTAGCCGATAGTCCAAAGAGAGGAGCGATTAACACGAAAGTTGCAAACATCGAACTATCGAAGTATATTTAGACCTTTGCAAAATAGGTATATTAATTAATTAGTCATTTATCTACCAAAATAAAATACTGATCAGTTTTACGACAAAAAATAAAAACTACGCTTATAAAATGATTACAAACTTCTGCACTAGCTGCGACACGGAACTAAAGTGGAACCATTACTAAACAAAAAAATAACTCAGTTCATAGTCTTTGTAACAGCTGTTGCCTCTAATAAACATATGAGCTAACATTCTCATAATTAAAATTTTTATAATGTGTAAACATTTACAGTCATTCTAAGATTCCCTTCCGTTTCGATAATTATCGGCCAGTGGTTCCAGTTTTGTTCGGAACCGGTTATTACTTATCAATTTTGTTGGTAAAAAATAGTACATCTCTAACACGTATTGCAAGACACGCGTTGTACAAGGAGTTGAATTAATTAATTACAAAAATATTACAAATAAATAAGTCTACACAAGGTAGAATGTGCACCGGTTCGCCCAGCAGCAATGGCACTCAGCCCGAAGAAGATAATGCGCCAGAGCAGCAGCAACATCAACAACAAGAGCAACTACAGTCGGACCAGAATCTTAGTCTTAGAACTCCCACGCATGCAATTGTAGGTGCTGCTACTGCAGATGAAATACTTGCCGAATATGGTAGCAATTTAAAATTACTGGAATGTAATTCGCAAGTGGCCGAACTACTTACCATACTAAGAGACAAGTAAGATTCGTATTGGAATTATGAACATTCAATGGCATTCAGTTGTTTTAAATAAGTGATCGTTTTGTTTTTTAGAAACACAAGCCGAAGCGATTTTAAATTCTATGCTGATCGTCTGATACGCCTGGTTATAGAAGAGTCTCTTAACCAGTTGCCCTACACTGATTGTGATGTAGAGACTCCTACTGGTGCTATATATGAGGGCCTGAAATATCGGTCCGGTAATTGTGGAGTTTCGATTATTCGCTCTGGCGAAGCCATGGAGCAAGGCTTACGTGATTGTTGTCGCTCCATAAGAATAGGAAAAATTTTAGTCGAATCGGATGCCAATACACATGAGGCTCGTGTGGTGTATGCACGATTTCCCGATGACATTGGTAGCCGGCAAGTGCTGCTTATGTATCCCATAATGTCCACTGGAAATACTGTTCTTCAGGCAGTCAATGTTTTACGGGAACATGGCGTACCTGAAAAGTGCATCATCTTGTCCAATCTCTTTTGTACACCAGCGGCGGCTCGCACTGTGGTCAATGCCTTTCCCAAATTGAAGATCTTGACATCGGAACTGCATCCGGTGGCGCCCAATCATTTCGGACAGAAATATTTTGGTACAGACTAAAGATTAGTTAGAAAGAGGGAAAGTGAAGATGAAGCATCTACAACCACAATTGAGACTTGACAACTAAGCGCTGCTTAGGATAGGTAGTGTGATGATGATGATAATGAAGATGATGACCACCTAACCACAACTCAACCTTAAACCAATCCAAAACTTACATAAACCTAACTAGCCTAACTCACAAACTTATTACATTTGAATTCCTTTTATTCAAGTTCATTCTGTATGTTTCTCACCTTCTCTCTTTTTCTCTCCCTTTCTTTCTTTAGATGGCATTTGATTTGGTGGTGATCCCAACGCGTCGCAAATACTTACCAAAACTTAGAATTCGCTTTTAAACAGCAAAAATAATATATATATATTCTATAGCTTATAAATTTATAAAACTATTTTTATTGTAAATAAAATGTGTTTCAAAAACGAAACCAAATTAAAGGAAACCACCAAGAGAAGCAAGGACTGCTGTAGTTGAGCACAAAGAGGTAACCGAGAGAATGTTATAAACAAGCTAAATGGACGATATTGTAAAGTGAACTTCTCACATCAGTATGATCCTTCAGATATTACTACGAACATTTTTTCTTATATCTTTAGTGTAATAAATTAATTTGATCCAACTTAATGCAAAATCGATTCTTGAAAGAGTTTGGATTCAGTCTAGTTGGATATCTGTCCAATCTGCAGCATCAGGTAAAGGATTGTATAGAGACAGAACTTTCTTAATATAATAAATTCAAAGGAACTGGAAATAATACAAATATGTATATAGTATGACAAAATCTGATTAAACTATTTTATTACAGAAGGAATAAATATAAACTAAAAACGTTGTTTTTTAACAAATTTTATGATGTCATTTTGTAATTGACCACAGTCTCAACTTTGTGCAGACCCGTTGAAAAGGAGCGCAACTTAACAGCTTGAGCATTTTGTATAAATACTTGGCCAGTTTCATTCCATTCCTTGGGTATTTCTGTATTTTCCATGGTATGGATCATCACATCGAATGTACATATACAATCGAGTAAGGGCAAATAGCTAACAGTAGCCGATATCTGGCGCATAACGTCGCGTATTTCATTCTGTATGCGAGTTAATTCTTTTGAGGATGTCTTCTTATTGGGATCACCAGATTCATCTTTGCCATCGCCCGCTTCAGCCTGCATTTTAAAGTCCCAGCATTCGAGAACCTCTTTTGTATGTGCATTGGTAATAACCATGGAAATCTTATCAGTCATATTCTTGGATAGCCACTCTACAAAAGAATGTTGAAATATAGGCGGTAAGTGCAAATAACTTAATTATATATATATATGTTTTCTTTACCCTCGGTTTGTGTTAAAACGTTCTGAAGGAATGTTACTATCTTTTGATCCTTGGACATTAGTATAGTTAAGCCATATTGTTGAGTAGTATTAAAGTTTTCTGCTGGATAGATTCCACGTTGAAATAGTATGGAATTTATGCCGTATTCTGTTGAAAATAAGTAAAAACAAAATTAAGACGCCAAATTAACGCGGGCATTGGCTCCCTTGCTATCTCCTTCTCTCTCGTTGCAGTAGTAGACCTCTACAGAGCTTTGCTTTGTTTTTGTTAACTTACTTAAATATTCCACAATTATCTGCGCGGATCCTTTAAGTGTAATACAATTTTTACTAGCCTGAGCTGTCGACATTTTTAATAAAATGACTTTAACAAAACTTTGGAAGATTTTGTGTGTCAGTTTTTTTTGAAGCAGACCCGCGAGTGATGTGACCAGATTTGTATTTTTTTTTGTTAAAGTGTTGCCAGATATTTGCAATAGTAACTTGATAAACATGGTGTGAAACTTGAATTCGCCTCGCTTTTATGTGCCGAAAATGAGTGTGAAACCTTAATTTGCTACGGGGTGAAAATAATGTGCGAATTAGAAAAAGATCGCGAGTGTAAAAAATTTCCGGCAGGACTTGAGGTTGTCCTCCATCGAGTGAGAACATATTTAAAGATCACACCAGCTTCAAGTTCTAGTGTCAAGAAACTGGATGGTTCTGCAAATACTTATTATTGTGAATGCAAGGTACGCCATGTTAATTTTTAAGTTGGGGCTATAAAAATTGAAGTTGCCGCGTGAATTTGTCGCCAAAATGCGGCGAACCACACGGCCAAAAAATGGGTTGTCTACATTAGCTTGAGCATTTCCACATCTATTAAATGTGGATATCCTTTGGCAACATTAGTTTTCTACCGCTCTTATTGCTCGGGCTCTTTTTTTTTTTTTGTTTGGCAATTGCGAGGCTCCTTTTACAGCCTTGCCACCCCCTGCAACAAAATTAAACAGATGTTTGCATATTTAATATTACTGATTGCCGACTGCATTTCTGTATTTATACACACCTCTACTATGACAATTTCAATTACAAATAATTTCTTGTCTTTTGGTCAATATTTAATGCTTGTTTTAAAAATCAGCTTACAACTGCTTCCTCACATAGCTTTTAAAAGTAAAAAAAAGAACGCCAATGATAAGTTGCATAAGAGCTTCATAAAATGTTCAAAGTACTTGTATTTTATGTTTCCAATGTTGCTATCCTTTGTATTGTTTATGAGTATTGTCAACCTGCTCTCTGCCCCTCCCCTAAGATATCATTACCAACTTGTGGGCCACTCCTTGTGTTTTTTTTTTTTTTTGTTATAATTTTGGTTGGGGGACTGGGCCAAAGCGACAGGAAATAAATACACAAAATGCAAACTTTAGTTTTAGTAGTTTTTGGGCGCCACAATTCTTTGATACACACACACACACACACACACACGCATACATACATAATGTCGCCGTCGCCAGTTATCCTTGTTATGCCAGGAGACATTTTTCAGTGATTTTTCTCTTCTTACTCGAGTGAAAATAAATGAAAGGTCTTGGCAAAATATATTTTGCAAGACAAATTTGCGTATTTATGAAAAAGCAGATTGAAATTGTTGTATTTGCTTCTGGTTTTTTTTTTTTTTTTTTGCTAAGAAAAAAACATGTTAAAAAGGATGACTTGAAATTGAATTTGCTGTGGCAGTGTGCAATTAAAGGCGGAGCTTTTCTATTTTATGAGATGTCCTCAAAATGCAGTAAATATGCTTGGCGCTTTGCCAAAAGGCAAACAGGACATTGGCTAGTTCTGCTTCTTCTTGTTGATGGTCACTGCACCATAACTACCAGGACTAGGATATGGACTATCGATGTTGCTGTTGCTGTTGCTATTGTTGCTGCTGTCAACGACTCGCAAAATTGATTGCATTGTTCCATTGCTGTCGCCTTGCAACATTCCGCTTGTATCCTTCCAACATTGCGTTGGCGTTCGAGTTCACTGACATGGAAAATCTATAATGTTGACGGCATGAAAACCAATTGATGGATTTTCATTTTAATAAACTGTGTTTTGTAGAGGTTGACACAACTCCATTGACTAATGGGAAAAGTGTATAAAAAGTTTTAAATTCTCTTGGAAAGTTTTAAATTAATTTTAAAGGACTTGACTTTTTTTTGTTGTCAAAAGGCTAGAATTGTATAAATATAACGAATTGTATATATTACTCTAGAGAATCTTTTAATGTAAGTTTGATTCCTTTGATTTCTTACAGATTAATTCCCAATAGTTTTAATTGAAGTTGTTTAAAAACTTCTATGAAGGATTTTTTGTCGAGGGTTTCAGAAGGAGAGTGAGAAACACTTCCACTTGATCAAATGAATCTTTTATTTTTTGTGTTTTTGTGTGGAGGACCATGAATCTGATTTGGCTTAACTATAATTTGTAAGCTGCCATCCAAGCAGCTCCATCTCTGGCTCCTGGTCCCACCTTCTCCTCCTTCATCTCACACATCATCAAAGGAGAAGGGGCGTGCCTGAGGCGGCTCATAAACAACAAGCAGCATCAACTGCTGTATCCCTCTCTCTCTCTCTCTCTCTCTCTCTGTATCTATCTCTTTCTTGCTGTGTTGTTGTTGTTTTTCTCAGAGTCAGTTCCCGGTATAAATATAACTAACCGCAGCTAATCGTCCAGGCTACTTACAGCTTCTTGCCAAAACAAAGTCAGAGGTTAAGCACGTGCGGAACGAGCATCGAGCGTCGAGCATCAGAAGAGTTGAGTGTTGAGTATCTCCTCCTCCCAGGGCGATATACAATAACCAAGTGCCAGGTCTAGGCCTTCTTTTGGGTTGCCGCCTCCTTTGGCCGCTTTGGCTCAGCTCCGTGTTTCTGTTTTTTTTTTTTTTTTTTTTTTTTTTGTTTTTACGATCTAAGGCCAATTATAACCTTGGCCTGCTGCTGCCATATCTCACATTTTTTTTTTTCTTCGTCTTTCCCCTCTACTGCTGTTGCTTGAAGATGATGAAGATGATCATTTCTCTGGCGCTTGGGCAAAAATTTATAAACACCTCAGCCACACGTTGGGGCGTCTCTCAGGCTCTTCTTTTTGTCTGCCTGACTGTCTGTCTTCATGTCCGATTGTCTGCCTGTTTCTCTGTCTGTCTTATTTTTTGTCTTTCTTTCTCTTTCTTTTTTCATATTTCTTTTTTTTTTTTTTTTTTTTGTTTGTTTCTGAACATTGCCAAACTCAACGATCTGGTAATTTATGATTAATGTTGGGGCAAGCTGAAGATGTTTTTCTTTTTTCGGGGGGAACTGGAACCATTTTTGGCCAGCCTCCCCTGTTGTGTCATTTATGGCATTTTGAAGAGTAGGGGGAGTGATGGAAAGGGTGGTGAACGGGTGGTGGACAGGTTGGCGACTTTGCTAAGATAAGGGGATAAGGGGTTAGTTGGGGTACATTGCAGTAGGAGGTAAAGGAGTAGTAAAGTTGTTCGTCATGTCAACGCTTGGCTGAGTTTTTCCTCTTCTCCTTCTCTTGGGTTTATTTTTTTGTTTTTTTTTTTTGTTTTGGATTAAACTTCCTGCTGTTGCTGACGTTACTGCTAATGTTGCTTTGGTGGTGATATTTGCTGGTGCTGCTGTTACTGATGTTGCTGCGGTGTCGGTTGTCGGTTTTGTGAGCTTAATTAAAGACCAGACTGAATGCGACTGAAGCCTCTGCCATACAGGCTTCCTGGAAATCAAACAGAAACAAACTCGCTAAATATTTTCAGTTAACGCTTTGGTGGTCTTGGCCTATAATTTGCCTCACAGACAGCAGACGATTGTCTGATCGTTGTGGTATAGACATCTGCTACGACTGCTGCTGCTGCTGCTGCTGTTACTGTTGCTGTTGATCAGTTGTTGCCGACAATCGCTGACGGGCTTAAGATAAACAACAAGTCCAAGTCCAACTCAATCATAAATGAATCATGAGCAAATTATATGGCCCAGGACTTGTCGGCGCTGGCGCTGCTTAATAAACAATCATCAGCAACAGCAACAACAACAGCAACAACAATAACAAATCTGAAATGAAGTTGCAGGCAACGGCAATACACCAACGCCATCTACCATTCAACCATCCAACCATCTTGCATCTCGATCCTCTTCTTCCATGTGATAATGATGATTTCACAACCAATTAAGCGTTGAAAGCCAAATACCGCCAAAGCAGCAAAAAGCTGAAATTTTGAGGTTAATCCTTTAGCTGATGCTGCTCCCGCTGCTGCAATTTTCGGTGTTGCTGCCTGTAGAACGTGATGAAGATCTGAAAGATCTGCAAGATGTAGCTGCTGCTGCTGCTGGCATAGGCGAGATATGGAGATGCAGTTAGCAATGGCGTTGATGCAGGCGGCAAAACAGCGGCGTCTGTCGGCTTGTTAAGTGGAGTTGTTGTTGCTGTTGCTGCTGTCGGTTTGGGGCAAACGCCACGGGAAATTATGGTGGCCAAACTTCCCAGACCGCAACTAATTTAACCAAAGTGCGAATTGGAGGAGTTGTTGGAGTCACAGTCAAAGTTGGAGTCGGGAATCACACATACTCACACACACATACTGCCACATCCGAAAGCGAAACGAAATGGCCAGACAAAAAATCAAAACCAAAACTACAAAAATACAACAACAACAATATAAACGAAAAAAAAATGAAGAAGGTTCAAACTATAGAAGAAGTGTAAATACTCTTCCCACATTTAAATTAGCTAGTCCTTTAAGCAAATTTTTCCACGGGTCTATCAAATTTTCATTCTAATTGGGTACCAAATGAAGAATATTCAGACTGAAAATTGTTGTTGTTCGATTTGTAAAATCTTTATTAAACATCTCTGAGATCAAACTTGCTTAAGTAGTAATCTTAATCTCTCCTTTTTTTTTTGCGAAAACTAATATAACTTTGATTAAAGGGTATAGGAAAAACAGACCACAACAAAGCTGCCGCAGAGACAAGCCTTGTTAGAGTAGAATCCCATGGTCAGGGCTGAGAATTATGAGGGGAAGCTATGGTTGGGTGGAGGAGGGGAACGGGCAAGTGTAGAGAGAGAATGGGCTGTTGCCCAAGCTGTGAATTTGTGAAGCGTGATGAGCGCCTGGCAAAAGGGGTTACAAGAAATAAGAAGTGGTGGAGAAGGAGTAGAGGAGAAGATGAACAGGGGTAGACAAAGATATACAGAGAGAGAAAGATAGAGAGGGAGAGAAAGAGAGAGCGAGAGTCTTGGGGGTAGTCAGCCAGTGCATAGCCAGGCTCAGTCTAAGGCCCTGGCCATGGGACTGAGTCTGAGACTGACTCTGACTGTGTCTCTTTACTGTAACTGCCAAGCACACGCGATCTTTGGACAATGACGAAGTCGACGGAATTAACTCATAAAATATACATTATCATAGCTGCAACTAGCCGAATGGCAACTGCAACTGCAATTGGAATTGAGAATGGGGAATGGGAATGAGAATGGTATTGGGTTTGGGGTACTGAGGACTGTCTACTCATAGTTGTCTGCCTGCCTTTTTGGCGCTTTCGTGTGGCACCTGTCCACCACGAAGACGAAGACAACGTCGATGTCTGTGTCTGTTTTCTGTTTCTGTGCCTGATCATCATCAACTTTGTTTTCGTAGTTGCCTTTAACAGATTTGTGCAATTAGCCACAGGCAAGTGTCTCCCACCTTTGTTTAGGGGTAGGGATTGGTAAAGAGAGGGGACTCGTCATCATCATCATCTACAACTACCACCAGGAGACTACATAAAGATTCTTTTATATGATTTTTATAGAAAATGATGACATGCAGACCATCTAGCTGAACGGCTAAGGCTAGGGCTTAAATAGTGTTGCCCCAAAGTGCAGTCGAGCCAGAGATACTACCACAAGATAGTACGAATTGATAGTTCCAGACTCAGACTATGTACATATAAAGACAATGTATATAGATGGAACAGAATTTAACGCCCTGGAGAAAAAGAAAAACTTAATCAGATAAATGAAAGGCGAGAACTGACTAATGGAAAATGGGTAAGAAATTTGTTACATTCTCTACCTCTAATTAGTTTATAACTAACAAGTTAAATACGTCAATAATGTAACGAACTTTGCATCAGTGTCTCAATTTTGTATAGTAAAAACTTTAAAGTCCGTTTTTAATGATGTCCTTATAAACTGTTTATATTATGTCCTTACAGTAAAAGCTTAAAAAAAAATATTTATTTAGGTTAGTTTACGAAACAATGGCACTCAGATTGTCCAAGAAAGTCTGAAAGGATACATCAAAGAATTTTGAAAAAGCTTTTAATTGCTTTGACGATTTTCTAAACACGTCCCAGTAAAACTTTTTAACTATTAGGAAAAAGTTTCTAGAATCGAAAAATAGCTTTAACCGATGGAAACATCTAAAACAAAATAAGCTATAGGAAAATATAGAACAAGGAACAATTTTTAGGCTGCATGTGGATTAAATTTATATGCAAAGTTTATAGAATTGCTAATAGAAGAGAATTCTATTGGCTTAAGGATAAAAATAGGCTCCTTTAATAGTTTCTTTTGATGGCAAGTTTCTTTTTTATTTGTTTTTCAAACTGAGAAATTAAATTGCATTATTGACAAATTTCTCACTGATGGAGCAAACTAACTTCTTTACATATGGAAGATGCAATTCCTTAAGGCTGGGTTCCCACAGTGTGGGTTCCTCAATCACATATATATATGTATATATATATTTATATATATGTATAGATATAGAAATATGCACTCTATAGTCTACCCCACCTCCACCTTCACCAACCATTGCAGTCCTTTTTTTTATGTTTTGTTTTGTTTTGTATCTCTCTCATCGTTCCTCACTTATGCACAATTATGGCTTTATTGTCTAAACTTGGTCTTGGGACACATCTATTTAAAGGCATAGTCGTCTGGCTTCCAACACACAGAGAGCGTTGCATTTTCGGTTTGTGTCTTTTTAAACGAAACCGCCGACAAACCAACTCAACTCCCTCAACTCCTCCTCGTTCTTGTCATCGACGACGTCGTCGTCATTGTCCGCCTCCAGTTCCTCCTTTACCGCCTTCTCTTCCATATCCACATCGTTATCCTTGTTCATACCTCTCCAACGTTTGCTGCTCCAACTAAGCAATTCGTCTGCCTTCTGTTTGTCTGTTGGCTTCATTGTTTTGGTTGGCGGCCCTTCGTCATCATCATCATCCATCCACATCATCATGATCGGTAGCTCTCTTCTTCTACCTAACCAATTCTGACTGGGACTGGGACTGAGACTGACTCCCGGACGAATTAACTTGTTTTGGTATAAACGGCGGCTATTTTGTAAGTTCATAAAGGATAAATTGCCAATTTTGGGATTTGACTTGGTGAATGTTTTGCGTGTCTGGCAATACCTTTTGCCCAAGGACGGGTTAAGGGGTGGCATAAAGGGATTCAATATTAAAGGGCCCTTCCTGAACAGGAAGAAACCCTAAGACGATGGCAAATGTCGGTAAAAATAGAAATGCTTCATCATCTATGAGATGGAAGAGTTTACGTCAAAATGGGCGATAAAATTAATCTGTTGAGAAATGGCGCTGATATATCTTAATCCGCTCCTGTCGGTTGCCTTTTGCCTCCCGTGCTATATTGAGTTTTCAATCTTTTGGTTGATCGATCTGTAGTCTTTAGGGAAAACTTGGTCCAGTCAACCTTGAGTTTGAGTTTCATTTAAGGCAGAGACAATGCTAGCCACTTTGGCGGGGACTCTGCCTCTGGCTTCTTGGTCGTTTTTGACTTCATCTTCTTCTTGAACTGCTTCATCTGCTTCTTCTTATATTTCTTCTACTGCGGCGAATGAAACAAAACCAATTAAAAATGTTTCGTTGCACCCAAAAACGTAGTTGCCGGAGTGGCGCTCCAAGATCAAGTCAAGGAGTAGCTGCTGCTGCTGATGCTGCTGATGCTGATGTTGCTGCTGATGTTGCCTCTGATGCCGTTGATTGTCTTGAAGATATGCAAGCTGAGGCTGTGGCGCAGCCTACACGGTGGCAAGTTAACAAAAAGAGCGACAACAACTACATTTTTTTCGGTATACGATGAGCTGAATACAGAGATACAGATACATTCTTCTCTCTGGGTCTCAGGTCTTCATTTTTAATGAAATTCTTAACAAGGCGCACAAAATGCAAGCGCAACTTTTGACTTGCTCTTCGACTTCAATGCGGACACTGCGCATCGCCGGACACTGTATGGAAGCCGAACAGGAGTTCGAGTTGATCGCGGAGTTCGACTCACAGAGTTGCTTGTGTGTCCAACTAACTAACCAAATCGCAGACGTCGCAGCAAGTTAAGTGAAGTAACCGGCCGCCCGTTTTAGGCTGCAATTGGCTTGGCCAGCCAGCAAGCAAACCATGAGAAGGCGACCGCACACCGCGTTTTTCTGGCCCGCTGCTGCCGTCACCGCTGTGCCGCTAGTGCTCGCCTCTCATTGGAATTCATTAAAAATTCACGTGTGTGTGAGAGCAATGTCTGCCCAAAAAAACACACACAAAAAAAAAAAAAAAAAAAAAAAACCCAACGGATAAAAAAAAACATTGTTCAAGGAATGAGAGCAAGTTGAAAAATTTACGAAATTAGTTCACAAGCTGTAGAAGAGGGGAATGGCGCAGGCAGTTGCCGGCTGAAGAAGTAGCAGGAAGAGTTGGAGGCAGTTGAAGGCAGCGCCACTTTAATTTAGTCATCAGGTGATTTTTCGCGAGCTTCAAGTGAAATCTTTAACGTGACGCTGGAGATTGTTATGTGATCTCCCTTCTCTCTCATTCTCTCTCTCGCTCTATCTTTCTCTCCTTCCATCTCGCTTGTTGCCTCTCACTAACCCTCTCTCGCGTCTGCTTGGTAAGACTGAAGCCAGGCCAAAAGGATTGAAGCAAGAAGGGAGAGTTGGCCAGCGCGTGTGTGGGCAATTGGCTTTTGAGGTGGCATGTTGTTCGGTTTGGTTAAAACTGATTTTGATTCTGTTGTTGTTTCTCCTCTGTTTTTTTGTTGTGTTCCCCCTTGTTACAGTTGACAAAAAGATAGTTTCCCATATATGTACGTATTGATCGGGCTGATTTGATGAACCTTCAAATATTTAAGATTCACAGTAGTCGATACTGTCTCTATATAAGTATAAATTGAAGTTTACGGTATATCTAATTGTTTATCTCAAAAGATAAACCTTTCACTTTGTCCTGTTCAATATATCATATATATTTTGTCCTTAGATTTTATATTCCTTAAAACTTTTAGCTAAATTAAATAATAATTTTAAGGTTAAAATAATAAAAAAAGAGTTGTTTGCTTTTTTAATTATTTTTTTTTGATTTGTTTATATACAATAATTTTTCCATCATTTGAGTTCTATCTAAAGCTATATCGAAATTATAATCGTAAATAGTTTTATGTCTTAAGATTGCAGAAGTCAAAAAGATTTGAATCATTTTTAAAGATATTTGAAAAGTGAATTTTTCTTTATAAAAGTGCCAACTTTCGAATAGCTCAATTTCAAATTATTTTTTTCGTTTTCTATAAATCGAAAAGGTTTTTCTATATACGATATTTCTGAAATTTTGTTCACTTTGCTTTCGACTATTTTAAAATTAAATTAGATCGATTCGCGAAAAACTTGTTTTGTTATATAAAATTTTTAACCTAATATTGATCTCAAATCGTTTCAAATTGTAGAAAATGCTGATGGTAAAGCAATTGGCTTGCTTTATGGCTTAAGCTGTTATTAGATTACGTTCAATATATCCTAGATACAATATTGTTGTGTCTAATAATTCACTGACATCATTTTGAGACCCGGGTAATTTGCAGCAATTTCAAACCAATTACCAACTTGAGACAAACCAAACTTGAGTTGCCTAGCGCAACTCTAGCGACATTTTTTTTCAGTTCAATTCAGTTCAGTTCAGTCGAATGGGGGGACAACGACGACGCCGTGCAGTCTAGGCTGGCTGGCTGGTTGGCAGGCAGGCAGGCAACAGTCGACGAACTGCATCACGATCAGACCAGACTGTCTCAGTCTTAGTCTGGCCTAAAGGCTTATCAACAAATACCTCAGACTGTAAGACAGATATTTAAGAAGCGAGTTGCTGTTGTTATTGTTGTTGTTGTTGTTGTTGCTATTGTTGTTGCAGTTAGTGGCAGCTTCCAGGCAAGTGCTGTCAACTTGACTAAGCACTGACAGCAGCAACAGTAACTGCATCAGCAGCAGCATCAGCACCAGCAGCAACAATAACATCAAGAACAACAACAGTTGCAGCAGGTTCCCTGGCTAGAAATATTTGACCATAACAAGTTATTTACTATGACTAGGAGTTGGCCTCAAGGACGGCATCAGCATTCCGTGTAGGAAATGGTAATTGGTGAACTATTTGATTTAGGAAGTGTATGGGGAAAAACTGGTAGCAAAATGTTGCTGCAACATGTTGATACCGACAATTTTAATAAATAAAACGAATCAACCAAGTAGCCAACCAGGTGGCAACTTGTCGTAAGCTCAGTTGAGGCAGAGCTACCATTTAATGACAAGATCAAACTCCAGATCGGGGCTAAAATTCAACGAGCCGGGAAAGTGTGTAGAGCAAATGTTGCTGATGACGATGATGATTGCAACAAAGTAGGTAAAAACCAGCTTCAGTTGCAGCATCTTCTCACCTGTTTGAGTAGTTCACCAAGTCTAGTCTGGATCGTCATCCTCCCCATCCTCAGCCTCATATTTATTGTTGCTGCTGTTTTTGTTGTTGCTGTTGTTGTCGCCGTTGTCGTCGTTGTCGTCGTCAGTCGTCGCGATGTCTGGCAAGTCTGCCAAGTCTCTGTGTATGTCTCGCTCTTTAGTGGCAGTCATGGGAATTATTGTTTATTGGCATTTGCCATAGTTTCCCTCCTCTTGTTCCCCCTTTTAGCTTCTTAGTTAAAGTCCTCCCACTTACCTCATCCCGCATTCCATCACTTCCATCTAGACAAATATGAATCTTGAAAGTGTAAGAGAAAGAGAGATAGATACTTGGCTTGAAGAGACGTTTCTAGGACAGATTTAATTTTGACATTTCTATTAGAGAGCATATGAGAAAGCCAATTAGGAGGGAAAGCTAACTAAGTGAAAATAAAGACGATGTTAATTAAGAATTTTGTATGCTAATGTTTAAAAAGAAGACAGAATGAGAATAAAGAAATCGGTTCAAGTCGTCTATATCTGAACCATTGAAATAATGTATTAAGTTATCTCAGAAATTCGTGGCAAACTTGGGTTAATTTTTTGTGTTCCTCTCGTTCTTTGGTTTGGATTAGAAGGGAACGTGTCCTTTTTTTCTGGTTTGCCAATTCACATTCACAACCCTTGCGTGTCATTTGCTTGATTCATCTGGGCCAGCTGCCTGAAACTGTTAAATGCAGTTTGTCCTTAGTATGATGGAATGGCAAGGAGTTGAGGAGGCAAAGGAAAAGATAAAGGAGTAACAGGACCAACAGCACCAGTAAAAGAAGATAAGTTCTTTCAAATTATAAAGCGGCTTTTCGTATGCGAATTGGAATAAAAAAGTTGATGAGCATACAAACGCCAAGTTGACTCTCCCCTCCCTAAAGCTATTGATCATTGGCTAATGGGCAGGTGTACCAGGTATATGAAACAAATTCGGTTTTAGGGTGGCAGCTGCAAAGGGCCTCAGGAAGAATAAAAAAACACACACACTCACATACAGAGTGTAAGAGACAGACAGAGCTTAACACGTGCTAAAAAGAAACGGAATGGAAACCACTGGGCAACCACTCGGGCAAGGGTTAAGAGCATGAGTCATGGGCTTCATCTGCGTCTTTTAAATTGAATGCGTGTGGTCTTTATACAATTTTCTTTTTTAATTGGTAGGAAAAAGTAAATTTTCTTCACCTTGTTGCTGCTCATTTTGTTGATGTTGCTGTAGGAGGAGGATGTGTGTTTTGGGGGATGGTGACATTCTGATTGAGAGCAGGAGACATCTAAAAAGCAGCAACAGCAGCACAAAAGCAGGTGCTAACCAGTTCCTGTGCAGGTCCTGAGCCAGACAAATTCTCCTTGTTCGTCGTCTTTCTCTTCTTCTACTCCTTGTTGTTGTTTTATTTTATTTTATTTGCAGCTGGCAGCTGTTTTTTTTTTTTTTTTTTTTTTTTTGGTCATGGGCCACAGGATCAACGACTTAGCACGTGGCGCATGTGGCGTTCTCTTTGCTCTTCGGAATGGATGCCCCAGTCTCTGTTTGAAGGGAAATGTGGTGGCTCCTGCCAAAAATTAAACAACAAAAAAGTAAAAACAGAAGGACAGTCTTAGCTGTGTAGCCATCAGGGGAAGTTTTTATACCCTTACCTATTAAATAACCAAAGAATATTTGTTAAATATTGGTATAAAAAACATTTAATAATATTTACCAAGTCACTATAAATAAATAAACTGCTAAAAAACTTTGTTTAATGGGAGTAAGCTTTTCATAATTTCCATGATAAGATAGATTCATATTAGTTGATTGCCCTACTCCATATCGACTTGGCCTTGCCCACGAAACAAACAGAAGGAAAGAATGCATATACCCAGTTGGCAAGGGTATAAAAAGGTCACTCGGGAAGTGTGCCTGGTCTTCGTCTATTGTATGTTTATCGAAGGGAATTGCGGCAGCTGCTGCTGTTGCTGTTGCTGCCTCTTCTTTGTATTTTTCTGGTTCTTTTCTCATTCTCATTTGATTTCATTCTCTTCTTCATCATCATCTTTTCTCCTTCTCGTCTCGACTTGTCATTATTTATTATATGCTTTTTTTTTTCCTTGTATATTTCTTTTTTTTTTTCCCCCTTTGTTTGGTTTTGGCGTATTAATTGAATTATGGAAATTTCTAAAATTTTCTACCCTAAATAAAAATTAAGTAGTAGTTCTTTCACGTCTCTTCAATAGGTTCAATAAATATTTAGACAGCTCACAATAATGAATTGGCAAAATAAATATTTTCTTCTTTATTGTTTTTTTTTTTTTTTTTTTGAGGGGTTGAAAATAGTTGCGTCTGGCCACTTTAGAAAATTTCACACGCAATTGCATTTTCCCTTGCATACCGACAACCCCCCACCCCTAACTTGCATCTCTTTTTGTATTTTTCTTTTATTTTTTTTTGGTACGAATTGATGATAATGATAATGCCGATAATAATTGATGATGATGATGACTTAATTGAGACATTTTCATCAAATCATCGGAGATCGGTTTTTCGGTTCGGTGTGGGCTACTTAAGATAATTCGCTTTGAGGTTGCCATCATCACATCGTGGGTTTATCATGTTATTTTACTGATACTTTATCGCCAACCAAACGAATGCTTTAAAAATGTTTCACGCTTAACGGTATACCCATTAAATTCGTATAGTCTAAAAAGGTAGCTTAAGCTGCTAGAGATTAAAAAAGTTATCAAGATACTTTTCAAAGTGTGAAAGCGGCTGGTGAGTGTGAACTGTTATACTTTAAATCTGTTATATAACAGAAATATAAATTTAAAGATATACAGTTTGAATAATATTTAGTAGAATCTTAAAAGTGATTTTACAGATTATACTGTTATACTAATCCAAAGAATATAAATCTATTTTTTAACTGATGTGACTGTTAAAGTAGCACGGAACTTTTTACTATCTTTGAAACTGTTGTTTTATGTTATAACTGACATATGCATACTGTTATACAGAAATTTAATATATAGAACCGGGGCCCGTAACTGTTTCCAATTCTATTTAAAAAAAATTCAATAATGACAATAGTTCAAGGAAGAATATAATTCTTTTTTTCAATTTTTAAAAAGTTTTAGATATATCATTCCTATCATTATTTATAACAAATATTATTTAACTAATGACTCATTGAAATCGAGCACGGTATAAGAACTGTTATATTTTAAAATAATATTCATAAATCGAGACCGGTATAGGAACCGATATAGTTATAAATTGTGAACAAATTTGTAGATTAATGGATATATATAAGTCGAATAGTGTCTTAATAGTGTCGAATTTAGCACCGGATCGTTTTTATTGCGCTTAAAGTGATTTTATTTCTGTGTGTGTTTTTGTGTATGTGTGTGTGTGTTTGGGTATCTCGTTGTCTCTCGTATAAATTGACAAACTTATGGGGCTAAGGTTGAATCTGAGAGGCATCGGCATGGCAATGGGAATGGTGATGATGATGATGGCGATGGGGATCGGTATCCTCTTCACCTATGTATATTCTTGTATCTTGTCGGCATGTGCGGCACTTCGCTTATTGATTTTGTAATTAAGCATTGTCATTAAATTTTATGAGGCCAGAGTCAGCGACAGGCTGGCAGGCCGACAGGCATGAGGACACCGCTGAAAATGTTCCTAATTGAGTTGTTGTGATTGGTTAGGAATACTTTAGTATTAACAATGTATGGAGCAAAGTATTGGATTGACAAGGCTTAGAAAGGATTCGTTTGCAACGCTTTCATAGAGCAATTATGTTGCTTTAGATAATCCATTTCAATTCCAATCCATAGTCGTTGCTTTTTATATGCTCTTAACGCTATAACGAGATATTGTTCAATAGTGCTGCCAATTAAATGAAATTATGGGTGGCACTACTCTACAGTGTTGGTTAATTTAACATGCAAAAAACGAAACGGCTAAAGGGGAGACATTGATCGAAGGTTTGCAACTTTTGGGGCATAAACATAAATCATCTGCATAAATTTCGTTAAAGAATTCGCTTCGGAATTTCTATTGTGTGTTGGGGTTTTTTTTTCGTATTGTTTTTTTTTTTTTTTTTATATTTGAGGTTTTCGTAAACGAAGGCAGTTCATCATGTTGATTGAATGCGGACTTTGAAACATTTTTGTTGTCTGCGAATTTGTTTTTGTTTGGAAATCCTTTGGAGTCCATTGTTTTTTAGCTGTGGCATTAGCCACTCTACGGGTCGGATTAACATCAAATGAAGCATCATTTGTTAGACCAATACCACGCCCGTTTTATAGATAGTTTTATGTACATATGTATGTATATACATATGTACAGATGTATACATATACAATATATACCAACATTTCATCTGCCCTTCCCAAGGGAAAGAAATCAGCTGACAACTTTATCTGTCTAGTTATGTGAGTATAGGTGTGCATGTGTATGTGTGTGTGCGAGAGTGTGTGTGTGGTTCTGACTGCTGCTGCTTCCGGAAATGAAAATCGTCAAACTGCACCGCAGCAACTCAATCTCATTGTCTCGCTAATTGTCTGAATGCCTGTCTGTCTGACTGTCTGCCTAGAGTTGTGTGTGTCTGTGTGTGTGAGTGTGTGAGAAACGCGTCATAAGCCCCTACCTTTACCACTGCCTCTGGTTTCTGGTTCCTGGCCTAAGCAGCAGGTCATTCTTCCTGTTTATCTAAGCGGACTTGCTCTCTTTTACTCTCCCCTCCCTCAAAGCGGCACTCTCACTCGCACTCGCACTCGCTCTTACTCGTGCACGTACTCTTGTTGCCTTTGTCTTTGCCTTGTTTCATGCCGCAACACGCACAATTTACCTTTGGCCCAAACACAAACAAAAACAAAGTCAGCTGACTCATGCACAGACGACAACGACGATCAGCGACGACGTCTGGAACCTTTTTTTTTTTTTTCCTCTGCTTTTTCTTCTTCTTTTTCCTCAACTGCTTTTTTTGAGCCTAGGCGGTGCGCGTTTAATGACCGGAACGGATTTCTGCTCTACGCTTCAGCCGTCAGCAATAGCAACAGCAGCCGTTATCCTCGCACATTTGCTTGCTCGCTCGCACACAGCTTCCTCAGACACATACACACACACACACATATATATATATATATATGTATACATAGATCTCACACACAGTGGGGGCTCTGAGCCACACAATGTGTTCCGTGTGCACTTAAAATCCTATTAGGCTCAATTATCCGCTGATATTGCGTACACGATCTTTCATTTCATTTCGGTTCTCTTCATTCATTCATTTTTCAGTTTTCAGCTTCCTTTTTCTAGGAATTAGTTTTTCGTTGTTGCTGTTGTTGTTGTTGTTGTTATTGTTGTTTGCATTCAATTTGTCTTTCCTTTTTACGGTACTGGTTTTGGTCCTGGCAGGACGTCCCAAGTAGAAGGCAAGCAAGCTGGCTTCATTCATTGTTTATCGCACGCTTCGTCGTTTCTTAGACAGACTGAAAACTGACATTGATTCATATTTATTTATTTAGTAGCCAACTGCTTACCACTTGTAGGTCACTAGCGGGCAGCTGCCTACTAACTTCTCCTATCTATCTATATTCCCTACCTCTCTTTCTCTATCTCATGTTGACTGTGTAAAGGGTTTAAGGAATTCAGAATGTTTTTTGGTATACCATTTAAAAATAATTTTAAACTTGTTCTTGCTTTTGGTTGCACTTGCTGCTTTAAAATTTTTTATTATTTCGGTGATTCAGTTGTAAATTATGAAACCGTTTCGGTTTTTATCGTTCCGGTTCCGGTAGGAATGTTTGTTTTAGCCAAAAAATATATCTACAAGTATATTTCAAAAATGTTACCTCAAAAGAATGCCAAGTAGGAGGAGCAATCCAATCGCTATCATCTGATGCCACTTCAAAAGGCGCCTCTGCTGCTTACCGTTAAATGAAATCACTTTTCATTTCGTTTGCCTCTTCTTTCTCTTCTCGCTTATTCAGGCCTCATCGCCAAAAAAGTGTCGTATTTCAAATGTTTCATAAAGACATCAACTAAATCAAAACTGACAACAGCAAAGGCAAAAACCTAAGGCCCCAAAGGGCCACAGCAGCAGAAGCAAAAGCAACAGCAGCAGCAGCAGCAGCTTCGGCAGCTCTACCGCCACCACCAACAGATAAACTTGAAAATTAATAAAATTAGTAATCAGTTCTTTCAAATCAACAAAAATCAAGAAGAGGTAGTCAACAAAGCGACGAGCAACACAAACCAACCAACCAAAAGGCAGGCAGTCAGAATCGAAGTCGAAGTTGGAGTCAAAGTCGAAGTCATCTGCAGATTAGATAGCGCCGCTCGCTAATGATTTCTATTGCCCTCAGAGGAGGAACAACACGCTGCCTCTTCCATCTCTTCTTTCGGTTTCCTCTTGGTATTCGTTTTGGTCTTGGGGATCACGTCTGTCTGTCAGTTGGAACGCCCGCCCGCCTGGCCAAATCTTATAATGACGTAAAAAAGGCAATAACAACAACAATTTAGGATAAACAATTTATATTTGTATAGTTCAGAAAACGAATTAGTTTTACCCTAACGACAACACAGAAACATATTATATTTTGAATAGAACTATCAAACCTATACATAGCGCTTATGTAGGATCTGTGTTCCTTTATTTCTGGAATTAAATTATATCGGAGACCAAATATTTGTTTTTTTTTGTAAGAAAAGTGGAATTTTCGATTTTGAAGTCATTTTTCAACGGCAATTGGTGATATATCCAACGATTATTGTATTTAACCCATAAGATCCGGTGATGATGACTAATTAAATGACTATGTTGATGATTATTAAACAGACATCTTCTTTGTCTCATTATACCCGAAGCGAAATCAAAGATTCTTAAATATTCAAGGTCCCCATTGAGTGCGGCCAACCAATTGGCTCACACTTTGGGCCACTTGGGGGCATGTGAAGATCGCAAGCGTTAGATAAACTTGCCACCCAGCATAACCCATGCGGCAGCAGAAGCAGCTTGCTCTTGCCCCTTTTTAGCTGGTTCCTTCCTTTGCTTTGCAGCAGCTGGCTCTGCCTCTTCTTCTTTTTGGGTCCGCTCGTCATCATTATAAAACGAATTGATGTGCGAGATTATCGCTTGAAAATTTAGCGCCAGCTTCGGAGGATGGCCAAAAGCAAAAGAAACTGTGTATAAAAAAGAGAGAATGAGACTCTGTATTGGTTGCTGATTATGTTAGGCCCACTTTGAGCTTCTGGTTTTTCTTTTATGCTTTTCTTTTTTTTTTCGGTTCTTTTTGTTGTAGAGTTGGTTTCGTTTTTTTTTTTTTTTTTTTTTTTGCGTTTTTTCTCGTTTTCTTTTTGTTTTCTTTTGTGGAGCAAAAGTCTCACAGTGTGGGAATGTGGCTGATTTTGCCTGGGCTTTTGGTGCTAAAAACAATTGAATTCGATTGAATGCACCACGAGAAAATGCAGCCGATGAGAAGGAGGAGCACATTCCACGACAACGACGAGGATGAGGACGAGGACGTGGCAGGCAACAACAATGCAAAAACGAAACAATCACAACAACTGTCAACGCCCCAAACGCGGCGCCGATTTCGGTCCTTCGATTCTTTTATAAAAAGACAATCAGCGACACCTTTGCTAAACCAAAATACTCAAAAAAACCAACAAAAAAAATGCAAAAAAAAAAAAAAAATAAAATAAAAAAAGTATAAAAACCTTTGCCAAGTTTGTGGCTTAAGTCTTTTGTTTCGAATGCAGACAGTCAGCCGCAGTAGCGGCAGCAACCGCCGCCGCAGCAGCAGGAGCAACAAGAATTGAACTCTATCCCTTTTGGCTTGAAGTGCGAAAGCGACAGTGCAAAGAACAATGCTCCAGCTTCCAGGAGCTGCTGGTTGCACTGCCACTGGGCACTGCCACTAGCACCACCGCTCCTTGGGCACATCTTCCAGTTATGTCGCGCCATGTTTGGCATATGATTTCAAAAATTGCCCTTTTTGGGGTTTCGACTTACCAAAAGCCGAAAGGCAAACGAAAAAAAAAAAAAAATAAAAACGTCAAAGCCCAGAAGGCAGAAGGGCTAAAGCCATGACATCATATTCGGCTTTGGCTAAAAGCCGCCCTCAAATAGAGACGGCAAATGCAGCGCCAGCTACCGACGCCTCCTCCCCATTCGTCCTCCTCCTACTCACTGTTCTCCTCTTTTGGCCTGCTGCTCCTCCCCTTGTATTGCATCTTCTGTTCTGTTGGTGTCGAAGTTCGCACATCAATTGCACAAACCGCAGCGGCAGCAGCAGCAGCAGCAGCAGCAGCAACAACAACACCAACAACAGCAACAACAGCAATAATCACTGTCAGAAGAGATTAAAGCGATAAGCCGAGACCCGAGACTGTTGCCTGGAGGCGCTGGGTAGGATGGGAATGAGAATGAGAAGACCTGCACATGCCCATCAGACAGATAAGCAGGCAGGACAGGGCAGGGCAGGGCAGAACAGGACTGAGCCGAGGCCCAATGGCAGTCTCTCGCATCAATTGGGTGGCCAAAAATGAAATCATTAACACCTAAGATAATAATGAGAAAAAAAGGCAACAACAAAAGAGAAAACAAAATAATAAAAAAAAGGACAAAAAGAAAAAATAAAGTCCAAATGCCACTAAAGCCCTGGAATGTTAAAAAGTGGGCGGTCACATCAACGAATAGGAGCAAAGTTAATTTTTGGTATATAGGAAGACTGTAAGAAGATCTTTGTAAATGGCCAATAATAACTATAGTATTTTCTTTAGGCGGGAGCAACAATAAAATTAATCCACCAGCAACAAAACTGGTGACATTTACTTAATAATTTTAATACAATTTTGATTGAAATTAGGTTTTATAATCAAATCTTCAAACTTTAAATGATATTAAAATATTTTTTTTTTCAATTTACAGAATTATCAAGCTGGATAGATATGGTTCGGAAGTTAAGTTTCGACTTTCGAACTGCTTCGAAATGCTTACTCGAAGAGTCAAGAGGAAAAAGTCCTTTATGGTAAGTCCAATTTTATATATATTTTTTTAACTTTAAGTTTCGATTCATTTTAAACTAGAGTTGGTCTTAAGTTTGAAAAAACAATCTTCTAATATAAATTAACCGATAAGCAAGTCGATAAAAAACGATAAGAAATTAGTTTTTCAATTACTTAAATGAACATATATACTTATGTAGTCTAGTCCCAACTTCTTTTATGAACATATATATATAAATATATATATATGTATATATATTCTATAGCATTTCATACCAACTTCATTTAGCTAAGATTTACCGATATTTTAAGCTTTAGGATTTTGATTTCAAGTGTTGGAAATATCAATAGTATTCAACAATTTACAATAAGAGACATATTTAATACAATTTTTTCTCTGTATAGTGCCTCCTCCCTCCCTTTGTTCCACCACCTTTTGTAGAAATGGCAAACTGTTGATTAAATACTGAAATGTTTGAAATCGACACAAAGCCAATTAATTTATTAAATTGAAGTCCAATGGGGGGAAGGCAGGTGTTCGGGTCTACAGTGACAAAAGGGGTGGCGGGCAGTTTAAAGGAGGGGGTGGAAGTAAATATGGTTGAAAGGAATTTTAGCGACAGACGCCTAAAAGCAAAATGGGCTTTATGTGTGCCTGTTTTTGGTCAAGAGCAGCAAAAGTCAGCGTGTTAATTTTTACCAATTTGGCCAACAAAAAAGCACCAAAAAAATAAAAAAGGAAAAAAAAAAACGAAAACTTTGGCAACGACAACAACAACAATAATAACAGCAGCAGCAACAACCACTAAAAGAAACGACGAAACGACAACAGAGAGAGGTAACTGCAACATGTTGCAAAGGTGCAAAACTAATGGATTTCATCGTCGCCGTCTACGTTGGTCGCATTTGCCTCCTGTCCCATATACCCTGCCTCCAGCCCCCCCCTTTCCTCTCTCTGAATCGGTTACAGTCTCAGTTCTGGCTGTGCTTTTGCCTTGATTCCCATCGACTTCATCGAGTCATGGACTCTTCTCTGTGTGTGCGTTATATTGATATATTATGGCCACGGTTTCTTTTGGGACAAAGATCTGCTTATTATATATATATATATATATATATATATATATATATACATATATATATATATAAAACCAAAAAAAAAAAAAACACAACAAGCCAGCCAGAGAAACGACCACAGACCCATCCACAAGCACAGCTCCCAAGCACTTGGACTTGGTTGTATTTCGCATAAAAGGCGCACAGCAGAAGGCATCGGCCAACGGGCATCGAGCCTGATCGCTGCGGCAGATCTTGAGATCTGATAAGAAAATGATAAAAAGGTAGACGCCAGTTTTTAATTTGATTGGAATGGAATTTTCAGATGATTGCAATGTTGCTAAAACGGCAGCGCCGCCAGAGTCAGAGTACCCCACGCCCCCCCACCACCACCACCACCACCGCTGTTGCTCTTACCCCCGCTAAAGTAAAGAGCGACAGATGAGGGTAGTTGTAGTTGCTGCTTGCTCTTGACACTGGGAACGGAACGGAACGGCGGAATGGTGTGCGAAAAGTGCGACGACAGCGGACAGAGGACGACGAGTTGACGATGACTGTGAGATCGTTTTGGCTTATGTGGGAGAATTTGTTGGACTGCGGAGAGACTGGAGTGCGGTGGAATGGAGTGCAGTGGATTGTGGAGTGAGTTTGGGAGTGTGTTAAGCTAAAGTCGCAGGTGAGAGTGCTTTCGCATTGGTCAACTCAAATTCTACTTATTGGTAATGGTTTCTATATGGTGGGACTCAAAACTGTATCAAAGTTTCCTTTTGTCCTTTGCAATACTCTACAATAACTTAAGTATAAAAAGTATTTATCTAAACCGATAGACCAAAAGATAGGATATAGGAATTACTCTTAAGATCTTCACTCCATTTCTTTTATGCCAAAAATACTGTTTGCTTAGGTATAGTGAAATATTTAGTTATCATTCAAAATCCAATTTCTATTAATGTTGTTTCTATATGTACATAAATATATATGTCGATTCTTCAGATCCATTAGGAAATTAGAACAGAATGATAATGATAGACGAAATAGTGAACTATATATTATATAGAGTATTTCTTATGCCGGCATATTTGAATTAAAAAATTCCATAGGTAAATTTGCATCTTGATGAGGCTGTTGTTGGTGGTGGTGTTGCTGTTGTTTGTGCTGCTGATGCTGCGTCTGTCATTTCACCAAAAAGCAACAACAATAATAACAACAACAACAAAAGGCAACAGACGATGGAGAAGACGAAGAGACGTCGCCACTGGCAGCCTGAACGCCTGGCTGGAGAGGCCGTCGCCGCCTTGCCGTTGGCCAGGATGCAGCAGAGGAATAGGAAGCAGCCTCATCTCACCATTGGGGATAGTTTCATACTGCAGTCGGCGACGTTCGACCGACGACCGTCGACCGACAACGGCAACAGCAACAGCAACAACAACAACGACGACGACGACGCCGCCACCTTAATTTATTTCATCTCATGCAATAATTTTTGTGGTTAACAAGTTTTGGCGGCATCGTTAGCGTCTTCACACGCTTCGCGGGATATCAACACCATTTATTGCCGTTTTGGTATTTTCTGCCTTTTGCCGGGTCTCCATTTCTGTATCTGTATCTCTGAATCTGTATCTGAATCTGCTCTTCATTTTGCACCGCAGTTGTTGCTGCCTTTGCGTTGCTTTTTTTTTTTTTTGCTTTTTTTTTATTGCTTGATTTTTGCGGTTTATCTGCTGCTCGCTTTGCTCTCTCACATATAAAAATCGATCCCGTGAAATTGATAAGTCAAGTCAATGCCGCAAATACTGACCCTATCCCCTGCCCTCTGCCCCACAAAACGATCTTTATGCTTTATCCTATGGCCCCGTACCTCCCTCGATTCGTTACTGACCGTAAATTATGCTGCTTCTCTTCGACTAGTTTTCTACATTAAAAGGCAGACGCCACAGCAAACGCCACCACCACCACCACCAACACCACCACCAGCAACAGCAGCATTACTACCACCACCACAGTCACCATCACCACCAAGCACCACCATCAGGCATATTGCCACTGTCCACGGTAGTGTTAAAATATTCGACCACCTAGGGTTCCCGATGGAATTTATTTATCTTTTTTTTTCGCTTTTGGCAGCCTTTGGGCACATTTCTGCCGCTTTTTATTAAGGTTTAGGCATGTCATCAACTCGAGCTGAGGTTTTGAGTTCTCTCTTCGTTTTTCCTTTTTTTTTTTTGTCGCTAATTGAAATATTAGTCGAGGTTGCTGGTGAGTCAGTTTGAAATCTATGGGCTTTGCTATAGGTATGTCTCTTCTTCTTCTGCTGTTGCTGCTGCTGCTGATGATGATGATGGAGTTCTATGCTGTGTTTTTGTCCCTCCACTTCTCATTTGGAGCTCTAAGTTGTGGAGTCTGCTCTGGGTGGCTAGCTTATTTATAGCCCTATACCCATCCATTGCCTTTGGCTAGACATTTTTTTCGGCTATTTTTGCTCGACAACATCGTCTGGAATCAGCAACAGCAACTGGATAGGAAGCAGTGAAATGATTAATAATTTGCAGTGAATTTTAAATACTCTTACTATCAGTAGCAGGAGAAATGTCAAAACTTAATATATCCTTCACAAAAATTACGAAACAGATCTTTATGAAAAAATATTAGGGTGTACTCTTTATGTTGCTTGATATCTTCATCTTTCCCAGATTTCAGCTAAAGAGAAATACTCTTTATAGGTTACTTAATCATATATATCCTATAAAAGGTTTTTTAAATTAGAATTTTGGTAGGAGTATCTGTGAAATCTGTTTGGTTTGAATATATACAAATGGTTCTGGGAGGTTTTTAAAAGCGCGTTAATAATTAGATAACCCAAAAGCTGATCTTTAAATGGATTTAACTTCATCAAATGAACGTATGAACTTTAAACAAGAGTATATCAGACCTATCACCCATCACTTGAAGAGGCTAATTACATGGAATATATATACATATATATAAACATATATATCTATGTACATATATATATATTTAGACTATATTTAGGCCCAGACTTGACGGTGATTATCTGTAATGCATTCACGTGTCCGCTCTATCTCTCTGGGCCTGAGATTTTTTCAGGTTGAACATAGAGTTTGTCAAACAAAATATTTGCCAAAAAACAAAAACAACAACAACAGGAGTTCATTGTATGGCAAAAATGTCAAAATCGTTTCTACTCATCAGCAAACAATTTTCAGGGAATTTCTCTAGCAAATAGATAAGCATTTGAACTCCCCCAGCTGGTCAATTATGGCCCCCAAACTATGAGTCATCGTTTGGCGGTCAAATTGAAAAATCCAAAAGAAAGAATCAAATGAAGAATAGAATTTAGTCTGTGCTTGGCTGTGTGGCACACGTCATTGGAATATCATGGTAATATTTGCTTAAAAATAATATTTGCCACATTTTCAAGTGCTTCAAAAATATTTGCCAATCCTTCGAATAGACGGAAGTGCCAACTAGGTGATAGGTGGGTTTTTTTCTCTTTTATTTCAGTTTATTTTCTTGTTTCCCATTCCCATTTTAACTTCGCCCCGCTATGGTCTTCTACACTTATCGATGGGCTAATTAAATAAATATAATCATTAATTTATTTTAGCTACCCAGTAGTTCTACCACGCTACCTCCCTCCCTCAAACGAGTTGGCTCAACTCTTCTTACCACAAATCATCAAAAGTCATTTAGCAAACATTTTGAAGTTGAAAAATAGCCTTCAACTTGCTTCAATGCACTTGAAGTGGAGAAGCCACAGCTACAGCTATAAGCAACCGCAAAGCAGGTGGGAACATTAAGCGAAGGCGACAGAGAGGTTAAGCGGGTGTGGGGTAAAAACGGCAAAGATAGGGGATGGGGAGGGGAGGGGGAGGGTTTCGGGTAAGAGTGAAAAGGGAACGGTTCAGCGGTAACTTTTTACGGAAGCGGCTCACAGGTACAGACCAAAGACCAAGACTAAAGCCAAAACCAAAGAGTCACGTCACGCGTGGGTGATCCAAGAGAACTGGCAAGTTGACTCGGAGACAGGGAGACCTGTGAGTACTTAGACTTGGTGAATAATTTCCACCAACCCAAGCCAAACCGAACCAACAAAACCCAATTGAAATTAGAGCCCAGACCTAAAAGACCTGGCCACATGTCGTCGTCGCTAACAACCTGCCTGAGACTGCGACTTTAACTCCGACTCTAACTCTGTCTGCGACTGCGACTCGGCCTGGGGAAGTGCATTTTCATTTCCATTTCCTCACCAAGAGACCCAAGTTGAGTTTGTTTTACTCATAAAGCGGAAGATTGCACCAAAGTTAGGCAACAGTAGGGCAGGACAGGGTAGGGGATGCAACGACCATAGAGGAGCAGCAGAAAGGGGTGGGGGTATGTGTGTGTGTGTGTGGAAATGGCTTAGAAGAGGGGAAGTGTTGCTGTTTATCTGTCCGCTGAGATCTTGAGGTTTCTGCTTTTTGTACCTACTTCGTTTTTAACACAATTTAAAGGGCAACTTGAATAGAGGAGGAGGGAAGCGATCTGTGTGGCTATAACGGCAAGTTTCGGGTTACTACTAAACTCTCTCTCTTTCGCTCCAACTCTCTCTCTCTCATTTAATGACTTGTCTCTTAATATATCTTGACAAACTATTGCTTCAACAAGTGCTTTGAACATTATGAACATCATAAAGATAAGATGTTAGATTCTCTTTTTTTTTGTTAATAAAAAAATTTGTTTAGCTTTTTTGCTTATCAGTACTACTACTATTGCCCACCCTCCTCACTAATCATTGTGTGAATTGAAGTTTTAGATTCGTTTATATTACTATTGATTGTGTGATAAATCGGTTCAAATTAACGGCAAAACTATTTGGAATCCCCGTTTTACTTTTTTTCAGTTTAGTTATACCCTTTTATAATTATTATTTTCAAAAAACCGATTACTATAACCCTTAGAGATACTATTTATTGTCTGATTCTTTGATTTTTGTTAAATCAGAACCTTTGAATTTATTTGCCTTAAGGGTTGAAAATTTCCATTTGCATTTGAACTATCTTCTCAGATATTTACTATATGCTTTTTAATGGATTTTTTTTTTTGACGGTTCAAGGGAAAACTTTCAACAGTTTTATTTATTTTTTTTTTTTTTTTTTTTTTTTTTTTTTGATTAAAGCTTATGTTGTTGCTGCTTTCGCTTTTATTGTTCCTATTTTATTTGTCGATGATGCAATGATTCTGCGCTTGGCAGCTGCTGGCGTTGACGTTCCCTTCGGGTTTTTAGGTTCTTATGTTTTATTTCCTGCCCCTCCACATATCCGCATATCCCTAGCTTCCCTTCACCGCTATATTTTACAATGGCTAATAATTGTATGTATGCGTGTGTGTATATGTGTTAGTGTTGTAATATTGTCTTATGCCAAGGGTTTCTTTTGCAGCTTTTCAAACATAATTTCTTTAAATTCTACCTGTTTAAACAGGTGGCTCCCTCTCTCCCATATTGATAGGAAGAAAATTGTTTCTTTCTTGGATTTTTATTAAAACTTTGCAAAAATGGTATATTAATTTTGGACAGAAGTTTGCAACGCATAGAAGAAAGCATATCCAACTATATAAAGTATATATATTATGAGTTGATATAGCCTTGTCCGTATATATATCTCGAAATCATCCCGATCGGATGACTATATCATATAGCTCCCGTAGAAACTATCGGTCTTAACCTCAATAGCTTTGTTGTTTTCCAATGAAATATCACGAAAGTCGGTATTTGTGAGTTTTATATACCTATGTACTTCTTAACATATCCATATAGCTCCCATAGGATCGATCTGTCTTTAATATGGAATTCAAGCAATAACTTTGTTGTTTTAAATTCGATTATCACAAAATTTAATATTTGTCAGTTTTATATACTTTCTAATATATCTATCAAGTTTTATCAAAATCGGTTCACTATATCATATAGTTCCCATACGATCGGCCAAAAAAAAATAGTTTTAGATGAATAGTTTGCTTATTTTAAGAGCGATTCTCGCCAAATTCGCTATATATAGGTTTGGTATATATAGAAATATGTTTACTGAGTTTCAAATGATAAATCGCCCGACTATATGATATAGCTTCCATAGGAATAATCGGACCAAAAAATTTTTTATATAAATAAATAGTTTGCAAAGGTTTTCAAACTTCGGCATGTCTTTTAGTTTTATACATGTTACGGTTTTTTTTTTATCAGCATTGGCTAATTTGATTTATATAAATAAGCAATCATTTTACTATTTTTAGCCCAGCAATATTGTGCTACCTTGGTTTGGTTAAGTTTTTGGCCGACTTTGACCTAAGTTTTTCCGTTTTCAGGTTTGCTTTTGCTTTGGTTTGGTTTGGTTTGGTTTCGTTCTTCATTTTTTTTTTCCCATTGCCGCACTTGTCACCGTAATTTTTGTTGTTGCTGTTGTTATTTTTGTCAGCTTCTTTTTATTGTCATGCTCACTGCGTAGAACAAGTGGAAGCTTTGTTTAACAACAACAACAACAACAACGACGAAAAAACGTTAAGTTTACACGATTTACATTTTGCTTCACCTGCCTTTGCCGTTGTTGGGCTTGACATTTGACAATAAAGCAAATAATCATGGGAAAAAAACGCTGAAAGACCTAAAAAAAAAAAAAAACGAATGAAAGAAGAGAAAAAAAACACATCTAGTCATACACTTAAGTTGCCATTACCTTTGATAGTGTCAAATGTTTTCGTTTTCGTTGAGTAAACTAAACAAATGATAATAGGGAAATGTTTTTATCTGCATTTCTATACATATTTTTTTATATTGGGTCAAAAGTTGAGTTAAATTTTTCCATAATTTGAGAGTACATTATTTTAAAGTTTTAACAATACAATACACAGACACATATAAGTTTTAGATCAGATTAAGTATATACATATATTCCTTATTGGTACCAAAACCTGAGTCAATCTAGCCATATTCGTTTGTTTCTTTGCTGCTTTTCGGCCACAAATTTTCAGTTCTGTCGACAATTTTTGATGAAACAACTTTTTAGATGAGTAAACGTCATAAGTTGAAGAATTGATCACATCGGGCTATTATAATGGTCATTATCAGAATTATCATATAACTACCGGTAGACTATCAAAGATAGAAAAAGCATTTGCCTTGTGTTCTTCCACACAATGAAATTAGAAATTAGAATCAGGAGAAATTGTCCTGCATTTGCTATTAGTTCATATATACATACATATATCAAAATATCAAAGTCACGTTACGGCATTTCTATAGCTTATGTTCCCGATTTGCTTCCGTGGTGAATTTCTTTTACGTATATTCACCAATATAGATTAATTGTCGCTAGATTAGATTACTGCATCTGAAATAAATATGTTAAAAATTTTTAGCAAGCACACATTACCCATAAAGTTCTAGTGAGTTGCGGTTGTGCAAATTTGTCGGAAAAAAAAAACTAATTTAAAGTGTCACCATCGATTTTGCGTAAGCTAAAAATTAAAAAATTAAAAAAGGTCTCTGATAGAGAAAGTGAAAAAATAGAGTAAAGAGAGAGAAGAGTTGTGAAAATCGTCCCTTATTTATGTCGGCTGAGAACAAACTTCTGGCTTATTGTTCATTAAATATTAAAAAATATAGCAGTCAAGTCGTCCCTGTTTACTTTGCTTATTTCCTCTAATCAGTTGGCATATTTCATATAGCCAAACTCTCTAAACTTCTTCTAAAATGCAGCAGCAGCAAACTCATGCTGTCTCGCTTACTCACCTAAGATTTTAGTATAAAATGTTCAAATGGATATCTCCTTTATTAATTATCCGATTTTCAAAATATTTAATAAGCTGCTATTGAGTGTTCAGCGCTACGTTTATTATTTATTTGTTTTTCAAAATTTGTGGGCGGGGCAAACATTTGAAATTAACTTGATTTGTTACTAGACATTTATAATAAACATTTTCTAGCCTTAGCTTTTTTAGTCTCCAAGATCTTGGTATTTATATAGACGATGAAAGTGTCAGACAGAGGGACAAATCCCAATCGATACGATTAATACTACTGATCAAAGATATTTATTTTATGGGGCCGAAAGTACATATTTTTGCTCCTTTTATGCATTTCAGCATTTTAATTACTAATAATAGTTTGACAATTATATATATTTCGTTTTCGATTGGATTCGTTTTCTAAAGGTGGCTCAATATAAAAGTAAAGATTGGAACTAATCTGATCACTGATTTTAGTCTTTTCGGATCACAATTTTTAGTTCTTTATGATGCAGTATACATAAATTTCGTTCAAAATTGCAATTATTCCTTTTGAAACTCCTTAGAATTGTAATTTAAGGTTGAAAAATCATTAATTCAACTACTTAAATACTCAAGTCTTTCATTTAAGATCAGAGAATAATCAAATTCAACTTAAATTGAAAACAGAATTTACTAACGAAAATTGTATATTGTAAAATATTTACATTTTTCCATATTTATATATGTGCCTATTCTAAATTTGTGAAACATATGCAAAAATATAAATTTTTAAATAGAAAAGAAGATAAAAAGATCTTAACGAAAAGTTAAACGAAAGTTATATACATAATTGATGCAATAGATTTTCCTTTCTTCATTTGCTGGCCAAAGGACTGTTTCGGAAAATTAACTTTATTTTTCCGACCGCCTCCTACAATTTGATTTTGATTTGTTTGTGGTTGTTGCGATGCTGCTACAGTTCGCATCGAACTTGCAACATGGTTGGCGGCACTGTCGACCTGGTTTGAGCCCGATTGCTCCGAACATCGAACATTTCAAAATTTCAGTCCGCGGAATAGATTCAAAGAGAACGGAACGGCCGCGCGCGTGTTTTGTCGGCGAAAATAAAATACAAAATAATCCAAAAAACCAAAAAGGAGAAAATAAATTAAAAACAAGAAACACAAAAGCAAAAATAAAATAACAAAAAATCGAACAAAATACAAACAGCCGAGAGACAATCGATTTGATGAAAACTAAAATAAAAATAAAAAAAAAAAAATTTAAATAAGAAAGAAGGAAACCAAACCGATCAGAGAGATATTATATAGATTGCAATTACATTTTTGTGCGTGTGGATTTCGTTCGGGTTTGTCGGTTTTCGAATTTCGAACATTTCAACATTTTCAAATGAGCGTGAACTGAATTCAAAATCTATAGTAGAACGACAACAACAAAAACAACAATAACAACTACGACAAGAAGAAACAATACACTGATTGACTCGCTTACCACATTCAATCAGATCGAGAATTATTAAAGGACTTTCGATTTCAAGCGACAAGCGAAATTTGGCACAAGTGACAAAAGTACTGCAAACCTTTCATCTTGTCCAAAAAAAAATAAATAAAAATAAAGAAGAAAAATATACAATTAACATCGATTGAGGGTGCGTGTCGGCTATATAGACACAACGTCTTTATAATTTTCCACATATTATAAACTGTGTGTTTGTGTGCGTGTATATATATATTTATATATATATATATATATATACAGATTCTTATATATATATATCTCTAGGCAAAAGATATATGTTCGTATGAGCCTGAACGCCGCCGCCGTTGAGAAGAAGAGTACGCCGCTCTGTATTTTTTTTTTTTTTTCTTTTATAATTACTTTTGTCTAAAATTAGAAGACGTGTGTGTGTGAGTGTGTGTCAGTGTGTGTGTGTGTATGTGTGTGCGACTGTGTCTGGTATATCGCACATCATCATCGTCATCAGAGACGGAGACGAAGACGGAGACGGCACCCCAAAGTCAGTCAAGCAGCCGCCGCCCGGCTGCGGCGGTGCCCCAGCAGCAACACCAAAAACAACAACAACAACAACAGCAGCAGCAGTATTAGTGAATCAGACTGCGACTATGTCTATATAGACAGACGAGCAACAATCGGAGAGATCGCGTATACGACGACGACAAACATTATCGTATCTCATAGATACCTAGCGAGGATTACAATTACAGCAGCAGCAGCAGCAGCAGCAACAGCAGCAACGAACGACACCCGAGCAACACTTTGCACACGAACAACTGCCGCCAATCGGTTAGAGCCCCGAAGCCGACGTAAACGTAACGAAAGCGCGAAACGCGCGCGCGTGAAAAACCTATAGTGAAAAAACAACACGGCAAAGAAAATAATAAAAAGAAAATAAAAACAAAAAAAAAAAAAAGAATACGCCACGCGACCTTACCCGTTCAAATAAACCAGAGAAGGGGGGGGCGGCCTATGCATAAAGAAGAAAGAAAAGAAAATATAAAACAAATTAAAAGTAAAAAGTCAAGTGAAACGCTAAGAGATTCTAAACGCACATAACTATTTTTTTTTTGTCATTGTATTTAAAACAAAAATTTAGCGAAATGACTCACCAGCAACAGTGCTAGAAATTGTCAAACCATTAAAGAAAAACATTCTACCGCTCTCTTTCTCTATCTCGTTCTCGCTCCCTTTCTCTCGCACACTCTCATTCTCACTGTCTCTCTTAAACTCCCTCTTCTCTCTATCGGATTTCTTAAACGCTCGCCTCAAAATGCTACGAAATTATCGAAAGTATTTACAGGATAAACGAAAATACGACAAGGGCGGCATCAATTTTGATCAGGATTAAAACGAGCAAAATTTACCCCTAGCCCCCGTTCACCCAGCATCAGCAGCAGCAGCAGCAGTAGCAGCACAAGCTGAAGCTGAAGCAGCAGCGGCAAATTTTTTTGGAGCTGCCCATCAGCAATTGTTTGATTAAATATTTTTTGTAAATAAACCCCAAACAAACTACAAAATTTAGAGGACGCCATGTATGCGCAACATGTGCGCAAATGGAGTCTAAAAACAACAAAACAACTAATGCCATTGATATTGCTAATCATTTACGTCAGCAACATGTTGCTAGTGACGACAACAACAACAGTAGTAGCAGCAGCAGCAGCAACAGCAGCAGCAACAGCAACCGCAGAAAGCAGCTATTATATACACCTGCAAAAGGATAATGACAGCATCTTAAGTCGGTTGCTAATGCCTGCCGTCAGCAATAGTCTTAGTAATAATAAATTAATGCCAGCAACATCAACAGTATTCACAGCTGGCAGCAGTAGCAGCAGCAACAGCTTCAGCGACAGCATCAGCAGTGGCAATCAAGCTGTACAACAACAACACCATCACCAGCAGCAGCAGCAGCAGCAAGAGCAACATGTTCCAAATATGCTAATAAATAGTCAAATATATAAATTATTATCAAATGGCAATAGCAGCATCAGCAGTGTCAGCAACAGCATTAATAATAAAATGCGGCGCCACACCCAACAGCAACAGCAGGAGCAAGCCACAACGCACCTGCAACAGCTGCCTAGCTTATTATTGGCTGCAAATCCTGGCCTTAAACTTAAGCAAAGCTATGTCATTGAGTCCTATGAAGTGCCAGATAGTCAGCGAAATCGCAGAGATGGCCAGCATCGCCAGCGTCAACGCCAATGGCTACGTCAACATCAACAGCAGCAGCAGCATCATCATCACCACCAACAACATCGTCAACAACAGCAGCAACAGCGTCGTAAACATCAGCGCAAACATCGCGGTCGGCAAAGAGCTGGCCGCTACTGTTCTGCCCGTGATCCTGCTCAATTGGCCTTTGTTGCTCCCACGGTTTTTCAGGGCATATTCACATCCATGTCAGCCGATCGTCGTGTGAATTTCTCGGCCACCATGAAAGTCCTTAAAATCTACAAACAGCAAAGGGACTTGCAATTACCGCAACTAGTGCGACTACAATTCGCCTTGCGCAATACAAGCGGCGGTGAATGTGATATCTATCGGGAGAAATTAATGCCACGCGGTCTACTTAGATCGGGCAACGATCTAGAACAGGCATCGGATATCTCCTACATGATGTTTGTGCAACAAACCAATCCAGGAAATTTTACCATACTCGGTCAGCCGATACGTGTTACACAATCAGTGATGGATTCGGTGAAAATGGCTGTGAGTGAAAATTATGGTGAGTAGTCGATTGATTTAATAATATTCAACTATTTCATTTGGAATCTAAGAAAATACACACATTAAAGACAATATAATAGATAGATCCATTATACATAATCATTTCAATTGAGGTTTCGAAATATTATGAAATTGCTAGCTTTGAATTTATGTATAATAGTTGATAAATTAAATTCTAGAAGAAATTATGATTATGATTTGATTATTTGCGACGAAGATTTTGGAAAAATATTGGAAAATTATTTGAAAGAAACTGAACTTAACAGACATAGTTCAGATTGCTTATTTAATTGATAGCTATATGGTGGATCACTTTGCTGCGACTCTTACTCTTTTCTCTTTGATGAAGATCTACCTTTTTCTTTATAGTTTAATGAAATTTAACTTTTATTCATATACATGTAGATATATATATATATATATATAAATGTACATATATACCTACTGAATTTTCTTATTTGCCAACTTCACGCTCTGCTAATATTCACCAGACCGAAATAATTTTATGCAATACACACACACACACAACATGTTGCGCCTGCGCTTATGCCCAGCCCCGTCACATCTTGGCCCGTCCCGTTCCGTTCCGTTCCATCCCATGCCATCCTGTCCCAACAGCAACTGCAATTTTTCCTCATGTCTAGGTTAAGTCTTCTTTTGGTTCTTTTTTTTCTCGATCATCATGATCATCATTATCATTATCATGATCATCTTGTTGGGCTCTTCCTCCAACTGAATCTACTGATTCCATTTTCAATTTTAGTTGCCTAGAATTTATTGTTGCAGTTGCAGTTGTTGATGCTGTTGCTAGTTGCACATTTTAATTAAATTCGCATTAATTTTCTGAGCCTGGAAAAACTGAGTTCCCAACTGTTTCCTCTTACCCTTCTTTTTCCTCATGCTTCCTCTTCGGCTTCTTCATATTCTTTACGTTCCTCTGCTATTGCCACTAACCGTCTGCAGCGTCTTCGACCTTTGCGGTTGGCGGACCCAGCCCTAACTTCTCCGACTTTGTCTTCCTCTTTATCTGTTAGTTGCTGTTGCTTTTGTTGTTGTTGTTGTAATTATTCTTGCGTTGCGGTTCATGACGTTTTGCGCCCAGTCCAATGCTCCTCCTTACCCCGCCAACGCTGCCGCTGCCACCACCACCGCCACCACCACCCTTTGCTAGTAGTAGTAGTAGTTGCTTTTCTTTCGTTTATATCGTTGTTGTTGTTGTTTTATTTTCTCAGTTTTTCTTTTATTGTCTTTTGGCTCAGTCGCAATTAGATTTTTAATTCAGTTTTTTTTTTTCTCCCTCTCCCTCTGCCTCTTGCCACCGCCATCCCGCAACGTTATTGTCGTCGTCGTCGTCGTCATGGCTGTCGCACACACCATTTCCAAGTGGCATAGACCAGAGACAGAGCCTCAATTTCATCTTCATTCTCTCACTTGATTCCGGCTTCCAAGTTCCCCGAGTCTCTAAATATTCAGTCTCAACCAGAAATCAGCTGCAATCAGCTGTTCTGCCCTCTCTGTATATATTTACTGTTTATTTACTTTTTTCTTCCTTCTTTAATTTTTTTCTCATTCTTTTCTTTTTTTTTCGCTCATTTTTGTTCTTCTGCATATTATTCTTTTTGTTTGAGACAGCAGCCGGAAAACCAGGGCCGGCTTTAGGGGTTACCACTTCAAATTTGTGATTTATTCAAAGAAAACTCGAATTGAAAATTATGAGTGTCTAGATTAGCTTAAACTAAAGTTCTTTAACTTATAGCTTTTGAGACTCTTTATAAAAAAAATAATTCATTCAATCAGATTTCTAATCTATTTTAATTTTAGACTTGGTAAAAGGTTTTAAACAAAATCTTTGGTTTAAATAGGGTTTTTTTCTTTCAATTGCTTTGTACTGTTCCCATGATCCGCTCCTATACAGGATATTTACTTAACTCTTTTGCTGTTTTCCCAATTGATTTATTTGGTTTTTGTGTTAGTGTTGCCCTTGCAAGCGCAGCAAATGTTTTCTGTGACGATTTTGCAAGAACAAAAAAACATAAAATGAAACTGATTACTAATCAATCCGCCCACCAGATAAGTCATCATCATTATCATCAACATCATTAACGCCATTAACAAAATAAAAGAGAGGGAGAAAAAAAAAAAATAAAACTCCTTTCACTTTGTCAAAATTTTCTTAGACAAAATGAGAATTTGCATATGAATACCTTTTGGGCCAACATTTGTCAGCAAAATGATCATAAAATTGTATCTCTATCTGAAAGCTGAAGATCAATCAAAATCTAAAACTAAATTTCAAAAACCAATTCGGAATCTGACTCAGTTTGGTTTTTCTGCATAAACCTGATTTGATCTGTTCCGATTTGATGAATTGTTTATCATACGCCATGTGTGACGCTTCGCTCTGCTTAAAACTAATTAAAATGCCTTTAAACTTGACAGAATCGGTATGATCATGAATTAACTGGTCAAATTTTAATGGCCAATTTGCACCCACGCCTAACTCTAAACCCCTGCCATCTAACTCATCCCCTTTAATCAATATTTCCCCCCTCTTTCATCTTTCTTTTTCTTTGCAAGTCGAGCCAAAGATGTGACTTGAAATAAATTTATAAAAAAAGGCCATGTGAAAAATAAATAAAAATCTTTATATTTTTTTTTCTTCTATTATAGTTTATTTTGTTGTTATTGGTGTTGCTGCTGCTGCTGCTGCTGCTGCTGGTGTTGTTGGTGAGGTGTTAAGTAAATTAGCTGCTCATAAAACATCATCAGAAGCCAAAACCAGCAGCAGCAACAACTTCATTTGTTAATGCTGGTTGTTTGTTTTGCTTTCTTGGTTAAAAGCGGAGACAAACTGGCATCGACTACAACAAATACGTCACTTAGTTTCGATATGCATACATACAAATGTACATAGACACATATATATATTTATTATATAATAAAATCGACACTTATGTTGCCCCTGCCGATGCACTTCAACATTGAGAATCAATTTGCGGTTTCTCTCTTTTTTTTTTTTTTTTTTTTTGTTGTTGTTTTGTCACATTGCCAAAGCCATGAGAAAAGCTATATATATATATATATATATATATCTATATACATGTAAACATTTCCATGGAAGTAGGAAAAATGTCATTAAGGGCAAGTAGATCTTGACAAAAAAAAATTTGAAAATATATATTGAAAATGTCTTTAATATACGAAAAAAAAAAAGTGACGTACAATAGAAGAAAAATTTTACCAAGCAACTTCCTTATTAAAGGCATAATCATTTATATATATATATATATATTTACTTGGTATTTTTATTTATAATTCGAAAATGAGAGCAGACTTAATACTTAGGGCTTACATATAATATCTGTGTCTTATTTAGCGAAGAGAGAAAACTCTTAGTATATGGATTTTAGCTTCAAAAGAGAATGTAGAGAGAATAACCCTGGCTAATGTTAGGCACTTGATCTGATTCTATGTATTATTATTATTATTATTTTTGTTGTTGTTGTTGTTTAGTTTTACCACTGAGGAAAACTTACACCTTATATCGGATATAATAGATGTGATACCTTGACTATGGTATTACATTACATACTCTAGCTGCTGCTGCTGCTGCTGCTGCTGGCACTTCCTCTTCATTTAGATCAGCTTCTGGTTTATCTCTGGTTGTGGCTGATTTCTACTCTAATTGCACTTGTTGTTGACGTCTCTTTATATGTATATATACACATATATATATATATATAAATGTATGTGTATATATAAATATATGTGTATGGTTATGTAGATGGGATTACACAATGTTCAAATGGCCAAACCGGAAAATGCTTGACAACAGCAATAACTAGAAGAGCACCATCACCAACACCACTAACAACAACAACAAAAGCAACAATTATAACAACAACAGCAACATCAGCAACAGTTTTGCATATTTAGGTCAACGCCTACGAAACGGAAAAAGAGGAGACAGAAAACTTACTCAACGGCACCCGCACAATTCATCATCTCTTTTTGGGGTGTCGTCTACCTGGTCATAAGATTTTTTTTAGTAGGAGGCGTCACGCCCAGCGACGATGGCGACGATTTTCTTGTTGTTGTTCTTGTTGTTGCTGCTGTTAGTTTTTTTTTTTTTTTGGTTTTTTTGGGTTGGTAATTAAGTATGAATGGCGGCGCTAGAACCAAAGCAAAGCAAACTAAACTAAAACTAAAACCAAATCTTGGGTACCTAACTAAAGGGGGTTGCCTTCCTTTTCTACATATGCTCCTCACAACCAAGCTATACTACACTGTCTCTCTCTCTCTCACTCTATCGTTTTCTTTTTAAAATTTCTGTCTCTTTTACTCACTACTTTTATGTAGGGGCCCCTTTGGGGTCTTCTTATTTTTTGCCTGGCGGGCTGTTTGGCATGCGGGAAATAGAAAATTATAACGAAATGAAATGAAATTTTCAAATGGCAGGCCATGTTGCTGCTTTACCTCTGCCTCGACGCGTTTATGAGTTTTTATGCTATTTCTGGCCCCGCCGACAGCAGCCACAGTCACAACAACAACAGCAGCAACAACAGCAGCACCAGCAACTAAAACAACAGCAACAACAAACAGCTGAAAGTCATTTCATTTTTAAGTCTATAGAAAATGTCTTGCCAAATGCTTGTTAGCCCTGCCGCTTTTTGCTTTAGCCTGCAATTCGCATTGAGTATGAAAATCACCTAAGTGGCGCTAATGGTGCCAAATCTTCTTCTTTATATTGATGGGTTCCGGCCTCAAACCCATCGTTTTTGCCTCAAGTCTTCGCCCCTTCTTCACTATCATTCCTTCTCTCTTTTCCCCCTTCTCTCATATTAAAGTCTGAATCAATGAAGCTTCTCTGTTTTCAAAATTCAAGTGGCCACTCGATCTCAATGGGCCAACACTCAACGCATCTTCGGAACTGAAACTAAATATCTATAGGTCGACAAATAGGAAACGAGGAAGGAAGAGTATGGGGGGTGTATAGCAGTCTTGGGTATGGAGTATGCGGATTACTGCTATTTGGGGTGGTGGTGGTGGTGGGTAAAGCACCGTTCAAGCGGATGTGACATAATCTGCTTGCCATATGCACTCACTCTCCAAATGAAATAATGCATATAACGCATGGCATTCATAGTTTTCTTTATTATTATTTTTTTTTTTTAAGAAAAATCTAGATTCACATAGATTTATGTCGGCGATATCAAAGACATTCAAACTTAAATGCCCCACAGGTGGCGCTTCCATAACAACAACAACAACAGCAACAACAACAAACTATATTGTAAATTGAATATGCAAATTAAGTTAAATATTATATAGAGCAAGACAACTTTGAGATACCCTTTCTTCTATGAGTTTTCTTTTAGGAAATAATGAAAAATATATATAGAACCTTATTTTTTTGTATAGAAGATGTTTCTTTTGACAATTTATATATATATCTATATATATTTAAATATTGAAACAAATTTTCTTAAGGATTGGGAATAAATGCAAAAAATATATTTTTATATATTGATTATTCATAAAGAAATGTTTGGAAAAATTCAATTTATAAACCAAATCGACTGGGCATATCCTTCAGCATTATCCCAACAGATTGACAAATTTAATGTACTCGTTTGCTAGACCAACAATGTTTAAAGGGTATAATATATATATATATATAATATATCTGTATACATATATATATATATATATTTATGTAAAGTTAAACGGAGCCTCAATTAGCCAGTGGAACTAAAAAAAAAATTTTGCGTTAATTTTCGCGGCACTTGCGGCACATTCCAAAAAAAATAACACAAAACACCAAAAAAAAAAAAAAGGAAACATCTAAAAAAAAAAATCAAAGTCCGAAAAACTGATGATAAATGATAAGAGGTGAGAGAGATAGAGATATACATATATATATATATATATATATATATATATTTGGATGCCACTAATTGTTGTTGTTGGCTGGGGATTAATTAATTTTGCCTGCCCGCATAATCGCATGGCCCAAAGCCACTTGGTGCTCCAAAAAAAGAGGGGAAAAAAAAAAGATAAAATGGAAGGCTTCAACAGTTGCTCGAGCCACGCGGCCAAGATTAATGAATGGCCAAAAATAAAACGAAACTAAACTAAACGAAACGAAATGAAACGCAACGCAACGCATTGAAACTTATTGAAAATTGATTGATATTTGAAAAATCATTTGGCAACTCATTATTATTAGTTACTTAGTTATTAGTTATATAGTTTCCCATGGAACATTTTCACAGTTAATGGATGAGCACGAGCTCGGCCCCTCAATCTGGTCAATTCCTTTTTTTTTTTTTTTTGTGTTTTAGCTGAAAGTCTTCAATTTGCATTGGCGGCTTTCGCGCTTTGAACTCTCTGGCTAAGCAAAAGTAGTTTCTCTCTCTCTCTCTCTCTCTCTCCTCTATTTTTCTGTTTTCTGCTTAGCAATTATGATCTATTTTGGCATTGAAACTAGGCTAACAGCAATCGAGAAGTTGGTTGGCCTTTCCCTACCACTACACCTACTGTTACCACTCCTTTTATTTCCCTTTCTTTAACTACCTCTCTCTCTCTCTCTTTGCTCACCTCTCTCTTTATTGCTCTTTCTTTAGGAAGGAGACAGAAGCAGGAGCATCTTGTGGCTATCTTAATTACGCATTAATTACATCAAACATTAATAATTCCCATTCCCTACACATGCCACTGAATATTACAGCCGCTGCTGCTGCTGCTGCCACTGCCACTGCCACAGTCACAGCCATAGCAACTGCCTGGCTGTGGCTCATCTATCTTTTTCAGTGGCAAAGAGGGGCAACACCTTCTCGATCTTGCAACTCCTTCTTTTCCTGTTGCTCCTGCTTCTCCTGTTCCTCCTTCTTTGAAATTGCAAGCCATCGTCAAGTGTCTGGTTTGTTCTGTTCTGTTCAGTTCGGTTAAATTCTGTTCTTTTCTTTTCTGTTCAGTTCGGTTTAGTTCTTTTCTGGGATCCCTGGCATAATGAAAAATTTGCCTTTGATATCGTTCCCTCGTTTGGAGTTGGTCTCCTCCTTCCTCTTTTGTTGCATTCTTTATCTTTAGCTGCTGTATGCCTGCCTCCTGCTGTTTTGGGCTTGTATTTTCTTTTAAGTCGACGATTTAGTCAATTTCTTAGATAAAGTTGTTGCTAGGTTTTAACATTTGATTTGTCAAACTTATCGTTGAAATACAATAAACAAAAAAATATTTCAAGATAAGATATTTATAGTATATATATATACATATATATATATTTCTGATCAAAAAAAACAATTGCAACATGTTATGTTAGATAGGGTAAAAAGATTCACAACAAAATTTTGTATACCTGCTGCTACATTGGATTTTCGTTTTCCTCTCATGTCTCTCACATCAAGTGTCAAATTTGCGCCCTTGGCTAATCTGTTGGCCTTCTTTCTATTGCTGTGGCAAAAGTCACTGTGTCAGAGTTGACAGGTAAGAAGACATATGTTTGTCCTGATGCCGGAAATTCCCTGTGTTGTCCTTATGATGAATTTCATCAGTTGTCACTTGGCGTGAGACCTGGGCGGGATTTTCCCGCAATGCTTAGCCAAGGGAAATTCCACATACACACACACACACACACAAACATACATCAATATATACTCACAGGCAATGGAAACGTAAAATGCAACATTTGCCTCTTTTGGCCAAAAAACAAAATGATATAAAATATGTATTATTATAAAACTGCCGCCTGTTTTGGGCTAAATTGCATCCAATCATATAAAGTTTGGCATCTAACTATCTGTCTCTTTCGCATGCTCTCACTCTCTCTCTCTCTCTCTCTCTCTCTCTGTCTTTCTTTTACCGGCCGGCAAGATGACCATGTGCCGAAAAGAGTCAATGCCATTTAAATATTATTTGAGACACATTTTGTATACTCTATAAAACAATCAATAAAAATCAAATCAAGAATAAATCAACAATTCAAACAATATATTCTTATTTTAATAGCTTATCAATAGTATTTACTACTATATATAATCTGAAGAATACTTAATTAACAACAGACTGACAATATCATTTAAACATTTAACTTTTACATCATTGTCATTGCATTTTGAAAGGAATGATTTATTAACTGAATTCAAGAAAATTGATAAACAAAAACTACTTATGTATGCATATACTTTTTCCTTATATATATATATATATATATATATATATGTAAAAACAGATTTAATTTGTATTTTTATTTATATTTTTATATATTACAATTTTTTTGTGGAAAATTTGTTTAATACTTTTTATTGTTCTCTCAAATGATTCTTTAGTTAATATACCCAAGATTTAACTTATGTTTTAGTTTTATTTTTTTTTTTCTTTTGCGCAAGTGTATTATTGCATATGAAAAAAAGAATTTATATCGAAAAAATAAAAAAAAAAAAAACTTGCCCGCTGGCTGCCGCCTGGTCAAGGCGCGCGCTTGGCCACTGGCCACAATTTTAGCTCTGAGGCGCGTGTTTAACTCTTTTTTTGGTTCCCAAGCTTTGTTTGTCCACATACACAGATGCACACACACACACACACACACACACACACACACACACACACACTTGTACAGACGCATACATGTTACTTAGACTCATTGGAGTTGCATTTTTAGCAGCATTTTTGTGAGGCATTTTATTCGTCGCCGCTGGCAACAAATTTGCTCTGGCAACCAACCGACAACTGCTGTTTTGTTGTTGTTGTCGTTGTTGGCTACTTCACCTTGTACCCCAAATGCAACAAAAACAACAAGAACAAGAACAACATCAGCACAAGCAGCAGCAGCAGCAGCAGCAACAAAAAGCTATTTAAATGGTATTTAAATGTGTCTAAATGAAATTTCTGTTTGCCCACACTTAACCGACATTTGTTAAATAGTTGCGAGATATAATTGAAATTAAATTTTAATTTATTTTTTGTAGTTTTTTTGTTTTCTTGTTAAATGTATAATTTTTATTCGATGGAATGTGAAGCATCAACTGTTGCACACCCACAACAACAACAGTAATAGCAACAACATGTTGCTCCTTCTCAAATATTTTCACACACAAAATTATTTCAACTTGCCACCAGCAACAACAACAACAACAACAACTTGCTGCTGCATGCCACACACAGCAGCAACAGCAACAGCAAAAAAAAAAAAAAAAACAAAAACAAAAAACAAACAAACGGCAACTGTTTTTGCTGCTGCAGCAACAAAGAAGGCAAAACCTGGCCCACCACCAATTGCAATAGCAGCAACACATGCTGCTGCTGCTGCTGCTGATGCTGCTACTACTTGACCAGGCCTAGACCAAAGCGATCGCATAAAGCATATACAAAAAAGAAAAAAAAAAACAGCACAACACACACACACAAATACACAATAACAACAACAACATCAAATGCGCAAAAAGACCACAAGAAGTCATAGCAAGTCGAAAAAGTCATTATATAGCCACGACGCCAACAGCAGCGCTAACGTCAACTGAGACTTTGGCTTTGGCTGCGACACATTTGCTTAAATAGCAACAACAGCAACATCAACAGCGGCAACTGTTGCTAGTGCTGGTGCTAGTGCTAGTGCTGCTGCAGTGCCCATTTTTTTATTGGAAAATGTAAGACAGATGAAGGGGGGAGTAGCTGTGGAGTTGGTCTTGGATTTCCAGTTTTCGGTTCCCACAATGCAAAATTAGGTATGAAGCGTCGTCCCCCATGACGTAATTAGCATAGAGCAGTTCATAGTCGTCGTCGTCGTCGCGTCGTCGCTGGTTGTTGTTGCTGCTGCTGTTGTTGTTGTTGCTGTTGCTGTTGTTATTGTCGGGAACCCATAAAGCGAATTTACCGCACAGCAAGCCAGACGCACTCTTAAGGGGGGGCCCGTTGGGGAGGTGATGGTGCGGCAATGTTGTTGGTGGTAGGTATACAGGGGGGGAGGATACAGGGTTAGTTGTAGTCAGGTGAACCATTGCCATTGCTGCTCATGTGTGTGGCGTGCGAAAGCGCAGCTGGTGGACAACCAAGAGGACATTGGCCATAACTCATATACGTTTGCTGTTTGTTGCTGCTGCTGCTGCTGTTGCTGTTGCTTGCAATTGTCGTGGCATCGCCAAGTTGCAGTCGGCAAAAAGAAACATTCATCGCTGCGTGGCAGAGTCAGAAATAAAAACATTTCGTTTAACGATCTTTATCGATGCGATTATTGATTGTGTTGCTGTTGGCCCAGCAATGTTGCTATTGGGTACGTATTCAACCATTAGCAACAAGTTGCCATTGATTTTATTATTATGATTCACTCTTTAAAACAAAAAGAACTTTACAAATTTTCTAAATTCCAAATTGAAATTAATGGCAGATTGGAAAAAATTAATTCCTCAAGAAATCTTATTTGTCATAACATTTATATAAGTAGAAAAACAAACGATAGCTTATCAGGTCAATGAAAGTTAATGTCTAGAATTTATTTTTTTTTTCCAAGAAAAATGTGATCATTGATGAACAATTCTCAATGAATTTTCTTTTCTTTTTTGTTTTATTTTTTTTTTGTGCATTTCAATGTTGTTAGTTTAAAGATAAGCAGTGATTAATGGTCTAAATAGTTGATAATTGATAAAACGATTTATAGATTAGAAAGTCTGTACGCTTTCGGCTAGGTCAAATCAAACGTTTTAAATTATTTAATCAATTGAAATGTGAACCATTTTGCACGTATCATGGATGGATATGTTGGACAAGGTTTGGTTTTTTTTTATGCTTCTTCTTTCCTTTCCTTTCCATTTATTTTATTCTGCACTCGATCTTTCGTTGTTGCTTTTGGTTTCTTCTTTTCGTATAGTAGTGAAAATTCTTAACATATTTTGGGCTGACAGCAGGCAAAGCAATTCTGGCTTTAGATGCTGCCTCTTAGTTGTTGTTGTTATTGTTGTTGTTGCTGCTTTTGCTCCTGCCAACCATTTATTACGTAATTATTTTGCCAAGGCAGGCAGCAGTCAGGCAACATTATTGCCCTGGGCACGTGTTGCCAACTGACTGAGTGGCAGGCAGCAGGGCCCAACAATTGGCAATCGGTGGTTAATCGGGTATAACAAGGGGCCAGGCGGGAAGGAGGGTAAGGAAAAAAAAAAAAAAAAAAACGGCAACCGGCGAACAGCAAGCAACAACAAGCAGGCAAATAGCACCTGTTTCAGCTATTCAGGCTATAATTTCCAGAACGGCAGCAGCACACAGGCAACATCAATTCAATTTGCATGCTTAAGTTAAACTTCATTATCATTATGATCATCGGTCATTGTTTGATGGGGCTTGGGCCAGTTAAACACTTACTTTTTAATGGCATTTCGGTTAACTGTTTTTCATAGATCATAAACGCGGCAAACAGTGCGTATGAGCAATATAAGTATTTATAACTATAAATGTCTAGTTGAGACTCTGCATAGTTAACGTTAACTCTGATTCATTAAAATTGATAAAAAAAAAACAAACTAAAATAATAAGTTCTGGTTAATGATTAATGATAACGCATCTTGAAAACTCATTTCTTTTACAATTCAACTTTGTCAACAATTTTCTTTAACAATTTTTCCTCATTACCCTTACCTAATGCATTTATAATGCTTAAGTTTTCCTTCTTTTTTTTTCTCTCCTTGGTTTTTTTTTTTTTTTTTTTTTTTTTTGGCGCCCCGCCTAAACAATTGATGATGGGCGATTCCCACGCTGCGGTTAGAAATAAATTTACTAACAAAAAACAAAAATTATAGGCATTGCTTTGTACATTTTAATGATGCCAAAAAAAAAAAAAGAGAGAGAGAAAAAAAAAAAAAGAAAAACTTTAAAGCAGCCGCATTTTAAGTCATTTTCTATGCTCTTGTTATTGTTGTTTTCTTTTTTGGGCAAGTCTATGACAGATATTGTTGCTGTTGTTGTTATTGTTGTTGTTATTGTTGTTGTTATTGTTGTTGTTGTTGGTATATCTGGGGGCCATTGGCTCGCTCGTCCGTCCGACTTTTTTTTTTTTTTTTTTTTTTTTTGTTTTTGGGGCCTGACATGTTTGCAAATGAGCAAAAAGCAGCAATAACAAAATGAAATTTAAGTGTGGGTGCTGCTAGATTGCCAGATATCGTTGAGACTCCTCGCACATCCCACTGTTATTGTGTGTGTGTGTGTCTCTCTTTGCGTGTGTTCATATTATGTTAACAATATCTTATCATCGCGATAAGCTGTATTACCCATTACCTAGAAATCAAGTGCGAACTTTACGCCGATGACGTAGTTAAATGTTCGTTTAACGTAGAGTAAGGTGCTGCTGCGTATACGTAATATTTATGACCTAACAAACAGTTAAACCGGCTGCTACTAGAATTGAATGAATTTCTTTACTTTTTTTTTTTCTCCACTAAAACTTGGGTATTCGAATTATGCCAAATCATGTATTTACCATATACACACACACACATACGTATAAGATAAACCAAAGTCAGTTACAATTCTCAAGAATTTATGTACTACATTTTAATATAAGTTATTATGTTGCATATTTCGTATATATATATGCAATGATTCATTTCTTTGAACAACATCAAAATGGAATATAGAAAACCTAACAGAACCTACATCAATATGAATACTATATACCAAGTTTAAAACAGTCACAGTCTTATCAAATATATATATATATATATATATGCAGTTATAATTTATAATAAAAATTATTATTGTAGGAACATTGATTCATCATTATTAACAAGCAAAAATTAAGTGCCAACAATCTAATCAAAACAAAATAATTATAAACTAGAAGAATGGGCTATATCGGATACCTTTGCAAACTATCTTTTTCAATTACATATAAATTACCAGAATCATAAAAAAGTAAATAGAAATAATCATGTCCGTGGCTCCAAGAAAAAATTGATGATTCCGAGATATACAATGCCTGTAGCAAAATGAAGCCTAGGTGCAAAATCGGAGGAGATTGCATTGATCCGGATAGACGGAAATGTGGACATACAGACAGGGCTAAATGAACTCAGCTCATCGTGCTGATCAAGAATATATATGCTTTCTTTTATGCGTTGCAAACTTCTGAACAAAGGTATAAAAAAAAAGACTTTTTTTGCGTAGGCAAACTCAAAACATTTAATATTATTAAGAAACTTTTTGAGGGGAAATACCTTTAAATTGAATGAAATTTTCATATAAATAGTTTAAATATTTGTTGTTGTTGTTTTTTTTTTTTTTTTGGAATTTCTGAGAAAGTTTCTTGGGGAAAAGGAAACAATTCTAATAGATATATTTATAAAAATAGGCTTTGTTAATTTGAGTTGTATGATTTCTTTCATTCTTAAATATTTATAGACGTTTGTTTTCACAAAGTGCAGAAACTAAAAATTTCGTGTTTATAGTGTGCAATTTTTGGAATTCTTAGAAAAACAGTACGCAGTTTAGTTATACGTTCCCCCTCCCTTTTCTCGTTTTTATTTGTTATTTACTTATTGAGAAAATTGAATACTTGAATATTTTATGGTTTATATAGTTTCTGTTATATATATTTCCAATCAAACGATAAAACTACTGTAAATTTACTACCGGGTTAACCACCAGCAACTAGGCTGGCAAAGAGAAGCTCCACTTACAATAACGTTGTCGTTGTTATTGATGTTGATGTTGCTGGTGTTGGTGTTGCTGTTGGTGTTGGTACTGGTGCTGCTGTTGATGCTGCCTGCCTGCCTGCCTGCCTGCCTGCAACGCATCTTTATTTAGACACAAAAATGTTGCTTGTTGGTTTGTTTTCGCGCATTTTCACCAAATGCGCCGCAAACAGCTAGCCCGTTTCACATTATTATGCAAAGAGGGTTGCACTATTTACCCAAAAATGGCCATAGCTAATGATGATGATTGCCCAGACGAGGCTAGAGTTAGTAGAGTTTTAGTTGTTGTTGTTGTTGTTGTAGCAACTTTTGCTAGATACTTTTGGTCAAGTGGCACCAGCAACAACTTGTTGCTACTATTGCTGATAGTTTATATATATAAAGTATCTATATATATATTTATATGTATGTCATTGGCAATTAGTTATTGTTAAATGTTTGATTTTGACTTCCTAGTAAATATAAAATGATGAAATATTTATATGAAAATCTTTCATGTTTTATGAAATTTATAGTCATGTTATATTTATATATACAAGTGACTTTGACAAGGCGACGACAAACGACAAGAAATAGAGAAGAGATTCTCCCCTCAAGGAAAAGTGAAACTAATTAGAGCTGCAACGGCTGAGCAACATGTATAACAACAACAACAACAACAACAGCAGCAACAGTAGCAGCAACATTTACAACAACAGCAACAGAAATGGGAATAGCAACAGCCTGGCGCCATTTTGCTTAAGAGAGATCAAAGGGCCTACTGGGCGCCCTCGATTGCCAAACCGAAAAAAAACGAAGGAAAATTATAGTTTTTTTTCTTTCTATATAAGTTTTCTTATATATATAAGTATATATATATAAATTTTTTTTTTTTTTTTTTGCATATCAATCAGTTGAGTGGCTGCTGTTGCTATTACTGGGGGGTAGTATGGAAGTGGGTGAATCACAGGTGTTGAAAACGAACTGAGCAGACAGCAACACCTCACACCATTTGAGGTGTCCCATGTTGTTATCAAAATCAGAAAGATCTCTCTCTGTGATATAAAAGCAATTAGCAACCCAGCTGGCTTTTTTCCATAGAATTTTGTCAAGCTGTGACTTTGATCTGCGGAAATGTTTTGGGGCAGCAACAGAACAGCAACAGTTTTTTAAGTTTTGATTTGAAAATGCAGGCGCAGGGGCAACACCCCAAAAAAAAAAAAAAAAAAAAAAAAAAAACACACTGGGAATAACCGCACGTACAACAACAGCAACACTAAAGTCTGCCTTTTCTTCAGTATTTTTCACTTTTTTCTCTCTCCGTCTCCGTCTCTCTCTCTCTCTCTCTCTCTCTCTCGTATTCTTTTTTTTTTTTGCTTATTTATAGTTCTACAATTTTTATGCTCCATTTCAATGGCCCCAAACTGTAGACAGAAGTCGCCCCTTTGAAGATTTTCTAGAGCCTACCCCGTCCAACCCTGCCATGCTTCCCCCTCTGTTAACCTAACCACTTAATTGCACTTTTCGCAGCAGCATAAAATATATATTTATGCTCTCTTATATATATATATGTGTTTGTGTGCATTTCTGTGTATGTGTGTGTACTTATAGATAGACCAAAAAAAAAAAAAAACTATATCAAATTGATTTCAATGGCTGCTGCTGGGTTCCGACTCGGCCCCGACAATGAAGCGCCATTGAAGCGCAACCAAATTAATCTTTCAACGACAATTACAATTAATTATAAAACGCCCCCGTCCTTGCCTTCATCTCCACCACCACCACCTCCACCTTCGGTTTCGGCTTTTGCCTTTGCCACCGCCTCCGGGCCAGTCAATCGCCTTCAGCAATCGGCTCACTCGCAGGGGTTCATGTGCAACCACAAAAAGACTCTTTAGAATTTCCAAAAACACACAAAAAAGAATTTAATGAGTATATGTTTGTGAGCGAAATAGATAGACCAAAAGAAAGAGAGAGGGAAAGAGAGAGTAAGTAGTATCGACAGCTGGTGGGCCATGATTTCGGGTCTCCATGTTTGAAAACTCAAATAGAATTTTCCAATAATCCAGATACTCTTACTATGTTTTAAAATTGCTTTAGTTTTAAGGATTACAAAAACGTTAAAAATTATAGAAAATTAGTAATGAGTTAAGTAATCGAATATATATATATAGAATAAGGCTATATAAAGTTTAAATTTAATGACAAAGCAAATTTAGATAGAGCTATAAACATTTTTTGATATAGTTTAAAAGTCTTTTGCCAATTGACTGATAAGATTTTATTAAGAAAAATAAAAAAAATTACACAATATAAACTATAATTTTTTATGTTTGTTTAATAAATTACATGAGATTTAGTTAAAATCATTTGATTACTGTTAAAAGAAAAGTTCTTTCCTTTCAATTACATGTTTTTAACTTGTTTATTACATTGTTGTTATTTATGCTTAAAAAATAATTTCTCATTGGCATTTAACTTAAGATTTAAGCAAAATTTCATCATCATCATCATCAAATTGTTATATCTTCTCATTCAAAATAAGACATATACTGTTGAGTATGTAAACATTGTCAGTGAATGGTTTAGTTTGGCCAGGTTAGGATAGCATATTGGTTTGTATCAGATTTGTTATGCTATTTCAATTTTCATCTTTCTCAGGTCCCGTAAAAACTGAAATGTTCCATAGTATATGTACCTACAATTGGTACATGTAAAAAGCAATTTTCTATATTCAGGCCTATCCATCGATCTGTCTATCAGTCTTTTTAGCGCTCGCCTAATTACAAAAAGATGAAAGCGCTGCTTGTGGGCCGGCCCCGTTCGACACTATACCTTACCGCAATCCAATACACTAACCCCATCCCCATTCCCCCCAATATCTTGGCTCTTTTGCTCTGTCTGGGCCACCCACCCAAACACAACACACAACACAATACAACAAAAAAAAAAAAGAAGACGCAAAGAAAAAACACCTTCAGCCTGTTTGTTGTTGCTGTTGCCTGGTGCTGCTCTTGTTGTTGTTGTTGTTGTTGTTTAACGGCAGCTACTTAATTTCGTATTAATAAACATCACAAATGTTGTAATAGTTTGCCCACTTTTATTTATTTATTTTGCTCAAGGGGAGCCGCTGCTACAGCTGCCTCTGCCACTGCCGCCGCCCTACAACAAACATTCTGATATATATATATATATATATATTTTTTGGACTTTTGATTTCTTATTGATGGCCAAACGATTTCTTTTCGCAATTTTCAACTTTTTTTTTGTTTCCTACACCCACACACACTTATAAGAATGTATATGTATTTGTGTATTGAAATTGATTGAACAAACAACAAACTATTCATTCACTCTTTATAAGTTGTTTAAATTTAGTTAGTTGCTGTTTTTGTTGTGCAATTTTGGGTGTGGTATCCAAAAAAAAAAAAAAAAAAAATCAAAAATCAAATAGAAAACCTTTTTGGGGTTGCATTTAGTGAGGCGTAACTGTTTCAGATTTGCCCATACATAACTGTAAATTTGACTCAATTTTCCCCCAATTCTTGTTCATGTGGTAGGAGAAGCTTTATATCACATTCTCAACACATCGTTAAATATGCTATTGGAATTACTCAATAATCCTAAATAAATCTATTGAAATGAGAAATATCTAAAAACTAAGAAACTATTACTATGGTGACCCCGATGTCTAATGTAATAATATTCGATTAATATGATTGCATAAGTGCTATAGATGAATTTATATATAAGATTTGTAAACTTTCTTTAGTTTTAGTGTGGTAAAGCATTTTTAAGCTAGGAAACCCCTATAATATAAAAATGGGACTGAGGATTCCCCCTTATGCAATTATGAATAAAAATATTGTTTATCGTTTTGTTTTATATTGCCACGATTCGGTAATTGCTGATATGATAAGAAAATTTTGACAACTCATTGATAAGCGACTATTGCCCCAAGAAAATAAGTATTGAGAGTATATTAGTTTAGTCTAGAACTTTGCAATAACGACCATGACCAGCTTGACAAACGGAAATCCCATATCCCATTGCTATGGTATTGAAAAAATTCTAAATAATCATTTATTTATATATATATGTATATAATCTAATGGGCAACCCCAAGCAAACTGTAAGGGCTTATCAACTTCGACTGTGCAGAAACTTCTGGCTAACTGAACTTTTTTTTTTTTTTATATGTCAATCGTATCGGAACTAGTGGCGCCGCGATAATGGGGTATCAGAGAGAGTAATTTGATTTAGTATTTCAAAAATAGAAATATTGATAAAGCATACTCGTATTCATATATATTTGATCTAAAAATATATATTTCTTAATTTTTTTCCATCGTCATGTGCAATTTTCTTGATAAATTTTTAGTGTGTCATTTCCCAGAATCATACAGAATAGAAGAGTGAAATGAAACTGTGGGCGGGCCATGATGATGGTGATGATGGGTAAAAGAGAAGTGTTAGGTCATTGCATCATTCTAGGCAAGTTAATGGGGCGTATGATTAATTTTTGTATTTTTCGTTCAACCAAATTTGAAATAACAAAAAAAAAAAAAAAAAAAAAAGTGCAACCAAAAGAGAAGTTCCCACATGTTGCTGTTGTTATTGTTATTGTTAGTGTGTTGGCTTTTCTCTTCTTTAGACATTTTCACATTTTCCACTTGGTTGTTGCAGTAGTTGTTGTTGTTGCTATTGCTGCTGCTGCTGCTGTTGTTGTTGCAAGTTGCCCACTTTTGGACATTTAAGCCGCTTTTGGCATGCGTACAACCAACTTCAAAAGCCGCCAACTTGGCTTAGCTCAGCTGATTTATGTCTGAACAACTTGAGCTACACTTGTGTGTGTGTGTGTGTGTGTGTGTAGGCGCATTTTCATGTAATCTTAGCGGGTAATCCAAGTGGCCAAAAGCGTGAGAATTTTGTTTAGCTTAAGGTTTACTTTACTTTTGTCTGCAGACCGACAACAACAACGACGACGACGACGACTTCCGTATCATTTAAGTTCAATCAGAGCAACATGAACCAAATTTAACCAGGTGCTGCCTGGTTGGCAACCAGCTGCCTGCTTGCTAACAGCCTGCCTGCCCAGTGGGTGTGAACAGTTATTTTTTAGCTGAAGGTCATAACAGCTGCTGTTGCTGCTGTTGCTGCTGCTGGTGCCGCTGTTCCCTCTGCTGCACTCGCTTTCTTATTTTGAAAAGATTTTTCTCACGCTGATAAACGAAAAGAAACCAACAAAAATGTGAAAAACTTCAGTTTGTCGGCTGTTGAAAAAGGATTCTTTATGCTAGTCCGACAAATGTCAGTCAGTCAGTCAGTCGCAAATCCCTACTGAACGTGTCTAAGATAAGCTCATCATCGTCATCAGATGGCAAACAATATCAGGAGCGGAATCATTCAAATAGAGAAACAAAATTCCAAACTTACAATTTAAAGTATATTCAAGTATAATCGTTTGCTCAGAAACTATTGGATGCAAAAATGAGGTTACTTCATATATATCCTTTAAAGAGAGTCCTTTGAGGAAAACATGCTGATTGATTTGAATTTAATAGCCCTATTCACAATCTCCTGTAGATAAGTTTATCCGCTCCTGGGCAGTAAATGAAAGACAACTTTTTCTCACTCTTTGGCCACGCTCTCTCTCACTCTCTCCCTCTCTGTCTCTCTTTATCTGTCTATCTCTTTCTCAGCGGTCGTTTGTTGTAATGTGCTCATTTTCCTTTTGCGTCATTTTGTTTCGCTAGAAAATTGGGTTAAGTTTGGTCAAAAGATTTTGCTCTAGATTAGGCAGAATGTTGAAGAAGAGCTGCCTGTTATGGTTATGATAGTTAAATGGATATATATATATATATATAGATATATATAAATCTATATAAATAAATACAATATTCAACTTAAATCTAAACTAAACTAAACTGAAAAGAAAAAAAAAAACAAACGTCAACCTTGATGGTGATGCTATTTTTAGCAAAAGAAAAAAGAAAAGAAAAAAAGGGCGCGTCCAGATCCAACAATGATAACCAACGCAGACGCTGAGGAAGGCGAAGAATACTGATTCAGATTGAGAGTCGCTTAGTCATTCCACTTGTTAGGCTCACCCACGTATATGTATATGTATGTATGTATGTAACCAAACGATTCAACTCAAAGAAGACCACGACTTGGTCTCACTCTCCTTTGCAGTCTCAGTTCAGTCTGGGGCTGGGCCCAGGGCCTGGAAAAATAATGTCGTCAAGAAATTGATCGATTTAAAAAGAATTAAGATCATCGCTCGTTCGTCCATGGCCTGACTCACTGACTTAGTGAACGACTAAAGATGTTGCTGCTGGTTATACTCCTCCTTGAATTGAACTTCTCCTTCTTCTTTTCTCTTTTTTTTTTTTTTTTTGCCATCTCTTCGAGTGCAACTTAATTATGGTTTGTTTGCTTTTTGCATTTCTGTCCGACTGTCCGACTCCCTGTCTGTCTGTCTGTCTCTGCCTGACTGTCTGTCTTATTGTCTGGCCTGGGCTGTCTGGGAGGTGCGCTTTGTCATTGCCAAACAATTGCAACTTGGAGTCGTCGTCGTCCATGTCGCCCTGATGGCTATCAGCAATCAGGCGCTTTGTAACCCAACAACAACAACAACAACAACAAAACGAAACTGATGATGAGCAGCAGCATCTGCAATACCAACAACAACAACAACAACCGAAAAACTAAACACACGAACAACAACAACAAAAATGAAGCGAATTCAAAAAAAGAAAAAAAAAAACAAAAACTTTATTCAATCCTTTCATTTATTGGTAAACCAATTTAAATCATATAAATCGTATCTTATGAATCTAAACAAATAAATGTTTATATTTTAATTGTTTTTTTGATTTCAATTGGTTTCCGTTCTATAGCAAAATAGTAACTGTATATCTCTTCTATATGTGCTCGATAAATTACTTCTATATATAGAGAAATCTTTAGCTGTATCTTATCTTGTTGATATATCAATATCATTAACCTATATTCTGCTGACTTTTAGTTGCTTTTGCATAGATATTTTTTTAAAACTTTGTTAAAACAATTTTTGCTACAAATGATCTGATTCCATAGACTAAAGTTTTATACATATTTCATGTATAATGTACAGATTAAAACATATTTATTAGAACGTAAACACCATGTATATATATACATATATATATACATATATGTATATATACCAAATTATACAAAAAAATTCTTTTACAGTTGCATTTTCATGTGGCATTAATCAAACAAAGTCTGAAAACGTTTTTACTTGACTTTGAGATGATAAGCGGCGACAGATATTAACAGAAACTCTGAAAGAACGTACATAGATAGAGGGGTAAGAGAAGGAAAATGTGCTTGTGTGTGTGTGTGTGTGTAAAGTGAGAGGGGTTCGGGGTTAGAGAAGCGTTTAATCTTGGCCTTGGGCAAAAATCTCAAATGCCCGCCCACATTGCCTGCTGCTGCATTTCATAAATTTCACACGCTGTCGCCAAGGGGCAAACACAAAGCAAAGCAAAGCAAAACAAATGAATATGTGTGAGTATCATATGAGTTTATATGAGTGTATTCATTTGTCTTGCTATATACATGAGAAGATCTATGACGTTTTTTAAGCCATAGGGCTGGAAAGTTAAGTATTTTCAAAATAATAATCTCTAAATTAATTAGCTAAAGTAAATATCAAAAATCAGTATTAAAAATTTTATATTAATAATTATGCAAAATTCTTTTCCAATTATTAATTTCAATGTATAACAAAATGTTGCTTTAATGTTATAATATAATATATCGAATTAAGTGGAAACCAACCCTGGTTGGGATTCATTTTAACGAAACTTAAAGACAAACACCAGCACTTTTTCATCTTTTCCATCCTTTACTATTTCTCACTCTCTCCCTCTCTCTTTCTCTCTCTCTCTCTCTTACTTGCTTAGTCTCTCTGTTTTGCTCTTATCAAACACTATCACTGCCGCATTGTTTGAATTCACACGCCCCCAACAAAACAACAACAACAACAAACATTAACAGCGGCAACAACAACAACCGAAACAGTAACCGAAACAAAATATCTTTATAGCTAGAAAATTTTATTTTGTCATAACACGCTAAATGCCTAAGAAATATTATATTATATATATATAGACAAATTTACATAAAATGACACCAAATATTTGGCTAACATTTTGACAGTTTTCGTGAAAAAAAAAAAACATGGCAAGAAGCTGGTAAAGGGAAGGCAAATGCTTAAGTTGAACCACCGCCCCCTCAAACAACAACAATAACAAGATTTTGTTTTATAAAAGAAATAGAGAATCACGCACAGTAGCATTATCAGTGTGGATGATACGTCATCATGTTGCTTTTGAGTGTTACTGGTGTCACATCACGTGCATCGTCAGCAGTAGCAGTAGCTAGCAGCATCATCATCATCATCATTGTCAGTATCTATGGAAAGTTTGTGAAATGCAGGAAAATTTTATCACAAATCTGTTTGCAGTAGAAAATTGTAAATCAATTTGTTCGTTCGTTCGTTTTTTTTTTTTTTTTTGCTTGTGGGTTTTTCTTTGTTTGCTGACCTGCTCCTGTTGCTGACGTCACAAACTTGAAACGAAAGTTCTGTATTAAATGAAAACGCATTTGCAAGTATTCTATATTAGGGCCAACAAAATGTCAAAACTTATCAAAGAAATTCACAAATCTTTTCACATTTTTTTTTACAATATCTACAAAATGATAAAGTAAATAATTATAGTAAGTATTAATAATTAATATTTAAAAAGATACGCAGACAATTTCTTTTTTTCTTTGCATGTCAGAAATACTTAAAACATTTTTTAACGATTGATAAAAATAAACAAATAGAAAATTTGACAGTGACAACAGGTGGAAAACGTTTTCACTAGGTAAAACATTTAAAATATCAGACCACTAAATACTATATAGAATATCTTTATATATATATATACATACACATATTCTCTAAGGAGAAGCCAATTAACATTAGCTAAAGCATATATGTATATATATATATATCTACTTATCGATTCAAAATCCTAAAATCTTGAACCATTCCAATATTTACTTAAATGATTCAAATAAAAATATTGTATATTTTTATTCTCTATGCTATAAACCAATTTAAAAAAACGGTTTCAATAGAAAACGCATAAAAATAATTTCATAAATACTTATATACAAAATGTTAACAGACAGAAAAACGTATATATATATGTATGTTTTATATATTCTTAATTTGCAATAGAAAAGATTAACTAGAATAAACTAGTATTTGAATACGTCATAGAAAAGTTGGAACATTTAATCGTAATATAAAAGAGAATTTCATATAATGGGTTATAAAATAAAACTGTAGGCTTAGAAAATAAGAATAATTAAGCTAGCTTTGTTTTACATTTTAGTCAATATTTTGCTCTCTTTCTTTTCTCTATTTTTTATAGTTTCATATTATTCTATTCTTTTTGTTTATTTGACTTTTTTAGTTTCTACAAATGAATCATAATTAAGAACTAAACATAATGATTTTAATTATCTGTTGCCCAGCTGCCAGAGTTTTTGCTTTTTTTTTTTTTTTTTTTTCTCTTTTTCTTGCTGCTTTCTATCACATTGATAAGCCACCTGTCTTGGCTTTAGGGTATTAGTCAGAGAAGAACGTGAGAAATTAAGGTTCGACTGATAAGAGAGACAGAAAGAAAAGCTAGCTAATTTGCATGCTAAAACATGATGTGCTATGCATTTGCTAACAATGGAAAGGGGGGAAAAAGATTTATATAAATATATATATATATATATATACTTCTCATTTTGGGGTAACAGCTGTTGGTTGGAGATTCGTTTTTTATTTTTTTTTTTGTTTTTTGCAAAATCTGTTCACAGAATGGGCTGAGCAGAGGCAACAAAATAGAGCGACGATGATGTCGGGCAGCAGCAGCAGCAACGGCGGCAGCAAACAAAGAAAAGCAAACCAAATAAACAAAACAAATAATGCTGTGAAAAGGGGGAAAAGGGGAGGGGGAAATACAGGATAGGGGAGGGCTATAAAAGAGGCAAACGACGGCAGCCATCGAAAAAATTGCTTGGCATTTAGAGGCAGAGGCAAACAAGCAAGCTGCATGTGGATCCTCACCTCGTCTTACCACACCGCACCACACCTTACTTCACCTTACCTCACACTCACTTGACTTAAATTAAACGAGGCACAGTCAGTGGTTAAATAAATGTACATATATATACCTATATATATATATACATATATGCTATATATCTATATAGACAACATGAAGTTCAAAGCAAAAAATTAAGAAAAGTTCGATTTGAATTTTCGCTGCTGTTGCTGCTGCTGCCAGGCAAAAGGAAAACGTCTTCCCTTCAAAGCAACATCTTCTTATTGCGTATACGCAGTGTGTGTGCAAAAAAAAAAAAAAAAAAAAGAAAAAAATTAAAACAAGAAACGAAATGAAACGTAAAGGAGAAATAGAAAAGCAAATGAATAGGCAAGAAGGAGGGAAAACAAGCAAACAAACATGGAGAAAAGCTAAATCAACAGCAACATCAGGCCAAATGGCGACAGTTCTTGTTGTTGTTGTTGTTATTATTGTTGTTATTGTTGCTGCTAATGTTGTTGTTGCCTTCTTGTTTCTAGTTTCTGTTTTCTTATTTTTATTAGTTCTGCTGGCGTCGAGACATTTTCATTGCGAACATTTTGGCCACACGTGCCAGCCATCCATCCTATTCCCATCCATCTGCCAGGTCCACAGCATCTCAGACGACTCTACTAGAGCAAAAATTTGCCTGCCTGCCTGCCTGCCTGCCTGCCTGACTGCCCCAACTGTCCCGCCTATCTGTCTGTCTCTCTGTCTATCTGTCCATACGTCTGTCCCGACAGTCTGTCTCTTTAGAGATTTCTTTTTTAACTTTCCGGTTTATGTGTTTTTCTTTTTTGGGCCTTTAGAACAACATCATTTGATTTGGTTTGCTTTGCTTTACTTTTCTTTTCTTGTTTGATTCTCTGTTGACTGATTTGCTATTTGATTTTTTGCCCCAACTTGCAGGCTAAAATCAGAAAAAGAAATAACATCAAATTCAAATGGTAATCGTTAAATGAAAACAAATCCATATTTATGTATTATTAAATATAACTTAATTAAAGTTGTAAATTCTCTTTCCAAAGAATGAAATCAATTAATGTCAAATTAATGAAATTGTGACTCTTATACCTATACTTTGTTATATTGTTATAATGATTGACAATTGTTTTTACAACAAATAGATTTCAAATGACAAATCAAAACCTGAGGGATTCGTTTTTATTGATATGTTATCTATCTAACAGTAGTTGGAACAATATACAGTACAATGAACTGTTTCTGATCTAAGACAACAATTTCATATTTATATATATATATATAGACATATAAGTTGGTATCCCTTCTCGGAAATATAGTATAGTCAAGTATAATGATATCGTATGACAATTGTCAAGATGTTTATTATCGTTTATCTCTTACAATCCTCTATACAATTGAGTATGCAAATATTATGATAACTAAGTTAATGGCAGGCGATAACAAGTAGAAGTGTGTCGTCTTCAAAACATATTCTGACAGATATAGATAATACCAATACAAATGCATATATGTATATATATATATATATATATCCCTTTATGGTTGACAATAAATCACTTTAACTCAAATCTATTTACAAGCCTCAAGAGAGAGGGAAATGAAAATGAAATGACACAAGACCCATAAAAAATGAATCAAAATATATAATCAAATAAATAACACGACAAGCCAAGAATATATACTACCATATACATATGTATAGATATATATATATATATATGTACATATATGTATATACCCATACATATATTCCAAAAAAGAAATTTTAAAATTCTTTTTCCGCTGAATGTGGGTCATCGGCGACACGACACTGCCAAAATAAATTGTCTGTTCTACGATGAAAATTTCATTTTTCCTTTTTGTTGGAATAGCACAGAGGGCGGGGGTTACCACAAAAACCAAAAACAACAAGAAGAGCAATTTTTCTTATTGCACATTTGCACAAGCCGTTAAGGAAAACCCCAAATGAGAGAAAGAGAGAGAGAGAGAGAAGAAAAAAAAAATCAAATTTATACAATGCAAAAAAAAAAAAAAAAACAAAAGATAATGAATATGTAAATTGTTCGATTAAGTTAGATTGTTTTTAATGAATGAATGAATGAATCTCCGGTTTCGTGTTCCCAAGGGCTTATATTTGGTCGACAGATGGCGCCAGTCGGCATGTCGGTTGCAATTTTTAGCTTATTAATTCAATTCGTAATACACATACATACATATATATCCACCACCTCACCACCGATCTGATGCAAAAACCACATGTTGGCGCCCATAACCGCACAGTATTTTTCACATTTTTGTTTCCTCTCACTCACTCTTGATGGATTTGCATGAATCATTTACAGGCAGCGGCGTCACGCTCGAAAAGAAAAGCGCTTTAAGCAAGTCAAACAAAACAGAGAAAAAAAAAAACACACACACTCTCACACACAAAAATCATATTGAAAAAATATGAAAAGTTATTTTCATGTCTCTGGCTGTCGTCGTCGTCGTCGCTGTCGTTGACGCTGTCGTCTTCTTTGTCGTTGTTGTAGTTGTAGTTATAGTTGTAGTTGTCCCCTCTTATTGGTCTCAAAACAGGGCGACAGTTTTCCTGCGTTTGCTTTGGCATCACTTTTGCTTCCTCTCGCATTTTCGCTTTACTTTTGGTTGACGTTGTTGTTGTTGCTTTTACCCAGACTTTTCCGGAAGCGCGGCGCGACAAAAACAGCTGCGACGGCAGCAGAAGCATCAGCAGCAGCAGCAACATTGGCAACTTTTGACGTCAGGGCAACTGCTGCCACTATCCCATTTACCCTCCATTGCCCCTATTCCCCAAAATAACAAGTGTTGACGCACATATAACCCAAAATGGCGTTTAGTACTTAAAACAGAGGCCAATGATCCTTGGGGTGAAAAATAACTAGGGAAATGCGACGAAAAACATGATCCATTTCTTATATGTTTTCTTTTCAACAAAACGGAAATACAAAATTTGCATATACATAAGTATATATATATAGATATATATATAGATATGTATATATACTTGTATTAATCCAATTAAGATGAGCTAAATTATGTCAGTTTACGAATTTCTTAAAATTTTAATTGAAAAGCATTTTTATAAGAATTTTATTTTATATAAATGTTTAATAGAAACAAAAGTTTCTTTTTTATATTATTTTGAAATCTTTTTTTAAACTATTTACATAATTTATATATTTTTTAAAGTTAAAATTCGAATATGCAAAAATAAGTTTCATTACAGTGTCAGTTGCCACAAATTGATGACTCAAATCTAATCTAATTGAAATCAAAACTAAATGTGTCATCTATGTGAAATTTATTAGCTAATTCTCATTCATGGTAATTCCGTTTAATTATTTAATTTTCGATTTAAAGAGCTTCCTGATTGTATGGATGAAATCATTAAAAAACAAATAATTCAAAACAGTCAGTGAGACATTTCGAGGAACTCTTGAGCCAGTTGGCCACCCACTTGGCCAACTTCTTATCCTTATAACAATGTGTATTGTCATGAGAAGACACTTTAAGTGCCAAATACCCCGCACCCCTTTTAAAAATTAAAAAAAAAAAAAAAAACCCCAATGATCCATGATCCATATATACACACATTAATGAAATTCCATGCAAACAATACAAGAAAAGGAAAGAAAAGAGACCAATGGCCCAAAAACGCTTTGAAAATCACAATGTTTTCTTCATACTCAGTTCTTTATTATTTATTATTATTTTTTTTTATTTTTTTGTTAAGCGCATAATTAAGTCATAATAATAATAATGAAATGATATGCCAAATAATAAAAATGTTCATCTTATTATTATGCCTTGAATTTCTTTGAAATGAAACTTGAAAAGGCTACGACCGATCGCCCAAAAACTCACAAGACATAAAGGGAAGGTGGTATTGTAGATGGTTACAGGGGTATGCGTATAGATGAGGGGGGGGGACCATATGGGGGAGATGGAGGAAGGGGCGTTTTGGGTGTATGTGGAGGCATGACAATTGTCAACTTCAACTTGTTTGCGTGCTGCCTTCAATACTTAATCGCCTTCTCTTGCGACTTCTGTGAGTTGCCGATTTTTGGTTTTTTGCTTGCCTTTTTGTTGCTAATGTTGTTGTTGTTGTTGTTTTTGGGAGCGTGAGAAAGTCGCCCGAACATAGCAGACAACACAATTAAAATGATGCTTTATGGGCAAGAATATTTTTTATTTTTTATATATATAGAATATATAGATGATATATATATATATGTATATTATACATATAGATAGATCTAGATATATATATATATAGAAAGAAAAAAAAATCAAAAATGGGTTATATCAAGGTATACTATATAGCTGTGTATCTGTTTCGTCTGGCCACGCGAAAGATCTATAAATCAAATAATCGCAGACTCCTCTGCTCTGACTTATAAATAGACAAAAGGCATGAGAATTTCTCTGGAAAAAAAAAGGAATTTGATTACATAATCAGAAATTTCCTTTTAAACGTTTCGAAATAGTTTTGTTGATCGCATTAACGATTTGTGATCATGTTCAAATCGATTGCTGATCAGTTGATCGATTGATGAATCACAAGAAATAAAACAAAAAAAAAAAGGTAACAAAACAAAATCAAAATCAGAATCAAGCAAAATCACACGCAATTGTCAATGGGCATGTGATGTGAGAGAGACACGTGATATGTTGAGGCTAATTTTAAGCATTAAGTGGGGGAGTGGCAAATTGGCAAAAGAGTATATATGAGAGAGATGGATGACACAGTAAGATAGAGACAGAGGACAACACACACACACACACATACACGGAGACAGATAAAGAGAGAAATATATAGAGAGCTGTTTCATTGCCAACAAATTGACGAGGTGATGGTATTGATGATGACTCAGATCACATACGTTGGCTCTAGTGTGTGTGTGTGTGTGTGTGTGTGTGTGTGCGTGTCTGCAAAGGAGACTTTTTGGCAAAAAAAATATATATATATATTTTTTTTATATATACATATAAGATGTGAAGTGATTAATGTGAGTGCAAATTGGCTTTTCTTTTGAGGATACAAGACTAAAAATATATATATATAGGTTCTCGCACCTACAAAAATATCTATTGATAAAGATTACAAAACATCATGAGATAATAACACACACTTACACTGCAAAAAATAAATTGGCAAAAGTCTCTCCTAGTAACAAGATTGTTATAAACTGTCATTTGAATGCCAAAATATTAACATTCCAAATATATAAAATTGCCATATAACAAGATTTCTGTCGGAGACAATATATAGAAATTATTAATTTCTCTTAATATCTTGGCTATAAGAATAGATTGACCATTAATCAATTGAGAATCATTAGCTGTTTGTTACTATAGATTTCAGTATTATGATTTTATGTTAATAAGAAATTTTCAAATATTTAGTAAAATTATAAACATATTTCTGAATTTTAAAACAACATCATTTAAAGATATATAATCGTATAAAAATATCTAACATAAATTTTAATATATTTTTAATATAGTATCAGGTTACTTTTACTAAACATGGATTAAGTATATGTATATATATACTAATTATAAACAGTTTCCTTTAATGATGTCTTATTCAGAATGGATAATAAATTATCGATAATTATAGAATGTTTGGCATCACTTAACAACCCAATGAATGTCGAAATTAACTCAATTGCCAACAGACGCTAAGATCATAAAACAAATTTTCCTATCATATTTTCCTCTTTATATATTTTCTCAACATACATTCTAAATGGAATCTCAATTAGTTTTTTTTTTTTTTTTGTTAGTATTTTGTTTATAACAAAGGAAAAAAAAAATAAGAAACAAAAAACAACAAAGAAGCAAATACATTAATGGCTCTACAAATATATATATTGGAGCAAGATCAAGCAGATTATGTCGAAATATTTGGCATTTTTCGCCATCTAACCATTCTCCATCATCATCATTATCCTCATTTTTTTTTTTTAATTAAATTTGTTTCTCACAGTATTTCCTAATATCTGATTCTTATATTCCACAGCACAGAACGCATCGATTATATCGATAACGACAAAAACTCCAAGTAATACAACAACCATTGATAATGGTCAGGAGTTGAGAATTATATGTAAAGTGTCGGGTCAGCCGCCGCCAAAGGTAACCTGGTTCAAGGATGATAAATCTATAAATCGCAAACGCCATGTATATCAATTCAAGCATCACAAGTAAGTAAATAAAGATACATAGATAGATACAAAATATAATAATTTATTTGTTTTTCTTTTCCTTTTTTTTTTTATTTGTAGAAGACGTTCCGAGCTAATTGTGCGCTCCTTCAATAGTTCCTCCGATGCGGGCAAATATGAGTGCCGGGCTAAGAATAAAGCCAGCAAAATCATTGACAAGCGTCGCATCATGATCAATGCCCGACCAGGTGAGTGGGTTAAATGGGGTTAGTTGGTTGGGCCTTGAGATCGTTGAATTTCGTCACTTTGTTTGATGTAGTCATCATGATTTAGATTGCGGACCTCCGTGAATATATTGAAAATATATGCTCCAATTCATTTACAATTTATGTAGTCCCAAAGTATAAAAAACAAAACCATGTTGTTGATATTTCTCAACACATACAAGAAAGCATATCCGACTATATTATAATTATAATTAAATATAAATTATTAATCAACAGAGATGAGCTGAATATATATAAATATATATACATATATGTACGTCCGTCTGTCTAAATTAAAGCACATTATTCTCTTGCCATATTTAAGAATTATATAATACAGTTGATATACATAGTTCCGAACAATCCGTTGTATATATATAATTTTAGAACTTATAACTGGGAATCTGTGTATACAATTTTCGGCAGCCTTTTACTTTTTTTATTCTTTATATTATTATAAAATTAATGTTTATGTTTTTCCTTTCTCTCTCTCTCTCTCTCTCTCTGCATCTTTTTCTGTCTGGATGTTTTTCAATTTTCACAGTTGCCACGAGGCCGGACTTGGATTCGGCAAAACCCTGCAACACTGTCATATCCGATTATTGTTTTCATGGTGGCACCTGTATGTTGATACCAAGTCTGAATGAATTAGTTTGCATGTAAGTATTCAAAACTGAAAAACAATATCAATCCATAAATATTAAGTGTAAGCGAAATTAGTTTAAGAAACAATGTTTAATGGGAAATTTTACTACGTTTAAAATCCTTTTCCTTCTATCCTATAAAATCTATTCAAGAATGCCAAAATCTGAGTTGGATTGCAAATCTCTTTTAATAGATTTTATTTTAAGAAAAATTTAAAAATAAGAGTTGAACCAAAGGGTTCCAAAAGTGTTGCCATCTGTTATAGGATTATTAACAGTTATTAAGCTTTTTATACCTTTGAAAAAAAGGTATATTAATTTTGATCAGAAGTTTGCAACGCATAAAAGGAAGCATCTCCGACTATATAAAGTATATATATTCTTGATCAACACGATGAGCTGAGTTGATATAGCCATGTCCGTCTGTCCGTCTGTCTGTCTGGATCAACGCAATCTCCTCCAAGACCCCTAAAGCTACAGAGCTAAAATTTTGCACCTAGGCTTGTTTTTGCTGCAGGCATTGTATATCTCGGAATCATTTCGGATCGGATGACTATATCATATAGCTCCCATAGGAACGATCGGTCGTGAATATGCTTTAACCTTAATAACTTTGTTGTTTTCCAACGAAATATTACGAAAGTCGGTATTTGTGAGTTTTATATACATTTTAACATATCCACCAAGTTTTATCTAAATCGGTTGACTATATCATATAGCTCCCATAGGAACGATCGGTCATTTCGATCAATAACTTGGTTGTTTTAAAAGCGATTATTACAAAATTTGGTATTTGTAAGTTTTATATACTTTTTAACATATCCACCAAGTTTTATCAGAATCGGTTCACTATATCCTATAGCTCCCATAAGAACAATCGGACCAAAAAAAATTTTTGTATCAAAAAGTTTGCAAAGGTATTCAAACTTCGGCATGGCCGAAGATAGCCCATCCTTCTAGTTTTTTTTTTCTTTTATTTCCCTTGTAAAAGTAGAATTTTCTTTTTAGGATACTTTTAGTTGTATCTTTTTAAAAATCACTGAGTCTGGCGACTTGTTTACGATCGTCTGCAAGTTGATTCCTTAATCTTAAACTCAAGTGGTTTGCAGTGATAAACCTTATATCTCTATCTCTCTTTCTCACTCTCTCTCTCTCTCTCTCTCTCTCCCCGGTCTCTGTCACTATGTGTCTAGTGACAGCTGATAAAGTCTATGAAAAATCTGAAACTAAAAGTATCATTTTGTTATACTTGAATTTTGGCATCACATTACACACACACACACACGCACACACATTGATCTGTATTTGAGCATATTGAGGAGGATCTTGATCTCCCTCCCTCTCTCTCTCTCTCTCTCTCTTTAACATGATGCCTCTCTTTTTAGCCCAAAACTCCACGCACAGCCCCTCAACCACACAGACAGAGAGACATAGACAGACAGATAGGCAGAGGGACAGACTGAGTGAATGCAATGTGAATATTGTCTGTCAGCACCTACAGTTGGATAAACCATATGTGGGTGAGGGAGCGGCTGTGGAGATAGAGAGGGAGTCAAGAGTGTGTGTATATGTATATACATATATGTGTGTGTGTGTGTGCGTGTATAAGTAAATTAAAAACCCAATCCATTTCCATGCCACAAGCAACCAAAAATGAAAAGCGCATCGTCTCGCACACACAAGAAAAAGAGAGAGAGAGAGAGAGAGAAAGAGAGAGAGAGAGAAAGAGAGAGGGAGCTCTTAATCTTTTCCTTTTTGACTCTGATCTAAAATGATAGACCAAAGGGTGAATTGGGGGTATTTTGCGGAAGGTAGTGAAAGAGGATGCGAATACGGGAGGCGGGTATAAGGAGTATTAATTTTCATTTCTTGTACTTGCAGTAAACCGATTTTGTCTGGTTATTTTTTTTTTTGGCCGAAACACTTTGTTGTTGCGAGTATATTTTGTATTCTGTTTATATTAATATATAGATATATGTATATAGCACACAGATCCGAGTAGTCGTCGGTCAAGCAAAAATGCTGCAACGCAGTTCATGGCCATCAAATTGATTGTACTTAAAAGTGCCGAAAGTACTCAATTGAATATGTACTTTATATACTATACATACATACTTACTTACCTATATGCTAGAATACTTTCTTTTTTTTTTTTTTATAAATATACACACATATACATAAATTGTATGTGTGTGTTGTTGTTTTTTATATACATATTTTAACTTATGCCATCCTTTCTCTTATTGTTTTTTTTTTTGCAGTTGCCCGGATAATTTCTTTGGTAAACAGTGCGAGAACAGCGTTCCAGATAGTAGGTACAGCAAAAATAATAAAGCCGAATGTGGCGAATATGGAGGTATTACCTGCTAAAATAGGCACTTCTATAGCATCGATTGTTTTAGATCGACAAAGACGACACAAAACTGACAGAAACAAACAACAAACAAACACACATACACACATATACAGAAAAAGAAAAAGAGAAGAATAATGAAACAAGAAAAAAAAAAAGAAAAATATTAAGAAATTATCCCTTACTCCTATCCCTACACCCTCCACCCACTTACACACGCATACAAAGAAACACTTTCCTGTACATGAAAGTTTCCATTAACGGAAGAAAAGTAAAAGTGAAATAAACCAAATATAGTTTAAATTAAAATCAGCTAAACACACACACTCAGAGACATGCACACACACATACCAGACACACCCACATACATACACACACACACACACAGAAAGTACAAATACAGTATATAGCCCATAATGCCAACCAAAATTGTACCAAAAGTACATATACAACTATTATCACAAAACGCTCAAATGAATCCTACAACTCCCCAAATTTTTCATAAAACAAAACAAGAAGAAAAAAAAAAAAGAGTTTTATTAGAAAACACATTCCAAAAATGAAACAAAGTAAAGTCTAAAAACTAACAAAACAAACATAAAAAAAAAAAAACAAAATGCTAAAGAACGATAATTTTTTTTTTTTTTAAAGTTAAATATATTAAACATAAATGCGAAATGAAAATATTAAAACATAAACAAAAAAAATAAAAAAAAAAAAAAGGGTGCTATAGAAGGTTTATTTTATCAAACACACACATAAACAAAATATAAATAAAACAAAAAATGCTTAGTTATTTTTCTTAGGAATTTGTTTCGAAATAAAAAAAAAACAAAAAATATATATATATATAAAAAAAAAAAAGAAAGAAAAGTAATAAGAAAATCAAAAACAAAACTAAAAATTATGTTAAAAACAAATTTGATATGCAAAAATATAAAAAACAAAACAAAATGATTAAGCAGACTCCGACTCAGACTCCTACTCAGACATCACATATATACTCCTACCAAAAAAAAAAAAAAAAAAAAAAAAAAAAAATTAAAGTTGAAAAGAAAATACTGAGAAAACTTGTCGAATTGGCTTAGCCTTTCATTCACATTATTATATATATATATATATATACATATATATATATGTATATGTATTACGAGATATAACCATTAATTAAAACAGAGGCTCTCTTAAGTTAGATACAATCATACAAAACATTAAACGACACCTGGCAACCCTAGCTGCGACTCCATACGCCAAACCCAATCCTACTTTAATTTACAGAATATTCAAGTCGATGACCTTTCTCAAGAACTCTGTTAAAGAATTTACCTTTTATTTTCCATTCGATCTACTAAACTAATAGAAAATTTATTCAATTCAATATATATTTTCATTGATTGGTTCTATATAGTCTTGATTATTCTGTAATTTGATATTCCATACGATAATGAAATACCAAGCCAACAACAAACACTTTTCAAAGTACAGTCACGTCACAGAACTGAATCATTTTCTGTAAATAAGACAGAAATTGGACAGGATTTTGTTTTGTTTTCAATTTATATAAATACATATATGTATATATGCATATATATATATATATATACATATATATTATCATAAATAAATCTATATTTTTTTTTTTGTAGTTGCAAAGTAACCTCATTTACAATAATAATAATAACAACATTATTAACACTTTGGCTGTAGATTTTGACAAAAAAAAAAAAACAACAAAAATAAAAAACCAACAACAACAACAATTCAATCAATCAAACCAACAACAACAACAATTTCATACATTTTTTGCTCCTTGCTCCTATTTTTTCACATAGTTCTGGTGATTGTTTTTCCTATATTTTGACTAATCTTTCAAGTTTTCCACACCATTTTTAGTTTTTTCTTATATTTTTTTATATCCTCAATAATTTGTTTGGGTTATATTTATTTTATTTCTTCTTCTTCCTTAAATTGCACGCCAAAAAAAAATAAAAAATTAAAGGAAAAAGAAAGTTTTCACCACTTCCTCTTGTGCATGGAAAACTTTTGTTTAATTTTTTTTAGTTCCTTTTAATTATTTAAAAATCTTGTTGCGCTTCCCTTTTGGAAAATGGTAGTTAGAGCAGCTCAAATGTTACAAAAACAACAAACAAAAACAAAAAAAAAAACAAAAAAACAAGAAAAACAAAAAAATTGATTAATTTTTTTATTTTTTATGATTTAATCTCTTCACAGATATTTTGTTGCAATCTACGGCCAAATACATACCTTAAATAATGATTATTAATATAGTTAGAAAACAAACAAAAACAAAAAAAAAAAATAAAATTAAAATAAAAAAACAACTACATACTCCTAATGCACAATCCACAATGTCCAACAATTGTAATTTTTTCGGAATGATAAAAAACTTTTATTAAATTGTTGAAAACACATACAAAAAAAAAAAAAAAAAACAACAAAAAAAATCTTAAACGAAAACAAAAATAATTTTTAACCGATTTGCTTTGCAACTACAAAAAAAAAAAAAAACATTGTGGGAAATGAACTTCGGTACACCGAAGTTTATATACCCTTGCAGTAAAAATGAAACCAATTTTGGTTAAAGATATATCTCAATTTAAATATATATGATAAATCTAATCACAAACACAATCTGATTTAAAAGGAACTGACTTTCTCAGAAGTTTTTAAAGTTTTCGTGTATGTTTGATCAGATGGGATTGTATATATATATATATATATAAATATATATGCATATATATATATATACAAAAATACTAAAAATCTCTAGTATATAAGTAGATGGACATATATAAACAGGAGTTTTAAAATTGAGAATTTCCAGAGATTCTGTGTTTGCGTTATTTGACTAATAGAAGGTACTCATAACATTCGGTTCAATTTCTCAGCCGATCCGAATATATATATACATATATATGCGTATGCAACTCAAGACTATGGTGGTCCGATTTGAATAAATATCACAAATATATATACATATATCATGTATAAAATTATAGAAAGAGCTTACCTATATCGACCAACTCTACGAGGGTATTACAATTATGTTGTAATCGAAATTAGTTCCGATTTTGTTTTAACATTAAAAGTGAAACGAAATTGAATTGACCTTTGACCGATTGACCTTGTTGCGATTTTGTTGTTGTACTATATAGACCCTATCAACAAAACAAGAAAAAAATACACAAAAACAAACCTTAGAGAAAGAGAAGAGAACAAAAGTTTGTAATAAAAAAAGGATTAAAAACTTAAAAAAAAAAAAGAAAAGATTTTGTAAATATTTCGTTAAAAAGCAAAAAGAAAAAAAATATTAAACTAACTACTAAGTTTTTATGTACATTTCAAATCGTAAGAGTACTCCCCTTGCCCTCTCCACTCCCCTCTCCTACCCTTTTTAACCATAATTTATTTTGTATTTAATAATGATTTATTAAATTAATTAATAATTAAACATCATTAATTTTTAAACTACTTCGAAATACTATATAAATATATATATATAAATATAAAAATTTTATTATTAATTTTGTCCTCAGTTTACTTAATTTTTTTTTTTTTTTTTTTTTTTTGTCTATGTAAAATTTAGTGTTAAACAAAATTCTGTTTGTAATGGAAATTATTTTTAATGATTTATCTTTATGGAAAACTTTTTTTTTATTATTATTAAGTGGAAAAAAACACACACACACACATACATTTTTTAAACTATAAATAATTTAATTTAATTTAATTATCGAAAAAGATTTATACCAAAAATACCATGTAAAGTTCTTAATTATAATTTAAACAAAAACACAACTACAACATCAACACACACACACACACAAACATAAACACAAAAAAGCATAAGAAAAAGAAAATTTCATTAAAAATTTACAAAAAATACTTCACCCATTTTACAAATCGATTTGCTTTTTTTTTTATTTAATTCTTTTTTTTTAGCTAAAACAAATAAATTAAAAAAAAAAAACTTAAAAGCAATAAAATAAGATCAAATCTGCTGTTGGTTTTCTTTTTTCCCCGCTTCTTATTTCCCCTTTTTCTGAAATTTCTTTTATTCCACAAAAATGTGGAAACGAATTTAAAATAAATAAAATAAAAGGCAACAGAAGCTCAGCCCAGGTGACGGCAGATGATATATTAGCAGTAATTATGTTCAATTATATTCAATTTGATCGATACACTTGACAATTATTTATTGCTGGCTTCAAATTTAATTTTGTTGGTTGTTCCTTTTGTCTCTATTAACAGGTACCAACTATCACATCAATCATTGGGCAACGGCAATGACATGAGGATCCTTTGATGATGTCGCCACTTTATCTTTTTCAATCGAGAATGCTAATTCACCAAATGCTGAATTAAGTTTGTTTTGCATATTGAAATAGTAAAATGGAAAATGGATCTCATGCTTAGTTTTAGTTTAGATCACGCCGAAATACAATAAAATAAAGCGATTTGTTGCAAACAATGCTGAAAGTGTTTAAATCGGGGGTCTCCCAAAATATCTAGAACTGTTACTTATACAGATAATTTTAAAAAAATACACAAGGATGGCGCCACTGGCGCCACTTAAAACCCAGTATTTTTCTCAACCGCTATTTGAGTAAAAGCAATAATTGAGTAGATTTGAAACGCGTTTATTTTGCATGGCGAATGACTTTAAATCTTTTTGTTTAAGAATATGAGTATGAGTATCGTCTATCGCCTGAGAAAATTAATGAATTGTGAATGTAATTAAAAAGGTATTTTTTCTGATCGAAATATATTGCATAAGTCCTGCGGAAAGTCCATTTTTTAGAGGTTTCAGAGCACATAAGAGATTCTGAGGACATTGAGTATTGAATTTCGCAACATTTATGCACAAGTATGAAATAAAATATATTTTTTATGGTAAAACCAGTATTCAGTAAGGCATTGTTTAAGTATTTTCAAAGACAATATTTGAGTAAAATAAGCTTTCGAAATAGGGCAACTTGATTAAAATTCAATTTAAAAATTCAGGTGACGTTAGACTTAAGCTTATATTTTTTGTAAATAAAACAGCGCTTGCCTTTGTTAATTAAAATAATAATAAACGAGCTTAATTAGTACATTAAATAAACTACAGAATCAATAATTGTAATTAAAAAAAATAATATTTTATATATTACATACATTAAACAGCTAACATATGTATATATACATAAAAGTCTTACATTCTTAGATGACCCCTATTTTTTAAGAAAGATATCATCAAGGACATCCTAGCAAACCATGCGCTTTCGTCCTGCGGCAGGATATGCGAGAGTTATAGCTTAAAAACTAAATAAGGATCAACTTCTTGAAGCTATAACTCTGCAGGACGATGATCGATTTTCACAGGACATGACTTTTTGGATTATCCAGAAGCAGGACTATCGATCTGCATTCAAACTTTTTGAGGATCTTGTAAAAAATATCCCTGCATTTTTTGTAAGGGGGTTAGCCATCAAAATTGGCCAAAAATCAGAGAAGTCCTTGTAACTCGGCCAATTTAAGGACTAATAGGATGTCCTTTGGCCAGAAATTAGTCCCTGTTGTTTAACGTTAGATGACATTTAAAGGTCCTTGAAAATCCTTTCAACAGCCGAGAAAACAGTTCTTTTCTCTCTAGAGAAAGTTGCTTCTATCTCGAGAATCCTTTGAAGGATCAGGACGATATATAAGTCAAAAAAATCTTACAGACAAGGACTATCATCTGGCCAAAGGACATTTCGATAGTCCTGCAGGAAGCCGAGATATCGGCGATTTTATATTTTTCTATAAGTTTTCCACCATTTTTGAAGTCGCTGTGAAATTTTTTGGGGTATACTTTTAGGGTGCAGCTAGAACTGCATAAAAAAATACAAGTGCTGGATTCTTAGATGACCCCCATTTTTTATGATGCCAATCGATAGAGATCGTCAAGGACATTCTAGCAAACAATGTCCTTTCGTCCTGCGGCAGGATATGCGATAGTTATAGCTAAAAAACTAAATAGGGATAAACTTTTCGAAGCTATAACTTTGCAGGACGATGTGCGATTCCAACAGGACATGACTTTTTGGACTCTCCAAGAGCAGGACAATCGATCTGCATTCAAACTTTTCCAGGATTCCATAAAAAATATCTTTGCAATTTTTGTAGGGGGGTTAGCCATCAAAATTGGCCAAAAATCAGAAAAGTCCTTGTAACCCGGCCAATTTAAGGACTATCAGGATGTCCTTTGGCTAGAAGATAGTCCTTGTTGTTTAACGTCGGGTGACATTAAAAGGTCCTTGAAAATCCTTTCAACAGCCGAGAAAAAAGGTTTTTTCTCTTCAGAGAAAACTGCTTATTTCTCGAGAATCCTTTGAAGGATCAGGACGAAATATATGTCAAGTAAATCTTACTGACAAGGACTATCATCTGGCCAAAGGACATCTTGATAGTCCTGCGGAGAGCCGAGATATCGTCAATTTTGTGTTATTCTAACAAATTTTGACCATTTTTCAGCTCGCTGAAAATTTGTTTAAGTATAATTTTTGGCCGTTAAAAGGCCGTTAAAATTTGAAAAAATTAATTTTTTGTAGCATACTTTTACCTCAAGCAAATTAAATTTAAATTTTCCGTTATGGTTTTGGTTTAAATTTTTTGTAGCATACTTTTGGGCATAATAAAATTTTTTTGTTGCATACTTTTAGGCGCTTAACACCGATTTTTGTAGCACACTATTGGGCTATATTAAGTTTTTGTTGCATACTTTTAGGCGTTTAAGCCCGATTTTTGTAGCATACTTTTGGTCTAAAATAAATTTTTGTTGCATACTTTTAGGCGTTTAAGCTCGATTTTTGTAGCATACATTTGGGCTAAAATAAATTTTTGTTGCATACTTTTAGGCGTTTAAGCTCGATTTTGTAGCATACTTTTGGGCTAAAATAAATTTTTGTAGCATACTTTTAGGCTGTTCCCCACAGCAACAGTTGCTAGTGCCCGGAGCAACAGTTGCTAGTGTCCGCAGCAACAGTTGCTAGTGTCCGCAGCAACAGTTGCTAGTGTCCGCAGCAACAGTTGCTAGTGCCCGGAGCAACAGTTGCTAGTACCCGCTAGTAACGGAAAATTTAAATTTAATTTGCTTGAGGTAAAAGTATGCCACAAAAATTAATTTTTTCAAATTTTAACGGCCTTTTAACGGCCAAAAATTATACTTAAACAAATTTTCAGCGAGCTGAAAAATGGTCAAAATTTGTTAGAATAACACAAAATTGACGATATCTCGGCTCTCCGCAGGACTATCAAGATGTCCTTTGGCCAGATGATAGTCCTTGTCAGTAAGATTTACTTGACATATATTTCGTCCTGATCCTTCAAAGGATTCTCGAGAAATAAGCAGTTTTCTCTGAAGAGAAAAGTCCTTTTTTCTCGGCTGTTGAAAGGATTTTCAAGGACCTTTTAATGTCACCCGACGTTAAACAACAAGGACTATCTTCTAGCCAAAGGACATCCTGATAGTCCTTAAATTGGCCGGGTTACAAGGACTTTTCTGATTTTTGGCCAATTTTGATGGCTAACCCCCTTACAAAAAATGCACGGATATTTTTTACAAGATCCTGAAAAAGTTTGAATGCAGATCGATAGTCCTGCTTCTGGAGAATCCAAAAAGTCATGTCCTGCGAACATCGATCATCGTCCTGCGGAGTTACAGCTTCGAGAAGTTGATCCTTTTTTAGTTTTCTAGCTTTAACTATCGCATATCCTGCCGCAGGACGAAAGGACTTGGTTTGCTAGGATGTCCTCGAATATCTCTGTTGAATAGCATCTTAAAAAACAGGGGTCATCTAAGAATCCAAGGCTTGTATTTTTCCACAGAGAACTGTACTCCCAAAAGTATACCCCACACAGCCAGATCAGAAATTATACAAAATAGGTAGTAAAACAGTAAGATTTATTTGACATTTACTTCATCCTGATCAAAAATATTTACTTTTTGTCTGATAAAACCAGTATTTAGCAACCCGCTTTTTAAGCATTTTTGAAGACACTATTTGAGTAAAGTAAGCTTTTCAAGTAGGGTAGCTTTAATTTGAATTCAAATTTGAACAAGAATGAATATGACTTTTTTAAGTAGAAAGCTTTGGTTATTAATAAATACATTAGAATCTCTTTTACTTAACTCGATTAACAAATTTTAAATTGCATAATTAATCAGTGCCATTCCTTTTTAAATATTCTTAATCTTAATTAAAAATTAAATATAACCTTTACAAAGAGTTAAAAAATCCTTAAAACTAACTAATTAGTAGAGTAACTAAGTTGACAATTTTGCAAAAATGATTAGACAGTATACGGATGGCGAAATTGATTGAAATTTTGTCCAGTTTTCCAATCGTAAGAATGTTGCAGCAATGGTTAGCATTTTTGCTGATTATCGATTATGATTCGTCATGAAAGCAATCCGTTATTACCTGTAGCATAAAATCAGAGAAATAAAAATATTACTATACAATTTATTGAGAAATTAAATGGTTTAGATAATTGATTTGGAGATATTCCAATATCTTATTATGTATGCAGAACTATTATTAGTTCTTTAAATACACTCTAAGTGATACAGAATTTAGCTTCACACATGCAGAACATGCCCAACACATAACTTTTACTTACAAACTGAGATAACGCTTGACAAATGTAATTTCGAATTAATTATGCCAAGTATTTGGCACTTTACCAAGACGTTTCGCAAACAGAACTTAAACTATCTTGAAGCAGCTTATGCTGAGGCTACAAATTTCTCATATGTCGTCGTTGACAAGGACAAGAAGATGGAGAAAAAGACAGACATGGACACGGATAGACATAAATAGACAGGCGGCACAACAGGAAAAGATGTGGCATGGGCGACAGTTGACACAAGAGCATTTAACGCTTCAGCACGTTTTCAATTCAATTTTCACAGCCAACAACTGGGCACTGCTTGAGATTGTGGGTATTAGGGGCAAGGAGATAGGTATGAGGAATTGGCAGACGGATTCTACTACACCGTGGTCGAGCGCCAAGGAAGTTTTTGAGGCGTTGAAGCGTAGAGAAAACTTAAGCAGAAAACGCACAGAGCATGACAAACGAGGCAAAAAAACGGGGGAAACACAAAAGCCGCAAAAGGAGCACATAATCAGAATAATGAAGAAACCTCTAATGAAATCAAAGGAACGACAATGAAAGGACAATATAAGAATAACAAAAATCTGTACAATAAATCACTAAATTACGCGTGCCAAATAGTAGTGAATAAAAGGCGCAAAAGGGGTTCCACTCAGTCACTTACTCACTCAGTTATTCATTTGTATCTCACAGATACTACTGCTGCCTCTGGACCTGCCTTTGCCTTAACTCCCTGCTCATGGACAAAAACAATAAACGACAAACGCTTAAAAATCCATAAATCACAACAAAACAAAAGCAAAAAGCGAGAAACAAATGTCAAAATGATAATCGCCAACAACTGTTGAGAAATATAACTAGTCGTCGCGGCTTCTGGTCAGAGTTTTTGATGACAAATGTTTGAAAAGGAACTTGTAGAAATTTCTCTTTTTCCCTTCAACAACAACAACAACAAAAACAAACACATTTCACTTATTAGGCGTTCATCCGGAGACTCATTCCATCATTCATTCCATCGTGTCATCTTAACAATCATAATCATAAAAACAAATGCCAAAACGCAATAGCCACAAACGTTCTCTCCCCTAACATTTCGTATCACTGGTCCAGATCCAACCCCTTGGACTTGGTTTAATCCACTTGTTTGTTAGCTCTTAATGCTTATTAGAATATTTCCAGTTCTCACTTGTAGTAGATGGTGGTAACTGGCCTAAACATTTTTGCCAAATATTTGTGATCTTTCTTCTCGAGTGTTTTTGTACACACATTTATGATTAAATCTGATTATGAATTTGGTTTTTGTCCATCTGAAGTTAGTTTGAAAGTCAATTGTGAAAGGGCAAAGGTTTAATATATTTTCATGACAACATGAAATCTAATTATATAACTAAGAATTAACAGATTAATAAAAGTAGTCAAGCTTAATTTGAAACCCCTCAGAATAACATTGATACAATGAAAATTTAAGTTCAAAAATATTTCAGCATTGAACTGCATTTGGAAGCCGTTAAATATATAATAAATAATAAGTGGAAAAACTATTTGACTGAAAAAAAGTATGAAAAAGTATTTATATAAAAATTATTTCATATGTGAACAAATTTATGACTATGGAAATGTATGATTTAAGAAAATTATTCTTAAAAGAAAATTCTATTAAGCATTTTCCACCATTAAAAATCTGCACATATGTATGTATGTAAAGAACTATATGAATCACCCCTCCCCCCTTTTGACTAACCCCTTAACCACAAATGGTAACCCAAATCCATTCTGCAATCGTAACCACAAATTGTTTGCAACACATTTCAAAAATCATTTAACACTCAATTCGTGAAAGTGCTCTGACCCAATTTTAAAAGAAAAATGCATTCAAATAATTGCCAAAGTCCATTTGCACACACACACACACATTTAAAAGGGGGGAACCTTCGTTCCTTGGGACATATGGGCGAATCCTTGGATTGAAAATGTGGCTTTGCCTTGATACTAGTATAATGGATGCCATAATTCGGCGCTAATGTTGCAAAAATTTTGCAAAAACTCTTAAGAATGACAACAATGCGAACTAAGCCTATAAATTACCATGACAATGGGAATTATGTTTGCCCTCTCTCTCTCTCTCTCTCTCCCTCTTTCTCTTTTACTCCCTCCTTTCTCTTGTACTTTCTCCCTGTGTGTGTATGCATCTTTCTCTTTCTAATAATCCACCCCGAAAAGTTATTGAACTTGTTCTATAGCCTCGAGCGTAAATCTTGTTGAACTGTCATAAATTTTTGGCACTTCGATTTGTATGAGAATTAAATAGAATATTATTTATGCTGAAAATGAAAATGCAATTTTAATTCAATTAGTTAGAAAGGACATTCGCCAGCCAACAAATAACCAACAACAGTAACTTTTCTATATAGAAAATCATCATCTCCTTACATTATTCACGACAAACCAAATGTAGAGTAAATTTATTCCACATGATTAATTCCAGATTCGATTTGTATGCTGTAGAAAAAATAAGAGTAGGTGCAGGCAAAAGAGGAGGAGAGGGAGAAGATAGAATGGAATTGGAAACATTGAACAAAGTAAAATATTTGTTCAAGGTGTTTGAACTGCCAACTAAATGGAATCAGCATCATTACATATGATAATAATGCCAAAGACAAAAAAAAAAAGAAAAAGAAAACGCACCAAAGGTAAATATTCAAATAACTACGATAAGACAAAAGCAATAAGCAAAAAAAAAAAAAAGAAAAAAACAAAAAAAAGAACCAAAAATATTATTGATCAATAGGTAAATACATCAGACAATGGCTATGGGTACGGAGAAAAATTAGCATTTTAAATATAAAGGAAATATTAAAGCTCTTTAAAATAATAATATATATATATGTATATTCGTTCTGAATAAACAAAAAATTTAAAATGGAAAAGAGAAAATCATTTAAAAACTTTTCCAAGTTTTCATTTAAGCTTCTAAAATATACACTATCAATTCATTCTGGTCATCTTAGCACCTGCACAACCACAAAAATTTCTTGTCTCGATTTGCTAAATTGCAAAACTTAGCCTCCTTGAGATATATACGGAGAAAAGTTAACTTTCATTTTCTTTCGTCTGCCTATACTCTATATTCTATATATATATAAAAATATTAATTGGAAATTGTATTCCCATTTGGGAACGACTATCACAGAGAAAGAAACTTGTTAGATTCAATCTAAAATGAAGTCAATTTCGCTCGAACAGGAACCGCAACTGATGATGTCTGCTACGATTTGGCTTGGTTTATGGTTTGGGTTGCATCAACTTGCGTTTGATTATTACCAAGAAAGAGCGAGAGAGGACAATAGGCAAAAAGGCAGCATATGTTGATGCCACATTAGATCTACAACTCACTTGTCAGACAGGCGTAGGACTGACTCTCTATGGACTCTCTATAGTGATAAGCATCACTAGACCAGTTCCAATCAGAATCGAGTCAAAGAGCGAAGGGCACCCGCGGGGATATTGAAAGAGGAAACCTGCGGCGTTCGAAACATTTTTCTATGCATATGTCAGCATTTCGCTCTTTTACTTCCCTTTCTATATATATATATATAATTTTTTTGTTCTATATATTTTTGGGTTTTCAAATTGGAAATGAAAAACGTTTCGTAGCACTAACAGCATTTTGTGGTTTTCAGCATAATTAAAGGCAGACTGGCTGAAACTTCCCCTTGCCAAACAATGAGAGAAGAGGAGTGCCGCCGCCCCGGACAGATCGAAAATGTCGAAAAACGTAAGGTGTATGCGAATGCTGGTGCGAGGAGTTAGGGTTGGGGTTGGGGTAGGGGTTGCAATTGAGATTCATGAGCGGCAAGCAACTGAACTGCTCTCGGCAAGTTAACAAAGCCATCAATGGACCATAAACTAAACACTTTTTAAATGCTGCTCGGGGGGCGGGCATGCAAGAGGGTATATTTTTGTTGTTTTTGTCATCTCTAAAAAAAAAATTGCACAGATGTTTGTTGCCCAGAACAACAAGAACTATGGCATAGTTTATTAAAGGGTAGTTTTCATAAGAACATTGATGCAATTTTCGTCCCACTGTGCCATGCATTCCACACTGATTAGATCTGATTGCGACAGCAGCAAAAGAAGATTCGCCCTTAGACAATAATATGAACAGGTTCCATGCAGCAGGGTCACAAATTTATGGCACCAGAAAACGTATTGAGCAACTTTAAATGCGGGTCACTCGGAGGGTTTTCTTTTTTGGATTTGAGATTTTTTGGTCGGTGGGGTGGAAGCCAAGCAGGCAGTCAGGCAGGCAGGCAGTCAACTGTTGGACTTGGCAAACTGGTGGTAATGACGGTGTCGTCTGGTGGTGACTTTGGTGGTCGCTTCATTTGTGCAGCTTCGTTGAGCATACGCTCGACATCCGATTTTAAGAGTGTACAATTCGACCGAAATGTATGAATATGTTTAACAAGAAACGAATTGCAAAAAGTTCCCCCTTTTTTTTCCACTTTTTTTCTCTTTGCTTTGTTTTACGAAAGCCGATCTAGAAAATACACTATCTCTCTATAGCAATCAGAATCATATCGTTTGTTGAAAGAATATAAAAAAGATATAACGAAGTATAACCAAACTTCAGATATAGATTAGGAAAATTGACTTTAGTTTGAGATTAACAAAGTTCATAATTATTTTATAATACTCTTCCTTAACTTAATCAAATATAAGTGTATATGTTTCTGTGTGTGTGTGTTCGCGTTTGTATATATTATGCCTACAAGTACCGATTCCTGTTCCGTTTCCTTGTCCAAAGGCAAAGAGCTTTGAAGCGCCCTTGACATTATGGTTAGGCTTATCCTGTTGGACTCCATATAGAAACATTGAGTCCTAGTGGGACAGGAAAGAGTGAGAGAGAGGGAAAGCGGGTGGTTTAAAAGGAGTGGCAGCAACAACACTTGGCAACTGTTGCGACTTGTTTTGGCTTTTGGTTTTGCTGCTGCCGTTTATTGTTTTACGAATATTGCCACCAACAAAAACAACGTGCAACATCGAGAGCAGCAGTCACATAAATATTTATGCCGCATTGCCGATTGAAAAGCATCTCAAGCGTAAGCATTTTAGATAAAGCCAGAATCAGGCTATACACAGTACTGCCAAAACCCCACACCACCACCTCCACTCCAACATATCCACTCCACCTCACCTCGATACCACAATCGCCTATCGTCCACAACAGAAATGGGGCAGGTGCTGCACTCACAGTCAGTCCTTTTGCCTGGCATTTTGCATATGACAGCAGAAAAATATATTTCTAGCTTGATTGCGAGTGCGTTTCGACGAGAAATCGACATCGTCATCAGTCGATTTGTTAACCAAAACAAGAGCTCTAATCCGACTAAGACTAAACCACAGTTACCACCACCAACACCAATAACACCACAACCGTCAGCATCACCAACAACACAACATCAGTACCTTTAGTGCCCCCCGGCAGAGGCGGGTGGCCTTGTTAATAGTAGTAGACGACGTCATAGTGTTTCGACCCTCTAGCACATTTTCATAATCCGTTTAAATGAATGACAGTCTAATTGGAGGATATATTTTTTTTTTGTTCTCTCTTCTTCATTTTTGGCTCAGGACAGCATTCTAAATAGTGACAAAGTCCTTGCCATATGTTTGGAAAAAACCACATGTTATTCACGGTATTTAAACAAACAGCAACATACAAAAAAAAAAAAAAAAAAAGAAGAGGGTTCTGAAACAACCCTCCGCCAATCCTCCAACCCTCATCCAATTAGGTGCTACGAGCTACAGCACAAACTCGACATCTTTCCCCTCACTCTCTCTCTCTCTCGTCTGTTCCTGTAAATCCAATTCGAATTTTTATTTAATGCGCGAAAAGCACTTGATTGGAATTCAGGCTCTCACAACTAGAACAAACTCAATACACCCGGGACACTTGAATTTTTACGGATCGTGGAGTGCAGGATATAGGGTGGGGTGGGGTAAATTGTGGATTGCAGCAAATTCTTGGCAAATGAATGCAAAGGAAACTTCCAAAGACAGCTCAACTTCCTTTTAGCAGTTAGCAGTAAGAAGCTGTTTTTCCTCTCAACACAGAAGATTATGAAACAAAAACGAAAAGCATTAACATTTAACAATAACCAACCTTTCAGAAAAGGTGTCGCCTGTCTCCTGTACAAGGCCGCAAGAAGCATCAGCACTAGAACCAGGACCAGGACCAACATTAAAATTCTACACCTTGAGAAAATATATATTCCCTTCTAAAAAATTATTTCAATCTTTTTTATGAAAACTTAACAAAGTCCATTTTAAGCATATATATACTGAATCTAATTATCAAGTCAAAGTCATAGGTTAAGAGATAAGCTAGAATCAGTACTCTATATATGTTAATATATCTATCTAACATTTCAAGTTCAGATACAAACGTATGAATAAATCTTTTCCTTTCGATGCTAGTTCAGAAATCTATTAACCATTTACATTCAATTTAACTGCATTCGGGGATCAATTGTCTAGAACTAATTTCAAAGGACTTCTTTTCTTTTAGTGCATGGCCCAAATTGAAACAATTAGCATTTACATTTTCCTATCTTGCTTTTCCATAATTAAAACCACGAAGAAAATGCCGCTTGTGCTTCGCGACAAACTAAATGGCATAAGGACCACGTAGCTAAGTCCTAACAGAGAAAGGCAAAAAGATTATCATCTAAGTTTTTAATTCTCTTATCCTGTCTCCCTGTCTTTTCTACTCTCCTGTCCTCATCCCAGTTAGCTCTCAGCTTTATTTTGGCTTGACTTAATCACACACAAAGGCAATTTCACGCCTTTCTGCTCCCGGGAATCACTTTGTCACTTGGCAGTTTGATGTATCGACACAGTGAATAGAACCATACCATTTCACCCCTCCTTTACCCCTTAAGAGAGTGCACCCTAAATGCTCAACCCACTATACCTAGTTGCCATGACATGCCAAAAATGTTTGTCAGATTGTTTTTAGTTTAGCTCTATACATATGTATATATAAATATATATAGAAAAAGAGAAGATCTTCAGGGGTAGATTAGCAAATTTGTTTTGGAGGGTTTAGGATATTTTCGTGCTCGATTTGTATATCAGAGATATTTGTGTTAATTTTCTATTGAAAATCTATGTATATATATATATATATATATATATGGATGCAAGTTTATTTTGGTTTTTGGTTCGCACTCACCACTTGACTTGAATGAATCGTAGTCACGTGTCCCACATTACATATGTGTGAGGGCAAAGATGTGAGGGATTTCTGGAAGGAGAAGTGAAAATTGATTCAAATTAAGTAGAAAATAAATAATATTTATAACAAAACATTGATTTAGATGAAAATTTTTTTAAAATTGTTTGACTATCTCATCTAAATATTTAATAAATAATCGAGAGCTGTAAATATTTCATTTTTCATTGCTTTATAAAGAATTTTTAGCCTGAAAAAGATTAAGTAAAACTCACAAATGCATTGTAAAGAATTCAATTACAGTTAAAATACTGTTATAGAGTTTTGCTTATATACAAATTTAATAGAGTTTGGTTGCCTTTATATAAATATCTTTGGCACATTATAAATTCTGAACATTAACATAACTTTTGCCCACCCAAACCCGAGCACAGAACCGGGCATAAATGTTGCCATTTATTGATCGATTAATAACCAGTATAACCAGCTTATGGCTTTCAGCTTCAGTTGATTCACATTGGCAATTAATTAAAATATAAACTAAACAATATTTTTAATGCAATGTCTCAACAACAATTGGCAAACCGAAGGCAATCATGTGTTTAATATTAATTTTGTCGACAGAAAACATGGCGGCAATCGAATTATGTCCCACAGATATACAAATATATATATAAATAAATATATATATTATATATATACATATATCAGTGTATGTATATAGTATTTATATAGGCAAAGTATATACAGACTTCGTTTCAATGAGCTGGCCCAGTACAGAGTATGGGAAGGGTGGGGGATAGGCAATAAATTTTAATTAAAAATGCAACTCATATGGCAAGTGGAACAATTAACACCTGAAAATATGCAAATATTAAATTCTGTACAGACGACAGCAACAATAACAACACAAAGGACACTCTGCCAGGGATAACAAAAGGATGAAATTTAAAAATTAAAATGTAAATATGTAAACTGGCCAGCATAACAGACACATATTTTGCCTTAGCAGTGCTCACATCCTGAAACAACGAACAACAAACAAAAAAAAAGAAGGCGAAAAAAATAGGATAACGGAAAACATAAAACAATTTGTTATTGTTGTCCTTTTTGGCAAGTTTTGGCTATATAACAGACGATGAGTTAAATATTTTAGTTTGCGAAATCTTTTTGTTCGCCTCCATCTCTTTTTTTTCCTTTTTTCGCTCTCGCTCACACTTTGGGGCCCCCCCTTTCATTCTATAGCTCTGTGTGTTGTCTGTCCCTTTCTATCCCTCTGCTTCGCTTGGGCAATATGTAAAAGCTACGCCTAGCATATACTCAAAATCCAACCCAAAAACATCGGCCACATATTCACACAATCTCATCTCGTCGCGTCGCGTCTCGTCTCATCGCCGTTGCTGGTGATGCTGCTGCTGTTGCTGATGTTGCTGTTGCTGCTGTTGCTGCCAAAAAATCGACAAAAACAACCTGTTCGGAAACACTTGCAACAAGGATATCAAGGATATCATGTTGCTCATGTCGACCTGCCATAGATAAAGGCAGTGCAACAGAGAGAGTCTTATATGAAAAGGGATGCTGATACGACAAAATGACCAAATCAGAGAGAGGGAGTGAGAGGGAAGCTCACTCTCTCTCTCTACTGAGCAAACTACATTGGTGGTGGCGGAATGAGAGACTAGCTTTATATAGTAGAGAGAGCGCCTGTCCATTTCGGTGTCTCTATCCTAAGCACCGCCTCTTTTCGAACACATTTTTCCACACAATGCAAAAAAAGGATGCACAGTGGTGAAAGGTATATATAAATATTCTAAAATTTACGATGTTCATTCTATGATATTATTAACCATAGATTGGTTTACGATTTCTTTAAATATTTATATAGATTAATATTAGATTTATATGATTAGTTTACCATTGGTTTTAATTTTGTTCTTGTTTTCAATAAAAAACAATCTAGTTATTTTGTTTGTGGTTGCGAATATAAATCGAAATATAGTATTATGTTAAATAAAATTTTGATTTTATTGTATTTTTTTTTTGAGTTAAATAAACTGTACAAAGGGTTTAAAATGGTCTTTAGTTGGAATATTACAAAGGAATTATTGTCTTTCGATCACAATTTTCCTTGATTTCATTACATTCCTTCTCTTTCGTTTGAGTATACTCTTTCTCTTTCTCTAGGCTATATACTTTCTCGTTTTAATTATTCAACTATTTTGATTCCATTTATTTTACTACTTTTTATCATTATTTCAAATAAATTTGAACCACTGTGGCAAGTACATGGATGTGGCAAAACCATATAGTAGATTCCTTTTTTTTTTTTTTTTTTTTGTTGATATCGAATATGCCTCTCAGCCAACCAGAAGGCGCAGAGCTTGAACAATAAAACCACAGAATATGTTTACTTTGGGTCAAAGCAGATGGAGGGCAAAAGAGACAGACTAGGGGGAAAGAAAGGGACAGAAAAAGAGAGGAAGAAGGTTATGTGAGTGTGAGTGAGTGAGAGATAGAGCGAGAGCAATAAGGGATGACACTGTGAATCAGAATCAGGACAGATGTGCATTCGGTACTGAATGGAACAATATGAAAAATTCCACTTGGACTTGCTCTCACTCACTCTCTCTTTTTTGCTTTCGGTCTCAGTCTCGCTCTCTCCCCCGCTCTGCCAATTCGCTTGCACTCTCACTAGAGCTGAGCGAGTACTTAAGGAAGAACAGATGGGCCAACGGCCAACAGTCGAAATTTGTAGTTCGAATCGTTTGGATCTAATCAGAGGACACACAGCAGATAGAAGAAAAGTGAATAGAGTTAAAAATGAATTTATTAATGGATAATCTGCCCATACAAGGGAATCCTGCTTCAGCAGGACGACGTCCAACACCGCCACGTCAAGCCGATTTGAAGATCTCAACAGCATCACCACAGCAGCATCAGCACCAGCAGCAACACCAGCATCAACATACACATCAGCAACATTTGTCACTTAACAACAACAATAACAACAATAATAATGAGAAACAAATTTCTCCGCCAAAGACCTCTATGAAACGTTCATTTGATGTTGCATTCCTGATGATGCCCGATGAAAGGATCAAACAGAAGCAGGCCGAGAAACAGGCTCGTCTTGAGGAAGCTTTGCATCTGCAACAGCAACAAATGCACCTGCAACATCACCAACAACAGCAACATCAGCAACAACAACAATTGAATCATTATCCAACTGATTTATCGCCTCGTGGTTCAGCATCGCAAACTTCCCCTCCACCAGCAATGGAGTATATTAGTTTAATGGAGGCCCGTCAGCGTTATCCCCAACTTAGTATACGCTCTCCACGAATCTATGATGATCCCACATTGGTTTTACCCGTGGGCGGTGAATCGCCAGAAGTCACAACAGCAGCCTCATCACCGCCGCCTTTACCCCTGCGCAGCGCCTTTACCAAAGTGGCTTCATCTTCCGTATCGACATCTTCGTCATCGCCGTCGAATACTTCACGTTTAGAGTCGCCTTCCATAGAACCTGATCAATTGTCCTGTCACTCTATGAGTCCGCCTTTGGAAACACCGCCGCCAACAATTGTAGCAGCGGCTGCACCACCATCACCCTTGGTCTATCACAATTTTCGGCCGGAATATCAATTTAATGGCGCCTTCCAGGCAGTCAACTCCATGCAGGCTTTGCGTTTAAAGCAGCTCTATACAACCAGGCCACCAGCTCCGAATTCAACACCCACCAGTCCACCATCTTCATCGCCACCATCTGGTCCGCCGCCAGAGTTTCTACATGCTGCTGCCGCCTATCCAGGCTTCGCACCACCTCCACATCCATTTGCGGTTGCTCAACCACTACAGAATCCAGCAGCAGCGGCCATACTCTCCACTCTAATACCACCCACATTGGCCTCCACTTTCACCTTGACGGCCCAAAACGTGTGTGCTAAATGTAATATTAGTTTTCGTATGACCAGCGATTTGGTCTATCACATGCGTTCGCATCATAAGAGTGAAGTGGCATGTGACCCGAACCGTCGCAAGCGTGAGGAGAAACTCCGTTGTCCTGTCTGTCAGGAAACATTCCGAGAGCGTCATCATTTGACTCGACATATGACCGCCCATCAGGATAAGGCAAGCGATCATCAACCAAATGCATCTGCTGGGGATCCTTCATCATCGTCGGTGACGGTGAACGACAACGGTGATAATGAGATTATCAATGTGGTTAGTGGTTCGCCAGGACGGCGAGGCTCTAATATGCACAAATGATCCAAGCATTTTTTCGGATATTTTTAAGCACTCCACTTACACCAAACTCCCCCCACCCCCCGTCTCACCTGATTGTGATATTAAGTTTAGTTTTTTTTTTTGCTCGTGGTTCTTTTTTTTTTTTTTGTCTGTAGTGCAATTTGAAATCAGATATAACTAATATCCATAAATATATATATATATATAAAATATTTAGCCCTCTCCTTGCCCATCATCTCTCTTCATCTAAGAATTAAAATTTATCATTGTAAAATATTTAAGATAAAAGTTGCCGAATTTGCTGCACCAAAATTTTTTTAATAGCATTTAATATATCTGGCTAAATGTATAAATAAATATCTAATTGTTATGGAAATCTTAACAAAAAAAAAAAATTAAAAACTATTTTTCTTAATGGGTTTCCAAAGGGAAGAAGAAAAACAAAATGAGAATTTCAAAATAATAAACGAGAAATAAGTGAATCTTTGAGATTTGGATTTTAACTATTGTTTTTTAATTTAAATTAAAGTTAATATTATATACAACCTAATCCCTTAAATAGTTCCAAAATAGATGCACGAATGCTCCGTATTAAGGACTTGACTTAAATTTCTTAACTATTTGCTTAAAAATGGAAAAGAAAAACTTGGGAAAAACATTTTCAGATTTCCTTACCTGATAGATTTCAAGATTTAAATAGAAATTTTTAGCTTAGAGTTTATATTTATTGACTAAAGAATCAAGAATCAATTCGAAATTTTATTTAACTGGAAAAATATGTTTAACAAATAAAAGTAAATGGCATGTCTTACAGATCTCAGTAAGATTCTTCAACATTTACTTCATCATATAAATTTTATTTTTAAACTGTTTTCCAAATAAAATCTTAACTCATCAGCAATGTTTTTGATTTTAATTATGGTTTATTTAAGTCACATAATAATGAACTATTTTTTTATTCAAAAACTTCTTAAATTCTTCAATTAAGATTGGATTAAAGTAGTTATTCATTTTAGATATATACTTTTTAAAGTCAAATCTTTGCCAATATGATCAAAATTAACAATTGAAGCAATTTACTTTTGTTCCAATTCTTGCTGAGGTATTTTAATTCTATAAGTTTTCCATTTGAATAGAATAGAATAATTAATATAAATCTGGTTTGTTGCCAGAAGAAAGTAGTTTCCTTCATGCCAATGGCAAAAGATGACATATATATTTTAGCACATTCATTTCGTATATCCAGCATATCTAACCTGGGACAAAAACCATAGGTTCCCAGGCTTAGTAAAAACCCTTGTCATCACTGAAACATACGCCATATAAGTACAGGGATATATAAGTACAAGAATATGTTTAACTTGTTAGCGCAGTGAAGCTGAAATTGCGCGGATTTCATAGTTGCAAATGAAAAAGCAGACTCCGACGTATGCAGCAATTAGATGCGGCCAACACACACGCACACACATAAATACACACACAAGCTCATGATGCCGTCGCCGACGCTAATGAGATGACAGTGGAACTGCTGCAGTGGAGATGCTGGGAAACAGTTAAAATGGTAACAAGTTGAATGGAAATGGGGTAAACTTTTGGCCAGACACCGCAACTAATGTTGAACTTGCATTGAATTTTCTCCTTCTCTAGCTACTGCTTATCGTCAAGTGCTTGAAATGATATTCGAATTTCAATATTTCTGCTCCTTCAGAAAAGGAAATTCAAATTCACCCTCAATTCTATCGTTTTGCGTTTTCCCATGAGCCACACACACACACGAAAATAAAAAAGAAAAAAATTTGTAGCATGCCAAATTTTTCCTGAAACAAAGCGAAACGAATTTGGCTGAATTTGGGGTGATGCCTTCTATGCCACTGCCACTACCAATGCCACTAGTTGTAGATGTGCCTGTGGCTCTGACTTTGGTTCGACTTCCCCTGTTCGCACTGCACTCAAATGAGCCACAACGAATCGCGTTGATTTAGCATGGCCAAATCCTGTTAGCCCCGTGCCACTGAGTTAATTCTCACAGGATGTCAGGAATATGTATAATGTCTTCTTGCCTTGCCTTATAACCCAACTGATTCTGATGCTGATGCTGATGTATCAATTCGCTAAACGGCAAACGAAATGTTCTCTTCTCTGTTCTATTACATTTTGTTCTGCTTAGCTCTGCTCTGATCTGATCTGTTCTGCCTATTGTGTTCCCATGATGGGATTAGCATTTTATGGCTTTGTGTTCACTGCTTGTCTTGCCACTTGATAAAGACATTCATTTTTGGTTTGGGGAATAAAAATGAAACCAAGAAGAAATGTGGAGCAATTCATAAAGGTAAGCAAAATGCAAGAGCTGCGAAATATGAAGAGACTGAGCCATATAGATTAGCCTATTTGAGAATGGAGAGCACTTAATAATTTTAATCATAAAAATCATTTAATTTTTTTTTTACCATTTGCAAAGTAACTTTATAAAGTAAATGTAAAGTTGTAGAAAATACAGCTTAGACTTTTTAAAAGTTTTTAAAGACTGTCAGCAGATAACTTTTGTTTGTTACTTTAAGTAAATTTTTACTAACTTATAATATTCCAAACATGTGACAGAATTTACTTTAAATAATAAAATAAATTTAAAATTATAGAATATTTCATCAAACGAAGTGGTGTAATTACTTTTTTCAAAAATTGTCTATCTTACCTAAACTAATTGAATAAACAAAAAGAAAAAAATTAATTTGGAAAAGTTTCTAAAAAAAAGATATCAAAAATTGCGTAATTCCAGGGCAAAGTTCAAGATTTCAATTAAAAAACTTCAATCTTTGAGAGACTTCTTTATTTTTTATATATTAACTATGTATCCTTTTCAATCCTTCCTATCAAGGAGATTGTTTCTATGGATAGTTTAAACTACATATATAAATAAAATTCCATATATTTCGAAAATGACAATTCGAAATAGTCTTTTCAGTCTCTAATACAAAAGCTTTATGTCTTAAAATTTAGTGTGCAAACGATATACCTTAGAATTTTATTTAAATTTTAAACAAGAATAGCGATCAGTAGTTTAAGCTTTTCACTTGTTATTACTAAAAAGTGCCCAATTTGATTAACTAGATCTTTTACAATTTAAAAGTCCATGTTCACATTTCTATCGTATCAAAAGAATTTACTTAGTTCAAGTCATTAAAAATAGTTTTTATTACATTTCTCATACGACAAATCCAAATTACATTCAATGAAACTGATTTATTTTGATACATTTCCCCAATGAGCAATTTTAGCTTCCTTTAAAAACAATTACAACTTCCGGATAAACAGGCACACAGAAGCAGATATAACGATGGGGAGGAGATGAGATTCATGCAGAGACTGTTTTGTGTCTCGTAAAGCCAACACATCGTCAAAATCACATTTCCTCATTTATGAGAGTACAAGAAGAAAACACCAGGAGTGTTGCCTCCCAGTACTCTCAACTGCCCCCCAAACCCCCTATTCAATTCATAAACGAAGCAAAGTGAGCTACACACAGCTACTCACTCAAAACGACGCCCAAGGCAACCGCAAAACGAAGGCAACGCAACCAACTTCATAATAAGCCTCATCATCGTCATCATCCTTATAGCAGTTGTGGCAGTGGGGGCTATATAATAACAGGCCATAATCACATTTCATATTTATCACATTTTTACCGCCCACCAACCAAACTTCTCGTACTGGTAGCGACCTGCGCCTTGCGCCTTGTGCCGTTTGCCTTGTGCCATTGTTTGCCTTGTCTAACCTCGCAATTTGACCGTAAATAAATTGCCTGCTCATTTGGTAAGCGCTCAGCCTGAGCCCCAGTTTCAGTCACAGGATTCAGCCCCCAAGCATTAGCATCATCAACATCATCTCCCATCCCCTCTCTCCCCCAAAACAAAGCTAAAACCCTTGACGAGAGCCAACCGAGTCACGAAATACGTTTAAACACAATGCAAATACCGTTATAATAGCACAACAACAACATGAAATAGCAGCTAAAGCCGACAGCTTGGCGTAACGCCCCTTTTTTCATCCAACCCCCCCTCGCCCCTTACTTTCGCCATCCCTGTAGCAACACGGCCATCTGTAATGGCATCCCTCTATGCGTATGAGTGATTTTTCTCATCTGCGCTTAAAAGTATGCAAATATATTTGATATGCACTTACCAAAAAACAACAAAAAAATGGAGCATATTTCCTTTTTCATACCACAACGTACTTAATCGATTATAACTTTAGTTTGAATAAAGAGTCTGCATTAATCTGAATTGGAATTATTTAAGCTATTAATCAAATTTACTGTATTTCTAAATTGCTAATGTTTTTAATGAATCCAAATTGAAGTATTATGTTGCTACAAAAATAATCGTTTTATATAGAGATAGATATTCCAATAATATTTCTTAATACTTGAATATTGCATATTTTGTAATGTTTTAAATTTTTCTTTATTTTCTCACTATATATCAAGCAAAACTTTTTATCGTAATAATCATCCAATGTAGATTTCTAGTGGCTTTGAAGTTGCTTCACAAATTAAATAAGATTCTTATGAATGAATTTATATTACGTTATTGATTCTGTGAGTTTATAATAAAAGTTTACATAAGAAACTTTCTAAGTTCAGTTTCAAATTAAATTTGAGTAAATCTGAAACCTGATTATATTCCCACTTTGTTTTTTAAAACTACTTTGTCAAATTTTATAAAACAAATGTTTTAAATGAGATAGAAGTGTATAAAATGTTTCGTTGTAGTCAAAGTGATTACCCGCTTCAAAGGGGTTCATTTCTATATATGTATATTTCTAGACGGGTGGGAGGCGTGTCAGTAGCTACAGTCTTTTTATGACATTGTTGTTGAGCTGCGGCTAAAGTGTTTTTAACTGCAGGCAATTTAGTTTCCACTTTGGTTTGCTTTTTTCTCTTTTCTTTTTTTGTTTGTTTTCTTTTTTGCATTTTTAACTGATGCAATTGATGCGGATGGAGAAATTTATGAACGAGCATGAATGCATAATGATTACACTAGGAAAACTAAAGGGCGAGAAGGTATGGGGTTTGGGGACTTGGGACTGCGCCCAGCTCAAAGTCAACTTAAAAGAGAGAGAAAGCCCCTGGAAAAACTGACAGCCAAGCCGCTTAAACTTTGAACTTTGTCATTTCAATTTTCGCCAACGGATGCGCTTTGTTTCTGGCCAGAAACGAAATGGAGATGGTGATGAGTCAAAGGAGGGGCCCGGTCCCGGAAACATTGAGCCTGACAATGCGACGACTTTCATTTTGCCGAAAACTGAAAAAGCGGAGGAGCTCATGGCCTGCTGACTGCTTGCCTGCATGTCTGTCTGTCTGCCGGTTGGACTGTCTGACTGCCAGCCTGACTGCCAGCCTGCCATTGTTTTGCGGTTTGAGGATGATGATGAAGGCCGCTTGAGCCTGCCAGAGACCTCCGAATCCAGGAAGTTTTTCATGCGCCATGACACTTTTTCTCTGTGAGAGTATATGTGTGTGTGTGTGTGTTTGTGCGTCCTGGAGTTGAGGCAGCCATTTTGTATACCTTCGTGAATGCCGCAGGAGTTGGCATTTTCGAATATTTTTCTGGGATATATGGAAGCTGTTTGCCTTTGCCACAGCCAGGAACAACATCCTCCTTCTTCTGCCATGGGCATGTCCTGCTGAAATGTAATTTATGATGTTTCGCTTCCCTTTACTCTCTCTTTGTCTCTCCTGTCTCACTCTTTTTCACTGGTGTTCTCTAGTGTTTCTCTACGTCTCTGGCTCTTCATTTTGGTTCGCGCTGGCAGTTTTTAGTAGTTTCTGCGGCTGTTTTCTGCTGTCATAACTTTTTGCCACATAATTAATAGTTGGGTTCGGGTTTTTTTGGTTCGAGTTTGTTGTAAGCCGTTCATCGAGTTGACTTTTTAGTTGCCAACTTTTTATGGCGCATCCTGGACGGGCCGTGCCGGGCCGTGGTCCTGCTCCCAGGAAGTTGTTTGCTCAATTAACTTAGCAGGTAGTCAATTTTCCCAACCAAAAGCCTTAGGGCTTTTCCAGTATTGTTTGCGGGCGCTAATTGATTTATGCTTAAACGAAATAATTTTTTTTTTGTGGTTTTCTTCTCGCTTTCTCTCTTTCTCTCTCTTTTTCTCTCTCTCTGTTTCTGTCTTTCATTTTCTACCCTTCTTTAACTCTGTCTTGAGTCTCTGTCATTTTGAAGATTGCTCATTGAAGTGTGAATCTCTATAGTTTGGCATCTTCATAGAATTGAAACTTAGCCAAGTTGAAGTGAGTGGAAATAAGCAATAAGTTTGCATAGCATTTCAAATATTTCACAACTTGTTTGTTTCGCTCATAAATTTTCACAATTTCCTTTTATGTTTTTTTTTTACCAAAAAAAGGAACCAAAAAACATAATGTGTGAAGAGTTGAAATCGTCAAGCGGAAATTATTAATGTTTATTATAATTTAAATTCAATGACATATTGGATGAGAACATTTTAAGCCAAAGAAATAAAAGAAAAATCAACTGAAGCTGCAGTTATACATTATATATATTGGATGCATATTGAATTAATTGAATTACGGATTTGTTAATCTAATAACAAATATATATAAAAAACTTTCATTCAAACTGAAGGACATACAAACTAGTCCTTAAATTAATTATAATAAATTAACCATAAGTAAGTAAAAAAAAAAAAAAAGGAAAACTTATAATTTTAAGCATTAAAGTTGGAAATTCAAGTAGCAGTTAATTAACCTTTGTTCAGAAACAGATTTCTGAACAATTACTTTATATGTACAACCGATTCATACAATCGTTAGAATTAAAGTTTTTTTTTTGAAATAACGCAGTTAAAGAAATTGTTTGATATATTGGAAGGAGTTTATCCTTATGCAAAACTCATAAATATAATTTTATTTGTTAAAATGGGCAAGGACAAAGAGTGGTATTTTGGATTAAAAATAAGTTTTCAAAAACTTTTATCGTTACGATTTAGGAAAGAACATTTACTATATGAGACAGAATTATAGTTTGACTATTAAGTAGAAAGTTCTTTTTCTTTAAAAATAAATAAAGAATAATCTTGAAAATTCATTTTGTTTGAAACTCTATTAAGTAGGTCAAGACTACTTGGCAAAAAACATAGGTTGAAAACATATGTTTAAATATAATTTACAGCCTAAAGGTGTGTCTTTTTTTATTCGAAATATCTCAACAAATTTGGTTTCTTTGCTAAAATATATATGCGCTTATTAACAACTGATCCTGTTAAACATTTTGCCATAGATTTCTCTTTGGCAATTTTGAACAAAATTTGAGTGCCATAAATATTGCCCAAAACCCAAAAACCATTTAATTAAGTTAACTTTTATGGCTCGTAAATCAGAGATACGAAAAACAAAACGGTGGAAAAAACATAACACATGTACAATGTGAATAACACAGAGTGTTCCATATTCATAGAGCATTCTTCTCCTTTTTACCAGGACCACCTCTATATATAGCCCCGCATCCTCAATCATCACTCCATACATATTCATTTGTTTTCAAGGTGGCGCTTGGACTAACAAAAACCTCGCGACAAATAAAATATATAAAATATGAAAATGGAGTTAAAGCGAGAGCGGGCGCTGGAGTGGAAGATAAAACTGGAACTGGAACGACGCTGACCATGTTGTTATACTATACTGATTGTTTGGCTCTTTGTCCTTGTTGTTATTGTTGTTGTCTCTGTGTTTTAATGCATGATTTTAATTTGCCGTATTCGAAATGATGTTGGTATGGGGTTACGGGGTCCCTGCATATGGGTTGGCACATTATGAAATTATGAGCATTAAAATGAAGAATGACCACTTATCTAAATTACACCATGTGCCATACTGGAGAGAGACACACACACACACACATTAAGAGAAAGAGACACACACACACACTGAGAGAAAGAGAGAGGGAGCTGCATAAAGTTGGGTGTATGAGTGGTTGGTTGGTTGACTTTGCTGTCATCGCATAAGTGACACACTACCCCAAACTGAACGAAACTGAACTGAAATGTCTCTGGCTGGGTTAAAGACCCAATCCCATATATCAAATATGTGTTGGCTAGCAAATATGCTGAATATATGGAAATCTTCTCGGTGAAAAGTGATAAATGACAAACAAAACAGCAAAAATGGCAAAAACAACCAAAAAGTATGAGAAGAAGCTCTTTGGCTACATATGCCAGCCAACGTGGTGGGCGAAGAATGAAGCTAAAAAGGAAGACACTAACATACATCCTTGGCAAAGTCGCGGTATCGCTACACACACACACACACACATTAAAAAAAACCAAAATAAAATACAGAAAAACCTCAGGCAAATATGTCATTTGACATGCTAAATATTTTACCAACCACTTTAGCCTCCAACAAGGTAAGAAAAAAGCATCCACAATAACAACAAGCACCAAGTCACAGATTGGGCCAGATCATAAATCTATGTACAAAATACAAAAAGCAGTTATTAAACTTGGTCAAAAAATTATGTTGAAAGATGTAGCCCCCTTCTAACTAGGTGACTAGCATTGACTTATCAATTGTTAGTTTTCAATCACTTTTAAATTTCAAATAAGCTTCTGATTCGATATTTCTGAGTTATGGCAAATATACGAGAATTGATTTTAGAATAATAACCCAATCTGGGTAGTTAAAACTTACATGTGTTTTGGCCAATTTCATGTTGATTAAAATCCTTATCCTTTGTAAATTTCTGTGTCTGAAATGAGTATTAAGAAATAATAAAAATTAATGGTTTTGAAACATTAATAAAAAATATATTGTAAAATTTAAAATGAAAGGTTAAATTGAAGTTTATTATATAGAATTTTCGTACAACAATCTACTACATATATATATTTTACAATTCTTATCTTTTGTTAATATAAAACAATTATTGATTTATCAGTTGCAGTTTCAAATTCGAACCCCAACGAACCGAAAGCAATTATTTTTCACAAATTTATGCTATCAATAATAATGAGAGAGAAAAAAAACTTTTTTAATAGTTGAAATTTGCAAATTTTTGCGAAAGCGATAAGAGAAAACAGGTTCACCAATAAATATTGACACCATTTTGAAGATGGAGCCAGATAGAGAACTTGAGAAAGGGAGAGAAAATGAGTAGGAATGCGGCAAAATGGGAGATAACAGACACATTAGAGTCATAGACACAGACACAAGAAAAAGAAAAAAAAAAAAAAACAGTAAACAGAAAATTGAAACTAAAAAGTTTTGTTCGTTGTTTTTTTTTTTTTTTTTTTGTTAAGAGAGAAAGAGAGAGCGAGAGATGTAGAAAGAGTGTAGAATCGTAAAAATAGAAGAAAAATTATGCAAATTTTTATGATTTGATTATGCAAATGTTCGCGCTTGACGACCCTTGGCATAAGGACGACAATATAACCTCTGCCTCCCCACTTCCCCTGCCACCCTTTTCCTCTTATTCTAACCCCTACCCATTACCCTACCATTGCCCCTACCATTTCTCCCTTCAACACATACACTGCTTAAAGCATCCGCGGAGCAACAACAACAACAATAAAGCGAAAAAAAATGGAATACAGTTAGTTGGCCTTTCCTTTCCGCTGAGTAAATTTGAATTTTTGTGTAGGGAACACAGTCCGGGTGAGAAAGAGATGGAGAGAGAGAGAGTGAAAAGAGGCGACTGTGTAGGAAGTGGGGAGCCTTGCCTGCTAGTTTGTGTGGAGCATTGTCATATGTGGCTGGAAATTTTGAATCTGTTTGCAACCCCTTCGAGCGTATCCGTTTCCTTCTGTCGCGTGCGTAACCCATTCCACTTCTCACTGTCTATCCCCATACCCTTTCCCATTCCCCATTTCGCCATTTTCAGTAGCACTTGTCGTATGCGTATTTATATATATACACTTTTTTTTTTTGCTGCCGCTTTTCACTCAACCACAACCGCTCCCCAACTCCAACCCCGGTTCCTTCCCAGCGACATTTCTTTCACTCTTTCCCTCAGTTTGCGCGCGATTTGAATCTTTTAAATGAAATATTGTGGAAATCATTTCTGCTCGACTGACTTGAGGAGTTATAAGTACAATAATATGTACCAAGGAACATTTGTACAAGGAAATGACTGGCTGATCTCCCACCTTTCCTAATTGATAAAAGACACAGAGAAGTGAGCCCAAGAAGTCACGCAAACAGAGTCTAAATTTTCATGAGATAAAGCATTAATAAAGGAAAACCTCTAAACGTCTCACTCGTAAAATCCTACCAAGGACAAGATAAAACCCAAGCATTAAGTTTTATGTGCGGGCGGGCTGCCTCAACTCCCGTAATCAGTTTTGAATAATTACCAAAACGTGATCCAAGAAATTGAGTAACAAATGCAATAAGAGTAACTACAAAAAAAAAAAAGCACAAAAAAAATTGAAATATTTCTTTTCCCAAAAAATATAGAAATTCTTAAAGCCAATGAGAAAGCAAACATTTAAAAGGATTTCCACTATAACATCTTATCAAATTTGTAGATCTAAAAGAAAATATTGTTTTATCCGTGTTTATGTATAATGTATACATAACTGTATATATAGTTCAAGTTTTAATACAAATTTTCAAATATAAAAATTTTCTTTTTTAAATAATTATATGATCTATAGTTTTATTTTAATTACATGATATATAGTTTAAATTATAGAATAGTTGCATTTATATTTTTTTTTTTTTAATATGGAATATTTAATATACTAATTATACCTCTAACAGAATTTGTTTATTCATCTGTTGTAATTAATTCATTTGTTTTTAAACTGTCAAATTTCTAGTTTCAATAGAAAAAATTTTAAATTTAAAATAAAGATTTTACGTATACTTTACTTTGTTCTAGTCTTTAAAGTTTTTAATTATAACTTTAAGCATTTTGAAGAGTTTACAATAATAAATTCTAACAAAATCAAATGGTTATATAATAAAGTTATAGCTTAAGTATGGGAGATATGTGTGTTTTAACGGACGGATAGACAAGACTAAAAAAAAAAGACAATTATTGATAAAATGTGACCACATATACATTATCTTCAAAAATGATTCTTTTTGATACATTGAAAATTGCACTATAAGATGGTACATGCCATTCCATATAGCATATTTCGAATCCTTTAAATTCAAAATTCTTTCTTTTTTTTTATTAAATTCAATTAATATATCTCTAATATTTCCTAAGACAACGTTTAAAGGTCAGCCATCTTTTAGATCAAAAATTTGTTAGCAGATTTGTTAGTAGTTGGGCAAACATCCTCAGGCTAAAAACTCATTCAAAGTGGTAAAACAAACTCATCAATCATTAAAAATCATGGCACCCATAAATCAATCTAAAGAGTCCAAATCAGAATCAAGAGTGAGAGGGAAAAGTATGTAAGAGAATATTGAGTAGGTAAGACCCCTTAAGAAAAACTATTGATTGAGATGAACAATCGTTTAACTTAAGCTGTACTTCCGGTCTGGCCACAACTTTATTATAATGAAAATCGCAAAAAAAGAAGGCAATACCAAAAGAAAAAGGCAAAATGCTTAGCAAAAAAAAAAAAAAAACTGTAGCCCTCTATTGTATACAACTCTTCTGCCATATATATGGAGTACAACAAAGACAGACTGTTTATTTACGCCGCATTGTATAAAAGATACTTACATATGGGTGAGCCTCCAGGCCCCGACCAAACAGGAGATGTGGCCAATGGAGGGGAGGAATGGAGGGAGGGTAAGGACGGGTTGTGCCTTCCATACGTCTGGCCACATATCACACATGTTGTTGCGAGTACACACGTATGTTGCCTGCAAGCGATAGCGTCGCCATTTTTTGGCAGCAGATTCACTCCTGCTCCAACTCTCTCTCTGTCTTTCTCTAACTGTCGCTCCCTTTCTCTCTCTCTTTCTCTCTCTGTCTCTCTGTTCATGTTATCTACAATCTTGGCCAGCAATCGCCAACCGGCACATATGTGCAATCATGTGCACAAGTTCTACCTCTTCTTGGTCGTTCAATCAATTTCCTGTGTTCCATTTTTGGTATGGGGCGGAACAAGAGACACTAGACTCCATTTTGGTTTTTGCCATTGGCGCTAAAAATGCTGAACACGCCCCTTAAATAGCTGGGCGCATGCTCCAAATGTCGAAATTGCATGTTCGATATCGAATTTTCGAAAGAGCAAAGAATCTCTCTAAAAGGATGGCCGATTTGCTCACTGTTGCTTAGTGTGAAAAATAAGTAGCCCCAACTGATGAAAGCGGATGATTTTTTTTAAAATCACTTCAAGTGAAAACTTCTATATAGACACTGCTTCATCAGACTCAATTTCTGGCGGAATTATTATCTATATGAAGTAAAAGCAACACTTTCGTTACACTAATTTATATATTCTTAATGAAATTGGAGATGAAAGGTGAACATTCTTGATATCTTTTGGCTATATATAGGTATATATATATATATCTATATATATATATATGTATATGGGTGATCAGTCGTGCCTATCTAGACATGTCTATTTGACTGTCTGGTGCAAACAAAGAATACTAAATTTCTTTACTATAAAAGTCTAAACGTTTTAAAATATGAAATAAAAGGAAATGTATATGGAAAACACGATTAGATTGGTAAATTCTTCATATCAACTTTTTATAACAGTTTTCCTATTTTTCTTCTTATCTATTTTTAATATATTTTATATGAAGACGCATTATTTAGAAAATGGTAGAACTTCTTTTCACTTAAATAACCAAATTAAGGAAATTTAAGTTGCAATGTTTTTTTGTGAAAATTTTACCTACAAGATCTAATAAGGAATGTTTTCACTTCTTGCGAACTAAAGAATTCTTAGGGAATGTGAAATAACTTCCTGTGGGTAAACAATCAATTATATAGCATTATTAGTAAAAATATCATTATAATCTATTAAACTCAAAATGCATAATTTCAGTTAAGTCCTTAACAAGGTGCGAGATTCAATTGCCTCTTGTAGTTAACAGAAATATTCCAAAATTTAGTTCTTCTATCTTTACAACCTTAATCGTATCCATTTAAAAAAAAAAGCCTTTCTAAAACTTGATTTGTCTAATATCAGCATTAATAACTTGTTACTTTTTGTATGTATAATTTTATATTTTATATGTAGAAAGTTGAATATTATTCTCTTGAATATTATTGCATGAGAAATAATTGACTATCTCAGCTTAGGTTGATCGGCCAAGTATAAAAGTAAAAGAAACTTTAACTATCTCTAGATCGTAAAACTCTTTTGAGTTCTATTCAGTATATAAAAAAGTAGATAAGATTCCGTATGGATGAACAAGCAGCAACAACAAGTATTGCAACAGAAGCAACAAAATGACAAGTGGCAAGTGTCAAGTTGCACTTGCCATTGTCCAAGTCCAACACTAACAAATGAAACTCATAACACCATGAAATTGAAACTTGGGATTTTACGCAGCTTAAGTTTTTTAGCAATTATATAGGAAAAGGAATGAAATATCGTTTCAGAGACAGATAGAGAGAAAGCGAGATGGCAATACAAAAAGGGAGTGAGTAAAGAAAAACATATAGATAGGAATATGTTACACCTGTGACCGAAAGGATAGAATGGGTGAATGGGCAAATGGAGTGATGATGAGGAGTCAAATTCAATCAACACCTCTCTTGGGCAGTTCAACCCCCAAAATCAGAGATAAATCTCAGCTTCTGCCATTCCTGTATCACCCCCTTTGCACATCCTTTTGCTAGTCGTCCTATCGGACGCACACGCACTGAAATTTTCTATTTATGGTCAGACAATCAAAAGTCGATTAGCATTCGCCCGGCCCGAAATGTAGAGTAGCCCCCTCTGGCCAATCCAGGGGAAAACAAGCTACAAATAGGCAAACGCAGGTAATCGCATTTCAAATTCCAACCGAAACCAATTTTCAACCCCTCTCACTCGCTCGTTTTCCCCTAACCCACTATATCCTCACCCACTCTCAACAATATCAGCTTTGTGTTGAAAATCTGCTGAAACACAATGAAAATATTTTTGCCTCAGACCAAAAAGTTTTGCTGTTGTTTTTTCTTGTTGGTTTGCTCAGAATTGGAGTTATGGAGTGGGAGTTGGGCTATATTCTTCATATGGATGGGGTAGGTGAAATGAGGGCGGCAGGGGTAGGTCCTCTGACAAGTACAAGCCACTTGTGCGTTGATGATAATTTTTGGTTCCTTTTTTTGTTTCTCTGGTGGTCTTTTTTTCCTGTTATTTTGTTCTGTCCTCTGTATTCTGTGGGTTGTTTCTGTGGAGGTGGCTGATATCCCTGAAATCGGCTTATGTCAAACGATGCTGCCTGCCTCTGTTGCTGCTGCCGCCTACATTGTGCTGACAAGGCTGCACCCAGGATCGGAAAAGCTGTAGAGCTTTTGTTTTAAGAGACCAAAACTGGCTGCCCGGTAAGTAAGTGACAACACATAGAATTTGGTTACCAAATGATTTATGTTCACGTTTTCATTTAAAACCAATTGAATATATACTATATATAAATATATTAATATAGGAATCATAATGAATAAAGAACTTTGAAATAGTTATTAAATATCATGTTGATTAAAGTTTAATTAACATACAAAAGTAATTTTTGGTCTGAAACATTACAAGAATAAACTTTATTTAGTACCTAATATAAGATACTACAAAGTTAGCTAAATTATTTATATCTCTCAATAAGAAGTCAGGTTTGCAAAATACCATTGTAGGGTATTATAGGTATTAATTCATTAAAATACTTTTAAAATTTTATTTAAATGTTTCATTGTAATGAAAACAAATATGAATAAAATTAAGAGTGGTAAAACTTTCGAAATCAAAGCAAAAGAACTGAAGATCAGAAACATGCATTTACTACATTAGGATTCTATAGTTTTATACCATCTTTTGTAATATAAATCAATTTAAATATAGAACCCAAAACGTAAAGAGTTGATTGCTGTTTTTGTTTAGATTTTTAGAAAGCCTTTTTATCTATTAATTAAGTTTAACTAATTCAGTTTTTTCAATGTGTTGTCAATTGCTGTGCTTTGTTTTTGACTTTTCGAATATATTTCTCAGAGGGTAACTTGATATAATGAAAAGCTGTGGGCTTATTTTTTAGCACATATGGTCAAAGGTTCCTTTTTTATTTTTACGTTTTTGCGGTGGCACTTTGAAACCACAACATCAACTGGAAAATCAAACGATTCACAATTTCTATTGTTTTTCTCAGAACTGTGTTTTGAAATGAGGGGGCGTTTATTAACTTTTTATGCACTTCTTCAATGGATGCATAAAATTGTTGATAACCCATTCATACAACCATCCATCCTTTCGTTCATTCATTCAGTGGCAACTTTGTTGTCTTTGTGCACCACTAAAAAAAACCCAATGGGATGGCTACTAAAAAGACGAAGAAGACTCAACTACAGCGAAAAGTTTGCTTCATAAACTTGACTTAACTGTCCAGAGACGACGATGAAAAGGATACATGTAAATAGTGTGGCAACTATGTGGCAACTGAGAGCTAAGCTGTCCGGACGTGTGCCAACATTTATGCCTCAATTATCAGCCACGAAAATAAACACCCAAACGGACGACATCATCATATGGATACGATAATAGACCACCCATTGTGGACACAATCCAATCCGCAAACCAATTGAATTGAAATCGCAAGACCAGGACCAAGCCCAACCAAACCAAAGCCAAAATCAATCTCCAACCAGAGTGTTAGTCAATTCTCAGTCTCAGTTTTCGCACGTGCCGCCCATTAATTTACGCTCTTGGCTTTATCTGCGATTTGCTTACACATGGCTCCGCCTATATACTACAGTCCTTTATTCCCCCTCGAGTCCGTAGTGTTTTGGCCCTGTGCCACGTGCCAAATGTTTTTATTATTTAAACCGACAAACGCGTTGAGACAGTTTTATTGTCTCTGCTTTCTTTGGGATGGAGATAACAACAATAGTAACAGGGAGCAACGATGGAAGGAACAATGACAAAACTAAAGCTAAGGACAAATTACAATTCAAGCCGCAACAGCATCCTGTTTGCCCATTGTCCTCAAAATTGATAACGAATTGCACCTTGGGGACTATCAAGCTGACTCCTCCGCGAGGGCTCTGATTCCTTCTCTCTTAATGAAAAACAAAAAACTGCGCAATGTGATAAATTTTAATTGATTTCATTTTGGTTTCTTCTATTATATTTTTTTTTTTGGCTCTTTTTATTTTAAAAAAGAAGATAATAATCTATCCAAATGGCAGGTTCACATTGTGCCGCTGGTTTTATTGTGCAGCTCATTAGCCCAGGTTAATGGATCAAGATAACTTACTTGATTTTTGACATGCAAATTGAAATTTTTTAGTAGCAGCTATTCTCAAACGACACTAATGATGGTTCCATGTCATTAATGGACAAGGAGGACACAAGACACAAAAACGAAGTAACATTTTTATTTTGATTGAAAATATTTCATAAAGAAAGAATTCTTTGAAAATTTACAATATCTCTTTTAATTTTTAACCATTTATTTAAATGAAACCAATGAATGAAATTATGAGAATGTGAAAAAACCTAAAAAAAAAAAACTATGAGCCGGTTTAGAACACGATCGTCCAAGAACCAAGGTTACTTTCGATATATTTTACCTTTGTTATGAATGTTCTTCTGCTACTAAGAATCAAATATAGTGAGTACAACATAAAAGACCAAAAGCAATTACTTTTTTTTTTACAATTATTAACATCAAAATTTGATTTAATATACATTTAATAAAGAGAGAGAGAGAGAGAGAGAGAGATATTATATCTATATAACTATTATCGTGACTAAATAACCAAAAGCTAGATAATTAAGCACCTCTTCTGATTTCGCATAAATCATTTATTGCTCTGGAGGTAAAGGTGTCTAGGCAAAACTTAATCAATTTATGTAGAAAGGGATGTAATATTATTGGAAAGAAGCCAGATTTTGCGATCTTCTTTAAGCCACCAGAGGGTCTTAAAACAAACTGAAGAAACGTTAAATTTATGCCAAAACTTTGATTGTAGTTAATATACTGTTTAAGACAAAAAGGATTCGTGCACAAGGTACACATATAAAACATATTAGATTATTACAGGTTTCACGACGACATATATGAATAACATGCGGAATGGGTGAGAGATACCTGACATATGGGCAATTGTACAAGCAGAATGCAGTGAAGGACAAGCTAACAAACACCCATAAAGAACTTTGTTAGCAATTGTCAAATAACCACAGGATATGCACATGATTGCCACCAAGGCAATATGCAAAGGGTGAATGGCAAAGCCAGCATGTGTGAGAGAAGGGTTAAGCCCAGTTACTTTGATCCTTGATTGGACATTTTGTAGAAAGAGACCAGTTGAGCAGTGAATCTTTTGAGTGGTTTGCTGAGGTGATTGATGATAATGTTGATTATAATGCAGTAGCAGTCCAATTACAAGGGAGGAGATTTAATCGATTTTCCTTCCTAACCCATGCAGACTGAAATTTTGAAAATTAAATGGAGTCAACTATTGTCACGTCATAAAAAATGACGACTAAAAACATTCAGTTAAGTTAAACATATAAATATCTATATATAAAAATGTTCTTTGCGGTGGCAAAACAATATTTAAATTTTCAAAAGGATATAAAAAAAAAACAAACAAAAAAGGAAATCAGTCCAAGTGTACGAGTTTAATGAAGCAGAAGCAAGATTGTTGTCACAGGGCAGAACGTTTTTGGGGGTGGAAAATGGAAAATAAAAGCAGGACCACGCCCACCAAATTGAATTTGCTTGGACACATTTTTTGTAACTTTTTTTTGCTTTATGAAATTGATACAGAAGAGATTGCCAGGCATAGAAACTATCAAAGTTTCAGTGATAAATCATAAATCAATAGAAAAAAAACCAACCATCCACCCCCACACATCCACATTCAGTATTCTCCATCCCTCCAACCATCCGCCACCTTGGGCTAATGATGTCTTAAAAAAAAACGTTTTGACACCCAAACGACAAAAAAGGAGGACAAAAAATTGGGGGCAATTGGTTGTCCTCAGGTCAAACGCATTAACAAAATTGCCATTTCAGCTACTACCAAGGATGAGATATGTTTATGTGTGTGCGAGTGAGCCTGGGATATTGAATTTCCAATGGGCATCTAAGTGAGAGTCAAATGGTGGAGTGAGTAGGTAAAGTAAGGGGTGTGTGTGTGTGTGCGGCAACAATATTTTTCCAAATCGGCTTTAAGTCATGAAAAATAATAGACAACCTTCTTCTCTCTGGTAGTAGTAAAAAGCAGATTGCCAAGGCACGTCAGTCTAGGCAGTAGAGAGAAGATTGTGTGGAACACATGCTGGGCGCATATGATGACTGACGATGAGGATAGCACTGACTGTGATGATGAGAATAATGATGATGATGCCCATGCTTATCAACTGGGAAACACGCATGGTAGACAAAAATAAAGAAGACAAAATGAAACACAATATGCAACATGTGAACATTTCGTCTTCACCATAACAAATTAAGTTAAATATTTATAAGAGTTACCGTAAGACAAAAAAAAAAAGAGAGACTTTAACTTGATAGTCTGACTTAAAAGCAAAATTTTTAAGACCTAACTGATTACTAACCTAAATTTTAGCTTAAATCCATATCTCCCGGTATTTCAGAATCCTCTATAGTCCTTGTTGCTGGTATATAAACTTTAAAAGCAAACTTTGACTTGACGAAGGATCCTGTGTTCAGTACAGTGCACGCATGCTGAGTGCTCTGAAAGCTTTGACACGAGTCACCCATAACAATCAGATCTGGTAAGGGATATAACCATAATGCTGGATCATAATCCCAATGCACCGGCATGGCAATGGGATGTATGGGAACCAAATGTCCCTGGCAGACAAGGGTTCTGGCAAAATGCTGCTCAATATGTGTTGTATCTTCTGGAAAGTGCAGCGTGTTGCGACAAAACTTAGCCATAAGATCCAAGCGACAGACTACGATCTGTTGTGTGCAATACTGTAAACGGCAGGGATTTGTGGCCAATTGAGTCCGTGGCCATGCTTTAAGTAGTCCAGCAGCCAGACATTCAGGCAATGCAGCACGTGGTAAGATATTTGGAGCTGTGGGATCTTCAGATGAGGGTATGAGTATTAAATCCGTTTGTTTCTTAAGTTGATCACAGCCAGTAGCTAAGCCACCTAAAGCATCAAAATGATGACGCATCTCATGTTGATTTTTAGATCCAGAAGAGAAGGGCCCCATTAAAACTATGGCTTGAGGCGGACATGAATCATAGCCCACAAAGAGTTGACGCAGCTTGTCCATAACTATAGGCAAATCCAGCCGTACATCCGATAGAAACACTATAGTAGTCTCCGTATTGGAGTGTTCCAGCTCTTGCAGACGCGGCGAATACTTTAAAAGTTTGCCAGACTCTCCGCCCCAGCTATTGGCTGTACCGAAAAAGGCTCGACTACTAGTGGCTGCCTCCGCAGGGGGAAATCCCAAGCCATCAACTGAAAGTTAAAACTTAATGGTTAGTTATAAATTTCGTTAGAGTATTAGACGCCTTACCCTTGAGAACGCCATTGGAGTATTTGCCCTCGGCTAGTACAAAACATCCTTCACAAAAGAAACCAGCATGAAAACGAGCTCCACTTAAATCCAACTCCACACACCCCGTGGGATCCTCCACGTAGAATTTTCCTTCTTTTAATTGTGTAAGCAAGCCGAGAACGACGGCTTCCTTCATACTGGAAGTGGCCAGTAAATTTTCTGCATACTGTAATTTAAATTTCTTGGCCTGAGCCTCAGCACCGACACCATCCTGTATAACAGCCGGCGCGAATAGATCATGTCTAAGTGTTTTCTGCAATAACATGGCATACCGCTGCTGGAGGTAGTTGGATTTCTTCTGCGGTTGGGTCAACAATTGGCGAGGCTGAGAGTCCAACTCGAATTTTTTATTGCGCTGATTATAGCGATATCGCGGCACAGTAAAGGCATCTATTACAGCAAACACAGTCTCTCCCTCATCTAGTCCCACTCGATTTAGCTCATTGATTGCCTTCTCCAAAGCCGAACGTTCAACATGTGGCGTTGCTAATTTCTGTCCCTGAAGGTTTTCGGTGATGACGGTTAACCATTTGTCTCGCTCAGCTCGGTCAAAAGGAAGCAGTTGTTCGGCCAAATAAGAGCTGTTCTCCGAACGTATAAGAAATCCACTTAATTTAAAATTAGTTGTAATTCGCTTACGGAGCTGCAACAGTTCCGTGTCCATGGCGGGAAAATAACTTTGCAGTGTGACCGTTTTGTATGATCAACAAAAAGTAGCACACAGTGTGACCAGATACTCAGCTTCAGTGTGACCGGCTTTATGCCAAAAGTATCGATAACTTAATAGGCGCGGAAATAACAATTTTTCAAAATAAAAAATGAAACGTAGCAGTGAAAAAAATTCAGAGTGTTTAGAATTTGGTGAATTTTTACAATACATTGGAGAATTTGGCTTATATCAAAAGCTTTTGCTTCTAGCTTTGCTCCCATTTGTGTTTCTTTGGGCTTTTACATACTTATCACAAATTTTCATTATTCTGGTGCCGCGTGATCACTGGTGTCGTATACCACAGATTGAATCATTAACGAAAGCAGAACAATTGCAGTTGGCAATACCTAAGACCCAAGATGGGAAACACGATAAATGTTCTATGTATGATGTTGATTATAATGCCATAAGAGAATTAAATATAACCTATGGAAATGAAAGTTGGCCCATAATACCTTGTCAAAACGGATGGACATATGATAGAGAAGAAGTTCCTTACCAATCTATAGCGATGGAATATAACTGGGTGTGCGAAAACAGCTATTTGGGACTCTATTCAGTTATAATTTTTTTTTGCGGTTCCATTGTTGGTTGTTTCTGCTTTGGTTATATTACCGATTATTGTGGTAGAATTCCTGCCTTGATGTTGGCTAATTTATGTGGACTTATAGGCGGTTTATCGAGTTCATTTTGCAACAACTTTTATTCCTTTTGTGCGTGCAGATTTGTGACTGGTTTGGCTATTGATAGTTGTTTTACGCCCATGTATATACTTTGTAAGTGACTTTCCTCAATTTGAAATGATCTTTAAATCCAAACTTCTATTGCAGTACTTGAAAATGTGGGTGTGGCATATCGAACTTTAATAGCAAATGTGTCAATTGCTATTTACTATACTCTGTCAGCATCTTTATTACCATGGATAGCCTACATTTCGAACAGCTGGCGTACTCTATCTATAGTTACATCATTGCCAATAATCCTGTTACTTATATTTTACTTTCTCCTGCCCGAATCTCCTAGGTGAGTTTTAATTTAGGCTTTTTTGTGATATCATTCAATTTCTTATATTGTAGCTGGCTTCTATCTGTTGGTAAAATAAATGAAGGCATTCGTAATATTGAGAAAGCAGCCAAAATCAATGGGCGACGCATACCTCCGGATGTTTTATCAGTGTTTCGTCAATGTTGTGAATGGGCTTATAACACTGAAGACTCATCTAAACATCATACAATAGTGAATGTGTTTGCTTATCCAGTAATGCGTTGGATAACTATTATACTGGCACTTATAGGAATGCTAGTTATGTTAATATATGATGCCCATGTTCGCATAATAGTGGATATAGGATCGGATGTCTTCATAACCTTTTCATTGGCAAATTTAACGGAATTGCCTAGCGGCATACTTACATTTTTTGTTATCGATCGAGTAGGTCGAAAGCCGGTTTTATTCATGGTCTTAACACTTTGTGGACTAGGTAGTTTAATGGCTGCTTTACTACACAAAAAGGTTATGGTGACTATAGCAGCGATATTTAGTCGGTTGTGTGTTAATATGGCCTATAATATATCTCTGCAATGGCAAGCGGAAGTCTTGCCAACTGTTGTCCGTGGGCAGGGTGTAGCCTTTATCCATATATTAAGTGCTACAGCTACTGTTTTATCACCATGTATATGCTACTTAGAACACTATATGGAAAACTTACCCCTGATTATATTGACAGTTTTGTCACTATTTGGTGGCTTCTTGGTGATATTTTTGCCAGAGACCAAAAATTCAGTTATGCCGCAAACTTTGGAAGAGGGCGAATTGCTCTGGAAGCAGAAAGTTTGGCAATGTGTTTAAATTTAAAAGCAATAACACAAAAGAACAAATTAATTTAACATTGTTTTTGTTTTGGCGGCATGGGCAGTCGCTTTGCAGCACTGATAGTATACGATAACTAGAGATGAGCCGTATAGAAAAAACGATAATTTTAAACTGCAAAAGCAGCCAACAAAAGCTAAAACTGAAAATGCCAGACTAACAACATTGTAGGTTTGGCCATCTCTAACAACAGCTAGCACGTGTGTTTGAAATAAAATCATTTTTGTTTTTTTTTAACTTAAGTCTCGGCAATATGGATGTAGTCAAGGCAGTTTTAGAGAAACACCAAAAGGAATTGGATAAATATAAACCCATTACGGTTGAAAAGCATTTAGAATGCCGTTTAGATGTGGGCACATTACTTATAACAGATCCCAACGATTTTGATGACCGGCAGCTAAAGTGAGTTTAGAGACTAAATAAATTGTGTTTTTGGTAATATATTGTACATTTCAGAGAAAGTAGAGAGGAATACTTGGCTGCATTGACTCGAGACAATACCCAGTTGCTGGTAAATGCTATTTGGGAACTATCCACTGAGCGGGTAGATGAGAGTATTGTGGCTAAGCTGCCAGAACCTACCACAATTCTGCCGCGTCTACGTAAAGTACCTGGCCCGCGTCCACTAACAAAATGGGAGAAATTCGCTAAAGAGAAGGGCATTACCAAAAAGAAGAAGGATAAGAAGACATATGATGAAGTGCTAGATGTGAGTTGAAAGAATGAACAGGATTAGCTAAAGAAAAAATTCATTTTATGCGTTTATTAATTTCCACAGAAATGGGTTCCCACCTATGGTTTTAAACGTGCTGAAGCTGAAAAGGACAAAGATTGGGTTATGGAAGTCCCTCAAAATGTTGACCCCAACACAGATATGTTCCAAAAGAAAATGGATCTGCGCAACGAGAAGGTAGCCAAAAATGAAATCCAACGCATGAAAAATATTGTGAGGGCTAAAAAGATTGATATGCCACGGAGCGGATACCTGGGTCCCGAAGCAGCCTCTTCGAATCAACTGCTGACGGCGTTAACAGTAGCAAAATCCTCCACAGCTTCAGTAGGAAAATTCCAAGATAAATTACCGAAAGAAAAGGATGCACGTGGCTTAGGTGTAAAAGAGTTAATACCTGGAGGTAAGCGTAAGGCTTCGCATATCACAGAACAGCCCGAAAAGGAAGCCAATTTAGAACTTATTAAAAGCGTTCTTAATAAAAAACCTAAACTGGATGTGGAAAAAGCGATCTCCTTGCAAAAACAGGATGATAGATTGGCGTAAGTTGCACACATTTCAAAGACGCAATGTTATGAAAATTTAATCGTAAATCTTTTTTAGACGCGAGGCTGAAGCTGGTCAGCAATCAGCCAAGAAGGGCAGGAAAAAAGGTGGAGGCAAAGGCAGTCGCAAAGCAGTGGGTAAAAAACCTAAAGGCAATCGCGGCCAACGAGCGCCGGGCAAGAAGCTGCAAGCCGGACGTAAACGTCGCTAGTAAAGGAAAAATGTATCACGCTTTTTTTTTATGTGTTGTATCGCGCCAACAATTATGAATAATATATTTTAGTACGTTTAAGACTATCCCCGACGTATCAATATTTCTTAAGTTCTATAGAAACGAAGATTTACAGGATTAGAATGAAGTCTCATGTAATCATAAACAAATTTGCGGAAAATTTTAACAAAATTCCTCATAGACGGCCAGTGCAAATTAGCAGCATTATCTTGTGGAGTATGCCAAGTGTCCGGAAATGGCGTGGCTATTAAATGTAGAATGGGCACATCTAAGAAAAACATGTCACAGAATTAGAAGAGCTCTTATTGTTGGAGTTTAGATAACTTGATGTTGACTTACTCTCTTCCAAAAATGGACGATGATCATCATCTACGAAGGCACCTGACGGAATGTTAAGGAACATATTATTATTGCCATCCAATTGGCCAGTTGAACGCAAAGATTTTTCAATTTGCACCAAACTCGTAAACAGACCGTGGGTGTTTTCATAGAAACTGGAGAATTTGGGGTTCCGTGCTCCAATAAGATCCAGAAGAACCAAAACTTCCTGTTTTTTTTTTTTTTTGAATAGAGAAAACTTAAGCTTTCTTCCTAAATTTTTAAAGTACAATCTACTTACTATACGGTCTATATTACGTATTGACTGATTTGATCCCGATAACACGCTACGATTTTTGGAAAGTTTACTGGCCAAATGACGGGCACCGTAAACAGAATCTGTACGGGTCCAATCTTTAAAAGCCTCTTCACCATCAAAGAAAATCAGCTAAGGTTGAACGATAATGAGTAATTAAACTTCCAAATGATTTTCTTACCCTAACCCGACTTACCATTAAGCCTAAATCGTTTCTATTGCGAAATTGCTGCTTGAGATATGATTGCAAGGTCTTGGCAGTATTCAATAATATTGCACAGGGTACTGCCGAATCTGTGGCTCCCACAAAATTCGGATCATTGGGAAAATATTTGCTATCATAATGGCAGGCTAGGGCCAAAAAGTTCTGGGCCTGAGGATTAATATATCCTATAACATTGGTGAATTTGAGTTCACCAAGCACTGGAACAACCTGATTAAATTCGTCCAATTCTGTTTGGAAGCCAAGATTGGTGAGGGATTTGATCAAATATTGCAGCACCTGTTGATGTCCCCGACTCCCAACGACTCGTGGCACCAAAATCGAATTCAAAGTCTGATTGAAATGCAATTCATCATCGAGCAGCAGTGGAGGCTGTGATAAGTTATAAAAGTGATGAGGTTTTTTGATGACTCACTGTATAGGGGTTTTGTTTCTTAACTAACATTGGGTCTGCTGGCTGGTTGACGCTGTTGGATTTGGGTTCGTGTTTGGGTTTGCGCCAGTCGAGTGGGGAATTGGCCAAGAGCCACCAAGATCAAGATTATTGGTAACATTGTGATGCTGATGCGTATGATAGGGCTTCAATCTCCAACCGAAAGCTTCAATGTTTAAGACCTCACTAAATCGACATGGCTGTGCCTCATTGATTGTCCACAGTTATTTTTTCTTTTTATCTTTATGTTAGTTTTGCTCTCGTCTCGTTTAGCGGGCTTACGGAAGCAACAGTCATAGAAATGAAGAGAGCGAGAGACTAAAAGCTTTTAACAAAGTTTTAAAGAGCGTAACGGCTTTCAGGAAAGCTTTTGAGCCAAGCAACCATACTAAGTAAGGTTACCAAGTGGTAAAATATATTAAACATTCGGTTTGTGGCCTTGTTGTGAATGTTATTAATAACACAAAGCCATTCGTTTTATTTTTAATTTGCGAGGAAAATTCCAAGTAAACTTCAACTTTTTTCATTGTACCTATAGAATTGTTGCACTTTCTCTCTTTCGGGCTGAAACGAATCCTGACTGTGGGAATCAGGCGGCAAACGTTCCCAATTAGCGTTATTACGAAACGCTGTAGATGGAACACTACGGATCCGCGTTCTCGCCTTCCGATGCAATTTACGGGAACGAAACTCTTCGCGTGATATGGTCCTCAAACTTGAACCTTGATGCCACAAACGTCGGGTCTTTCGTACACGCTTTGAGCCAGGCCCACAGCAAGGCATATGCCACATACGTTGATCTTGACCAAAGTCATCACCGTCGCTAAGGGTTTGTGGTAGTTCGTGATTTAAAGTCTCTGGCAAAAAGAGCGCCAATATGCCACCCATAATACCCAAACCACCAAGAATAGTTAACATCAGTGAGAGAGAAACATGAGAGAGATAAATGACTGGCGGAGAGATAAGCATTGCCACAAATCCCATGGTATGTATAAGGGATACACCTTGTGCTCGGACCACTGTGGGTAAGACCTCTGCTGCCCACTGTAGACCAATGTTATAGCAAATATTGGCAAAAAAACGTCCTGCTAAAGCAGCTATTAACATGTGCATTGGTTTTGTTAGGGTTGCTCCTATCAGACTAAATATACCGCTCAGCGACGTGTAGACAAATGCACACCATCTGCGTCCAAAACGATCTAGAGTCAGAATTAACAATATGTTGCCTGGTAATTCTGTGGCACATGCCAAACAAAAGACCAAAAATACATTCTCCTTGTCCAAAACACTAGCGGCTCGTACATGTCCATCGTAGAGCAATGACATAGTCATCCAGATTATAATCATTAGAACCATATAACGTGCCATACGTGAACGTTTAAATATTGAACGCACTGTAAAATTACGGCCCTCAAGCTCTTCCTTGTAAAACTGTTGACAACTAAATTTGAAATTTTCAAATACATTGTTGGCAACAGGTCGATTATTGCATCTTGATACACGTCTCATAATCTTTATAGCATCATCAACATGACCCACTGACACTAGCCACCTTAAAAAATACTTAGAATAAATTTAGCACCTATAGTAGTTAATTGCCACTTACCGCGCGGACTCGGGTAAGATACAATATGAAAACATTGATATCATAATCGGCACTGTACCTACTACTGAAAATCTTCGCCAAGTTTTGGTGAATAAAGCGAACCAAGGCATAACCATAGTGAATGGGGAATAGAACAAGGCCAAGGACATGTTAGCAACAAATGTGCGATACTTTGGTCCTACATATTCAAGAACTAAAGAGAATATATAAATTACAGTAATATGTGAATAATGTGTGGTGACATGATGCTCACTCAATATGTAGATCATGGTAAAGCACGTATCATAGGAAGCTCCGACAAAAAATCTGGTAACTGCAAATCCAGCGAAATTCCTACTAAACGAAGTAAACAGGCTACCCACAATAGCGAGAAAGCAACTACTAACCAATGCGGCAATTCTACCACAATGATCCGCAAAATGTCCATAGCACAAACTACCGAAAATAGATCCAAGAAAGAATATCATTTGAGCGTAAGTGGCATAGCGATCATTACCACAAACCCAACCAAATTCCATTGTGGCTGTTAGAAATGGCATTTCTGTGTTATCAAAGACATATCCGTCCTTACACGGCATAGTCCGAGTTGTTGTATTAAGGAACAAAGAAGGATCCGTTGCAAAACTAATGGCCGTATAGTTTGCATCATACATTAAGCATTTACTAAACGATCCATCCCGCTCTCTGGGTATGGATAGCTGTTTTCGCAATTGAACATCATCAATTAACGATAGTTCCGATACATAACAATAATGATTTTTTGGAGCCAATGTCATAAAGATCTGACCCAAATACACAAATGCCGCAATGAAACAAAATGGAATCATTAGGGTAAACAATAATTTCTGAAATATACCAAATTCACCAATCATTGGAAGTAAATCATCAAAATCCAAAAATTGAGAATTATCCATGGTATATTTTGAAAGGGATTCCTGTGGGGATGTTAATGCCGATCGTATATGCTTATTCGATGTTGGTTCATCCGTTTCGGATTCATACAAATAATTAACTCTCATATCGTGAAGGGATTTTGTCGTTTGTTCACTCTTCTCCTTCGTTTTTTTGTGTCTATATTTATATTATAGGAATTCATAATAGTTCTCCACATTTTATCATATAACGGAAATACTCACGATGGAGTGTCATCTGTCTGACTGTCATTAGGTTCGGTCTGTCCTTCTTTGTCTTTTTTCTGTATCCCATTGTTCTGTTCCTTTTTCTTGGAAGGCTCTCCATTACTGTCCATATTACATGAAAACTCAAAATGACAAATGAAACCTAGAGCTCTAATTTACACAACATCAATAAGTTCGTTGTCCCAGAATAAACACTTTTTATACCCTGTACCCATAGGGTAAAAGGGTATATTAAAGTCGCTAAAATGTATGTAACAGGCAGAAGGAAGCATTTCCGACCCCATAAAGTATATATATTCTTGATCAGCATCAATAGCCGAGTCGATTCAGACATGTCCGTCTGTCCGTCTGTCCGTCCGTCTGTCCGTCCGTCTGTCCGTCCGTATGAACACGTGGATCTCAGAGACTACAAGAGCTAGAGCAACCAAATTTGGTGTCAGCATTCGTGTAGTGTCTACGCAGATTAAGTTTGTTTCGAATTTTTGCCACGCCCACTTCCGCCCCCGCAATTTAGGAAAAACGAATAACTAGTGTTATATTAAAGGTAGCGTATTCTTATTTGGCACACCCAAAAATATGGCCAAAAGGTATTAGCTGACCAAATTTGGTTAAAATCAGGCAAGAAATATCGGAGATATATCTATATGCATTTTGTACTGAAATGCTCAGTGCGCCATTGCATAGTAAGTGTGAGGGAGATAGCATGCGTTCGTTGCTGCCGCTTGTGAGGAAAATTTTAGTTTAAATTAATGGCGAATTCGAAGGAGTTTGCTTTTATAAAGTTCCCTTAATTGGTACAGGGTATACTCAAAGTCGGCAGGGACGACTTGCTTGCTTCATTTTAATTTTATTGCTAATAACAATAGTTGACGTAATTTAAAAAGAATTTAATATAAAAATTATAGTTTCTCCATTTTTATTCCCTGCCACCAAATTTCATCTGAAGAAATCTGCAATTCATTCATTCATCTAGCCTAATTTTCAAATACTAATTTTTTTGTCATTTATCATTCAATACACTGATATGTGATTTTGTCAGGTCATTGAGTTTTCTGTCCATGATGGGTATCATTAAGCTAACCGACTTTAAGGCGCCAAGTTCTATACTTTGTTTAAAATGAATGAAATATTGGAATTAACATCTGTCCTGCCTCCTATTGAATTGTTGAATTAAACTGAGTCTTAATTTTCTTGTTAATTGCATTGAAAGTGGTCGTAATGTTATCTAAGCCCATATCAAGTATACGCCACCGAGACCGCCTGTTGCGGCTGAGGCGCATGCGTTATCAGCAATTTCAAAGTTTCATTCATGAAAAACTGTGGCGCGTAAAATATTACTTTGCTTTGTGGCATCTTGTTTAAAGGAAAATTCTGCTCTTTCAGTCGTAACGCGACTTTCAATGTGAACGGTACTACTCGACAGCGACAACTGGCGGGACACAAGGATTCGATGGATGTTAACATATATACATAAAGATAAATAAAAATCTGTCGTCATAAATCAGTGTCATAAATCTTTCGGCGTTTTTGGAACAAACTATGTGTCATGGCCCAGAGATAAGCAAGGCCAAGAAGAAAAAAAAAAGGGAATTATATTAAATAAACACACAACCCATAAGCCGTATTCAACGTTTTTGGCCAAGACAACAAGACAAACTGCTAAAACCAAGTGTCGTACAACAAGTCAAGTGAAAGTGGCGGCTGCCGTTTTATTCAATTTAATTTCCAACTTTCGCCCAACTAAGAATGTTTGATTAAGGACAATAAGCAATAAAAATGGCCATCTTAGAGTCCTGCTGCTTTTGGAAGAATGTGCGTAAAGGGAGCTATGCCTGTGCCACATATACACTGGTATGTCCAGACGAGACATCTCTATATAAATTCCTCTTTATTAAGGGCCCTAAATAATGTATTATAAGATTTATTAAGCGAATTGTGTTGAAATTGTTTCACTTTTTTCGTAGTGAAGGCAATGTGAACTAAGTCGAAATATAAAATCGGTACTTAACTTTTAATTAAACAGACATAATATAAGAATTTAATACTATATCGAGTGGAAGTGCAACACCCTACAACTACAACTATAGTACAAATGGCGGAAATTTCATAATCATCTATTCAATTATTCTTTGTCTATTACTCTTACTATAATGATGTTACAGGTGGCTGTTTTCGTATTCAGGCTGTTTTTCTTTTTTGCTCTTGACAGGGGTTAACGATAATATTTGTAACTCCATTCATTATTTAATTATGTGAAAGGCAAACACCAAGTTCGTTTTCATTAACCATTTGCACAAGTTAACTTCAACATGAATTACTTAGCAATGAGAGAGTTTATATGTAAAATAATTTAGAAGGCTTCAAATCAACAAAGAATACATTTTCTCACTTCTTTCCTTGCCCAATATGTCTACCACCTTAAAAAAATGAAATCAATATTAGTCGGTGAGCCATGAATTGATTTCAAATTCAAAGAATCAGAACAGCATAAAATAAATTGAAACGCCCAATAATAATAATATGTTTTTCCCCTTTTGTGTACAAAATATTCCCAAAATGCCAAAGTTAGCTAGTAAATATGCTTATTAAATAGAGCATTCTTTAAATCGCTGGAAATTGTCAAAATGGTTTGATGGAAAGACACCACTTAATGGCCAACACATAGGCAGCATTATGAATGAATTCATACAAAATTTCCTATGAAATTTCATTAGGAGAAAAACAAAATTCATAAAGTCTTAAATGTTTTCTTTTTGTTGTTCTTTCCATATACAATTACAGAGAAAAGACTCAACGGCTGTCAACTTGAGAGGCTTATGAATGAAGAGAAAGAACCTTTTACCTTTTCGTTTGCCTAAAATTTATGTCATAATTTCCTACATATTCCTCATTTTCAACAACGTTTTTCTTTTCACTTTAGATTTACTTTGGCATTTCGACGCTGATGTTTTTGTTTTACGTTAAAGAGGAGAAGGAATTCCTTATGGGGCAACGTGCACAGCCTTTGGGTGAAAGTATGCTGGAGCGGGGGGATGTTTCTAAAGGTGAGAAAAAGGAGTTTGGGGTAGTCCCAAGAGAAAATATTTAGGCCCACTCATGTGGCATTTATACTGATGTATATACATATATATGTACTTATATTCCTTCCCGCAGCGACTGTGATATTCAACATTTTGTTTTTGCTTTGCTCAATGCTAATGCTGTTGTCGTCTTTTTTACTTATTTTGGGTCTACGTCAGGTAAGTTATCAAACCACAATGGCAAATCCTTTATAAATCTAGCAGCCAAATATTGTTTCATTTTAGAATAAACGTCAATTGCTTTTGCCTTGGATATTCTTTATGCTTGGCGATTTGCTCATCGAGTTCGCTCATCTTATCCATTTGACTTTGTCACGTCGTGTGAATTTCGATCCAATTGTGGGCTTTATCTTTACCATTGATTTTTTCGTACTGTGCCTCAATGTAAGTGAAAACGTACTCGTTGCCAGGATAAGTAATAAGTGGCTTTCCATTTAGCTCTACTGTTTGCTGTGCGTCATCTCTCAGTATCAATTTTTTCGTGAGCAACGTCTGCATTTGGCTCATCAACCACCTCTCGTATCGGTGAGTTGGTTTTCCATCTTTTTTGTAGTTTCCTTGGTAAACGATGTTTACGATTCGTTTTTCCAATTATTGTCCAGGCGAATTTGGTCTTGACGGATGCCGAAAAATCTCAGCAGCAACAGAATTTGCAACAACAACAACAACAACTTGATGAAGAGCATCAAAATTTGCAGGATTCAAATACGATTCCAAGCAAAAGACTTTCACGTCGTTTACAGGCAGCCAGTCCTTTGATTACTTCGCAACGTTTGACTAACTTTTCCACCATAACCGAAGAAGAGGAACAGCAGTTACAATTTAAAACAGGTAATACTACAATTCTTGTTAATAGATCAATTAAAGAAAGGTGTTATCCAAAAGGAATTACATTTAATTCTTTATATATTTTAAAAATCAATCAGCTTTTTGCCATTCGATATACTATTAAACAGCAACTTTGTTTATTTAGTTTTCTGTTTCCATTTTTCTTCCCTTTCCTTTAACAGCTAATGGCAATGGCGACTGTGGTCATATATCAGAACGAAGTGGAGGCACTTCCAGTGAAAGCGAAGCACCCGTACCACAATTACCACCATCCCCCGTTCAACCAACAGATTCAAAAGCGTAAAGGACATACAGACAGACAGAGAGAGAGAGCAAAACGAATAAGGAGAAAAGACGAAGACGACACAGAAATGGATATAAAAATAGAACAAAATACATGTTTTAAAATATTTTTGCAAATGATTGAAAATAAACCAAAAAAAAAAAACACAGGTGAACAAATTCCAAAGAATATGCTGGACAAAGTAAATTACATTTTCACCGGACATCCACTTCCGCCTCAAATAACGGATGAACGTTAAAATGGCAAAGGGAACATAAAATATTTTCTATCCACACCTACCACACATGTCCTGATATATATTGCATGCCACAGGGATACCAATATACACATACATCCACACACAAACATACATACAAACATTCATACAAGGACCCTTACATATAGAGTAACACACAAACAACAACAGGTTGCCTGTAAGTTCTGGTAAAATGAAAATACTTCATTTTGTGTTCTTTGCGCTATTTCGCTATTTGGTTGTGGTTTTCATGTAAAGCGGTTAAACAAATAAAAAACCCCCTCAACCCTAAACAGTATCACATTTTGAAGGATTTCAATTAGTGTTCTTTCTGCTGACTAGATACTAGAATTAATTATATTTTACATAAAGTAAAGGAAACGAATGCAAGATACCCTATATCTAAGCAAAAATATAATTTTAATCATTTTTTCTGGCAGGGAATGACAAAAACAGGACACTTATGGTTAACAAACTCTTTGAAATTTCCAATATCTTTTTGTTATTTTAAAAATATAGGGTATTAAAGTGCCAAACAATTATTTATTAATATGCATTTAGGTTCATAAGCTGATGAAAAACCTCAAAACTTAAGTAGACGAGTGAGTAACATTATCTTGTTATAATCCAAGTAAAATTTTTGAATTCTTATCAAAGATATGCGAATCAAACTAATTGGATTTCTTCAAAGTGCCACTTGCCTTCTTTCTCAGAAATACACTTCATTATTAAATAATGAACTAAAGAAATATGACCGCCACTCAGTCAGTTTAACAAGAGCTCATCAATTATTAAGTTTGTTTGCCTTATGTTTTACAACTGCAAAGCAAATTTTCTAGGAACAATTACAACCACAAAAAGTATTTAAATGCTAATTTTTGTGGCAGACAATTTGCGTAGTCATGTTTCAAAAGGCAAGTTGCAAGCATCCTTTTTCAGCACATTGGAATCCTTATATATACGAAAATCGGCCAATTGTAATTTGACATTCCAAAACTTCATCAAAAGCAAGAATCGTATATGAGTGCAGATGGAGCGCCATTAAAAGCCACTTAATCACTCTCATCGGCTTAATTGGACTCTCTGGACCTGAAGCTCTATCTTAATTAAACCTGCTGGTGACGCTGACGATGCACAATGATGAGAATGCTGCAACTAGAAAACTTTATTGACTAGCGAACGCCAAAAGTCGTGGTTACATGGCAAAGAACCAACTTTTCACAGTACACTAAACCAGGTTACATTTGTCAGAAATGACAGTCAATTTAAGAGTCAGGCTAAATTCAACTGATGAAATACATTTAAATCAATGGTTGATACGTTGTAAACAAGAAACAAAACAAAAATAACAGAAACTGTTTTAAAGAAACATTGCACTGACCTTCATTTTTAACAAAATTATAGAAAATGAAAGCAAGAGAATGAGACAGAGATAGATAAAAGACATGTTTAAATGTTGTAAATATAATATTCCAACTTTTTTCTTTTGTACATTAATTGGCAAACAATTTTGTATTACATTCCTGTTTTTTTTTTGCAATTTAATGCTGGGCATTTTATTTCTGCAAAATTCCATTAGCTACTAGCCATTGAACCACGACTGTTTTTAAATTGCGTATACGCAGCGTATTACATAAATATGAACAAAAAAATGCTTTCAAAATCAAAAGTTAATTAACTTAAAAACCAGTAGTGTAATTGGTAGGAAAAACAGTTGAAAAGTATTTTTTAATTAAATTGCGAGAATAAAATCAAGTTGCTAACTAAAACAAAATTTAAAAAAAAAAAGTAAAATATTTTATTATATTACAATCTACTTTGTGGTCTCGACTAGAAAAAGATTAAAAGCTATGTGTATGGAATATATGTATTTCTATATATGTATACATATGAAAGTATCCTTGTTTATATTTAGAACACAATTTAAAAGCGAAATGAATACAAATTTAGCCATGTTATGTTGTTTGGATCTATGTCGTTGTACCATTTTTATTTTATCTTTTTTGTTGATTAAATTTAACATAGGTTTTTGTATTTATGCTTAAATTAAAATGAATATATAAAAGGACAAACTGCCGAAAAAAGTATGCAACAGTCTTTTAAAGTCTTAAAGTTTAGTTTAGTCCAGGAGCTAATTATATTAAATGAGCTTAATAATGTGCAGATAGAAATCTATATATCCAACATTTGAAGTTAAGCAAATATGAAGAACAAAAATATGAATTGTTTCATTGAATATAGTTGTCAGTAAATCCACTGATGAAAACAAGAACTCCAAGAATTTGCATATAAATTTCCCCAGATGCATTTTCAAAGAAATTTCTATCATGTTCTTATAATGAGAAATGCAAGTATAGATAAATAGAAACATTTTCATGGAATTGTTTTTACTCTATTAGCTACTAGTACATAGTGAAAAGGCAAATGTTTTCAAAGCCAATTTGTGTGATTCATGAAAACATAAAATGTTTCAAGACAATGATAGCTCATTTATATACCTTAAGGATAAAACATGCCCTTGCTACTAATTGCTATAGCGCACCTACTTATGTACCTACTACTTACTAATACTACCAATGAACGGACACTTTATGCTATGGATAATGATTTTTCCATTAGTGTTGAGTGCGGCAGCAAACGATGATGCTTAAGTGAAAATTCAATTACTATATAAATAAGTATAATAATAAGGTTTTCATTTTGCCAATTCCTACCGTCTTACACTCTCTCTCTCACTCTCTATCTCTCTCTCTCTCTCTCTTTTTCTTTTGATCTCTCCCTGTGTTTCTATCTTAAAACCACATGTGGGCCAAAATATGTATGTATGTACCTATGTACATGCTTAATGAGAAGCAGCACTAGCAGAATTTTCAAAGATTGACAAGGCAGTTCCTATAACACAAAAGACTGTCAAAAGTTTATATTCCAGAAGCCAAAAAGTTTCAAGTTTCTTGGACAACTAAATAATAATGGTAGTCAAACATATATAAAGATGATGGTACAGGCATAGCAATAGACAAGACAGGACAGAAACAGAATTTCTCCATCCATTGTTTGCATGGCAGATAAGTTCAGACAACAGGCAACACTAGCAATATGTTCATTATTGTTGTTGTTGTTGATGTTGTTTTGTTATTGAATGAGTTACTTGAATTAAAATGGGCCGCCCGTTGGCATAAAATTTATAAAGCAATTCATTAACTTGCTGGCTTATACTATAAAAAAAAACCCGACCCACATCATCAACAAAAAAATATTGACAAATTTCAAGCAACTTAACGACTTATAACAGCAATATAAATATGATAGCATTTCAACCTTTTTGAATTAAAGCAATTTAGAATTTAATCAGAATTAAAATTCAATTCAACTAAAACCAAATGATTTAATAAAAAGAGACAGCTTTAGGTTTTGACATTGATTTGTTGTAAGAAGATATATTTATGTTACTGGGACACTCTAATGCTTTTTCTATTAAACAGATCACACAAATTAACGCATTGTAATATATTTCAGTATATAAAAAACATTTAAAATACATTAATTTGAATGAAAGAAAAGTTAAATAAGCGCCAAGTCAACTTTTGTCCTTGATAAACATTTGATTTTTAACTCTTTGTATACTGTTTGTATTCATTTACCCATGAAGCTTTAAAAAATTCTTTACACCTTTCTGACTTTGGTCATTCTGTTAACAACGTCGTCCTGGTAACTGCAAGGATACTACGCGTTTCCTCTTTTTTGTTCCTTAAACGCATTTAATTAAATTTCGCAGTTTGGGTAAATTTTAACTGAAATATGAGCAGGTAGAACATTGTAAAATATTGATGGTACATTTAGTTCCATCCCCACTTTAAATAAACAAAAGTGAACCAATAGAAGGGAGGTTTTGTAATTAGGGAAAATTGTTTATCTTGATGTAGGTGAAAGAGCCAAAATTCTTTAACTCATTTAAAATGAGAGACGGAGCTCATTAGGCAAAAGCTCATTTCAAAAGAACCTTTTTGTCAATTTTTTTTTTTTTGTTTTGGTTGTTTGGGTTTTTGTATGCTTAAGTAACGGCAAAAAAAAGGGTTTGGTTTTGAAGAGCACTTGTAAAAAAATTAAATAGAAACCAAAGAACTGAATTAACTTGTGTATCTAGGCCGATATTTTAATACCCTGGCAAATTATCCTTTTGATAACCTGATTAAACTCTATGTCTATAAAATTTATCTGTTTTATTTCTATGTATAAAGTGTTGTGTCTCCATATTACAATTGTATCAACATAAAAATTATCTGCAACGCCAACAAACTAGAAAGTCTACTAAGGTTTAAGCTAAAAGGGTATGAAATATTTCGAGTTAGACTTTATAGCATATGTTTAATTCTCATAGGTCTCATTTAGGTTGGAAGATTGATGTCCATACCATTTCAAATGGATTTATTGCTAACAATTTGCAAGATTCCTTGCTACTTTGTTTCACAGATTTGTCAGGTAATTAGCTTTGGCTTTAAATGAAATTTATACACATTCACTAAACACACACATACATATCTATGTATATGTATGATTCTATATGTACTTTATGTTTACCATATAAAATGCACTTTCCTTGAGTTATTTTAACCTACAGAATATGTCGACAGCCAATTAATTGGGCCTTTTTGTTTGTTCGTTGCCATGGTGAAACCATTTTTCAGCTCTTACTTTTGCTTTAAGCTGTTTGTAGTTGAACATCTAAATTTTATTATTATAATAATTTACGCTCGTTACAAAGTTATTAAATTAATGATAATTGTTATCGGCCTCTCTGACTACCTAATGACATAATAATAATGCAATTTATCTGCTTTTACCATAATTGTTAAATGAACTAATAACAAACAAGTAGTTTTAGTTAAATATGAAATGTATTCCCAATTAGAGATATATTGTCAAACTATTTATTTATTTATTATTTTATTTTTTTATAATATTTATTTATTTATCAGAAATAAACGAGACCTAATTTATACATTTAATAACTGACCCAATATGTAAATGAAGCAAGCAAGTCGTCCCTGCCGACTTTGAGTATACCCTGTACAAATTAAAGGAACTTTATAAAAGCAAACTCCTTCGAATTCGCCATTAATTCAAACTAAAATTTTCCTCACAAGCGGCAGCAACGAACGCATGCTATCTCGCTCACACTTACTACGCAATGTCGCACTGGGCATTTCAGTACAAAATGCATATAGATATATCTCCGATATTTCTTGTCCGATTTTAACCAAATTTGGTCAGCTGATACCTTTTGGCCATATTATTGGGTGTGCCAAATAAAAATACGCTACCTTTAATATAACTCTAGTTATTCGTTTTCCTGAATTGCGGGGGCGGAGGTGGGCGTGGCAAAAATTTGAAACAAACTTAATCTGCGTAGACACTACACGAATGCTGACACCAAATTTGGTTGCTCTAGCTCTTATAGTCTCTGAGATCCACGTGTTCATACGGACGGACAGACGGACGGACAGACGGACATGTCTCAATCGACTCGGCTGTTGATGCTGATCAAGAATATATATACTTTATGGGGTCGGAGATGCTTCCTTCTGCCTGTTACATACATTTTAGCGACTTTAATATACCCTTTTACCCTATGGGTACAGGGTATAAAAACTTTGTGCAAAACAAAAAGTTCTATAAATGACGAAACCTAGGTCAACCTCAACATCACATTAAGTATTCGACCTCATCCTTCTTAAAGGTCTTCCAAATACACATTGGTTAAAGAACTTATTAATAAACGACTTTAATATAATTTGGCGCACCAAATGCCATCTTTTTGTATAATTAGTATTGTTATGTATTTTTTTTTAAGACAGAGGCGTAATGGTTTGATTTGCTTTTTTTTACTAATTGTTGGAAAAATTCATGAATATTAATTTTGGTTTTAGGGCACTCATCATATATACATATATGTCGGTTTATATATGTATGCATATCTTTGATGTGCAAATTTGTTCTTTATGTCTGATATGCTAATTTTCTAAATGAATAAATATGTGATATATAGGCCCACACGTATTCATACACACTCTGTTGGCTATGTAAAGTTTAACCTCTCTTTCTCTCTCTCTCTCTCTCATATATTTATGCTTGTCACACGCTACGTATACGTAATAAAACAGCAGCAAAGTGACAACCAGCCAACAGCCTTTCCTTTCATTTTCATTTAACTGACTGCCTGTTAGTCTGCCCGTTTCTCTGTCAGCCCGTTTGTCTGTCCTGCCAGTTTGAATGCCTGTCTTGTTCCCCCCATCCTTCTTCTTCATGATTGCTTTATAAAATATATATTTTGCTTTAACTCAGTTGTCATAAGCCATAAATTAAGCGGAAGCACACGCCGTATACATCAGCAAGTGCATTTTTTTCCACCATTTAAGTAAACAGCAAAAGAACTTGTTTAAGCAATGTCAATAATTTGTATATGTGTGTTACAAATTTAACGATTCCCCTTTTAAATTTAATAAAAAATACCAAACAATATAAAAAAAATGAGAGGATAAACTTACCATACTTGTAAAATGGTTTCCTTGCCTTGGCTTTTCTCCACTTTTTGCTAAGGGAAAATGTTTAACATTTTTTTAGCACTATTTGGAATTATTTCAAAGCTGTCCAGCAAATAACTTTAATACGAGCTGAAAATACAAAAAAAGTTTTATAATATAAAAAAAAGAAATATGTGGGCTAAAAATTTGAATACTTATTATAAAGTTAATACCTAACATTTTATACTTATACCTAGTTGCATAGCAGTATACATATATAAATACAAAAAACTTGACGAAAGGCATTCCAAAGTCGACTTAACAACATTGCATAGAAAGCTACCCTTAAATGACGGTCAATTGTAATGCTTTTATTACAACATTATAAACATTGGTCAAGTAAATGTTTAATAAAATTTTTAATATCTTGTTATCCTTCCTTTAATTTTTAGGCTTAATATAGATTATTTTTGGAGAGTATATATATAAAAAGATGAATTTTGTTTTAATCTAAGACACTTCTAAATGCTTTGCAGTGTATATTGTTTAGTTTTTTTTTTGTAAGACATGTATATACAATTTGCTGAATCATACTAATTCTTATTATAATCACAATCCCTTGACATACATGCATATACATATATACACATACTTACAACTTAACCCACACACACAATGACTATAAATGGAATTGACTCAGAACAAATAATGAGAAGTTCTCTGCAAATTAATTGCAGTGTTACACAATAAGCAACACTATAGACGCTGTCTAATTCCTTTTAATCGTGTCTCCATCCAAAAGAAAAACAAACTAAAATGCTGGAAAGTTCTGTTGATATTTCATTAGATTGTTTCATTTTGTCATTTTTCGGCATTGTTATTTTTGTTTGGTCTCCTTTTTGTCCTCCATTCATTCTGAATTGAAATTTCGCATCACGAAAACTTGGCAGGACACTTGACATTAACTTTTCCACCCTTCGAAGAAACGGTGAATGTTAAGGCAAATGAACTGATCCAATGATGGAAAAAAAATTGTTCACTGAAGCGTGAATGTTGTAAATCATAAATCGGCTTTAAATTTTAGAATTGATATTTTCATTTGAATCATTGAAGATAAAAAAAAAAAGAGGCAAAGTTAAGTAGCTTAAGCTTTTCTGATAAATTGAATACGAAAAAGGTTGGAAATGTAAACATTATATTTTTATCCTGTACATATTTTCTTTTATCAAAAAAAAAAAAAAAAGAAAAAAAAACGTTCGCCCAATATTTATATTTTAATGTCTTTTATGCGTCTACTGGGTCGTATTTGACATCCATTTTCGCGTGTCCATTAGTTTCCATCAAATTTCCAACGGAAGAGACAAGCATAAGCAAAACCAATATAAATACACTGACAGCAAAGATATGAAGCTCTTAGTTCTAAAATGTCTCTTTGAAATAATGAAAACTGTATTTTACACACCCGATACATTTAGAATCTTAGTCACCTTCCAAATTAATAAACAATAAAATGAAAACTTACTATTTATAGAACTAGTTCACTGTTCAGCTGTTTATACTGAGATCAATCGATCACTACAACAACACAATGCAGCTGACTGCTTTGTTTACCAAATAGAAAGAGAAAGCAAGATAGAGTGGGCGAGCATTCCTTCTCCATCTCTGCAATTGTGTTGGTGGCTTATAGGAAGAGCTACAGCGACCAACGCGTTGCCAATTGATGAGGGGACAGCAAAGGAACCAAGCACTCGAAATTCCACTGTAAACATAAGGCACTTTATTTTCATTCCATTCAATGAAACTTATGAATTTATCAAAAGTTTACCTAAGCTGAAATTTTAAGCAAAGACCATGTTGTTAACGGCTGCTTAACATAATCCTGTGCAATCTTTAAGGGCTTTAAACGTAAGTTTTGTAGATATATATATATATTTTTTTTTTGGTGTAAGTATATATTGGCTTTAGCATGTGGTGAATGACTGATAAATAATAAATATACATATTATAAATAGCACTTGCACATCCTGTCTTCCTTTCCCTTTCCACAATGATTTCTTTCTGGTTCTTTGTTCCTCTTTCTATCGGTGTCATCAATCAATGGCATATGAGGTTAAAGGCCTTCAACTTTTATTTCCGCATCAAATTACTCAGCATATTTGGCACGCACTCATGAGATTTTTGTTTTTTGTTGTTTGAACCAATATTTATTTAGGCTATGGCAAAGTTAAAGCCAATATTAAAGACAAAGTAAATGTCAAAGTTTTTATGATTTTACTAGCGAATTTTGCGTTTTTGTGGAAACTGTCTGGTCTGGCTGTCAAAATGTTGTTTCATGGTTAATTAAAAGTTGTTCGCCATTCGATTAGCATAATTAAAGCGAATTGTCTAAAAGTGATTGAAGGATGGCAAATGGTGAATGTAAATGAAGATGTCTTGTTTAATCCTCAGTCTGCCTTTCTGGCATGTCTTATCCTTAATTTAATTAACTTTCAATGTAAACAATTTGTTTAATTAATGCCAAATCGTTGTAAATGATCAGGTTTTGTGGTATAAAGTTAAAATTCCTTGATTTTCAATTTAAATGTACATATACATATAACGTTCCATTTTTCTCACTCTCTATATTGTATATAAATATGTACATACATATGTAGAGAATTTACTCGTTTCTATTTTTATATAATTATTATATTTTTTAGCATCATTATAATGGGGGAGAAAACAGGATTGTGCTGATATAAAATAATTGCAAAGTTTACTTTAGAAAGCTCCTCAAGTATCTGGAGCAAAAGGCGACACAATAACATCCATTAATGGGAAAAGGTGGACAAAGTGAAAAGTGAAAAACTGGAAAAAATAAAAATATGCATTATTAAGTCTTCTTCTGTCGTGAAAAGCGAGTCAAAGAAATATGGCAATGAAACACATCACCAGCCATTTGTTCCATATAAAAAGAATACCGTCAGCTCAGCAAATAATGGCTTTTAATATACATATAAATTATAAAAATTTCAAGTTGGGAAACTGCTTAAGTACTTTACATTCATTTTTTTTCTGCGAATTTTTAAAATACTTTTATAATTTTTGTAAATTTAATCAATTCAAGTAAAGATAAACTTGATTTTTTGTTTATTCATTGTTTTTCCAATGATTTCGATGTATTTTCTTTGGCCTTTTAAGATAAGAAACAAAGGTTGTTTTTATTTCTGGTGACTAGTTATTGACAAAACAAAAATTCATATCATCGTTGGCCTTTTTTCTTTTTTTTTTTTTTTTTTGCCCTTTGGCATTGGACCATAGTGACCGAAAGGCATTAGATAAGTGTTTTTCATCCTTTTTGGTAAAACGTTTTTATGAGCTCACGTTCAAGTTGTGGCTGTGAGATAATATTTGGATGTTTTGGTTTATATATGTTTGTGTTTGTATATGTATATGCTATCATTTAGTCACATTTAATTTTTAAACCAGCCAACCAACCAACCACCAACAAACACAGGACACAGATGAGTATACTTAGATTAGCATTTTTGTTTCTGACTTTGCATCCATCTCCACCTCTACCGCGGGGCGAATTGATAAAGGCTTGGGTTTTTTTTTACGGAAAATGTGTTTTCCTTTTGCCTTTGACAGATGAAAGTGTCGGGCTGGGTAACAGTAACCAGGGACTTTCAAATGGTTAAAGTCATAAAACCAAGTTTTCACTGCCATTTTCCTTTTTCACTCCCTCTCCTTTTTCTCTATTGCTCCTTTTATACGTAACTTTAAGCCCTAAACATGTGACTGAGTGGAAATTATTTTTGGAAAAACAACTTTGGTGACAACTGTGAAAACTCCTGCTTTTTCGTTAAATTGTTTGTCACTGTCAAAGGAGATTTTCATTGATTTGATAAAAGGTGGCCTCTTAACAATCCCCCCACTTTCTGCTGCTTCTTACAAAAATCAAATGTAAAAATGTTTTCTTTGACTTGAAGCTTTCAGTTTATACCTTTGGTTGATTTTCTTTTGCTCATGACAATAGAAAATAAATCTCTAATAAATTTGTCAGCCCACACAGCGTATACGCAATGATGTTTTCTCAAAAGTTGGACTTTTTATTGGAATTCTTGTCTTCTGTTTCGAGTAAAAGCTTTTTATGCAACGGAAACTATATTTTAAACGCTTTTAAAATCAACTTTAATTGCCTTTAAGTTTTACGAGAATCTTAAACTACTTATTTTCTTGAGCACACACATATATATATATATATATATATATATATATACATGTACATAAATCTATCAGTTGCATTTGCTTTTGCATCCCAATCTCTATTTTCATCTGCATATCTACACATTTAGCTGATTAATGAATCAACTAGATTCCTCCTCAGATTGGAATAACAATTGGAAATGAGAAATGCAAACAAAACTGAGATTCAACAAAGAAGCCAAGAACCAGAGTGAGAGGAAGACATGGAGAAAGCAAAAGAATGGAGAGGATAAGCAATTTGCTCGGCAATCTTTTTCCTTTCAAAATATACTTAAAATTTTCAAATATAATACAATTGTAATAATAAAAGTCAAACTTAAAGATAGAAAGCTCCCTTTCCAATCAAACAAAATAAGATGAACAACACCCAACACAAAATCTTTAAGTTTCTTAAAGTAGTAAACGATAAAAGGTTGTCTGAAAAATACATTTATTAATAAAATAAATTGCAAAAATGTATTATTGATAAAAAGCGGCTTATAAAATGAAATTTCTAATGGTTTTTTCTTTCCAATTACTTAACAATCAAGTGAAAAAAATGGAAAATTAATATCTGTTTTTGTAGCCATTTAAAAATTAATTCAATATGTCATTTTATTATCCCAATCATTTATCATTTACTAGAAAATTGTTTTTCTTTTTTTATATGAAATATCAAAATTAAATTTATCTCATTTAATTCGATTTAAATGGAAGTTTTCGCGGTGCGGCAAACTGTTTAATATGCGTGACAAACTTTTTATGTTCTCTGGGAACAACTTTCACGTCTAAACTTTTTATTATTCTAACTTATTGAACGTTTTAGTTCAACAAAAGAAGGAAGTTTGTTTTATGAACGTTACCAAAGGTCTTTAATGAAAATTGACAGAATTTGGCTTTAAGGTAGTTAACACTGTCAAATGGATTTGACATGCGGACGATAAGATGGCAACCATCTGGTATCTGACACTTTAAACTAATCTTGAACAGTGATAAGTTCATATGGGAGGAACAATAAACACGGAAATAACTTATCTTGATTGATTTTGTTACTGGGTCAAATTAGAATATTAAATCATAAGTATTATATTATTGAAACATTTTCCAGTGTTTATTTCCTTTTTTTATGGCAAGCGGAAATAACTCCACAATAAATCATTTTTAATGCATACATTTGTTCATTCATTCATTCATTCATTCATCAATCAATCAATAAACATTAGCAGCTGCGTATGCCCTTTGGGTAAACAACAAAACCTTAATCACTTTAAGCAGCGATTTTTAAATTTAAAACAAAACAAAAAATGCTTTACCTTTAGGCTAAAGATACTGTTATCGATATGATAAGCCTATAGATTGAGGATTTGGACTTTGCATAACCGTAAAAATATATATTTTAAACAAGTTTGCATTTAGTTTCAGTTACTTAGCAAATAAATATTATTTGTAACTAAAAATAAATATGCAAGAAACAAAAAGTATGTGTGGATGTGGAATCGTTCATTTAACATATATAAAACACTCGTATAAGTTATATATGCATAGATGTCCATCGTTATATAGTACAAGGTCTCTGACAATCCACAAATTTACCGCACACCAAATGTCAACCAAATAAAATTGAATGTATATGAAGGCTTTACGATAAAATAAACACATTTGGCACGTCCTACACATTGGCAACACCATCATTACTTACCATCATTATCATCACCCATCGTTACATCGTTTGGCCATATTGTCCGCTCCTCTGAACAGTTCAATCGAATTTAATCGGAAACGAATCTAGTTACATAATCAAAACTCACTGAAGTAGAAAGAATTTGTAATACACAACACACACTCACACACACACACAAGAAAATAGAAAAATTCATTTTCATTTGTTTATTGAACGTAACAGTTACCAGTATGAACTAGTTAATTAATATGGACTTGTGTTATCAAATGCCAGCATCAGCTACCCGCACAGATCCTCTATAGATTCACCTTGGAGTAGCAAACGTTGTAATTGTTGCTGCTCCTGTTTATTGTTGTTTTTCTTTGTGGCAGATTTGCCGCCAGCGGCCTTGCCACGTCGACGATTTATAACACCATCCGTTTCGTCCATCATTCGTAAAATTGTTGTCTGTGTGAGTGAAACAGGTAATGGAAAGAGGGTTACATCCATGTGGAAATTGTACATGGTCGATAGTGTAAAATGAAAAGATTTTAATATTTTTCACCTGATCTGAACAATCCATTGGCGCCACAGATATATCACGTACAGCCCTAAATTTACCTACATTATTTAAATGCTCATTCTCCAAACGGAAATAATTCCAAATGAAGCGACGAAAGACCTCTAAAGGACTTAAAATGGTCATCATGACATCACCTTCAATGTAACCAGCTTCAATTAGACTCATGGACAGTGTCCAACTAAAGCGTAAAATTAAATCCTCAATTATGCCAAAGTAGTAGAACCACTGGAATCCAAATATAAGAAAAATTGTGAATGTATGGGCGTTTGTTTGTGCGTGTGTGTGTGTGTGTGTGTGTGTGTGTGGGTGTATGTAAGTTAATGAATGGAAATGAAAGATTGTTTTACGTGCCATTTCAAGCAAATATTTATTGCGGCCATTAGTCTCGTGGAACCCCTCAACTCACCGTCGATGAATAAACGATTTCCTCACGCAAGAATCGATTGTCGCCCGCCTTCGAATCGAATAGACCCCAGTCCATTTTGATATCCCAAGTGTATGCATAACAGGATGAGAAGATGGCTGCTGTAATCCAGCAATAGAACCAAGGATTCTCTTTGGATAGCGGATACGTTTCTGGCAAATATCGTGTACAGGAATGAAAGTGAGAGGAAATTGCGTGTTATTATTATGTGCTCAATAAAATTAACATGAATTTGCGGTTGTCATACAAAATGAATGAAGAGCAACACTAATTGGCACTGAACTTATAAACAACACGTGTGGGCGGAATAATGTGAACTCATATGTATGTGAGTACTCACCCGTTGTAGTGTGATATTTATGCGCAAATATGACCACAAAAAAAGATGTGGCATATTTAGCCGCATTCACCAGATGAGGAAAGGCTTCTTTTGTATCGCGATATCGACGTATGCATTGTGCAAAACGAAAGTAAGCCGGCATAATGGCCACAATGGGATGCAATAGGGATACATATTCCACACAATGATTGCCAGCTTAAAATATGCATCACATATTAAGTTTATTAGAGTGAGCACGCGTTTGTAAATTTAATATGTTCATACTGTCGAATGTAGCTCACCTTTGCCAGCCTTATGCCATGTGGGATTTCGTCCGAAGAAGCATATTAAAAATGGTATATCCAAAAATGCCGGAACCATACTATTCAATTGATCAGCTAACCAGAAATCAGCAAAATTAACAAAACAGAATGGAGCCATTATCACACGACTCACAACACGTATTGCCCAATATCTGGCCTCATGATGAAACGTTTTCGTTGGATTCAATAAGAAGGCAGCCATTAACGTATACAAAAACAATGGCGCTGCATATTGAGGAATTCCCAAGGGATCGCAAAATATGTAGCTAAGAACACAACAAGCCCAAATAACACCAAATACCGATGCAATCTCCATGATATTCTGTTCGGATAGATGATTACGTGGATCTAGTTCAAAAATCAAAACATGATTTACACCCGATGAACGCCAACCATAGACATTAACACCCCAAAGGAAGAGGCATTCTATAAGAAGAAATGGAGCACGAAACATGCGCAGGCCCACACGCCAATTTTCACCAAAACCATAAAACATGGCCGCTATAATGACGGTAATAAAGAGTACAACAAAAGCACCGGAAAAAAGACCAACTTTAAATGTGGTCCAGGGACTTTGTTGTTCACCTAGTGGAGGAACCCTTAATCTTTTCATCGCTCTTTGTCTATCACCACCCTCAATGTCTTGAGTCACCGCCTGTTCGGTCTCTTGAATCAATCGATCGATGTCTTTGTTGGTATAGAAATGCGCTGCTTCCACATGATCAGTACGCCAGCGAGCACCGTAATCCACGCTCAGCAATTTATCATGTTTCTTGAGTATTTTTCGAAACCCGGTAAAATTAAGATTCTGATAGTTCTGCAGTAGAATGAGACCCAAATAGAATTCACTAAATGCCAATTTGAGATCCTGAATTTTACGTGCTGGTACATTTTTCTTGCCCAAAGGCGTTCGACGCTTCCAGGCTGGTTGTTTTTTTAAATGTCCCAGTTCCAAAGCTTCGGTTAGTTCACTACGTAGTGAACCATATTTTCGCGTAGCCTCTGCCATTTTCTCCGAGTAAAATGTATTAATCTTCGCCAATTCCTTGTCGCAATAGTGAAAGAACTCCTCATCAAATTTGGCAAAATAACGAGTGAGCATCTCACGATCCACTAATTCAGCCGACGGGGATTGTTCTATGGCGGCATACAACATGGCTTTCATTTCCTACAAAGAAGAACACACACAGAAGAAATAATGTAAATATACTCCTTATTTTTCTCACTGTAAGTTTTCCGATTTCCCAACCCAAACGACATTTGTTTACGTTTTGTGGTAGCAAAACAAAAAAGTGCCGTTAGCTTATAGGCGCCTGCGTGAAGAATTTTCTTTAATGCCGCTCGAGCTTTTCTCATTTGACAGCCAAATCAGCTGTTTGACCATATGACGCCACTCGGCAAAAAAGCTTACATCACACACACAAACACTTCGATTTTGTATCTATAAGATACATACATATTTTTCCCACACTTTTTTTTTCAGTCTTTCTCCTTCATAATTCTCAGCCTTCTCATTTACCTCATAGTTAATGTATTGCTTACGCCATTCTGGCGTTATATGAGCCGTTAAGTGTTCGGCAAACTTCATTTTGAATAATCTTAGCTCTCAGTTAGAAATCTTTGAGATCTTCAACTGGTTCCGCCTTCGCATTGGACTCGGAGCAAGGACGCACGTTTTTCACCCGTAAACAATACAAACACAACTGGGGCTAGCGAAAGTTCTTCATGTGCGTTTGGTCCAAAAAGGCGAATTGGAGGCAGGCGGTTTGGTAGGCAGGCGGCCTGAAAAGCTTTCGAATATATGTTAATGTCATTCAATTTGTTATTGTCCTCTCATTGAAATGTTTCTCTCTTTCTTTTTCTCTCTATCTGTCTTTGTCTTTCATTCATTCTCTTTTCTTTTGATTTTCAATGTCAACAATAACAAACGCAGATGATGCTGGGTGCCAACCACTAACAACCACCGTGTCGTGATGGACTGGTTGAAGAAAAGGCTATAAAAGGAACCTGACGAGGATCAAGGTTATTAGACTTGCCACACTCAAAAAAAAACATATTAACTTTAAAATTTTTTCATAATTTAAAGTTTACAGTTAAAATTTTTGATAAAAAACATTTATTAGAAAACTTATAAATTAGAAATAACGAAACAAAAACGTGTTCTTTATATAACTCAATTTTAAAAAGATATATATATGTATGTAGGTACATATATCAGCTATGCATTGAAAAGATATGACTCATAGTAATTTTTTGCCTTTTACGCACATTAAAAAAAACAAATAAAGTGATGTTTTTAAAAGCAATAACTTATTTTATTTAAAACATTAAATTGCTGGAACACAAAGTCCATGCTTTTAAAATTTACAAATTCTATTTCAAGTAGTCAAAGCTAGGTATATCAAAAAAAATTATTAGTGTATTTTGAAGCAATCAAGCACATGAAAAACCACAATAACCAATATCAATAAAACAGAAAAATACAAATCAATTTTCCAAGTTCGAATAAATAGCGAACCCATAAAAATATTATACCAAGCCTAACCAGTGGAGCTGTTATCGCAATTGAGTAAGTTTTCCCCCGTTGTTTCACTTAGATAGAACCGACTCTTCCTGTATTTTTTTTTTTTTTTCATTTTATTATTGATTAAAGAACCACAGCCACATTGTCAGAGACGTCAGCGGCAGCGTTGACGTCGACATCAGTGGAGGCAGCAACGCCGGCTCATTGCCCCCCGCCCGCATTGAGTCATTTACATGATCGTTTAGGAAAAAAAAAAGAATACAAAACCGGAGCACATGTATGTTTGTTTCTATATACATACAAATGTACATTTATATATATAAATAGTTATATAGCAGTGAAGTGAAGAGCGGAACGAGTACTTGAGAGGCATTTGGTCTGGTGTTGTTGTCGTCTGACGGCCGCTGGCTGTCAGTTAATGATTAGCCCGCTCACTGGCAAGTCAAAATCCAGATTCAACAACGACAACGGTTCAAGTGATACTTCGGTGCAGTCGTTTTATCACATTTTCTACTGATAAGAGACGAATGATTGAATCAGGTGTACTGTGATATTGCTCAAATTCAAATTTGATATAAATCCGTGGCGGAACTATATTTGGTGTTCATTCTCGTTGAAAATTTCCAAGTAGTAAAATGCCAAAAGGTAAAACACCCACAGCTGAACAGATAAGCGAAGTTAAAACCGCTATTCTTAAAAAATTGGAAACGGAGCCTCCAGCAGGTAAGCTATTTAATTCAATTTAACAATATTTATACATGGGATTATGATAAGGCAGTTAACTGACTTATTTGACTTTATATTGAAATCATACAAATGCTAATATTTTGAATTTTCTGCATTAGATCCTTTCCATCCTAATGATCTGAAGCGCATTAATGACAATGATATTTGGATTGCTTCCCTACTGGAAGCCTACGATCTTGATGTAGACAAGACGATTAAGCGACTTTGGGAAAATTTAGCTTGGCGTAAAAGCTACGGTGTTTGGGATATCAATGAAAATAATGTGAATCAAGAATATTTACACGATGGTCAGATCTTTGTACATAATAAGGATAAGGAGGGTAAGCCATTACTTATCCTCAGCTTGAAGAAGCACACAAAGAGTCAAAACCAAGATGAACTACTGCGCGTTATTATATACTGGGTGGAGCGCATTCAACGTGAGTCTTACTTGGAAAAGGTTACTATATTCATGGATATGACCGGAGCTGGGTTAAGCAACATGGATACTGACTTTATTAAGGCCATTATTGGTCTCTTTGAAACCAAATATCCCAATGCACCCAATTACATATTAGTCCATGAGTTGCCCTTCTTGCTAAATGGTAAGTGCCAAAGAAATTAAAAAAGCCGAAAATTTTCTAATGTTGACTTTTTTCTTTAGCCGCCTTTAAAATTATTAAAACCTTCTTGCCGGCTGATGCATTGGAAATCCTACGTGTTACAACCAAGAAAAATATTGGAGAATATGTTGATTCCGATAATTGCCTGAAACTATGGGGTGGCAACGATGAGTACGAGTACAAATTCGCCTAAGGCACTTTAAAACCTGTATAAGAATGTGTAAATACAATATTTATTGCCTGGGATAACTTAAGTGCCTTTTTTTTTTGTATAGTCTGAACTTGGCTTGGACTTAAAATAAAAAGCTTGAAATAAAAAGCTTAACACAAACGTTTTTGCACCGATGTTTATTGAAATGCACAAGGCGTTCTATTGCACTAGCGGAGAAAGAGAGAGGTAGCCCTTGTGGTACTCCACATACATACATACATATAAAACGACGGTAAATGTACGTACGCCCCTTGACTACATAACGAACGATCGATCGATTGATCGAGCTAGCGTACACCGTTAGTTAACTGAGAAAAGTTAGTAGCCCCGAGGAGCTTGTACCAAGCACTTGAATATTCCGCGTAAAAACAATCTAATCGGCTAGCTTGTACATAGCTACAGTTACAGCTATTCTTGTCAGTGAAAGTGGATTATCGATTAGACCTATAAACGATAACGTTTTGGTAGTTTGGAATTTGCCTGTTGCTGTCCCGCACACAAAGTTGTCGTTTGTCATTTAATTTCTACCGTTATTCCACACAAAAATCGTATCATTATGGGCATTAAGGTCAAAGAGCCCTCGTCTGCACAAATTGAGGAATTACGACAAAAATTCAACACAAAATATGCTGCAACACCACCATCAGGTAGGTGATAATCCTTACCTAGTCAAGTTAAGAGTTTTATGTGCATTCCGTATACTTTTCTGACAAATGAACTTTGTCTACCAGAAATGCTTTTGTTTATACAATATATAATATATGTGAGTATGTATACACATATAGAGTACATATCACAGTTGGGTTATAGAATGGCTTAACTAATTGCACAATTATTTATCGTTGTATTGATATAAACAACAAAAGTCAGAAATAAATATATGTATATATGTTATATGTACACAGTAAGTAGGTAACCCAATGACAAATTGAACTTGAACTTGAGAATATATGTATGTATATAAGCCGTAACGGCTACCAGTAAAAGCTTCAACTATAAATACTAAAGGGTAGAAGTGGGGACCTATGGAGGCAAAGGTCAATGATTAGAAAACATTGTATTTTATTTATTCCTCCGTCTAAGTTTTCTTTGCAAAAAGTTCAGTCCTATTAAAAGATATTTAATAACTATTCAAAATTTGTTTAAATTAAGCAAATAAATAAGTTCGAAATAAAGTATTTGATATCGCTAATTTAAAGTATGTCTTTTGAGAATCTGCTTAGTTTGTTCTCTTCTATTGTTTTCAATTGAAAAAATTCGTTTATATCGAACTTTTTGACAAATAGAGTATCAATCTTATCGATATTTAACACTCCCCCCTCAAATGATTATATACATATGTAATATAAATAACAAAACGTTTACCGATAAGAAATATCAAATCAAAAAAGTCACATAAATGTATACGTACGTATTTATTTACACTGACTTAATATTCCAGCACCCTTCCATTCCGTCGATATTGATCGCATACGAAACGATCATGTATGGTTGCAACGCTTTTTGGAAATGTACGATCTGGACATGGAGGCAGCTATGACAAAACTTTGGGAAACGTGTCTGTGGCGGCAATCGTATGGGGCAAATGATCTGCAAGAGAGTCAATTGAATCAGGAATATCTGAAAGAAGGTTCTATTTTTGTGCATGGCAAGGATCTGGATGGCAAACCTTTATTGGTTTTTCGTGTAAAATTGCATAGCAAATCAAAAAACTTAGATGAACTCATTCGCATTGTTGTGTATTGGGTTGAAAGAACCCAACGGGAACAGCATATGACACAACTCACGATATTTTTCGATATGGCTGGAACTGGTATTGCCACAATGGACTTGGAATTTGTCAAGCGAATTGTCGAAACTTTTAAATTGTATTATCCCAATGCATTAAATTATATATTGGTATTTGAACTGGCTTGGGTTCTTAACGGTAAGAATTTTGAACCTTTGAACTTTATACAATTCATGTACTTTTAACCTTCGTTTTGTAGCCGCATTTAGGGTCATTAAAACGTTGCTACCACCACGGGCTGTTGAGATTTTAAAAATGACGTCGAAAAAGGATATTAACGAATACATTGCCAAGGACAATTGTCTGGTCAGTTGGGGTGGGATAGACAACTATGAATTTAGCTTTATAGCCGAATCAAAACGAGTTGCCAACAAAGTACCGTTAGTCGCCGCCAATGCCGGTGCGGACGATGAACAACAACAATCTCAAAATATGGACAAAAAGGTAAGTTTGAAGCAGAGCTTCTGTAGTGTCCACTTTTCCTTGTTCAGTGTCCAGTGACTTGGGCGTGTTTTATTTGACACAGGTTTTCTTTTTTTGCCGTTTCCTAATTGCTTTTGGCTAACACGCAACGACGATAAGCCTCCCTCATTCGCCTCCTATCCATAATTGATTTACATTTTTAGTGTGTATTGATTTAGGGTGCGCTGCTGTGCTTGCGTGTCCTTTCCGTGTGTATGGGTCCCCAGTGTGTCCGCTCCTTAATAGCAAATAGCCAAATGCACTGAAACCACATCATAGCCATATGTAACTTTATTAAGTTTTGTTACATTTCCCAAGTTGCGCAAATTCTATTTGATTATTTTGTCCAATTCAAATTGACAAATTGGTTAATAAAAGAAGCCTGATTCTCAGGTGCATAAGTTTTGAAAGGATTTCAACTTCTGATTTTTGTTCAGTGTACATATTGGCTCCCGATAGGGGTTACCAACTCTATTTATAGTCATTTGTTTGACATACTGCAAAAACTTTCGCTTTCCTTGTTGGCGGATGGTCAGTGAAGCGCTTAGAAAGCGTTGACCCGTACAATGTAGAACAAACTCGCACTCATGTACATACAAAAGCACATACATACATACATACATACATGTTTATGGAATAAATTATAAATTATTCCCATTGCGAGAATTAATGGAGGAGTGGCTGACCAACTACATCATGGAATGTGGGTACTACCGTTCACACACACACACATGTATATGCATACATAGACATACACCCCCTCACTATCACTAAATGCACTTTCATTTGTGTTTTTGTTCTTTCAGTTTCAATTCATTTTACATGCATCTGTAGCAGCTGTTGACGAAAAAAAAGCTGATCGGTGAGAACAACAACCATTAAACAATCTGGATTCTTAAAGCTTCTGTGTGTCTGAGAGAAAAGAGAGAGAGAGAGCGTAGCAAACAAGCAAAAAGCTTTTTATACCCTCACTGTAAATACGATAAGATAAGAGCGATCATTTGAATTAAACAAATTTCTGTTCATCGTCAATACGTTTTCCGTATGTCTTTTTGTCCTTTCTCTTTGAAATGAAATGTAAACCATTTAAAAATATCAATCGACCACAGTCAAGGACAAAAAAAGTTTTTTAACTCTGTTTTAAATTAGTGCAGAGCTTTAATGGATTGTTTTAACGTTATTCGTTAATATTGTACAAAACCATATGGGCCACAGCAAGGGTATACGAGCTTCGGCATGCCGTTTGTAGCTTTTGTTATGTTTGTGTTTGCCTTCGGTGTGCTTTTTTGTTAGTTGTCTTTCCACATTGACGCGAACTAGTCAAATCAAAAAGAATCTCATGCAAAACGCTAAATTCATTTGTTGCTGTTTTTTTAATTTTCATTAATTGTTTAAAACTACCATTATCGAAAAATAATTGAGTAAGACTGCTGAAGCGGAAGACAGAATTTGTATTCTTTTTGATCATCACGTCAAGTTGATATTCAAATTTATTACTTAATTCAACAATGCCCAGGGTAGGTGTCAATTGTTTAATACATCAGAATGAATCAGTTAAATTAACTTAAATCTATCATCAGATATCAAACTAATTTTAATTTGTTATCAAAGTGCATAGCATTGGATTCGTCGCGATCGCGTGGCATTTATTTATGAAACTAGGCAATGGATTGCCAATGTGAATTTTAATTTTATTGAAATAATTTATTTAATATAATGCTGACCCATTTTTCCCTATGGCTTATGCAAATAATTTAAATATTTTTGATGTGGTGTGGCTATAAATTTTTCCATGATTGAACCGGTTCATCGATATATGCATAGTTATGTTACTCAGTTTGATATTTTTTAACTTGTCCACGTTTGGTCACACTATTATTTAATCTTAATGGTAAGTTAACAGACACAATTTACAGAGACCCAACACAAAATTGTTCGGATCTCAAGCCCGTAAAATCAAATATAAAAATATATTTTACTTGTCGGCTGCAAACCTGACTGTAACTAAATTAAGTGTAAGATACATAACAATTTCGTCAGGCCATAATCAGTTTACAACTCATATTTTCATTCGCTTACCCAATCCGGACTCTGGCCGCTAAATGTTAAAAAAAGCCAAAGCCAGATCAAATCAATTTTTAAAGACATGACCCCAAGGTATAAGTGGGTCTTGCTAAAGTGGAAGCACAGTGAGAAGATACACTTAGGCACGTTTAACATAAAAGAGATTCATTTTGAAATAGATTTAGGCATTAATGACATGTGGGGATGAGGCCCTACAAGGGGCCAGCATCTCTTTATCTACTTAACTTATACTAATTCAAATGTCCTTTTTACCTTTCCACCCATTAGGTACACTTTGCCAATACCTATACCATGGTGATCAAGGAATCCGAAATTGGTGACAACATGCATACGCCCTCAGAGGGTAAGAATAATAAGCGAGTCTCAAGAATTAGATTTTATTAACGTGGAAATCTCTTACGGAATTGAAATTATTTAATGGCAAGGATTCTCCTAGAGCAGCTTCTTAACCGTTTAGACCCACGAACAGCAAAATTCGGAATATACACACTGTAAATTATACATTTTCTTTCCAACGACAATTTCAAAGTCTTTATTTTCGGGAAAAAGCTGATGTCAATGAAAATATTTTCGTATAATCATCAAAATTCAACTTGTTTTGAATCCAAAAGCACTTTGCTGATTTTGTCATTTGATGTATAAGTAGATTGAAGTCGCTCGTTGCTATAATATATTTAAGTTTTAGATAGACATAACGTGCTCAACAAAATTAAAGCGTATAAATCGTAAAACAAAAAAATAACTGAGGAAAAACTCTCCATAGTTCCGTGTTCCAACGTGTATTGATTTTAATAATAAAAATTTCCCCATTATTCTTTAGGCATGTTGCAAGTTGTGCCAGCGGAATTTGTCAACTTTAATCCACAATATGAAGCCACGTTAAAAATAAACTGCATTGCCAAAACACCAGTAACCTATAAGGTAAGTCTTTGTAATTGTTTGATTGCCATCACAGATTCTTATTCAAAGAATTATTCTTTAACAGATTCAAACAACATCACCGGACAAGTTTCGTGTGCGACCACGATGCGGTGTGTTGGGACCTAATGATAGCGCCGATATCAATATCTTTCTAAAGCAGGAACACAACTTAAGCGAGGAGAATAAGGACAAGTTTTTGGTAATGGCCATGGCTGTACCTCATGGTTTTGGCAAGGAATGCAATGCTGCTGACACAGCCGAATTATGGCGAAATAAACCAATAAGTTGTCCAGATATTGAGCAACATCGTTTGGTTTGTCGTTTTCAAGATAACAACAAATGTGCTGGTGCGGGAAGCGATAGTAGTGGTGCAGTAGCGGTTGGAGCTAACTGCAGAGGAGGATCTACCGCTACCGCCAAAGCTGCTGTAGATGTAAGTAAACATAACATAGGATTGCTGCTAACGCAGCATTAAGAAAAATACTAAATGAACATGAACATGACGATCCATTTAAAATGAGAATTACAGACCAAATACATTTACTTTATTGGTCTGAAAATCTATTTATGCTTACCAATCGCAAAAAAAAAAAAAATTCAGTATCATTCAAAAGTTAAATTTTTGTTATCATTTTGACATATTTCTAATTTTTTATAATTGCTAAAATTTATTCCTAAAACTCAACGATCTTCAAAAATTGTGTCCTATATTTTTTAAACACAGCCCCAAGTGCACGCCCATATGACTGCTCGTACGCTGACTTTGCAATATGTGACTCTACTATTACTTGGACTGGTGTGTGCTCTCCTTGGAACACTGGTATATCAGAGCTGTCGTGATCAAACATGTCCGGCGAAAAAAGGGTTTAGTAAATAATATTTACTAAACTCGAGCAGTTTAATTGGGCAGGGGGAGAGCGCAGAGAATAATGATGATAATAATATGAAGGCCACTGCCAAACACAATCACAACTATAATGCCAATAGTAACAATATCAATTGTAGAAACTGCGCCTGCAAGGACGATGATGATGATTGCCTGGAGGAATTTTCTTTACTTTTAAGCCAAATGCAACAGCAGCTGCATCAACAACAACAGCAGCAACAACAACATAGTAACAATAACCAATTAATGGATGGAGGTGTGGCTAACGGTGGCCACTTATTGGGTCTGATGGCCTTAACACGAAAATTCGCCAGAGTATTGCTATGTCTAACCTTAATATGCGGCATATTATATGTGAGCTACTATTTGGGAAGTCAAACGGAAACGGAGAACAGGAACCACAGTCATCTAACCACATAGCCAGATAAATATATATATCTATGTACACATACATATATTTATATATTTATATATGGGAGTGTGTGTATATGTTTCGACTTAATTATATAATATACATACAAATTTAGAGTCCATATTTTATTGTTTTTATTCCTACATTTTTTTTCTTTTTTGTTAACCAATTTGATATAATCCTTTGTCCGCCTAGCCTATATATATACTGTATTTATATATATATATATATATATAGATTGTAATGAATTTATAAATGAAAGTTCATTAGTTTGTAAATAAATCTCATTAGACATTTCATTATACTCATCAAAAAACAAAACAAAACATAACTTGGTATGTCGAAATCAGGTAATTCTATCTTAATTAACCAAACTAAAACGCTGATAGCTAATCTTTGACTTTTCAACTGTAACTTGTTGCAATGCGCAAACCATAGATATATACATATAATTATGCATAATCCAAAAAAGAAGTCGTTCCTATATATGGAACCATAGTTTCTGCATAGAAACCAAATATATGTGGGGTTGGACTAAACTATCAGTCCGGTATAATTCAAGCTAATGTAGATTTAACCGAAATACAATATCGATTTCTCAACGCGTCTTCGATTATATTGTCTGAACTATAAAGTTAAATTTTTCAACATTTAAAAGCCTTTAAGAAAATTGGAGTAGATGTAGAATGTTAACAAAAAAAAAAAAAAGAATGACCACCTTCGGTGTAGTCAATGAAAACTAGATAGCTGGTTAAGCTTTTTTGGGCTTCCCAGGTGCACGTTTAGCGGGAGAACGTTTTTTGGTTCCCCCAGCTGATGATGTTGCTGCCGCTGCTTCTGATGTACTGGATTCAGGTTCCTCCCTTATTGATTCGTCTTGGCCAGTGCTAACATTGTTATCCTCGGTTTCTATTTTTTTAGCTGCAGCTTTTTTTTTAGGGACGTTTTCCTTTTGCTCTTCTTTTTCGTCGGCTTCGACCAGAAAAATGCTATGTTGGCCACCGCCATCAGCTAGTAAGATTCTTTTATCAAGCGTGGCTTTGCTTTGTACCAAAGTGGGCTCCAGCTCATCATCACCATCGCCAACTCCCAGCTGATTATTCGAACCCATACCCCATGTATACAGTTTTCCGTCCTCGGTTATAGCATACGAGCAGCACTCACCGCAGCCCACATAGTTGACTTTTCCTGTTACTTTCGGGATTTCAGCCAATTTGCTAACAACCTCCTTGACGTCGCCAAGTCCCAAACGACCATATTCCGCACGACCTACCACAAGGCAACGCAATTTATTGTCCAGCACAATTGTATGATGCTGACCACCGGCTATCCGCAGAACATCCTTAAGATTTGTTTTAACGGGTAGCAAAACACGTTCCACTTCTTTATCATGGGTCAATTGCCAGTAATTATTAAGCCCAACAGCCCAAATCGTATTGGTTATGGATTCACGTAAGAAGGTGCAATAGTTGGTTGCCCAAATGGCTTCAATGGGCTTGGTACGTTTGATAATCAACTGATCGGGACGCAACAAATCACGCTTACCACGTCGGCCTAAAACAAATATAAAATACATACATTACAAAATGACTTACAGAATTTGTTATTCGTATGGCTAGACGAGTGACGAACCTTCGCCCGATACGGATCTCTCGGAAATTCGGCCCAGCTGCCCTTGCTCGGCACAACCCACTGTGAAAACTTTGCCGCTCATTGTTAATATGACCAAATGATCCGCTCCCGAAGCTATGCTAACGCATACAGTTCCCTCAAGCAGATTAATGGGCATTCTTTTGTTGCCATCGATGGTGAGTCCCATGTTGCCATGTGAGTCTCTAAATGATCCCCAAGCAAAAACTCGTCCATCATCTAGTAGACAAGCTGAATGCGAATCTCCCGCTGACATCTTTAAAGCTTTGCCAGGCAACTCGATCAGTCCCGGCAAAGATTCACTGCCCTCCTCGCTGGTATCGCGTCCTAAGGCGCCCTCATCGTTGCAGCCAAACGAATAAATTTCACCAGTATTCGTTAGGACAAGATTGTGCATTCCGCCAGCGCAAATGTCCACTGGGTTGACTATGCTTTCTAATGGAGAGGGACGTTTGCGTTCCATGATGTCGTCGCCGAGTCCTAGTTGTCCGGTGTCACCGGTGCCACAAACCAAAACTTTGCCAATTATGTGACGCCGCTTGGGTAATTCCAAATGGAAGGCAACGCGCGACCGTTTGGCGTGTGGAGCTTTGGATCCTTCAGCGGCATTGTTATTGTTGCTTAAAACTTTTCGCTTAGGCATTTTTCACAATTTTTTTCCTTTGGCAATCACAGAAAATCTGCGATATAAACAAAATTAAAGGTTATGAACACAGCTTGTAAGCAAATAATAATGATGCTACAACTGGCGCTTACTCACAATGGAAATATGTTGCACGTGGTCCTTCGGGAGGATATGTTGTTACTTCAATGGTTTTTCAACGAGTGAAGAGCCTTAAAGACCAGTAAACTAAAAGAAATATGTTCAGCCTGGATTTGCGTTTGCCTGCAAAGAAATGCGCGGGAAGCGGTAGGCAGCTATCGATATATAGCATTGACACCCCCATGCGTAAAGCAATGACAACCCTATAGTGATGACCAATTTGATGAATTTTGAAAATTGCTGTTAAGGAATATTTACTTAAACTACTTTTTTTACGAAAAGACAGAAAAAAATACCAAATGACCTTGGGTGCATTGAAACAATTTATGGTTTGTTTTTTTACAAAAAAACATCTCATTAATAAAAATACATCAAAATGTAGCTAAGCTGTTTGCCGCTAGAAATAGTATTGTTAATTGGTGTTGAGTCATTTAACATAGGGCTGCCATATGGCAGTTAATTCAAATCTTTAAAATCTTGAAAAATATTTCCAGCTAAAAAATAATTTACCGGCTGTCCTAAAACTGTTTGTATATAACAGAGACTGGTTTTAAAACTATTAAATATGCTTTAATTATGCTAAACAAACTTAAAGAAACGTTGTCAGATTTATTGCGAGTCACTTGAACTTGAGCTCGAACTATCTGTTGACATTACTTCCACATCATCTTGCGCTCGTGTCTCCAATGCCACTGAACCTCCTGAAGCTCCCATTGTCATATGCAGTTCACCTAGGTTCCAATTGAACTGATTTTGATAGGCATTTGGCATCTCGCCGCTACCGCCTCCTGCACTACCACCACCGCCACTCCCACTGCCGCTACCACTACCTAAGCTACGATGATTATCACTGGTCAGACCACTGTTTTGATTCGTCATGGGTCCACTACCATTGAGATTATGCTCGGATTTGCCCAATAAACCATTTCGCATTTCAATGTCTGTGGGATAGGGGCGCCGTAGATCACCAATGCACCAGGTCAAGGGAGCACTCACTGCATTCGCAGAACTAATGCGATGGGCATATTTAATTAGCTCCTCCGAAGAGACAGGTCGCTTATTGGCCTGATTGATGCTAGCCAGCTTTTGGCGTGCCTGAAATATGGCCGTGGACAGAATGAGTTCGGCATCTTTTAGTGATTTCTGTAATTTTTGTATCTCCTTGTCCTGTTCAATAAAAAAAGTAGTAGTCAGCTTTTTGGCAGTAAATGTTAGTCCTAACACTGACATGTACTTCCACCTTAGCTCTTAGCTGATCCATGGACTCTTCTACTTTAGCCTGCTCCTCAGCCAGTTCCAACATTTTGCGAAATTCCTCATCTTTGGACACCAGCAGGTCCAGTAAATCCACTAGCTCCGTACTAGATAATTTTTGATGTGCCTGCTCAATAAGCTCTTTGGCAATCATTTCAATGTCATCAATAAGTAGAAGTAACCGTTCTTTGGTGCTCAAATGGAACGACATTTTAAGCAGGAGCTTGTTGATTTGTCTTAGTTTTGTTTATTTGCAACCAGGGCTGCAAGGGTTGACGCGCGAATGTTACACCGATAACTATGACAAATAAAAGTAACCGTTAAAACAAGTTGCGACTAGGACTCTTTTAAGAATACACCATAACCACAGTTCTATTTTGCTAAGCTATTTAATGTTTTCAAATATCAAATGGATATTTAAATCAAAAAATTTAACCACTTTGCATATTTTTCATTATTTATTTTTAGTTTGCTATTATTGTCACTTAATATCGCTGTCACAGCTGCGACTGTCAGGTACTTCTCTTCTCTGTTGTACTATCGTCCAACCCTCGTAATACCGTACTCATCATGATTGTTGATAAATTTTAGTTTATTATGTATGATTGATTCGGCTTAAAGAATTTATTGTAAAATTTTGTTCCCACAAAACACTCCAGCCGGAATCGTCGAGCAATGGTGCAAAGATGCTGTTACACTTGATGGTATTTTGTTTATTGCTTTTTTTGTTAATCTACTGGTAAGTATTAATGCACAGTGGATTGAAATCAAACTAATTTGACATGAATTTCCAATTAGGATTTTGCCCACAGGCATAAGCTGGTATTTGATAAAGCGCTTTCGGGTCAAAGTGCGCATTGGACGCATAACTTTACCCTATTTATCACTAAAGAATGTGCACATTAGTAAAAGTGGCTTTTCTGTGGTTAGTGACATTGATGACGTCACAAAACGCTGATTAAAATAAAATTCTTAATTTTTTAGCAAATCGAAGAGGTTTGCCTACGCAGCAGTTTCTTTACCACGGAGGTGACGAAGCTGTTATCCATTTACATAAGGGATATACGCATCAACAAGGACATACACGGCAGCGGTGGCAGCGGCGTTGGTGTCGGCGGCAGTCAAAGTCAACATCCAGGCGAGGGAGTGGGCAACGATGGCGCCGGTTTTAGTTGGCCTCGTGGGGAAGATGATGCAAGTGTTGGCAAGGGTGTGCCGGACTTTCGGCAGACCAAAGTCCCTGCCAGTATTATAACATTTGCTCAGTTTATGGCTGTGCATGTAAACAACATATCAGTGGTCCTAATGAACAATGATTTCGATCCAGGCTGGTTTATACATGCCACAGCCAAAGAGTTGCATCTAGATGGCAGCATAGTGCAAAATGCCCGAGTCCTCTTGGTGAATGCTTCATTGAGCGAGGCTCAAGCCAAAATGTTACGACATTGTAGCCAAGCTGCTTCGAGAAGGCAGTCCCTAGAAAATAATCTTCATAAAATACGACCCTGTTTGGGTGAGGTTAGCTTCGATGTCGCACTAGATGCCTCGTTATTTGCCCAAGGACCCCCATCGGTGGACACATTAAGTTTGGTCATTAATAATGCCAAATCCATTATACACGGCGGTCTGTATGAATTCCTAAGCGAGGCCAAACAAAGGACAAATACTTCATCATCCTCCAGGTCCAGTCAACAACGCCGTCTCCATCAGGCCTTTGCTTCATCTCGAAACAGCAGTAGCAATAGCTACGACAATGATAATTATGAAAAACTAGCTCCAATTATACCAAAGAATTTCAATTTTAGTATCAAGGCGGCCACCTTTTCAGCGGTCAAGGAGAATTCGCAAAATGATTTTAGTGCTAAGCTTCAACTTTTCCAAATCACTGGCAAATTTAACTCTAAAATGGTAGCCAAATTGGTTTTCCAGCATTTGGATATTGACACCAAATATGAAAAGTTGCTCTTTGTTGAACAATTTACTATCGACTCAAAGGTAAGAACAATAAAGATCCAAGCAAAATGGTTATTACTAAATCAATGTTATTGACTTTTTTTTTGTTCATTTTGTTTCAGCTGGAAAAGGACATTTTTAATTTGTATGTGAAACTGAAAACATTCCAAATCATCTATAATCATAGCGAAATATATGACTTTGTTAATAATAATTTTTTGGCGCGTCAAAGACGAAGCAGTAGTCATCATCAACCAATGCAGCTACACAAACAGAAATCTCTTCCTGATCATTTATATCTCGATCAGGCAGCGGAAACATGCCTCAGAGCCAAACAGCAACGGGAAGGAGGCATCTTGGAATGGATAATGCAACGCATTGTGGTAAAAGGTTGCGCTGAATTGTGGAATGTTTCATTGCTGATGAAACTGGAAGATGAGCATATTGCCATGAGTGTCAGTCATACACGATTTGTTCTTGAACAGATAGAGGAGAAGCGAAGTTCCCTATATAATAATAAATTTCTTAATCTGCTTCTAAATCAACGACAATGGAGCATGGAACTAATGGTGGAGACACTATGGTCAAATTTGGGCAATTCCATAAATGATACAAACAATTTGAAGAAAACCCATTCTCCGGGATCGCCCTTTTTTTTGGGCGTGAGCCTAGTCAAACTGTGTTCCTATGCTAATACAACCAAATTGGACATATCAGTTCATACTTTTCGTACAGAATATAGTATGCAATTGGCTGAATTTATCGTAAAATCTATGGCATGTCTGAAGCAATACGGTGGTCTAGAAGCCAAAAAGGGGAAGTCACAACTGAAGAGAATAGCAGAGCAGGATGCAGATGAAGAATTTGCTAGATCTTTAAGAGTCTCTGTGAATATCAAAGATATAACAGCGTACTTTGTGAATCACTATAATGTGTATATATTGTTAAGCTTTTCCGAAATTAACTTGTCTAAAGCATCACATATATCTACACTGCAATTGGAAGATTATCAAATGGCCATTATGCGATCAATGACAGGCTCTTCATTATGTCTTACAGACTTTCAAGATGTTTTTGCCAATTGTAAAATGATACGTCTACAGCATGAACAAATGAAGGAAACGCTAGGAAAACTATCAATATACATTCCCGGCAACATTGAAGTCTCATGGAATTCAAATTTGCATATGCACCTCTATACATTAGCCAGAGACATCTGTGATCTTACCGAAGAACTAGCTCTGCCCAAATCAAAGGAATCAAACGAATCCGTTAAGCCTAGTCCAAACTTAATAATAGAATTATCGGCAGAACGTAGTTTTATGGCTGAACTAAAACTATCGGATCGTCACTCCATACAAATCTTCGTGGAAAGTCTATTTTTTAGTCATAAAGAGAGAGATATAGTTTATGCCAAGAACGTTCTGGTCCATATTGATGACCAGCATATATTCACCATTAAGGAATTAGATATGCAATCACTGCCACGTCTAGAGGTCTTAACTCATGAACGTCTCAATTTTCCGGGCTTTACATTACCAACAAACAAGGTTTGGGTCACCTCAATTGGTTCATTTAAAGCTATATTTCCTTATGATCATGATTTTTATGATGCCATTAATAACGAATGTGTCTCACATTTTAAGTGGCTTAAACTAGTTCATAATTACAAGAAAAAACCCTTTACCGTTAACTCACCCCTGCCCAGTGATTTGGTAATTAAGATCAAAGAGTTCTTATTGGAAATTAGTGATGATCCATTTGAGGTGAAATTACGTGATAATTATGTACTTCTTGTTGACGAATATTTAGAGAGTTTAAAACGTAAAAATCTGTTTGATAAGAAAATTGCAGAACTCTGCTCTGAGCGTCTTTTGGTGCCTGCAGGCACCATTGAGAGTCTCTATGCGAATTTGGTAAAAAAGAATTCCGAGATTTATATACAACGTTCAAAGAAAATACGGGAAAGTGGTCCAGTAAGAACACGCCTATTGGCATGGATTATGACTGATGTGGAGATTATGGCCATGGCAGATCTATCCATACATGGGTATGAGAATGTAACAAAGATTATGCGGGAGATTGATTCGGAAAGTCCTTGGCCAGAGGAAGGGTTACAATTTACCACACTGTGGTGTCGAGGAGTCAATATCAGTTGCTCCGAATGGAAGTTTATGTTGAGGTAAGTAATTTATATGCTTTCATATATGGGCATATCTTAATCTCTTTTTTTCTACTTTGCTTTCAGAGACTTTCCGCAACCCATGTTTTACGTGAAGTCAATGCGTCTATATGGTAATCTCTGTGGCGCAGAACAAATGGCTTCCAAACGTGCCAAACGTGATGTTTTCATTGAGGTGGGTGATCCCTTTGAAACTCACGTGGTGCAACGGAGTATGCCTTCGCTAAAGTTCTATCATGATTTCGATTGTGAGTTGGAGAGTTGTAGCTATGCCTTTGGTCCCTGCTGGGAGCCTGTAATGGCACAATGTAATCTGAGTTTTGAGAAGATTTCGGCTCCCTCCAAAGATCCTTCTCCACCGCTGCCCTTTTGGGATAAAATGCGTTTACTTCTACATGGTCGATTGACTTTGATAGCCAAACAATTTACGGTCTTGTTGCATGCTTCTTTGGATCCCTATAATACTACTGAAGAGATGGAATTGACATGGAATAATTGTGGCATCATATGGACAAATGCAAAAATAATGTTCAAGGGAGAACTGAATGTAAGAGTCAACATTTTTGCCCAATCGTAGATAGCGACGGAATGAAACAATTTATTTTGTTTTTTCTTTTTGTAGGTTACCGTACGTACCGCTTCCCGATATGATGATTGCCGGTTGTTGCATTTTCCAAATCTAAAGTTAACCTTTAAACTGAATTGGGCCTGTCTCGCCAATCCGAATGATCACCATGCTGTAATGCCCTGTGCGCCGGATAAATTACCCGAGTATTCCAGCAATCAAGTACATGATTCTTTCCGTGCCTTTCGATCGCTTAATCTCAATATTTGGATATCATTTGAGACTAAGCCAATGGCCGGAGATGAAGTAGAATTTGATATACCCAGTCTGGTGTTATATGGTAGTACTTTGCGTTGGTTCGAAAGCCTTAAACTTATCCTATCGGGAGTGACACGACCCACACGGCGTGGGCCAGTGTTCAATAATGTTCGTCCCCGTAAGAAGCAATTAAGCCGCCACTACAAAAAGGCCAATCTTCAGATGTGCCTACATAAATTTCAAGTCTTGTATTGGATGTCGCATGCTCTGCACAAAGGATTCCAGTTAAATGGACGTCGAGTGTCTTTCAGTTCGGAATATTGTCTAACTCTCAATCCGATCGATGATGGCCTAATACATCGACCACGGGCGGATTGGTCAACAGTCTATATGAATTGTGAGCTGAATGATGCCGAAATTTGGCTAAAGAGCATTGTAACAGAGAAAATGGACAGTAGCTCGGAGAATTTGGCGGCAGCCAGTGCCGGAGATGCTTTTAAGATAGTCCGTTTTTATTTCTTGAGCGTAGCCAAGGTTTCTTATGGCCGCGAGGCTTTGATGCCATCAACAGCTAACAGTGCCGAAGAAGATGCCAAATCAAAATCGGGTACACCAACACACAAGCTAGTGGTTTATGATCTGAAAGGAGCCTGGACTAAGAGCAATCGGGATGTCGCATTTGCCTTATTTGATTCGTTTATGAAGTCACAAAAACTAAAGAATAATCTATCCACAGAGGCGGTAAAAAGTTATCGCCAAGAAGGAGGTAATTCAGCCGCTGTGATGAAGCATAAACGTAGTGATAGCACCATTACCTTATCAAGCACCAGCAGTGAGGTTTTGCCAAGTAAGTGAATATTAATCAAAAGCAACTAAACAGAATTCTTTGATCGCATAAAATCATACGATCAAATTGGTTCGCGTACCCGCTTTTCTTTAGTGGTTCGCAACATGGCTAAAATATTTCCTTCTCTCTCTATTTTGTACTAGTTGCCAACGCAAAGAAGGCTCCTGGCCAAATTCATGCAACAGCTATGCTACAACAGCTGATAGCCGAGGCCGATCATAAATTTAATGTTTATAGCGATGATCATAGCACCCAGTCAAGAGAATTGCAACTGCAAGGCTTGCAGGCCTGTTCAGCACAAGATGTGATACACGAGAATTGGTCCATCAGTTTGGTCAATTCGCAGGTGTTGCTAAAAGGCTGTGAAACATCAGGTTATGTGATAATCAGTGCCGCCAAAGCGGAAATACTACAACGAGTTCATCGTCCAGTTTGGAGAGATCGTTCCCTTATTTCCAAGACCACTTGGAAGGGATTGCTCGAGTGCATGCAGTACTATGCTACAGTTAGTGCCGGTGATGATTCCCTCCTTGAAAAGGAGATCATGTGGCTAACAGTCGACAATATTCAAGATAAAGATGAAACAGTTATTAATAATCTGCCAGAAGATATATCCCATTTGGTGGGAAGTGGGCGCAGTGTCGGTGGTGTAGTTTCCGAGACAGTGGGCGCATTTTTAAGTGACAATTCAGGGGAATCGCAACCAGTCCAATTGCAGAGAATCGTTTCAAAATGTAAATGCGAATTCTTTTATGTTAGCTATGGTGATGCCATTGATCCTAATAGCATTTTTGAAGTACCGCCACCTCCTTCTGAGGAATCTTTGTCACCCTGGGAGAAACAAGATGATCCTGTAGATGCGTTCACATTGATGCATCATGATTTGGATGTCTGCACGAATTCACTGCAATATGCCATGATTTTGGATATAGTTAACAATCTCCTGCTCTATGTTGAGCCACAGCGCAAACAAGCAGCGGAGAAGCTGGCGAGAATGCGTTTCCAGCTGCAATTGCACTCCACGGAAGATCAAAAAAGACCCATACAGCAGAAACAAACACTAATACGTAGTCTCCTTATGAAAATACGTTCCCTGGAGAAAGATATTCATTTGATCAGTAAAGAACGCATCGAAGAGGGTGACACTTTGGAGTTACGTGTGGACTTTGAACGTGTGCAGCAACAAATCCGTGAAAGTAAAGAGGAACTAAATACCTATAGCGAGGAGTTGGATATGATGTTGCTTTGCTATAAGGAAACGCAACTATCTCAGCTGAGTAAAATTTCTAATGTTCGCTCCGACAAATCCGTAACCATGGTCCGGGCTAATGAAATTTGTTTTAAGCGTGCTCAATGGCGTCTAACAGAGACTGATGGCCAAATTGGTATAGCTGATTTGGTTCTAAATGCTTTTCTCTATACAAAAAAATCAAAGAGTGATGATTCCGTAGAACATTTACTGGAACTAGGTAATATTCGAATGGAAAATCTTTTGCCACGTGAGATTTATCGTGATGTTCTATTGGCGACTGAAATACAAAAGGATATGCCTGTAGATACCCACAAACGTGTACTACGCATCTTTTGCCGGGAGAAACCACCGGTTGGTGGCATCTCAGTTAAAGAACATTTTGAAATCAACGTGGCACCAATAACCATTGCTATTACGAAGAAATTCTATAGCACCATGTTAAAATTCTGTTTCCCCGATCGTGATGCTTCAGAAACTGAGGCCAGTGAAGATCTGGATGAGAATTCTTCGACTACTTCAGCATCATCAACAAATTTACAATCACTTAAGTCATCGGCAACTTCGTCCTCCGTCTCCTTATCGGCAGCATCAACGTCATCATCGTCTAAACGATCAGGTAAAAACAAAAAGAGTAACAAGGACTCGGAATTTTATGTAAAAATAGAGAAAGATGATGTGGAGAAGATGAAGGAGCGTGCCGAAAAAAATAAACTTTTCATATATATCAAAATTCCCGAAGTGCCTGTCCGCGTCAGCTATAAGGGTAATAAGGAGAAAAATCTAGAGGATATTACCGATTATTCATTAGTTATACCAACTTTGGAATATCATAATGTGACTTGGACCTGGTTGGATTTATTGTTGGCAATGAAATCGGTCAGTAAGCGGGTGATAGTGTCGCAGGCAATCAAGCAAAAGTTACAAATTCATCGGCGTCAACCAGTTTTAAGCGCTGGTGAGCGGGCCACACCCCAAGAAGAAGATAAGGCCAAAATGCTCTTTGGCAATCGATTGCTGGTAAGTAGAATGCGATAACTCCAATAAAGAATTCCATTATCCATGTTTCTTTTCCAGAACGAGAATAGAAATCAGCGTAAGGGCGGAGGTGTTTTTAAATTTCCATCCAGCAGTGGTAGTGGTAGTGGTAGTGGTAGCAGCAGCAAGTAAAACGATCAATAATCGAGTTATATACACATGGAAATGTATACATATTTGCATAGATATATTTAATTATATTTATTAATTACTGTACGTTTCAAATGATGTACGAAAATATCGCTGGCTCTGAAATGTTGGTATATATTTAATTATTTAACGAGAGTGTCAAGTAACAATTTAAAAATAAAGATCATACACACACACAAACACCCACACACAGCCAAACGTTCACACACATCATCATACTCAAGTATTATATTACCCTATAAATATATATTTCACTTAACTATAAACAGAACTATTTATGTTTGTTAGTGTATGTTGTATGTATGTTTCTGTTATTACAATCAATCAATAAATTGGGAGTAAGAGTTTGTTTAATTTTTACATACCAAAAACAATTAGCAAGAATACCACAAAAAAAAAAAAACAAACTTTAAAACGCTTGACTTGATCTAAACATCGACTGGAGGCGCGACTCCTGCGTTTCTTACTTGGTCTGTTGTCTCAAAGGTGGCTGCAAATGTATTTAAGAAAGATAATGATCATAAAATCAAGCTCAGAAACCTAGGGATCTTCCACTTATAAGTAGATAAATGAAGGAAACCTACCAATACAAAAACACGTTTGGGCATGGCCCTTTGCACCAATTCATCTAGTTGGGCATTTTGACTGTCATTCTTTTGCGGATCTGCCTTAGTGTTGTATTCCAAGCCCAAAGTAGGCAAATCCTGCCATCCGACATGCAGTGGATACAGATTGTATACAAGTTCCTTTTCATCATAAGCCATTATCGATATATCCAACTGGAGACGAAAGCACATAACAATTAACTCAATCAATGAGCTACGGGAAAAGCTAAGAAATACCGCACCTGCTTGTGTCCAGAACATATAAAGTTATCTGTGCTGCTGATGCTTAGGGTAGCTACCAGATGAAGCATATGTTTTGTCGGATTCTTCAGGACAACTTTAAATGCCATTGGCATTTTCACAAACATTTTTTCCTCAATGGTACAGTAGATATTCAAGGCGGGTTCTACAATGTTAAGGCCACTTATTATAAATTTCGATTCATTCTCCTCTTTGGCATTAAGGCGACGCCAGCGTATACAGAATATGCCAAAGATGGGATAAGATGAAGGATTCTCTTCCAGCGAATATACTCCCTTTATAAAGCCGCGACAATGTCCGGTAGCCTGGATTGCCTCCATGGCTTTGTTGTAGATTAGTCGTGTGGATTTAACACTAGCATCTTGACTAGCAACTGCTTCAGCAGATTCATCATCCTTTGCTGCCGCATTGGCCGCCTGCAAAACATTCGACAGGGCAGTATTGTTGTTAATTATGGTCATCGTCGTCGGTATTTTGGACATTAAACCACTTTTGCTCATATAGGCACTCAGGGTGGCCGATGGTGACGATGCCAAAGCAGCAGAATTAACTTCTTCTTTTCGAAATTTGCTGGCTAAAGTGTTTTGAAAATTTTTTGTTTTCTGATCCAAATCGCGTGGTGTAATCCAATCCTTTAGGGTGGCATTAGTGCGCAGCACTATCACCGTCTCCAATTTATCTCCAGTTTGATAGCGATTGGTATATTTTTTACGCTTAAAGCTGTAGTTTGATTGCACTAAGTTGTGATCCTAACATTTGCACAACATTAATATATTATTATAAAATATTTCACAGAGAGTGGATAATTAGCACTATGCAATACTTACACATATAAAAAAGCTGTCCAGGATCTCAATATCCTCCAATGCCATTACATCGGTATTGGCTCGCAGTAAAAAGTTTTCACCTTTATAAACCTCACCCAATGGCTGCCGATTTAAGGTATAATATCGGGCACTGAATTTGAAATCCAAATAACATTTCACACTTAAGATATCCTCCCGAGATTTACGCAGTCGCGTTTCATCCACATACTCAATCTGTACTGGCGATATAACAGTAGCTGCAGCAGCGGCAATTGCCATGCTCTTGCCATTATTGTTATCGTGCTCTGGCGTTGAATCTGAGCTGGTGGGAGCAGTTGGTACAATAGAAATTGCATTAACATTAGTAATACCACTAGGACGATCCACATCCAGGGTATAGGTCAGGCGTTGCTGTAATTTAATCTCCGCCTCAGTTAAACTGAATATATAATAGGTGGCCGTTTGACTACTCTGTCCAGACAATTCACCCACATCAATTTGAATTTGGGAATGTAGTTTTTGACGTCCCGCAGATATGTCGGTGGTAAGAAATACTACAAAGAAATCCAAAAAAAAAAAAAGATATTTTAAAATAGAATTAGCCTTTCCATGAGGTTCTCCATTTCAATTATTTAGTCTTCTGTTTGGTTTTTACTGTAATACGGATTCCTTTATGTTGTGCGACGCTGTTGCCTGTACATTAGGTATAATGAAATGATAAACAATTGAACAAAAAAAATAATAAACATTCATTAGAGCTGCTTGGCTTCCGTATCCACGACACATAGAGCAAGTTCAATGTCGTATGTAAACAGTCGTATTGTCGCGTTCCATGGCTGCCACAGGTGTTTTCTGTAACGCGTGGATATTGTTGCGGAAGGTCAGTTACTAGTCTTTTGTCTGTCTCTATAAATAGAAGTGGCTTATTCGATCGGTAAGTAGTTGGAAATAAAATATCATTAACGCCGCATTACAGTCGAAGATGGAGATGGAGATGCTAGGTCTCATTTTGATGACACTGATAATGGAATGGAATACTGTTCGGTCATTGGATTATCAAGAAATCGATTCTAGCGATGTGCAGCGAAGTCCACGTGTTGTAGGCGGACATCGTAGTGAGGTAGTCAATAATCCATATATGGTGAATATCAGACGTAAGGGAAATTTTGAATGTGGTGGCTCTTTGATTACTCCATTCTGTGTTTTAACTGCTGCACATTGTCTTAAGCATGGAGATCCTAGTGATTTTGTGGTACGCGGTGGTGTGAGCTATTTGAATGATATGCGTAATCCGCGTTTAGTGCGTAGAATCCTTCTGCCAAGCACATATAATATGTCTACTTTGGATCAGGATGTGGCATTGTTACAACTAAAACAACCTCTATTGTCACCCATTGCGGAGCCCATACGTCTAGCCTTGCGATCACCACGACCGGGCACATTTCTACGCGTATCTGGTTGGGGTCTAACCGATGAGAGCTCAAATGTATTGCCTAATCAATTGCATACGGTCCATGTACGTGTTATGCCTCAAAAAGAATGCAAGAACCTATATAATGGCTATCGAAATATCACCCCAAGTATGTATTGTGCCTCAGTGCCGGGCTATAAGGATGCATGTGCAGCAGATTCTGGTGGCCCGGCCGTTAATCCAAGTGGCTATTTAGCTGGCATTGTTTCTTGGGGCAAGGCCAATCATTGTGCTCGAGAGCAAAGTCCTGGTGTCTATACTGACATTGTATATATGAACGATTGGATAAGAGACAACATGCAAAGATATTGCTAGCAAATCAAAAGAAAAACCACTTCTCCAATTCAAACCACTTGAGTATTATTATATTCCTACATTCCAATAAATATTAGTTATAAAAGGAAATCAAATTGTTACACGCTTAATACTATACAGATAACAATCGTTTTGACTTTACAATATAATCCAACTTCAAGCCAAAATGAAGGTTGACAGAAACATATGTTACCCAATTCTGGTTAAATTTAATTGTAAGGGTTTGGAGAAGTTAAAGTTGACGGCGTTGTCGTAACGCAATGAAAGGGGGGAAATCCAGATATGTTTTGGCCAAGTTTATAAAAAATCTACATTTTTATGAATTTAAAAATCTAGATTCAAAGCATATATACATATGTACCGCAACCCTGATGAGCAGTCTGCGTCACTGGCACCTTGGCGTATAGTATAAGATCTATACTCCTATGCCTTTAAAACACTGTGACCCGTTCAGTGTTTACACAGTTGGTGTTGATTTCTAATTTGTTTTCGCCAAAAAGATGAGGTATAAAAGAGCCGTGGCAAGGTCACCGAGGTGTCAGTTGATTACCATAATGCTTTGGCGCTGGGAATATCTTATCTTGATTATGCTGCTCGCATCGGTGCTAGGCGAGTCGGCAACAAGGGGAAGTAACAGGACAAAAAAGAAGTTGCAACAAAGGAAAAGAGTCAGAAAGCCCGCCAAGATTCAGTCTCGCATTGTTGGCGGCGTTACCACAAATATTAGCAAGTTTCCCTATCTAGTGCAAGTACGTCGAGGTGCGGAGCTCTGTGGAGGCTCATTAATTACCGATCGTTGGGTCCTTACAGCTGCTCATTGTGTTAATGGCTACACTGCCTCGGACTTTTATGTGCGTGGTGGCACCACCAATTTAAGTGGCAGTGGTGGTGTAGTTCGGTCTGTCACTTTCATTGCCGTGGCACCCAAGTTTTCGAAGAAAAAAATGAACATGGACGCTGCCCTATTGAAATTAAATCAATCAATGACTGGATCGAATATTGGCACTATTGCAATGGCAACAGGTACTCCAAAAGCTGGAGCTAATGTACGCATTGCTGGCTGGGGTTTGACCAGAGAAGGGGGCAGTACATCAAATCAGTTACGTACAGCACAGATTAAGGTAGTCAAAAGGAGTGCTTGTCGTAATGAGTATCGGAGTTTAGCCACCATAACCAAGTTTATGTTCTGTGCCCGCGGCAAGAACAAGGATGCATGCAGTGGGGATTCGGGTGGCGCATGCACCCTCAACAATAAGCTGGTGGGCATTGTTTCATTTGGTTATGGTTGCGGACGATCTGGATATCCCGGTGTCTACACCACTGTCGGCACAATCTATAAATGGGCTAACAATATCATGGCTAATAACTCATAATCTTAGGAAGTCTTCTTAAAATGACTGTAATCGATAGTTCGGTTATAACGATAACTCCCTTTAAACCACTTTTGGTTCTTTAAATTTTTGTTTTTAGGTTTAAGAGAACATCTTGTATACTTTGTAAAATAAGAGACATATATGTATGTATGTATGTAATAAAGAGCAAATCTCTTTCAATAACTTCCCACTTAAAAAAAATAAATAAATAAGAGCAAATGTAATATCGCTTCTCCAGGGTAAATATGTTGGTAGTTAATAGACAAATTGATTATTTAAACACTTGTTTAAATAGTGAAAAGATTTATTGATATCACTATAAAAACTCTTGGCCCACTTCCCTACACATCTTAGGAGCTACTTCAGCATAATGGTGCGAATTTCGAAAGAACAATTACTGATAGTTTGCCTCAATGTTCTGATTACAGTTGATGCCTTGGAGCAGGCACAACCTCGCATTATTGGTGGCCAGGTCTCCCGTATTAAGGATGAAAAATATTTAATGCTGGTGACCACCTCAACTGAGGTGTGTGGTGGCTCATTGATAACACCGCTCTGGGTAATAACAGCAGCACATTGTGTAAAAAATCTTAAAAAAGAAGATTTGCGTATCTATGGAGGAGCTTCTAATCAGCAGGGGCCCTATGCCACATTACGATACGTGGAACTAATAGTCATTCGTCCAGATTTCAATGAAAATACAATGAATATGGATGTGGCTGCACTGCGTTTGAATTCAGAAATGGTTGGAGCAAATATTGAAACAATTGAATTGGCTTCCCAGCCGGTGCCACCTGGAATGCTTGTCAAAGTCTCTGGATGGGGTTCGACCAAACGAGGTTCCTCTGTAACAGTCAAACGTGTTCATTCTGTAATGGTGCCCATATGGTCGATGGCATCGTGTCGTTCAATTTATAATGGTATTCATCGCATTACCCGCTCTATGATGTGTGCAGCGAAACCCTATAGAAAGGATTCATGTGATGGAGATTCGGGTGGACCGTTGGTTTACAACGATAAACTGTCGGGCATTGTGTCGTTTGGTTATGGCTGTGCCACAAGATTACCGGGTGTTTATACGAGTGTTCCCCAGATAAGGAATTGGTTCTTAAAGACAGTAAAGGAAAATACTCCTTCTTCAACGAATAGCACCAAATAACCATTATACGTATATAATTTTAAATAAATAATTTATCAGTAAGATATAAATGTTAAAATTCTAGAACCGGTTAGGTTGTTGAAATTGGATCTCCTAATGTTATCGTATTCTTTCAAAATATGTGCCTAATTTCGTAATTGCATTTTGCCATTCTTCATCAAAGTGTATTCACTAACCTCATGACAACTGGAGCTTATCAGTTTTCAATTAACCGAGGAATGTGGCTTTCCGATGGATATATAGGCGTCTTGTCCATTAAAAACTTCAGTTTGCAAAATGTTGAAGTTGTACATTTGTTTGGCTTTGCTGCATGTTACTATAGGCTCTCCGTTGGGTAAAATCTTTGGAGGTAATTTGAGCTCGATTAAGGATTATCCATTTCTTGTAAACTTGCGCCGCAGCGGAGAGTTCAAGTGCGCTGGCTTCTTAATATCACCTAGTTGTGTCCTTACTGCGGGACATTGTGTAGAGGGGCGAAACCACTGTTACCAGGATATAACAGTTCATGCCCAGCAACAATGCTTGGGTGATCAATCACCTGAGGAGCATATACGCGAACCTTGGCATGTAGCTACATGGCCAAATTTTTCGTCAAGACTCAGCTTGGATAGAGATATTGGAATAATAAAGTTGCGGCGTCCCTTTGACATAGGAGGCAATGCCAGTTTTGTTAAATTGGACTTCAATGATATATCAGCCGGATCGAATCTAACCATAGTTGGATGGGGCATGACTGACGAAAAGGTTCCACATAACCCCAATCAATGTCTACAGGCTGGTCAAGTCCACTCACTGTCACAAACGGAGTGCAAAAAAATGATAGGTAATCTTCATCCAATTACAAAGAATATGTTCTGTGCAATCGGTGACAATGACATAGATGCCTGCAATGGTGATTCCGGTGGACCCATACTTCTCAATAATCGGCCAGTGGGCATCGTTTCCTGGGGTTATGGTTGTGGAAGGGGTATTCCTGGAGTTTATACACAGCTCAGCAGTCCCGATATGACTTCTTTTGTCAAATACTTTATGAATGAATATTGTTAACAAAGTTGAGTAAAAATTTCTTAAATGGCAATGATCCTTGCGACAGGCGAGTCTAACTAATTAGAAAATCGCATTGACTTTTGACAATAGAAATTACTTTTAAAATTACACCAATTGTTAAATAAATTAGTTTGAACTTTTTGCAGATGCAAATCAGTCAGTACACGCCATGGCGTTGCAGTGGTTGTTTTATTGGTTGCTCTGCATCTGCTCCATTTGGATATTGCAATTTATTAATCATTTCATCGCTGCCAGTGAAACTCGCATTGTTGGCGGGCAGGAGACAACAATTGCTCAGGTACCCTATATTGTTTACCTCCGTCAAAACGAAAACTTTATCTGCGGTGGGTCCCTAATCTCAACCAAGTGTGTTCTCAGTGCGGCTCATTGTGTCTTTAGTGGCCAAGCCAAGGATTACACAGTTCATGCTGGTGCTAGTCGTTTAGACGAAATGGCACCGATGGTACGTGAAGTCCAAAGCTTTCAAATTGCACCTAATTATTCGCCAAATAACTTTGATATGGATGTGGCTATTTTGATATTGACAACACCCATGAGTCTTAATCCTGGACAAGTAGCTACTATAAATCCATGTCGATATCCACCAGCAGCCAATTCATATGTAAAAATAAGCGGCTGGGGTGTTACTGCCGAAAACAATCGAGAGCCCTCGATCCAGTTAAGGACATCTATGGTGCGAGTGTTGCCAACGCTAGAATGTCGTTTAGCCTATGCTGGACAGGCTCAAATCAGTGATTCAATGATTTGTGCTGCTGTGCGCGGTCTTAAGGATTCTTGCTCTGGCGATTCCGGTGGTCCATTGGTATATCGGGGACAAGTGTGCGGCATTGTGTCTTGGGGATTTGGTTGCGCCCGCATTTCCTATCCGGGAGTATATACAAATGTGGCAAGTTCTCGTGTTTACGATTTCATTGAACAAACGTTAAATCAAAATCACTAAATTATTCAATCTGTAACAATGGCCTAGCACTAATCCTTAGAACTTTATTTTTCCACGCTGGCTAATTTGTAAATATTTTCACTTTAAATCTTCAGTTCAATAAAAAAAAATTATTCTCAAATTCAAATCAATGATTTTCATTTGAAAAACTTCAAAGGAAAGTTTACACAGCTTCCTCGATGGAACTTAAACAATAAATTAAGTAATTCTAATTTTGATTTCGGGGTCATGGAAACATTTATGTATATATAGTTAATAATTATTGCAAATTCATTGTGATATGAATTTTTCCCCACCCACAATATTTTCAATTTTCATTTGGGTTGTAAGTGTATTTTTCCGATGGACTGAGCTTGATAACGCCACAACAAAATGGTTTATTAAAATAATTGTTATTATTTGAGTTCTCTAAAACAATATGTTTGCCCTGGTAATGATTATTTCCTCAAAAGCGAACGATTATATGCACATCATATATAAATATATATAAAGCAGGGCAAACAGTCAGTCGATAGTCTAGCAATATTTGAACAAGTGGAGTAAAACCAAAATCGGAAACGGGAAATACTAAATTCTGCCATGTACAGGAAGCTTTAAGTGATGCTAACAAATGCCAAAGGTGCTTCTACAACCCCTCTTTCTTCTAACAATCTTCCTACTTAAGGGAACTTCTTCCGTTAACGATGAAAATTCTCGTATTGTTGGCGGCTACGCAGTCGATATTGGCAGCGTTCCATATTTGATCAATCTTCGAATTGGAGGCCAATTTATATGCGGAGGTTCGTTAGTAACACCCAACCATGTGGTAACAGCTGCACATTGTGTTAAGGGTGTGGGCGCTACCCGGCTACTGGTTGTAGGGGGAGCCACGAAACTCTCGGATCCGGGCACACGTAGCACCGTAACGAAAGTTTACACTCCCAAGGCTTATAATGGACGCACTCTCCACACGGATGTAGCTGTCCTAAAGCTAACGACTCCGCTAAGTGGTGCTAACATTGCTACCATTGATTTATGCAATTCTAGCTGGAAAGCAGGTGACCTTATTAAAGTATCTGGCTGGGGTCAAATAACGGAGCGTAGTCGAGCTCCATCGCAACAAGTACGCAGTGTTGAAGTAACGCTAATTCCACGCAAAACTTGCAGTAGTCAATACCGGATGAGAGGTACCATCACATCTACCATGTTTTGCGCTTCAGTGCCGGGCCTAAAGGATGCTTGTGAAGGTGATTCGGGTGGACCGGCTGTCTTTCAGAATCAATTGTGTGGCATTGTGTCATGGGGAGTCGGTTGTGCCCGAAAGAATTCGCCTGGAGTTTATACCAGTATTAAGACTGTACGAAGTTTTATCGATAAGGCATTAAGTTTGTAAATTTATCAGAAATAAAAACCAAGAAAATGCTACACATTAAATCTTAACCAGTTAAACATGTTTCACTTTAGGAAATCAAAAGTATAAACTTTAAGAATAGAAGTACTTGTCTTGTTTAAATGAAGATATAGACAACATAACAAGTTGTATTTGTTGCGTAAAGAATAAAAATTTGTTTACTTACCACTATTCCTAAATCCAACCGGCACACTTAGATGGACACCGACATTCTGCAGATAGACATTATGGGGATTGCTTATGGTAGTCACAACTGGATAATATTCATTGACCAGCATTTTTGTGGTTATGGAAATATCCTCACACGTGTTGGGGCTATGCCCGTGACCAAGGTTCGTTTGCGTGTTCAAATGGAAACTGCAATCAAAAAAAAAAAATTTGAAATTTAAAATTCAGTGGAGCATAACAAATGTCATGCAATTCGTTTGAGCAAGTTCCGGTACGAAACGTTTTGACCTACGTGGGCGCAATGTAGCAAATGGAATTGATTGTGACATTATCATCAAGATCACGACTGCGAGTGTGATAGCGGAAAGCTGGACGTGTATAATTGGCATTAGAAGTGAGCAATGCGCCACACTGGTCAGTACCCATAAGGGCTTCTAGTCGAATAATACGCAATTGGGTATTCTCAAGGAATTGATGAGCTTCAGTTGTACAATAGAGTTGATAATAGCAATTTGGCTCTAATCTCATGTTCTTTTCAAATGAACGTAGATCACTTAAGCTAATGTCTTTTGCCTGTCGCAGCTCCATGAGATTACTAAAAGACACATATTTAAGAGCCTCCAGTTTAAACGAATTTTGTGGTTGCGCCACATCCGACAATAAAACATGAAAACTCCGTATTCGCAAGGGCACATCAGTAAGAACTCTGGAGTTAAGAAAAGAAACAAATTAATAAGTTTACTATTGGATGTTTTCAAGGTCTCACTTTACCTTACAATAATTTTGATTTGTATAAGATCATTGTTGTTTAGTTGCACCTGCTCAAATGTAGCAAACAATTGCAATACATCTCGCACCTTATCCATGTCAATTTGAATGGGCGATTTTACTTGAGCCAATGAAGTCAACCAAAGTGATTGCATTTCAGTTGATAATTGAGTTTGTGGCATAGGTGGGACCAATTGAAAGACCTGCCAAAGGTTTTCCAATAATAATATCCGATCCTTTTGCTCGCCCTGATGACTGAGGGCCAAAGCCTCTATGCTGCAGACTATATAATCTGCCACAGAAGCTGATAGCAAGGCACAGCGTAATGTTTTAAGTAAAACATCACTGAAGATAGTTGACCATTTCTCTTCGCGATAATCGGGAAGCATTAAAGAATAAAGTCTACAATAGGTAAATATATAAATTAACAGTACTGATACTGTTTCATTTGAATATATGGAATCTTACGTAAGGGCGTTGGAATGATCTCCGCTCTTGAGATACTCTTCGGCCATATCAATGGCTAGTTTTTTGCGAAATCTTAAACATTTGTAGATCTTAAACTGTGCCATGGCTAGACTCAGTAATGATATAATAGAGGCTGAATGGTTGTATCCCTTTTCCTGTTCATAAAGCTGTTGATTCGCCTGTTGCTCGGCTGCAGGATCACCCATTTTCATTGATCGAATACCAAAGAATTCCGTGTATAACGACAAGGGATTTAGATTCGGAATTGGATTAGAACTGGTATTGGCATAAGTCTCTTGGGCTGCTTCACGTCGTTTCATTACATATTCTGCTGCCTTATGGTAATAAATGCCAGGATGCTGTGTTTGTAAAGCTGGTAAACCATTTTTAATTGCTTCACAGAAAAGTTCAGCAAAAACCGAGTGTCTAAAATAAATTATAAGGTAGTTAAGTCTTAGCAAGGACATCACGTATATCATTTAGGTTTCACATACTGTGTGCTTAGCCAGGCATAATGCTCAAACGCCAAATCCTTAAACCCCACTCGACTTTTATATTTTTCTATATGTATAATAAACTGATTGATTGCATCTCTCGGGGTTTTCAGTTTGAACATTAAACGGCAGATCTTATAGTTGAGGAATCCTGCTAGAGTTTTAATCTCCATGCAATTGGCATCATTAAGGCGTATTTCATCCAAGTTTGCATATGCCTGAAAGTAGTGTCTAAAAGGAAAACAAAAAGGGCACATCAAGAACATCTCAGCACTATCAGTAAAATAGTATAATTCAATCATTGATCTTACTTTTGTCCTGTTGTGAAATCCTGTCTGATTTCAGCCACAAATCCTAACTTGAACTGATGTCTGATCTTTAATGTGGCATGCGATGCCGTTAGCTGGTCACGATGTGTGCGTATCCGCTTAGACATTAGAGCATAGTACGACTGTGCCATATCCAGAAATGCCGATTCTAGCCTTAAGGTATAACCCATAAGGTGTTCCGTGTGCGGAAGTATAAACAACATTTTACTAGGAATGCCACAGGCCGAAGTCAAACTGGCTCCTCGTTCAGCAGCAATGAGATCTTCGCCCGGTGGCAAAGGGGCTGCCTTTTGGAGCAAAACCAAGCAGAGGCGTGTCTGCCGCTCTTGCAGGGAGTTTTTAAGTGCTTGTACTAATGCAGAGCATTGCAGTTGTTTTTCCGACCACTGTGGATCATTCCACTCCATATCCTGGAATAAAACTACCACCGAAGGCAAAACATGCAAATGCTTTAGCATCCAATTTCTTTTCAAGATCCCTTTCGGGTGATACCATTCGTATGAAGCTCGCTTGGGCTTGGCCACGGGAAACTCATAGTTGGGTGGCAACAGTTTATACTGTACAGCAGCTCGTTCCCGGTCTGTTGGCTTACGTAAGTTGCCTGTAAAAGCATCCCACACTGATTTGTGCACACTCTGGCGGGCAGTGTCCAACCCACAGAAGCCAATAAGTGGTTGTGGGGTGACCAAAAGTTCCGAGGGCAAAGCGGTGCCATCAATTGTCATATTGTTGTGTGTCCTTGGGTTAAAGCAAATAAATCGGTGAGTCAGTTGTATACTCTTAGGACTCCTTTAATCGCCCTGCCTTTGGTTAGCAATGGGTTTTCCAATATTTGCAGAAAAGTGTAAATAAAAGCCGCCCCAAAGATGAAAATCTGGTCGTTGATGATCAGCTGTTTGTATCATCGATAACAGTGAGGGTAAGCATCTGTCACTGCTACGATTAACAGTATCAATGTATAAGGAAACCGACCTTGCAAGGTAAACTATTTCAAAGGAAGCTCAAAATTCAGTCAAACGCGAAAAAGACCGATAAAAACTTATCTACCAAGAATTGTTGCAACTAAAGGAATCCCTAGCCATATTCTAGCGTATGTGACATATAAGTGAACAGTAGTATTTAGATACTGTGATTTTCGGTAATACTAGTGATAAATCACAAACAAATATGCTACTGGCCTGTGAGTGACACTGACGTAGTAATTGTTTTGCAACACTAAAATTCAAGCATACGTGTCGTGTGTCTTTCGTTTTCATTCGTTTTGTTATTCTCGGTCTGGAAAGGTAAAGTAAAAAATCGGTACCGGAGATATAAGAACAAGTGAAAGTCTCATTAAACAACAAAAAAGAAATAAAAAACGCAATTTAAAAACCACATTTTGTTAACAATAGTAAGTTATTTTGGTCTTTTTCAGGCTATTTTCAAAGTGCATCACCAACACACAACAACAACAAATCGACATGGCTCCACCACAGAGAATGCGCGTTGCAAATGAAAAAGCCAGTAAATATGTGACAATGCGTGGCAACGTACCCAAATCATCGGTAAGTAAATAAATATTCTATTGTAATTGCTAGGAATTTTTATACAAAATAACTAGAATACTTACAAAAAGGGAGATAACGGCACTGACACGAGCCTAAATCTGAGCCAGGGCTGCGAGTTGATAGATCAATCGCGAAAGTGCCACGCCGTCATTGATTTTACTTGCCTCCGTGTGGTTTAAGTGTGCGTGCACATACATACATACATATGTTATCGCTGCTTCTGGAAATTATCTGCAAAGTGCAATATATTAATTGCTACAGATTAGCTAATTAGATGCCCTATAGATTTTGCCAAACAAGTAAATTCAAATGTTTCATCTTTTTGGACAAAAGAAAGCATTTCCGGCTCTTTAACATATAAATTTGATCAAATCCAATAGTGCAATTAATTTTAGTCATGTCCATCTGTCCAACTTTTTGCATCTTGAACGGTTTTTTAAAAATAACCACGCCCCTAATGTAAAACTTAATTTCACTATAATAAGCAATAAAGGGTATTTTTTTATTTTTAGTTTTTAATCTTATTTTTTCCGATTCTAAATTGCAGAAAACGAAAGAGGGACAATACCCAGTGGGACCCTGGCTTCTGGCCTTGTTCATCTTTGTTGTTTGCGGTTCGGCAATATTCCAGATCATTCAATCCATACGCGCTGCGTAAAGGAGGAAGGCAACAGCTTTATCTTCGGTCGTTCCTCCCTCTCTTCTTTTTTCCGCACTCTCTACTTTCCTCCCGATCTTGGCTTTAAATCCTGATTTCATTTGAGATGCAAAATTCAAGTCCATAATTTTATATATATATTTTTTGTATTAATTATTAAGCTCAAAGGAAACAAACAAATATTATATATATATATATATATGTTATATTGTGCATTCCTTTCGCCACATAAATGTAAACTAAAATTCATCTATTTGCTGATAAATTGAATCGATTCAGTTGATTCATTCTAATTGTGTGCTGAAGGAGGCGCATCTAATGCATTTTTAAGATACTTTATGCGGCCGTTTAGCAAGAAAAAAACAAAAATAGTGCAAACGAAAAATGTTTAAGCAAGGATTGATTAGAAAAAATACAAAACAAACACGAACACACACACATAATAAACATAACACAGATGAAATATATAAAAATATATGATAATTTTTTACCTAAATCAAATTTGTCTTTATTTTTTTATTTGCGAGTGATATTTGAGCGTTAAGGTTTGTTACCTAAAAATCGGAGAAGTTGCAACTATTGACGAGAGCAGGCATTTTTAACTGTTGGGATTAGTAAGAATAACGCATTTCATTCCAATTTAAAATAGTTTTAATATTGCAAATTTTCGTGTTGATTTGTTTTAAAAAAATTCTATAATATACATAAATAAGTAACGTAAGGTTGTTAGTTTCATTTCGGACAAACTCAATTCATTATTAAATGGCATGTCAATTTAAATTGTTAAGAACATGTTTGACAGCTAAATAAATATTTGTTTATCATTTTTATTTTGTGTATTTATTGTGTAATAACTCAATTCTCTGGATACGTTTGTTAGGTTTTAAAAATTTCCGTCATTAGTAAACGCTTCACGTGCACATCTCTAATTTCACAAACTTGCGCTACAGCCCTGGACGAAAACAGTTGTTTTTCGACGCACGATTCTAAAAATGTCTTAAATATTCAATTTGTAAATAAAATAAATCAGAGAAAGTCTATGCGACGCCTATTTACAACAGTTCAAGGACAAATCATGTCAAAAGCGAAGGGAAAAACGAAAGCGACAAATAAAACAACATCAGCAGCCACGACAACACAGACGCCGCCGGCTCTTCCAATTCTTCTGGACAAAAGTGGCAACATAGCCATCAAAATCTTGGCCAAACCAGGAGCCAAACAGAACGGCATTACAGACATTGGCTTGGAAGGTGTGGGCGTACAAATCGCTGCTCCACCTAGCGAAGGCGAGGCGAATGCAGAATTAGTCAAATATCTGTCAAAAGTTTTGGGTCTACGCAAAAGTGACGTATCCCTGGACAAGGGCTCCAGATCTCGCAATAAAATCATCTTGGTATCCAAAGGAGCATCCACAGTTGACCTGTGCCTAGAGATGATACGCAAAGAATGCGATTCTTGAAAGATAACTACTGCGAAAGCAATACCAAATAAAATTTCAGTTTTAAAATTCAAGTCTGATTATCTGGATTTGTAGCTTCAAGGCAGAGCTGTATACATACCTACGTACATGTCTGCTGGCAACTTTTTAAAAATAGATTTATGATGAACTCTGTTTAATTTGAAATAAAGCTAAAGGGATGCAGCTGAAGTAACTCCATGATTCCGAGAACATGTACATGAACTAAACCAATTTTCAACTAGAAAAAATTTAGAAAACTCGGGCATTTACGGCTTTCTCGATGGCGCGTTGCTACGATTCTTCAAATACATCCAAAAGTCAAGAGGTTAACCCTGTGCGAATGCTGTTACTCTCATCGACGATAAATGATGATTGGTGTTTACGCATTTTTGTACTTCATAGATATTCCAATTTGCATTAAATAAGAGTCAATTATGTTGTTTTCTTTTACTTTAAGCACTTTCGCTGGTTCATTTATTAGATAGTTTACTATTTATTAGATTTATATGTATCATCGATCCGATCCTATATTTTCCAACATTTTGGTATTATGGCTATCAACTAAAACATAGGCTTAGTGTGTAATTTAACATATAAAATATATATGACTTGGATTAAATTGGGAAAGTTTAAAGACGACGACAACTGCTTTTAATTTTCCCAAATGAATAATTTAGTACTGAATGATTTTTCCAAATGGTTGAGACTACGACTGACTACTTAAGCGTATAAAATATATATTTGTTTATATATATATATCTGTTGTCTGTAGTATGAATGACGCCCTACCGCCTATAACGCGGCAGTAATGAAAAAACAAAAAAAAAATGCAATTTAAACTGAATAGTTAGGTATAGAGAAGGAGTATGGGCGATTGTGTTTTCTTAAGCAATTTGTTAACTGGGCTTAATCAACCTCCTCCATATGAGAAGCATCTTCAGTATCCTCCACTGGGGTTGCAGCATCACCCGCACTCTGGTTATCCTCAGTGGTCATGGGCTCATCCTCATCAATACCCAAGCCCAGCTTGATCATGCGGTAAATACGGCTGGCGTGCACTGTGGGACTATCCAGAGAGAATCCAGACGACAGCAACGAGGTCTCAAATAGCAAGATGACCAAATCCTTGACAGCTTTGTCATTTTTATCGGCATCGGCCTTTTGACGCAGAGTTTCCACAATTGGATGATCGGGGTTGATTTCCAAATGCTTCTTGCCGGCCATGTAGCCCATGGTGGAGGTGTCACGCAGAGCTTGCGCCTTCATAATACGCTCCATGTTGGCAGACCAACCAAACTGGGAGGTAACAATGCAGCATGGTGAGTCGACAAGACGGTTGGAGACGACAACCTTCTCGACCTTGTTGTCCAAAATGGATTTCATCAGTTTGCACAAGCTCTCAAACTTGGCCTTGTCCTCCTCACGCTTCTTCTTCTCGGCCTCATCTTCTGGCAGCTCCAGACCCTCCTTGGTAACGGAGACCAATTGCTTGCCCTTGTATTCCTTAAGATGCTGGATCACATACTCATCGATAGGCTCGGTCATGTACACTACCTCAAAGCCGCGAGCCTTAACACGCTCAACAAAAGCTGAATTGCTGACCTGATCCTTGGACTCACCAGTAATGAAGTAGATATGCTTTTGGTTCTCCTTCATGCGGGAAACATAGTCGGCTAAGGAGCAGAAATCATCACCAGATGCCGACGTATGGAAACGCAAGAAATCGGCCAATTTGGCACGACTGTTGCTGTCCTCATGTACACCCAATTTCAAGTTCTTGCTGAATTGATCATAGAACTTCTTGTAGTTCTCCTTATCCTCAGTCAATTCCTCGATCAGTTCCATAGTCTTCTTAACCAAGTTTTTGCGGATGACTTTCAGGACCTTGTTCTGTTGCAACATTTCACGGGAGATGTTCAAAGGCAAATCTTCAGAGTCGACCACACCCTTGATAAAGTTCAAGTACTCGGGTATCAGATCCTCGCAGTTGTCCATAATAAAAACACGACGGACATACAGCTTGATGTTGTTGCGTTTCTTTTGATTTTCAAACAGATCGAACGGGATACGACGTGGAATGAAGAGCAAGGCTCGGAACTCCAACTGACCTTCAACGGAGAAATGCTTCACAGCCAAATGATCTTCCCAATCGTTGGTCAGAGATTTGTAGAACTCGCCATATTCCTCCTGGCTAATGTCATCAGGGTTGCGTGTCCAAATGGGTTTCGTCTTGTTTAGTTCTTCATCTTCAGTGTACTTTTCTTTGATGGTCTTCTTCTTTTTGGCGTCGCCTTCCTTTTTGTCGGCATCTTCATCCTCTCCAACATCTTCAATCTTAGGCTCATCAGTGTCCATTTCCTTCTTCTCCTTTTCCTTATCATCACCCTCCTTAGTCTCATCATCAGCCTCATCATCGCTGACTTCCTTCTCACGTTCCTTCTCTACCAGCAATTTGATAGGATAGCCAATGAACTGGGAATGTTTGTTGACAATCTCCTTGATCTTGCTCTCCTCCAAATACTCGGTCTGATCCTCCTTGATGTACAGGACAATCTTGGTACCACGTCCCAATGGCTCAGAGTTGTCTGCCCTCACGGTGAACGAGCCACCAGCAGACGATTCCCAAATGTATTGCTCATCATCGTTGTTCTTGGAGGTAACTGTAACCTTATCGGCCACCAAGTAAGCGGAATAGAAACCCACACCGAATTGACCAATCATAGAAATATCAGCGCCAGCCTGTAGTGCTTCCATGAATGCCTTGGTACCAGATTTGGCAATGGTACCCAAATTATTAACTAAATCGGATTTGGTCATACCAATACCGGTGTCGATAATGGTCAATGTACCGGCTGTTTTGTTGGGAATCAGCTTGATGTACAACTCCTTGCCGGATTCAAGCTTGGTGGAATCAGTCAACGATTCATAACGGATCTTATCAAGAGCATCAGACGCATTAGAAATCAATTCACGCAAGAAGATTTCCTTGTTAGAATAGAATGTGTTGATGATCAAGGACATAAGCTGAGCAATCTCAGCCTGGAAAGCAAAAGTTTCAGTTTCTTCTGGCATCTGTAACACGAAAAGAAATAAAAATGCTTAAAACATGTACTGCAGACAAAGCGCTACCTCATTTAAAAATAATAATTTGTTTTCGAACCATGGCCACAATTCACATCAACGAATCACTATTTCTGCCGAATTATAACTTCACTTGTAAACTTTTTCCATTTAGTTTTAGTTCTTAACCTAAAAAATAGTTGGCATCACTAGGGGTGCCATATGCTTTTGTTCCAAACACACCCTCACCCGTTTCTTTGTTAACAAAGCACCACCACAAAGAGGGTTGGAAAAATTCTAGAATATTCTTGATTTTCTCATGGCTGTAATAAAGTTCTTTTGTCTAAACAAACATTCTAGAACTATGACGACGAATGATTCAAAAGGTTTCCAAGAAATGAAATAACTTGCATACATTTTTTTAATTGATAACTGGCAGATAAAACGCGGGCTCTTCAGGCTACCATATTTTCAGAGGGGAAAGGGTAGGAACAAAAAATGCAATGTAAGCACGTGTATGACAAATATAACTACACATATACGTTTATATGTTTATATATATAAAAATGGTAACTGAAATTAACGCTATATTAGGTGCAGGTCAGAAACAAAGATGCTCACTTTAGAAGCTTCCAGAAAGTCAGCATAATGCTGGAGCATTAACCGGTGTCTAATATGCAAAATACAGTTTGACAACAAAGTGTTTTCACAACGCAAAAAAAGCATCATTTTTTTACTTTAAGATGAAAAAAAAAACACTAAATAATATTTTTTTTAAATTTTTTTTTATTGAAGTGGGTTAATTAAACTATTTACTTATAGGACTACGAAAAAAATGAATAAATATGTTTCAAACAAAAAAGAAAAATAACAAAAACTAATTATTGCACAAAATTATACTGCCAACTAAGTCTTTACACATTTCGCTTTTTGTGCTCTTTTTGTCGTTATTTTTGCATTTACCGTTGTTTCCTGGAATTTTCGGGGCGAGCATCAGTAGCCGCTTCAATGGTTTGTCTAATTTTGTCATAAGTTGCTAGAATTGATTTGATAGTAACCGTCTTTTGAGTGATTAAAAATGCCAGGCAAGCGGATTAGTTTTGATATGGCCCAGTTGGTCTATTATAATCATACAATTGGCAAAACGGTCGCAGAGATCGCCAATATGTTTTTAATAACACCAAAGACTGTATACAACATTCTCAACCGTGCCAAAAAGGAAGGTAGACTCGAAACAAAGCCTACAACCGGACGCCCTCGGATCATAACACCCAGAGCTGAGCGGATTATGATCCGGAAAACAACTGAAAACCCAACAATTTCAACTAGGACGCTTGCCAGAGACCTACAAGAAGAATGTGGCATTACTGTTTCCCGCGAATGTGTCCGGAAAGCACTAAAGCGGAATGGGTTATCATCTCGAGTTGCTCGTAAAAAACCCTTATTGTCGAAACAGCATATTGAAAGGCGCTTAACTTTTGCCAGAATGCACGGACGACAACCGGAATCATATTGGGATGACGTTATATTTTGTGACGAAACAAAAATGATGCTATATTATAACGATGGACCCAGCAGAGTGTGGCGAAAGCCGTTAAAAGCCCTGGAGTCTCAAAATATAATTCCGACAGTAAAGTTTGGCAAACTTTCTGTAATGGTTTGGGGGTGCATCTCAAGCAAAGGCGTTGGCGATTTGTGCTTCATTGATAATACTATGGATGCCCAACAATATTTGGGCATATTGCGCTCACATTTGGTGGCCAGTGCCAACAAATTTGGGTTTTATGTTGATGGTAAACCTACTTATAGATTTTACCAAGACAATGATCCGAAGCACAAAGCCAATATTGTGAGATGCTGGCTATTGTATAATTGCAAAAATGTGTTGGATACACCTGCCCAAAGCCCAGACCTTAATCCCATTGAGAATCTGTGGGCACATCTCAAAAAAAAGAACCGCCAAGCGCCATCCCAAAAACAAAAATGATTTAAAAACTATTATTTTGGAGGAATGGCACAATATCCCGCCGGATTATGTACAAAATCTCATTAAATCGATGAAGAGACGATTGGGAGCCGTTTTAGATGCCAACGGTGGCCATACAAAATATTAAATATCCTAAGTTAGTTTATAAAACGATAGAATAAGTGAAAAAGTAAGTTGTGTAAACACTTAGTTGGCAGTTGAATTTTGTGTAATCTTTCGTTTTTGTTATTTTTCTTTATTGTTTGAAACAGTTTTTTTTTTTTTTTTTCTAGTCCTATAAGTAAATAGTTTAATTAACCTACTTCAATTAAAAAAAATTTTAAAAATTTATTATTTAGTGTTTTTTTTTTCATCTTAAAGTAAAAAAATGATGCTTTTTTGCGTTGTGAAAACACTTTGTTGTCAAACTGTATATAACGCGTGTTGTGAGTGAGATAGGGAGGTAGTTCAGTGTGCAGACAGAACTGAGTCACATTTTTTACTTCAGTTAAAGATTGTTTTTTGGAATTATCAATGAAACTCATACAATTTATTCAACTCTAAGCGTTTTCTAGAATTTTCGCAATATATTTTGCAATTGGGTCAAGAACCCCCTCAATTCTTTTTACCCTTTTTTGTCACACATACATCACCCACAAACACATTTTCGTACTTCACAATAAAATTAAAAAAAAAAAATAATCTTACCTTGTTAAATTTTTTTTCTGGATATATTTGTGTTCTAAAATATATTTAGTAAAATGTTGCAAATGTCACTTTACTCTCTCAAAAAAAAAAGCGTAAACTACCAAACGATGTTCACCGCACGAAATTTGTTTAAAGACTCGAACCGGCATATGTCAAACAGCCTGCTTTTATAGAAAATTTGCACCAAGCGTAGAAATCTCGAGAATGTTCTAGAGGGTTCGCGAAATCAGGGCTGGACGCAATTCCTGTTAGTGTTGGTAAAGCGTGCTTTGCAATGTCAAAAAAAATTCTATATATTAACAGACTCAAATTAGGAAAATGTTTTTTGTGAATATTTTGAAAAATAAAATTCCAATAAACTTTTTATTAATAGCTAGTAAATATTTGAGTCACTTGTACTCCTAAGATTTATTCGTAACTATTCATATTTACTGTTTCGGCACAAATCTAGAGTAATGTTAACTAAAAAGGTAATAAAGAAATGGTAAAAGTATCCATGCCATGATTTTGTAAAGTAAAAATAAGTAATTAGTCGTTTAATATCGATATTTACCGATAGACTTAGTATAGGGGAATTCAAAATTAGTGTTGGTAACGAATTTAATTTAGCATGATTCAAAATGTGAAAAACGTTGCCAGACTGTAAGACGATAAATACGTTAGTTTATTAGCGTATTTATTTTAAAAATTAAATTAGGGATGGCCAAGTATAAGACTTAGTGTTTAATTTATTCACATGAAAACTTGATTTAAAAACTCTTCGGGCAGATCGGCCGTTTAGTAAATTAAAGCGTTTATAAACCTGTTAAAGTTATAAACCTGTTAAAGTTAGCATAATCATATTTAAATCGATAGATTGTTATCGAAAAAATGGTGGGAGATTTAAAATAAAATATATAAAACACATATTAACTTGGAACAAATAAAAGAAAATTTACAAAAAAAATATTATAAAAACAGAACAACGTTTTTTTTTTATATTAGTGGCCTAGTTAGGGGAAGCGGCTGCCTATGGGTCCAAATGATCGAGTAGTAAATAACCAAATAATGACAAAATGTTATGTACGCCGTTGTATATCAATTTCTTTCTAAACTATTTGACGTAAGTTTTTAGACGGCTTATTACGCTCAAGTAGGACTCTTATCTTGTTCAACAATAAATTCAACTATGACGTCCAAGTTAAGTTCTAAATAATATACATATATATATGAGACAAATCGTTATTGAATTAAAGCAAAAAAAAAAAACACTCCAGTTGAGCTGTTTGATTGAATAGAATTAACTGGAAGTACTTGTACGTCCAACTAAAAGAGTCTATCTAATCTTCTTTGCTAGGATCACAAAACAAATACGTAATAGCCAAAAAGTAACTCTCTAAAATGAATTAGATAAGAAATTTGAAGTTAAACCGAATTGAAGGACTTACAAGACGGACATACTTAGACGTCAGTTATAAGAACGTTACTATCGATCATAGCACTATATCTATAGCTTTGACATTTGATTCGAATGATGTTACTATGCAGTGAAATTCGAAACCATCGCCTCACAATTGTTGTTTTCTAATATTTATTATTCAAATAAAAACATTACTTGCTTAGCAATAGAATTAATGCCATCATTATCTTTCAGTTGTAATGAACTTAGAACAAACTTGAAAGTCTGTCATATATGTATGTATAAATCTGAATACAAATACTAATAAAAATATTTATATATAAGTGTTCAAAAGGCCCCACAGCCTCGGATCTAGCTCATTGTTTGTCTTATCATTATAGTTAATGACTTTAACTTGCATATGTATAAACTTATTGCATTTATTTATGTGTTATAAATATACATTTATTAAACGACAAGACAAGAGGAGTCTATTGCCATAGGATTCTTTTCGAAAAGTTTGAGAAAATTTAAATGTATTAGTTTGACAAATAAATTTGGGTAAAAAGTATAGCCACATAATAACGAAGCACATGTTTCAAATATTTTGTATATTGCATGTATTTTTGATTGATATATTCCGGATTCATTCCAGCATTTCGGACCGTAACCAATTAAATAAAAACTTTATTAGAATTTATTCATTTTAATGGGAAACATAAAATATTTTTTACAAGCGATGAAATTTGTGGTTTTTATATACATACCTATGTATATATGTATGTATAAAACTTACTACCAAAAATACAAATCCAATAGCATTTGGTTTTAACCATTGTAATTTTAGTTTAACATGATTAGTTAATTATAGACTATAATACAGACAAGATATTATTTTCGATATCACACTATTCTTGTGATAAGGATATTGTCGCACTGTGTTCAAATCAACTCGAATTCAGTGATTGCCATTGCATTATTTTTCAAGTGGTTTTTTAATTTTTAGTTAGTATATAACTATATGAACTTAGTTCAGTTTGATATAGATTAAGGGCGTGCCTTTTCCCTCAACAATTCTTAAATATGCAGATGACCGGTCCGTTGGCCGGTCGGCGACCACCTGCCCCCGTACCTAGTTCCCACGCAATTTGTTAGACAACGCGGCACGCCACACAATCTCTTATCTGTTTTCATCTCTAGCGAGAGCGAAAGAGAAAGATAGAGACATAGAGAGGGAGGTTAAGAGTGAGAGAGGAACGCATACTGAAAGTGGGAGAGGGAGTAGCTAGAGGGCCTAGCTAGCAAGAGAGAGAGAGAGTCAAACGCTAAATATTACTGTTCGGCTAGCTGTCAATTTCAGTTTCATTTCAAACGCCTGAGCAAGCGGTTCGGTTGGCTAACAGACAGTTTAACCGTTTCGCAACGAACGAATCGGTTGACAAAATTAAATTGAAATATAAAAAAAAAACGAATTTCTTCTTCAAATTCCATACAATTATTTGCATTTTTTCCGTTGATAACATTTAAATAAAGGTGTGTGCTTGTGCCTCTATGCGTTTTTTTTTTTTTTGGTTTTTAAAAATTATTTTAAGTGTTGTTTATGAAATTTACTTTAGAAAGTTGTTAAAATATCAATTTTTATTTCTATATCGCTAATTGAATTGAATCATTATCTCGCTGGCAAGTCTCTTGACTTTGTCTTTGAGAAGAAAAACACTATTTGTATTTGTTTATTTATAAACTTTTGCTGTCATGCCAAACAAAAACCAAAAAGAATGAAAAAAAAAACAGGTTTTCCTCTTGACTTGATGGTTTTGTTTAATAATCATCTAATAATTGTTATATAACAACACAGCAAAACATATTAAATTAAAAAGCTCAACTTGGATCACATCAAAAAAAAAAACCAAAAAAAAAAAACATTAAATATATATTATCAGATTTGATGAGCTCAACAAAATGCTTATTTAAATCTAATTTTTTTTTTTCATTTCTTTGAGGGATCAGTTTGCATATCAATGAAACCAAAAAAGAAAAGACTCAAAACAAGAAAGCAAAATTTTTGAAATTTAAGTTGAATTAATCAAGTGGGAAACTTTTTTATGTTTTTAATGAATTTTTTTTTTGTTTTTGTTGTTGTCTTTATTCGTGGGATTTTCCTTTGTTGGTATCGTTTGTGAGAGACAAATTTATGTTCAGGGCTCAAAGCACTATTAAGTTCTTTTGTAAATTTCTTCTAGTATCATGGCTTAAACGGTTTCAACCAAACAATGGTAAACAGAAATTAACAAGTGTCAATTACTTTTAACCATGCTGGTGTTTTCTCTTTTACAGAAGCGTAGATTTTATTTTATTCAAAGGGGATTTAATGTCAGAAGTAGACAAGAATTTGGGAATATTTCAAAATGTGAAAGACAAATGTGACGACATGCCGAAAGATTTCTGTAATAAGTAAATAATTCTATTATATTGATAAAGTTTTAATACATTTCAAATGTTCTTTTAAACTAAATACAATTTTTAAGTATAATTAGTATAATTAGTTGAAACGAACTAATTACTAACTACTTTGCCTCAACTTTGATATACCAAGAGATAGTCCCTTCTTACCTTCTTTTCTAGGTGCTTATGAGACCATTAAACTTATTTTTGCAATCAGTTAAATGAGTTTCTTTTTTGCCCTTTTTAAAAAGGTATTTTGCTTGCGTTTTTTTTTCCAACCAACAATTAAAATAATTAAGCTAAAGAGAAATTATTCTAATGTTTGGGCAATTAAAAAATGCTTCTGTGTTCTGTTTTATTTTACCTTTTTGCTTGTGCCTTTCGTTTCAAGACACCAAAGATAAGTAAATTACGTAAACAACTGCCTCAGACTCCTGAGAATTCCTTAACAGATTTTCAGATTTATGACTTTTGACCCGGGCACGCGACTCGGCCAGGGCAGTTAACTGCTTTAGCTTAATTAAACACACGCATAATGTCATAAAAACAAAACGAAATATTAAATAGCCAAGTATGTATTATACATATATGCTATATAGCAAGTAGAAACATGTCAACGCCTACAACATGCCTTTGCTCTATCCATTCGACAAGTTAAAAACACTTTGATTCACTTATACCTATATCAATATTTACTGATCGATCAGATGAGTCGTTATCTCAAAAAAAACTCAAATCATTGTTACATGCAGTTTTAAAAATATTTAATAAGCGAAATTGCATCACTATATATCTGGTCTAAAATTGCATTACATCATAATTTTCATTCCATTTCAATATATATATATATATATATCTATCGTTTGGTAAGAGTATAGAAACTTCGACTTAAGGTAGTTCAGTTTAAGACCCAAGTTTGTTTTTCTGGTGTTGTTGACACTTGTGTATTTGTTGTTGCGGCTTGTTACCTCAACCTGAAGTCGGCTAAAACAAACTACAGCTTCTAGCCCAAGTATGTGGGCCAACAGCAACTACCTGAAAATGAAAAATAAACCGGTTTTCTTTCGTTCTGTTTTGTTTTTCCTTTACATATACATATATTTGTTGTTTCGTTAACTTCAGCATTCAGTTTTCCTCTTGTTGTGATCATTTCGATGTTGAGATGGAAAAATTTCGTTAAGAATTTCAAGATATTTTCTTAGCAATTTCCGCAGGCGTTTCAAATAAATTTGTTTTTTTTCTTTTTTTGTTCTGCTGCAAATTTGTCAAACCGTTTTTAAATAGTTTTTGATATGATGCCAAAATGCTTTTTGGCCATTTTTATTTTACGTTTTTCCGTTTTTACACTTAACCTTAACTTTCTCACATGTTCCCCCCGTCACTATCTTTGCCCCTTTCTCTGCCACTGTCAAAGTCAAAAAAAGAATAGAAATTGTTTTTCTTTTGGTCTAAGTAGAATTCCTTTAGCACCCAATAAATTGAGGGGGGGAATAAGTATCTGTATCTGCATTTGTATCTGTATCTGTGACTGGGGCTGTGGCTGTGGCTGGTTTTGTTTGTAGTCCCCCCTTTTCTTTCCTATACCCTCGGGGTCAAGCAAAGGCGGCATAATTTTAAATATTTTATACATTCTAAACACACAACACACACATTTTGTAATGTTTAAGGTCGCCTTGGGGGCCCCATCTATCTCTTCTTCTTTGGTCTACCAAGTGATAAATTAGACATTTAATGCCCAGACAGACTTGATCACTTCGTATATTTTGCATACCCTGTATATACAGTATATAGGATACCTCTAGGGACTATTCAAAACCATTCTTATCTTTAAAACAATACAATCTTCATTACTTTCCATTACTCAGAACCAATCTGTACTGAAATAAAACTAATTATTATTAATATTTTAGAATACAAACGTCTTTTTTTTTAATTGCAGATAGTTTCTTATCAAATAAACTACAAATTACTACTCCACAGGGTAGTCCATAGTCGTCGTATTGTTGCATAGAAGAGGGTTGAAAGATTGTAAAAGTGTTTGGTATTCTTCTAATTAAAAATTCCCAAAAGCAACTCAGTTAGTGCTTAAAGGGTTTTCGGGACTCAAGGTCTGGCATATTAACTACTCGTATGTCTAGACATAACTTTAATTTATATATACATCTATATATATATATATTTATATACTATATGTAAAGATGTTTGTTCCGGTAGTTATATTTATATGGCAATGTTTTTTGTTTTTTTTTTGCTGACGTGTTTGGCATTTAAGTGAATTGCGCTTGAGAGGCGTTGGGCGTCGGGCATTGGGCATATAGCATCATCATCATCATTATGATAATTGGGCAATCTTTGGGTGATGTTATGGGTTTGGCTCTGTTCTGTGTAATCTCTTTTAGTTTTCTCATTTTCCTTTCAATTTGCATAGATCCGTTAATTAATATGCATTGCCATAAAGTAATTTTCAATAAACATTAAACAGGCTTTACTTTTTTATAGTATAAACTATTTCACAGGCAGCTGTCAAAAAGAAGAAATCGCTCTTAAAAAAAAACGCCTCAAAATAATATTCCCAAATACAAAAAGTAAAAAAAGGCAAGGATACATTAATAAAATTAGTATATTAAGAAAAACATCTCATTCAGAAACACCATGCAAGAAAACGCTCAAAATTCGCTTTGCAATTGAAAAACGCCCCAAAAAATCGCTTTTAAAACTTTTTCATTTGTTTTGTAATCATTTCAAATGTTTCATAATATACACATAGGTATATCTTGTGTGTACGGATATACATGAACTTAAGTAAATAGAGTGTTAGCAGATTCCAGTGAAATTGCTATAAAGAGGAAAAACCATTGCAAAAACTACCTGAAAACTCTTGACCAAAAACCACTCTAGGAAATAAACATATTTCTGCTATAGCCAAAAAGGTTAATAAAAACAGGTATCAGATTAAGATTGAAGAACATTTCGGGGAATAGCTGTAACCATTTTTCTCGATTCCATACAAATGTCGGAAAATCGCTAGTAAAAACGCTTCATTCAGTCAACCGTTGGCTTTAAATAAAACAAACAAACATTTTAAGAAGACAAGAAAATGCTTTTAAAAGGCCTTTGATCTTAGTTGCCAATAATAATCATAAAAGCGACGTTATTGCAATTTGACAAAAAAAAAAAAAAAATCGCATTGAAATCGCTCTTAAAACGCCTGGGCGGTAAAGTAGAAGCAAAAACGCGTGATTAATTCAAAGAAAACGCGTTCAGATTGCGTGCTGTTTTAATTATCTTTATCAGCTATTTCTATTACTTTCTATATATTGTACATCTATATATGGATATATATATATATATTTTACTTAAGCATTTCTCCAGCATTGCATAATATTGAAATATCACAATAGAAAAAAGTTCACTGATCTTTGATCCAATATATAATCATAAAAAAGAGGCAATCTGCTTTTTTATCTCTTTATTTTTCATTTCTCTTTTTTCTTTTGAACAATATTAATTTTGGCAATTAGTTTTAGAAAAAAAAATGATAGATTTGATTTTTATTTGAGGTTGACTTTTAGTTGTTAGTGCGACTAAAGTGCCAACAAGACCAACAGGAACAACAAATCCAAATCATACAGACAATATGTATACCCTTTGCTGATATAAAACTGAACGCATTATACCTATTATAAGGTGTATAGATCATATAAATCAGATTTATGCTTTTTAGTTCCTATTGTTGCTATATTTACTTTATGATATAGTCGATGAGTTGCAAAGTGAATATACCCTCTTGCGGGGGGTGGGGAATGTTGCAAATCTTTCTATAATTTATGGCCATGCTCTAAAAAACGTCAGAAATTCTTTGAAACAAGAGGGAACAAGACAAAATAAGAAAAACTAGCACGAGGCAAAATGAAAAAAATGAGTATGGAAAATCTGCAGTAAATTAACCAAATGTCACGTACAAATCTAGAAAATTATATAAATATAAACATAAATATGAAACTTAAATAAAAATCCAAATGTTAATAAATAAATTCTGGATGAGCTCATAAAATTAGGATCCATCCCATTCTATCCCATCCCATAAGCATCGCATCACATCGCATTGGATCGGAATGGATTGGAAATTGGAATTTTAATTTCGCATTTGAGAAAACAAAGCGGCAAATGGCGCAAAAATGGAAATGAAAATGGAAAAACAAAGGCAAAGCATTCAATTGACGATTAGGTGGGGCTATGCCAATGAGCGGGTGTCTGTGCGGGGGTGTTTAAGTGGGGGTTAGATGTGAATTTACATTGCCAATTACAAAGTCATAGAATGACGACTCGACCAATTATTTGCACTTGAAAAAAAAATAAATAAATAGAATCCAGAGACAGCGAGATAAAAAACGATTTCTTAATGGAAGTGGAGAAATAGAATAAAATTGAGGCAAAGCAAAAAGATGCGTAAGATATAAGTTTTCTTTTGCTTTTCATTTTTGTATTTTGTATTTAGTTTTGGCCTTGATGTAAGACGTAAAATAGATATAGAAAAAATATTTGAAATAAATTTCTCAAGCCTAATTGCAGCTGTTGATGGTATGACGTCATTGACGGCGACTCATCTTTTTCCTCTAATGGTGGTTCTATAATCTGCAACAGGTTGCCCAATTGCAATTGCCTCCGTTCAGTGCTTTTAATAATGCCAGGAGCGGTTTGTTCCATACAAAAGGGGGGGCTTTGCCAAGGTCAATTCTTGAATTATAAATAATTTGCAAAAAAAAAAACCATTGCCATCTTTTAGCTATCCATTCATGATCATCAAATCCAAGTTAATTTTATCTAGTAAATATGCTATTAGAACCCTTGCGTGAGCCAACACTAAATCAAAGACTTAAATATAGTAAGTCAGTAATCATATTGTGCTATATGTGTATGACCAATTACATATGTATGTATGTATGTACATACTCACAACACGACTTAAGTACAGGTTTTATATGCACCTATATACATATGTCTCTCAGCTTTTTTCTCGTTATTTCTTACCAATTAGCTTCATTGTATTTTCGATTGACTTTAATAAGAATTATGGAATCGACCTCCACCAAATGCATAATGCGGCCCAGAACGATGCGAAAATTTTGTAAACAGTTCTTCTGTTCTGTTTCTGTTTGGTTTCTTTTTTGTATTTCTTTCTTTTTTTTGGAGGGGGTAAAGAGTCCAAGTTTTAGTTTTCTATTTTTAGTTTATTTTTTGGTAATGTTTGTTGTTTTACGTTTTCTTAGTCTGTTTTGACTGGCAGGCGGCATTTATTTACTTTGGCGAACATGTTTCACCAAAATGCATTTACAACAAAGAACAGTGGAACAAAAAAAAAAAAAAAAAAACTAATAAATAACCAATGGTACAATTTATTTAAGTATTTTTATGGTTTTTGTGTGCAACATTGGGGAATGGAATCGGAATGTACGTTAAGGGGGTTCTTTTGGCGGTTCCATCCTATCTATTTTCGATTCTGTAAAAACATATGTCACCATATTGAATTTACTTATTTGATTCTTCGGGTTTTGGATATTTCATATTATAGATGGGAATCAAATCGGTAATAACTCTCCATTCAGTATAATAGACAAGAGTCAATAGGCCAGCCACACCAAAATAGGCCAATGATGGAGCACTGTGTTTAAATGATTGTTTTATTTTTTATAGAACTTCCTTGGAAATAATTTTGAAAACTTTTACTTTGCACCTTCGATACTTACAAGGCTTTGGCTATTTGCCTTTGACCCTTGCTTGGTCGATGTTGGCAATACAAATACAAAAACATATCCTTGATGCCCATTTTAAGAATAAGTTAATTTTTGTATTATATTTATAAGAAAAGAATATTCGACAAATACAGTCAGAAAAGGCCTTCGCCTGCCCTGATCAGTAATTAAGAATAACTAAAAAAGTAATCAATAAAATTGTAATCAGTTGATGAACTGATTACTAAACTATTGTTTGGCTTAATATATAAAAATGAAAAGGAATGGTGAGGGTTCTGGATGCCATGTTGCTATTCACGATTAATCAAGTTTGGAGTTGAAAGGTTCTGGTATGAGAATGGGATGGAATGGGTTGGTACTGACTCTGGTCTATTGATGAAATGTATTGGTATCGCGATGCGGGTTGTGTTTTTACGACGAGTTAAATTGAAACATTACAAATTTAATGATGGTCCTGATCGACCTAGTTGATGATGTTCTCGATGTTGATGTTGATTTTGATGATGACGAAGGGCACGTGGAAAAAACTGCAGCAATTTGTCAGTTTGGTGGAGAAAAAGAAAATCATTAGCCTAATTTAAGTTCGGGTTCTATGTAAATGCGTGTGTAGAAACATTTCCTTTATATATGTAGTATATTCTCACTCGATTTTCGTTGCCCCTCCCAGATTGTGTCTTGAATTCACAACTCCTTGGGTTTTGCCAGACACCATCAGAAGCAATTTAAATGCCACACCTTTTATGTCTGTCCTGGTTCATCCACACACATATGACATTCCCCCCCTTTTCCTAACCCTCCAACTCTCTCAACTTCGCTTCCCCTTCCAGGCTGTCCATTAAGGACCTGGCGACAGTTCAAGGATAGACATAAGGCTGGGCCTTCATCATCTAACCAAATTAAAGTTAAGAAATTTTTATGTTCTTGCAATTTTTGTAGACATGCGTTTGTTGCTCCTTCTAATCCCTTTGCTGGCCATTGTCATGGTCTCTGGCCAAGATGACTATTGCTTTGGCAAGGACTCGGATCGGTCACAGACCCGCCAATTCTCCTCGAAAACTGCCTATCAGATTATTAAGGGCACCAACATTGATAAGCAATACCAGGTACCGGGCTGTGACCCAAAGAAAATGTGGGTCTTCCATAGACATGGCACACGATTACCTAAAGCTAAATTTATTGAGAAGTCCACTCGATTGGAAGAGGTAAGTTTGAATAATAACCTCGAGTATCCTTGAAAATTGTTTGATTTATATGTACATATATCTATTTTCCAGCTCCGAGATCTAATAGTGAAAAACTATCGCGTACTTCGCCAGAAACCCGAAGAAAATGCATTATGTTTGGAAGATCTGATAGCTATACAAATGTGGAAATCGAATAGTAGCATTACCCCCGATATGGAGGAGCATCTAACCAGTCAGGGCTATGATGATTTGCGTGGTACTGCAAAACTATATCAGCACTATTATCCTTCTATATTGCCAACACAATTCAATGATACCTATTATCAGGTAAATGGAACAACATTTTCCGAAACTTTAAATTTTTAAAAAGTAACTTTAATTTAAGTTTTCCCATGCCTTTCTATTGTTTTATTTTAGTTCCGCCACACGAACACTCAGCGGACAACGGAAAGCTTTAAGGCTTTTGCTGAAGGTCTTTTTGGTTCCAACAATCAAGCTCATCCTGTGGATATACCCGATGAGGATTTGCTGTTACGTCCCTATGACTACTGCCGTTCATACAAGGAAATGAATTATAAAGGCGAAGGATCGGAATATCAAAAATATACAAACTCCACATTATGGAAAAATACGCTGGCGGATGTCTCCAGACGTTTGGGGTAAGTCAATATAGTTTTGTTATTTTTACCTCAAATACTTATTTTATTTTGGTAATTTCACTTTTTGTATAGATTCCTTTACACAATCGAAGAGGATGATATTAAACTGATGTTTGACATGTGTCGCTATGAACAGGCCTGGCAAGTTGATCGCACCAGTGTGTGGTGTGGAGCCTTCCTGCCAGAGCAGGTGACTGTATTCGAGTATGCTGAGGATTTGAAGTATTACTATGGCTCTGGTTATGGTTTCGTGGATAGTGAGCTTCTAAATTGTCGTTTGGTCCAGGATATGTTAACCCATTTAAATAATCCCGTGTCGCCTCATGTTGTGGCCTATTTTGGCCATTCGACAGGCCTGCAAACACTTCTTACTGCCCTGGGTATCAATAAGGATGACATCAAACTGCGTGCTGACAACTATGATAGCTTAGTTAATCGTCGTTGGAAAACTAGCAATATAGATCCATTTGCTGCCAATTTTGTGGCCGTGAAATATAATTGCCCAGCAGCACTGGATAAGGAGAAAGTTGTTTTCTTTCTCAATCAGGATGCTGTACAATTAAATTGGTGCAATGTCGGTCTGTGCAATTGGAATGATGTACAGGAACATTACAAACACATAAGCGATGCCAATTGTGATGAATATTACTGCCGCTCTGGCAGTCAATCGTTGATCGCTCAGTCATTGACTATTGTGTTGGCTGCCATTGTCTACTTAATGCATTAGCCTAATCAAATGGCTTAGATTAGTTCTTGTTTTCTAATGTACAAAGTTCGTACCAAAATGTATGGCTAATGAACAGGTGGCTTGCAATAGAAGCAGAAGTATTTTTCGATATAAATTTTGTTAATTTTAATAATGACCAGCACTACCTACCTTTCTATCACTTTTTAACATAAAGAAAACCAAACAAATTTTTCTTAAATTAAACGCAAGCAATGAAACGGTAAAACAGTCAGCAAAAAAATATAGCTTTATCGAAACTAAATCTAAATCAAAAGCAAATCTAATAAATAATTCAAATAATAATAGTTCCGTGTTTTAATTATTCATTATGAAAATCAAATATGATTGGAACAGCAACTTCGAGAAGTGTCTCTCCTTCTCTCTTTTTCCTATGCAATTGACCGTTATCAAATTTAAATTGTTACTTAGATTCCTATTGACTTTTATTTTTAAGTCATTATCACCTCAAACTTTATAATAAAATTTTCAAAATTCAAAAATAAAAAAAACTGCCTACAATATATTAATATTTTGAATTCTCACATAGGAAACAATTTTAAAGGTGAAATGTTAATTTTTGCTTATCTGGATGGTTACGTGTTACTTTTAAATCAGCGCACTATTGAAATAGAGAATAAATGGAAATGGTTGATATTGGTTTTTAATTTAAATGAATTCTACGGGAAATTATATTTTTGAAAAATACTGGAATTTTTTATGTTAACTATAACATTAACATATATGTTTTAACATTAATGTTAACGCTTACATTTATGTTAAATTAAACGTAAAGTGCAACGAACAAAAAGAATTTGGATATTTCCCTACAAAAAAATTCACATTGAAATTTTAGAAAACTGTCAGAAAAATAAATTTTATTACTGCTTATGGATTTTTTCTGAATTATTAACTTAGTGGTTTGTGCGAAATCTAAATACATTCAGCTTGCTCTATAAATGTTTTTTGTCCACAGAAGTACCCTTATTATTTCAAGACAATTTCTTATTAGAGCCTGCGGCCACACTAGAACTACAGAAAAAATACTGGAAAATACTAGCTATAAACATTTTAACAATGAAAATTGTTGGCAAAAAAGTAAAAGTCTATTTACATAGAATGCATAATCGAAGAATGATTTCAAAGCGATAAATTGCTAAATGTCAGTGCACGAGCTGTTAAATTAGTACAACAAGTTAACATTGGGTACAATCAGAAAAAGCATCAATAACAAATTTCCCATCGATCACAACAATAAAAACATTGCAAAACCAATTGTAACTGCAATGTTTTCACAAACCGAATCACAAAAAAGTAGTTTCCTAGAGCAGACCAAGGCTGCTAGAGAAGAGCGAGCCTTAATTCAGCGCCGGGAGCAGGCGGCTATCCTGCTGCAATCTACACTTCGAGCATATGCAGCACGTAGGAAATATCAAAAGAAAATCATGTATGTAAAATTATTACCAATACACCCACACCACGACCACCCACTATAAAAATAATTCTCCTACCTTATACAGCCAGGACTTTGATGCCTTGTTCGTCACCAGTGACCAGGATGGAGGTGAATTGGAACTTTTGGCTCTGAATGTTTACCCAGTGCTGCGTCGCTATCTCACCCAAATTAAAGTGAGCAAGGGCGATGAAAAATTTCGGGAGCGTTTGGAGACCATCTGTCGCTATGTGAACAAAGCTATGGAATCGGAGAACTCAAAGCTTTCGTATGCCGTTCTGTGTCTGCATAAAGAGCGTAGTTTACCCTGGATTGGCCATATCAAGCTATTACTTGGCCATTGTCTGCAACTTGTGACGGAGCTAAAGCCGGAGAATCATACAGATAGCATCACACTTGCGCTTTTTCTGCACACGTTGATTGTATTCACTGCACCCAAATCCTGGGCCATATTGAGAAATCCACAATTCGAGCGATTGCAACCGGCCATGCAGAAGATTTGTTGCAACGTACAGGGACACCTGGTGCAACATGAATTTTACAAGACCATGAGGGTACCCAACTTTGAGAGGCCATATCTTGAAAATGATAATTTATGATGAATCTATATATAATTTCAGCTTATTCTTCTTAAGGGTACTGCACGCGAAGAGCTGTCTGTGAAACCGGTGACCCTGGTGGCCATTATAACGCTGTGTCTGCGGCCCTTAATCGACAGTAATTTCAGTCGCAATCTTTTGTCGCAATTTCTGTCAGAAATATTTTCTGTGCCGGCACTAATTTATCACTTGCATCAGAGCGCTCCCCAATGCCTGGAGCAATTTACTTCATTGGGTCTGCTAAAGCGGGCTCTTAACATCTCTCAAGATCCTCAATGGTTCGCAGAGTTTGGGGCCAGCATGCCAGGTACAAAATCATTGGCATTTCTGGGCAACATTGTTAACTTGTTTAACATTGATAATCAGTTGGAGGCCAAGACGTTAGCCTATCCTTTGTTGACTGTAAGGAGTCATGATCTTTGTAAATTCAATTTATTGATTCAGTTGTCGTTCTCTAGGAAACTACCACCTCACTGTTGGAACTAATACCCAACACGGTGACCACCAAAGGCGTTTTCACACAATGGCACGAGCTTCTGGGATGGCATACGCCCGGCTCGGAGCCAGCCCAAAATCAGAATGTGGCATTAATCAAAAAACAATTTCATATGCTATGGGATCATCGCTGCATTAAACTGCTCCTGGGGGATATTCTCAAGGATGTAAATTTGAATTACGAACGAATTGAGTTTCAATCTCCGCAGCAGCCATCTACATCGAATTTACTTCGTCGTGCAATTGAGCGTAGCTCAACACGTGGTGTAAATCTGTCTTCCAAGCCAAGCAAACATCAATGGCGCAAACTGGACAACACGGAGGTGTTGCAAGTGTCACGCATTTGTGGAATGTATTATGCAGCCCTCAACACATTATCACAAATGAAACTGAACATTTTGACGGGAATCTGCTATAATGATAATGTTTTATATGACATTTGGCTGCTGCTAACATCACTTGGTCCGAACTGTGGCATGAAGGAATATTTGGAGCTGCTCAAGTGTGAGGTGGGGCTGCAGAAACCACAAACTGCCATGCTGATGCTATTCTGTGACTGCATGACGCACTATGTGACGTGAGTGAGAAGTGTTTATACATAGCTAGAAACTGTTGAAAAACTAACGTGTGTTTTCTCTTTTGGTAGGATTCTTGATGAGTATGAAATGTATACTGAGCAGAATCCATTTCGTCTCAACGATTATGTTATGCTAACTTACTTTCTTAACAACATTCTATATAAGCTCATTAACGATAATATTCTAGGTGAGATATATATATGTATAATGGCTATGATAACCCTTTTCCAATTAGAATATGGTTTCGATTTAATAATTTATCTCAGTTGTAGGAGGCAAAAATATTGTACAGAATCCAGTATTTGTATCCCTGCATACTCTTCTTTTGTGTCTTTATCGGCGGGATTGCCGTCGACCATTCACGCCACCAAATCATTGGCTTATACCAGAAGTAAAACCTTCAACATTTATTAATGACTTGGAGAAGGCCAAGCGGAATGCCATGCTGCTGCTGGCTAAGATGCCGCACATTATTCCGCATGAGGATCGAGTAAAGTTGTTTCGCAAATTCGTGCAGAATGAGAAGGCTGTCATGGGCTTGACCGAAAGCGCGTGTGCCTCACCACGTTCTGCTTTAATAGTGATACATCGAGATCGCATTGTAGAAGATGGATATCGGCAGTTGGCAGCTCAGCCCACCCAAGCACTAAAAGGTGTCATTCGTGTGCGCTTTATTAATCAACAGGGACTGCATGAAGCGGGAATTGATCAAGACGGCGTGTTCAAAGAGTTTCTGGAAGAAACAATTAAGAAAGTGTTTGATCCATCGCTGAATTTGTTTAAAACCACTTCGGACCAGCGTTTGTATCCATCGCCAATTTCCTATGTACAGGACAATCATTTGCAGCTCTTTGAGTTTGTAGGTCGTATGCTCGGTAAAGCCGTATACGAGGGCATTGTGGTGGACGTGCCATTTGCCTCTTTCTTTCTCTCACAGCTATTGGGGCAAACGCAGCAGGCTGTATATTCTTGTATGGATGAGTTGCCCTCGTTGGATAATGAACTGTATCGTAGTCTGACTTTCATTAAGCACTACAAGCAGGACGTGGCCGATTTGAATTTGACTTTCTCCGTTGATCAAGACGTTATGGGGAAAATAGTAACGCACGAATTGCATCCAGGTGGCAAAGCGCGGGTGGTGAACGATCACAACAAGTTGGTCTATATCCATTACATGGCCTATTTTCATATGAACACCCAGATACGTGAACAGACGCAGGCCTTCAATCGGGGCTTCCGCAGCATTGTCAATCCTGAGTGGCTATCGCTCTTCTCGCCCCCAGAATTGCAGCGGCTCATTTCTGGAGATACGGTGCCATTGGATTTGCGTGATTTGCGCAAACATACCCAATATTATGGAGGTTTTCACGACGCACATCGCGTTGTGGGCTGGCTCTGGGATATATTAGCTAAGGATTTTACTGAAGAAGAGCGCAAACTATTTCTAAAGGTAAGGCCCGACATTACTTATTATTGTTTTTTTTAGTATTAGCCAAGTCTAATTCAAAATTGATAATAGATAAAACTTGGTCGATTAATGAAACATTTCTTGTTGACCATTACAGTTTGTCACCAGCTGTTCAAAGCCTCCGCTTTTGGGATTTGCCCATCTCGAGCCACCTTTTTCCATACGCTGCGTAGAGGTGGGTGATGATGAGGATACCGGTGACACTATAGGCAGTGTTATTCGAGGCTTCTTCACCATACGCAAAAAGGATCCCCTCAATCGTCTACCTACCTCATCAACTTGCTTCAATCTGCTTAAGTTACCCAATTATCAAAAAAAATCTACCCTTAGGGACAAACTGCGCTATGCCGTTAGCAGTAATACAGGATTTGAGCTATCCTAAACGGCGGCCACTTTGGGGCTATCACATATCATGTGTGTTTTAGAATTTTTTTTTCAAGTTATTCTATTTGTAATGTTTCCTTCCACATTAAAAAAAAAAAACATTTTAGCCAACCTTCAACACATAATTATAAAATAACATAAATATAAACGTATAGCTGTGATAAACAAAAAAATAAGAGATTTACTAACAAAGAGTACACAAGAAATACCAAGCTGAATTAAAACTATAACTTACAACATTTTTGGTATAAACAAATGAATTCAATATGTATTAGCAAAAAAAAATTATGTAAATTGATGCGGTATGGAATTAATATTTAACCCACGTATTACATAAGCCAAAACTTATATATGTATGTATTGTATGTATGAAAATCGAGAGAAATATCAACAATAAACCCATTGGAATTATTCTCAATTTCAATTATTTTCATTATGTAATGCCACAATGATAGATAACAAATTGAATTACTTATTCTCTTTTATCTGATCTGCGATAGATAGATGCTAACTTTTTAGCAGAAAGTCTTAATGTGTCGACATTTCGTTATGTGAAAAATTAAAAAACCAACTATATACATACGTATATAATATATATACATGTATCCTGTCATCGATGGTCATTGGCGTTGTCTAATCGCTTTTTCAAAGATAACAAACACATTACTAGCCAAACAGAAGCAATTAGTGAACGATACTCAAATTTCCCCGGGATTTTCCAGACCGTCGAATGAATGAAAATGAGGCAACAACAGTCAGCCAAACACACGCGCTAATGACACAAATCCGTCTGGGTCCAGTTTGAGGTTCGAGATTCCTAGGCAATGCTAATTGCCTTGAGTCACAGGCCAAAGGTCAACCGATACGACAGCAAAGTAGGAAGTGCACTTAACAATTTTCAGGATAAGCGGAAATGTTGCGCCGAGTTTATGCAAAAAGCCGATGCCTCTCAAATTACCGGAAATCTTTGAGCTGACTTATGGAAATGTGAGCTAATGATGCCGATCATAAGTCGGTTTTGCTCCCCATTTATGTTAATATAAATTAAAAACTTTTTTGTTTTTTTTACACACATTTAATATCCCTGACCAGGCCAGTACCCCCCAAAGTGTCCTTTTGCGGTTTTGTCGGCCCATCTCATCTCTTTTCCAACTGGGCTAGACAATGCCAAACAAATTTTTTGAGCACAAAACAGACAATCATAACAATTTATGAAAAAAAAACTGCATAGACTATATAACAGTCGGCGGTCGTGCAAGAGTGCGAGGCCATAAAACTCACATCTCGACGACACAGCAACTTGTTGTTTCCCATTGTTTCCAGCAAGGACGGCAGCGGCAGCAGCATCCCAGGGACTGTGAAAAAGTGTGATGATTTTTATGACTTGCCTGTGAATTTTTGCCGACACTGACGCCGTTCATCTGGGTCCCAGCACAAGTGGCAAGGAGTGACTGTATGACGGACAGTCAAGTGGCCCAGAGGCGACAGTCGATTGGCGCCAGTTTGATATCCTTCTAACGGTTCTCCAGCCGCCGCAATTTGTTAGGCCCATTGCATCAAGTGTCGTTTAAACGTTTGATTAGGACAACCTATCAAGGGGCGGATCTCTGAGATCTTCGTTTGTTCTCACTTGTAGAACGGTAGCGGTATGTTGTATGTATGTACTATGCTGATTTTAGATAAGAATGTAATGTACTTCAACAGATGGTTTGGGACTGTGATCATGGCAATATCGATATATGTATATAAAAACAAAATATGAAGATTCAACATTTAGATTTCGACTTAAAAGGATTCTGTCTTCCTTCTGAGGAAGAAAATTAAACCAATTCAAGTGCTTAAAAATAGATTGAGATTATGAACAGATTTGAAGCCTACTACAATGTATGTAAAAACCTATAGAAAATACATATCCATATGTAAAGGTCACATTATGTATAGATCTTTCTGTATTTGTGAGATATTTTAATATGCCTAAGGTTTGTTAATTAAATTTAGATCTAAATAAATTTATATCGAACTATCTTATCTATAACTAACTTTAGATACTAACCATAACCATATAAGTTATTATTGGAATATCAAACATTATAATTTTTTAAAAGAAATTTTAGAGTTTTCCTAAATTTAGTATACACTTATTAAATATATTTTTTATATTTTTACAAATTTAAATAAATTTGCTACTGTCCCAAATATATCAATTTTGGATATATATATATATACACATTCATAGAAAGCAGCCTTTTCTTCATATATATTTTCACCATTTTTAGTTCCCTTAAATTAGAACTATTTGTAAGAATCTCCCCAAATCAGTTCTATTAGCCCCCAGCTTTGGATCTCCCCCTCCCCATAATTATCAAACAAAAAAAAAAAAAAAAAAAAACGATAACCAAAATGGCGTGCTCATTGAGCTAGAGCGAGACCACAAAACAATCTCCGATTCCAGCAACCAATGCTAGCAGGGCAGATAAGAGAGCGTTGAGCTAACTGGAAAGCCACTTGAGCGAGCCATGAGAAACAGGTCGGGCAAGACTACCTGAGAAACAATAGAGTAAGTAAATGTGGCAGAGGCAGAGACAGAGAACTGAACCGACTGGATTCTGGCAGAATCGATTTAGCGCGAGCATTGCCCATAAGACGCAACAGTTTCAATCCGAAGATCGTTGAGAGCAGTTCACTACGGAGTTTTTTTTTTTTTTAAATCACATAGAAATTTCTAAGCGCTTAAAAGCGAACTTTAAAATAAACATAAACAATTATCTATATATCAACATAAAAGAAAGTTATTTATTATGTTGGCTATGCCAAATATATCCGAGCTGCGCATGCAGCAACAAATTGCCCAAGAGATTTATCGCCAGCAGATAATCCAACGACTACCAGGTAATTGGAGCAAACTTTTTGTCTGTTTTGCCGTCGGCTCATACTAATCTTTTTTTTTTTTTGTTGTTTCTTTTAGACCCACTTTGCGGCTTTTTGCCCAATTTTGGTGGACACTTTATGCCAGCACCGCCGCCACCGCAGCCTCAGTTGCCCGGCGTCGAGGCCAAGCTGGAGAATAACGAACTATGGCAGCAGTTCCATCAGATAGGCACAGAAATGATCATCACCAAGAGTGGCAGGTGTGTATTTGTTTTTGTTTTCGTGTCTAGTATATCTTATCATGTCCGACATAGTTTGCAGAAGATTGCGATAAGCTTTATTATCATATAAAAACCGTGTCAGTAACATCTATGATGGCTTTTCTTTCAGGCGTATGTTTCCATCGATGCGTGTATCCCTGAGTGGCCTGGATGAGGAGGCCAGCTATTGTGTGTTGTTGGAAATGGTGCCAATTGGTGATTGCCGTTACAAGTTCTCTGGCTCGCAATGGGTGCCAGCCGGTGGAGCTGAACCACAGAGTCCTCAACGTATGTATCTTCATCCCGATAGTCCAGCCACTGGATCCCATTGGCAGTCGCAAGCTTTGCTATTCAGCAAAGTTAAGCTGACCAATAACACTTTGGATAGTAATGGACATGTAAGTGTTGGAAACCATTAATAATTATACAACAAATTCTTAAACCTATTATTTTTCATAATGCAGATTGTCTTGGCCAGCATGCATAAGTATCAGCCGCGTTTGCATGTCATACGCACCTCTGATTTAGGTCATATTCCTTGGGCGCCACAGCAAGCATTTGTCTTTCCAGAGACAGAATTCATTGCTGTGACTGCATATCAAAATGATCGCATTACAAAATTGAAAATTGACAATAATCCCTTTGCCAAGGGATTTCGTGAGTCAGGCCAATCAAGATGCAAACGGAAGCTGAACGATTCTCCTCCTCCCTCAGTTCAGTCGCAGGCAGCAGTATCATCGGTCCATATGGATCAGCGATCACCAGTGGCTAAGCGTTTGCGTTTTGCCGACGAGTTGTCCCAACCTGACCTTATGCAGCGTCATTATCTGCTTGATACACTAGAGGCCAATTTCTATTTACCAACGACACAGCCGTTCCTGCCGCCATCGTCATCATCACCATCTTCGTCATCATCAGCTACGGCTATAGCAACGGCAGTAGCGACGATTGATTATGCCAGACACATTGCCAGCTATCCAAGTTGGGCCTACACTCCGCCATCCCCTGCTTCTTCACCATCCTCATCATCCACATCATCCGCCCCTTTATTCAGTTGTGACTCCACAGCCGAGGCAGATCCAGATGCATTTGTCGATGTGGTGAGCACTTCAGCGAGTACACCTGAAACTGCCACCGCTAACGTTGCCCCACAACCAAAGCCCAAACGTAGCAGTTTCAGCATATGTGACATATTAGGAACAAATGTCTCCGGTTAGTTGGTTACTTGCCGCTTCGCCGCTCCCATTTCTGTGGATGTGCCTTATACATTTAATTAGCGTTTAGTTGCCATCGTCTCCTTAGTCTCGTAAGTTAAATTGTGATATTTTGCAGTTAATTAGGATTTCCAGGTATTTGCCATCAGTATTTATCGTATTTATTATGCAATTTTAATTGTTTAAATGATTTCGTAATGAATTTATTGTCGGTGTAAATAAAATATGTGTTCCATGCGGAATATTTACAAGAATTCCACAAAGTCTTTTCTAAAATGGGGGAATATAGCTTCAGCCAAGGGGCGACACATGTTTAATCGAACCATTGGAATTGGAATCTTTATACGTAGGTGGTTAACAACATAGAAACAGAATCATTTTCAGATTTAATATAGAAGGATCTTAAGTGGCACTAATTGAACAGTGAGAATGAGAATATTTAGAACCTGATAACAATATTTTTATGTTGTATTATTATTTCTTAAATACTTACGTTTTACTTATTTAAAAATTTCGGTAAAATGATTTTTTATACTCTCAATTTAACTAAATTTTGACTCTTTTGCTATTTAAACATAATTCGTTTTCATATCTCCCACATGCTAGCCATAAAAACCTGTTCCATGATCATCTCTATCTCTGAACTCGCTCTGAGACTACGTTATTTACCCTCCCAAAAACAGTAAGAGAGGAAAAACAACACCAGAGCGCTTTTTCTCTCTCTCTCTCTCTCTCTCTCTTATTTTCATTGCGATGCATACCCAACACTCTGCCATTATATTTATGTATAACGACGACAACATGGTCTTTTGGGGCTTATCAGCAGATCAGAGCAAGCCGCATCTTAAACGCTGGCGCCAACGCCAAGTTAAATGTGCTGATTGAGCGCCACGATCGCCAGCAATCCTGGCGAGCAGTTGCAGTCGCGGTCCCAGCTTAAGTCCCACTCCCTCTCGAAGTCACAGTCTCATGTAATTGATGTTTTCACGTTGTAGTTGTTAGCAACTATGGTCACTTTTACATCCAATTGTTTGAGCGTCTCTCACACATCTATACCAAAAGCTTATCAAACGGTCAACGGAAATGAGGCGGTACCTTTGATGCGGCCACAGCAAGTTTCCAAGTGATTGTAAGAGCGAGTCCGATGTACATCTATATGTACTATCCATATGCATATATACGGCCAAATTGCCAATCTTCGACGGTGGCATTTCATTTTATTTCAATTCAAGTTAAGAAACAATTGTTAAAAGAGCGAGCGAGCGAGAGAGAGAGAGGTCCATGGCAATGGGATAAGGATGATGATACCCACACACGTAGCCGGCAACCTGTTTTCGGGGCACAAATACAAACATCTGTTTTGTTGTTTTCTGGTTTTTTTGGGGCCATTCATGTTGCCGCTGGAAGTGTTTATGGGCTCCACATTAGCCACACTGCATATTCATGTTAAACGTCGCCAAAAGACTAACGACGTCGGCTCGATGCTTGAGGTTGGGGCCATTGTGGTGTGTTGTTGTTTTTGCTGAAGCCAAAGCCAGAGCTGCTGCAGGCTTTTTGTGCTAAAATTTATTGAATTCTCATTTAGAGGGGGAGCCTAAGTCCAAACCAAAGCCCAGGCCCAGGCCAGAGAGACCAAACGTTCGCATGTCAAAGTCAAATGAGCACCAACCGACCTGGGCTCGGAGATATTTGAGCAAAGATAAGCAAAGTTTTTTTTTTTGTCCCCTGCCTGTTGTAGTTGCTAGAGGAGGTAGGTTGCTCTCTTTCGTGTATGTGTAATTTCCTTGGAAATTAATGTTGTGGCGGCCAAAATCAAAGTCATGGGCAACATATTTCGCTGGCGACAATTTTATCGGCAGCACAATGAAATCATTTGGAGTCGTTCCCATTCTCTTTTTTGGCTCCGCTGGCGATATTATGTCTTCTTGGCTATGTGACAGTTGCTTAGATTTGTCGTTCTCTTCAATTTAGTTTATTAATATCCGTTGTACGTTTAGAAAATAATAAAATTTATATAGTCAATAATAAAAGTATATTCATTTTTTCAAAATTTTTTTTCTGTAGATATATAGTTTGGCTATATAACTCGGATCCTTGTTGTAATGCGTTATGTTGGTCACATTGTAGGCAGCAAGGACGGAAACTGTAGATTCTTGCATTCTGTTAGTAGTTAAAATAAGATATTTGTTTCTACTGGATTTTCTTTAAAGGAGCAAATTAGGATACATGTGAAACATAACAAGAGATTAATTGTTAAAATTCGTTCTTTTTATACCTTTGCAAAAAAGGTATATTAATTTTGGTCAGAAGTTTGCAAAGCATAGAAGGAAGCATCTCCGACTATATAAAGTATATATATTCTTGATCAGCACGATGAGCTGAGTTGATATAGCCATGTCCGTCTGTCCGTCTGTCTGTCTGTCCGTCTGTCTGTCTGTCCGTCTGTCCGTCTGTCTGGATCAACGCAATCTCCTCCGAGACCCTTAAAGCTACAGAGCTGCAATTTTGCACCTAGCCTTCTTTTTGCTGCAGGCATTGTATATCTCGGAATCATCCCGATCGGATGACTATATCATATAGCTCCCATAGGAACGATCGGTCGTGAATATGCTTTAACCTCAATAACTTTGTTGTTTTCCAACGAAATATCACGAAAGTCGGTATTTGTGAGTTTTATATACTTCTCAACATATTCACCAAGTTTTATGAAAATCGGTTGACTATATCATATAGCTCCCATAGGAACGATCGGTCTTGAAAATGGATTTCGTGCTATAACTTGGTTGTTTTAAAAGCGATTATCACCAATTTGGTATTTATGAGTTTTATATACTTTCTATCATATCTGGCAAGTTTTATCAGAATCGGGGCACTATATCATATAGCTCCCATAGGAACGATCGGTCAAAAAATTGGTTTTAGTTAAAATTCTTTGATATTTTAACAGCGATTCAGTCGAAATTTGGTATTTGTAAGTTTGGTATATATATAAATGTGTCTGTTGAGTTTTAACAGAATCGGCCGACTATATGATATAGCTCCTATAGGAACAATCGGACAAAAAAAAAATTTTTTTTTACTTGTAAGTTTTTTTCTTGGAGCCACGGGCATGATTAGCTTTATATACTTTCTTATGATTCTGGTTATTTATATGTAATTGAAAAAGACAGTTTGCAAAGGTATCCGAACTTCGGCGTGGCCGAAGTTAGCCCATCCTTCTAGTTTTAATTTACTTCTGATGGTTTATCTTCAGCGTCAATTCTTGTTATCATCTTGCTGCTTTCCATTGATGCCCAATAGATCCTCACCCGGTTATTCTTAGACTTTTTATTCATTTTTCTCCTTTGCTTATGGGTCCAGAAAAGGGAAATTGACTTGCGAACATTCAAACGTTCTGCTGATATCGGTGCAAGAGATATCATGAAACAAGTCATTCGACTCAACTGGGAAATCGTCCTTCAGTTTAGTTCTTGCTTCTTCTTGCCTATTGTTTCCGTGGGCTTAAAATTTATCATAGGAACTGGATTCGATATCCAGAAAATGGTTACTCATTGAACCCGTGAGATTAATGAACCAATTAGAAAAATATTTTTTGAAATTGTTCACGTTTATGTAAGCAGGTTGCTTCTTGCGTGCAAAGATATTTGGTTCTATTGAGTACTTGTTCATTTTTTGAAGGTAAAGGAAACAAGGACTCTAATTAAAAATTGGAACAAATTTTCTGTCTTTTCTTACTTTTGATAAGTTTCCGCCAGCACCTTTCTTCTACTTATCCGTACTCTTAGGGATTCTGAAGATGGTTCGTAGTCGCCATTGAATGTTTTGAATAAATATTATGGAATACGACAACGATTCGTTTTTACTTAGACGTTTCTCCGGTTAAGTTGCTGTATGACTAAGTCGAATTGTCCTTGACAATTTTTAAACAAAAAAAGAACAGGAAAAGACGCTAATGTTAGTTGTAATTTCAAAATCAAAATGGCAGATGCATAGAGATGAAGAAAAGCACAATAATGGGAATATCGGCATGATAGGCATTAACGCCAGGGCTGATCAAAAAGTGTAAAGCTAATGACGGAACATGCATATGCTCTTTAAATATTTTGGCGCTGTATACCGTTTGAATTTATAGAAAATCTTTTACAAATACACCTGTATCGAAACGGGTAGCTATATAAAATGATAACTAGAAAATTAATATTGTAAAGTGAAAACTGTAACTGCAACATTTTTTACGATTAAAGTTCAATATATAAAAGCAATAATATGTAATTGCAAATATATGTATGTATGAAGATAAGTTTATTTATTTTAAATAATTAAAATGCCTTCTTCATTTGGTAGAATTTATTTTAAGTTGCTGAAACATTTGTATAAGTCGTGATTAATAATTTTTTATGTTGGAAGCTTCTTACTTAACAGTGTTGATCAATAAAGTTATCAGTTTCGACAAATCGATGCCATACTAGTTACATACATATACACGTGTATATAAATTTTTCACTAGTGTGGTTTAGTGGTAAATTAAAAGTGCAAGAAATCAAGAAAATCGTGGTTATCTTTCTAATTTCTAATAGATTTAACAGGTACGCACGTAGTCTAAGGTAAGGGTAGCTTCATGGAAGAGATAAACAAATATGCAAATTTAATGGCAAAACATAATGCTGCTGCATTTTGCACTCAATAGGCTTGTATACAAAGGCTTGGACAATGATACGGTACTCAACTAAAACTGAAAAGAATGCGTACTTGACGACGACCATTGTGTGCTCTGGTTTTAATTGTTTCCTTGTATGGAGAAAGCGTATTTGCAAAGTGATCCGCATGTATGTGTATGTACGGTAAGTTGTAGATCAATAATAGTTATAGATATGTACGTAGTTTTGTTATGCTTGTGTGTGTGTGTGTGTGGGTGATTTTCATTATCCTCTAATTGTTTGTGCCATTGTTCACACGATAGGTTTGAGAAATTACACGCTTTGTTAATTGTACCATCCCATTGCTATACTCATGTGTGTATGTATACATACATACATAGAAATTTGCAGGTATATAAATCCATATTCATATTCGCATCGTTCAGGTCAAACCCACATGTGAGCTCATTTGCATTCCCTTTTTGCAATGGACTTTACTCTGCTCTAGTTTAAAACCCCGGCTTAAATGATGAGAACAGACAAGAATAGAGCAATGGAAAATTGCAATGAATGCAATGAATCAGTTTATGGCTTGGCACCGGCGACATGTCTATGAGAAAGGAAGCAGATACCTTTCTTTGCCATTGCTTTGTTGCATTCTCCTGGTTACCAATATATTTGCATGGCCAACAATAAAAACTCAAGTACCATCGCTTTGTTTTCTGCTCTCAGTTTGCTTAACGCCGGGCGCAATACCTCACCACACACACTCACAAACACACACAAAGCAAAAGGATGTCGGGGCTAAGTTTAGGGCATAGGATATGTGTGGCTTGAGGGTTTCTTTTGTGAAAAAGGCTCGTGGAAAAAAGAAATTGAACAAACCTTCATATTGGAATTATGTGTATGTACTTAGGTACATACATCAACAAAAAGAGAAACCTTTATAAGAAGAATGAACATTTGATGTGTCAGCTACGCGTGCGCCGCTGTTAAATGCTTTTCCAACTCATTAGCACCGCCCTCGCTCCCCTTCATAGAACTAATTAACTTTCGTTTAGGGAAAATTACTTGTTTCCACTACTCCATACAATAACCCTCTCCCCTTTCTCCTCCTCGTTCCAAAATGTATTGTTTACACAACAAAAATGTTGCAAGACCAAAGTGTATCTAATTTCATAAGGCAACAACTAAACGAATACGAAATGTGGCTGAGCGTAAAAAGCAACAGTCAAAATGCATTAATTATCCCGCAGACCTGCGACATCTGCCAAGCCATTGGCAACCATTTAATGAGGCATCCAATGCACTTACACTTACAGCAACCTTGCGCCTGTCAACACACACACACACAAGAGAGGGTATAAAATGGAATCGAAAAAGGGAATGGCAAAGGGAACAGGAAAAGGAGGTATAGGGACGGGGCCACGATCGACATCTGTCACCCGTTGAATATTTATATACCCGGTACTTGATGGGGTATATTAAGATTATAGAAAAATCTTTAAACTAATGTTACTCCAAATATTTGCCAAGTTCGTTTACAACTAATTACAACTATCAAAATCCAATCCATAATTCGTACAATTTGGATAATGTGGAACTAAGTTATTTAATAGTAATCAAAGAAAGCTTTAAAACTGTGATATACTCTTTTAAATTACTTCAAGAAGGGTATACCTAGATGTTTGTAATTTTATTTATTTTCATAGGGTATCTCAAAGTCAATACCTCTATCAGAGGGAGAAAATTAGTTTTAAATGTGACTCTATAAAACCGCAGTCCCCTGAGTAACAATAAGAATTTTGAAATCGATTTGGTGGTAAATTGAAATGGTTGTTTGTTTTTTTGATGGCCAGTGGCAGGGGACGAAGAAGACAACGATGTCTGTCTGTCTTCTGCACACGCCCTTTAATTCCTTCCATCCCTTGCATCAATTGCTTCCCTTTGTCGAGACGTGGGTGGTGACGCATGTCATCGTAAACTTCATCATTGGCTCCGTTCTAGGTTCTTTTCGCTAAAGATTTAACATCAAAATAAATATATATATATATATATATATATATATATATATATATATATATATATGAAAAGAATAGAAACAGCAACAACAGCAACTGCTGCTTACAACTTACATAACAAATTGTCTATTTTCTATGTTGTTTTTTTGCTTCGTCTCAGTCTCTGCCCATTTCATAAATATTTTTCAGTCGCTATGGCTCTCTAGGGATATGGCATAGCAGACATAGAAAGGGCGATGTCGAGGAGTAGGAGGGCTGCAACCGAATTTCATGCCTTGTCGAGCTATTTAATTGCAAACAAATTATGTTCTGGCCAGTCCAGAAGGGACCTATAGTCAGTCGCACTCATAGACATAGTCATAGTTGTAGTCGGAACTCTTGTGTGTGTGGCTAATGGATGCTGCAACGGAGGCTGATGATGTTGTTGAAATTCTAGCGTTTATCTTGTAAATTGGTTGGGATTAATGTCTAGCGGAAGTTGTGATTTTACTTGAGAGAGTTTGTAGCTGGTGCGTCTATAGATGGGCCAATGATAATGCCAACTGTTGGCTTCTTAATGCTGTAGGTTCGTGCCGTTCAACATGTTCATTTACCTACAGCAAACTGTGGGCGTTGAGGCTTTGAAGTTGAACGCAGCAGGTTAAAGCATCTACGACTACAATTAGCCAAAAAACATAAAAATAAAATTGGAATTGGAGCTAAATTTTAAATAATAAGTGATGCACCGACATCCATATTTAGATATATCTCATATATGTACATTCCGATTTTTTTTTATCTTCCTGAGAGTACTAAATTGATTGAAATAGTTGTTCCATTTTATATCACTAGTTCTTGACAGGATAAGTTTTGTTTATTTTTATCATTTAGTTTCCAGGACCCTTGACTTGTAATAGATTTTTTCCGCTCTTTTAAGTCTCCTTTCTCTATCATCCAAATCCAATAACAAAATCCTTTGTGTTTTTTATAAAGTTTTTAAATTTTTGTGTTTTATTTTAACTTTTTAAACTTAAAGAACTAGTTTAAAATCATGTCGACATTTTGCTATACTCTTGCAAAGAGTATAATAAAATCGATTAGTTATTTTTTTTTCACTGTTCACTCACTGCAGAGGTTTTTACAAAAAAAAAAAAAAGAAAAAGAAAAAAAAATTTGCGTAATACTAGTAAAAAAAAATCGAAAATCTTAACAATGAATCAGGACTTGTTCAACTAATGTATTTGTACACGTTGCTAATATCAAAATGAATCTCGTTGATCTAAAATTAACTGCCACCGCCCAAAATGGCAGATATGCTGAAACCTTTCTTCTTAGTTGAGGGCCCCGGTGGCAGCTCCATGGCGGGCTGCGACGTTGTCATCAGAGAAATCGTTGATGCTGTAGCTTCACTGCCCACATCTAGCTCCAGTTCATCTGTCACTGATTCATCTGATGATGGCTGCAATACTGCCTCACCGGAAATGTGGCTCTGTGGCAATCCATGCAGAGCAGGAAGTGATGGTAAAGCTGCTTGCAAAATGGACGTTGGCGGATAAAGGGGCGATGTTGCCGACACAGTCCCATTGTACTCTTGATGATGATGCGGACGTCCAAGGTATGTGCAGGCCAGATCCACAAGTGAAGGTCGCAATAAGCTTTGCATATTCTGTTGAAAGTGCTGCATAAACACACTGGAATTGCGATGACCCAAAATAGGGGGCAGCGGCAACGGCGGCGGTGGCGGCGAGCTAAGACTCAGGGAACTGGAACTGGCGCCAGTCTCTGGTCCGCCATCCAGCGATGATGATAAGGAGCAGGCGGAACCATTTGATCTCAAGCGCTTAATTTGCGGCCCATCCAGATCGCTGTTTGCTGCTTGCTCGCTCGATTTTGTTGGCGACATGTCAAGCGAACCCGTTCCCGTTCCTGGTCCCGTCTGCGATTGAGACTGCGACTGATCTTGATCTTCATCTGTTGGCGATGAAGACATTTTACGTTTGCAGCGCGATTGTCCAGTTTCGCGGAAGCCTTTCGCAAACGGATTATTGTCGATCTTCAACTTGGTGATGCGATCGTTCTGTGAAAATCCAAAACAAAAAAAGAAAAAACGAGATATGCAGTTGGCAAGATTGCGTGAAATATGACGATTCTAAAGAGACACAGCACAGCCACATAATCTTTAACAAGGCAAATGACGTCCAGTAGCTGGCGTTAAGTAACAGGGCCACTTGACACCAGTCTCAATCCAAGAGTCTAAGAGTCCCAGGCACAATATTGAGTGGCCCTCAACGTCATCGTCATCCTCATGACTTGACAACTTTGTGACGGCGATCTCTGGCAGAGCGATCTCGCTAATTAGAGGCCGACTGGCGACTGGCGTCGCCTGTCAATGGGCTCAGACCTAGACAAAAACACAGCAAGGCGCTCAAATTTACAAGGATGTGGCTATCCAACTTCCTAAAACAACACAAAACTAACTTCTTCCCTGCCTCGCTCTGCCCTCAGTCATCAGTCCATTCCGTCCTCAATTCTCAATCCTGAAGCCTTACTAGACAAAGGGCGTATCATGCTAATTTGAGACGTTGACCAAGCTACCCATGGCGTGAGCGATCGACGTTTGCCGAAAATTAACCAATTAGTGCAGTGCAGTCAACTCAGTGCTCAATGAATTGGCAAAAAACAGAAAGGGGAAACATGGGTGTAGGCAAACCAAGGGTTTATTAACTATATTCCTATCTGAGGGTCATCCTTTTGTTTCTGACTGTGCCGCAAATGTTTAATTGAGGGAGCGCAAAAGAGTACACTTACCTGGTAGGCTGTCACGGCCACAAATTCAGTCTCCGTAAAAACAAAAGCCTGTTGCGGGGCCCAAGGAATCTGTGCCAGATCAGCGGTGCGTATGACATGCAGACGCGGCTGATACTTGTGCATACTGGCCAGAACAATCTAAAGATAATAACAAAAAATAAAAAAAGAGAAACGGAACACACACGAAGAACACATTAAGATACGCTTAAAAGTCAGTAACTGGAGCCATGATCAAAGCTAACTTTACTTACATGTCCGCTATTGTCCAATGTATTGTTGGTTAATTTTACTTTATTAAAGAGTATCGGTTGGGCTTGCCAATGGGATCCAGTGGCTGGACTATCGGGATGAAGATACATACGCTGTGGACTTTGTGGTTCAGCTCCACCGGCTGGCACCCATTGAGAGCCAGAGAACTTATAACGGCAATCGCCAATTGGTACCATTTCCAATAAAACACAATAGTTTGTCTCATCATCCAGGCCCGAAACACTCAATCGCATTGAGGGAAACATACGTCTGTAATGGAAATCCAGGAAAACTGTTGTTTATCGAACAAACACTCAAATATAGTCATGGAAAAACAACGAGACGGCCGCAAGCCCTCCACTCCCTCTGCATTCCCTATTAGATTGTGGGCGTAACAAATATTTAATTGTGAGTTTTCTTCAACATCTTTGGGTTGTTTCATGCGCCATATAATTAGCCTCAGTCCAAGACAAATAGAGAGAATGAGAAAGGAAGAAGTTGCGATCGTTATGGAGATCGCCATGCGTTTGCTCTGTGCTAACAAGGATCTGAAGAGACCCTGCCACAGGCACAGCAGGTGGTCACGGTTGTTGGCGCCAGCCTCAACAACTGTTTGCTGCCCTTCATCCGTTGGTCCTCTATTTAATATGAGAGAGTCAAGTTGTTCTTTTGTTTTTGGCAATGATTTCTTCTTTTTTTTTTTTGGTTGTATTTCTCCGATGATTAATTAATTGAACTTTATGGAGTTTTGGTTTGCTTACATTTAATTTGGATTCTGGTTCCTTTTCTGGGGTTTCTTTTTTGTTTGTGGCTAAATTCCATTAGACCACAGAGAAATATTTCGACATTTGTGTGGTTTAGAATTTCATTTTCAATTTTATTTTTTTTTTTTTTTGGCAACTTGCTTCTTGCCTTCTTTGGACTTGACTTCACTCGGTCTTGACTCGTGCATTTTTGACAAACGATTTGTTAAGATCGATATCTTTGGCGCGTCTGCATAATTAACCCAGAAGCAGCGGCAGGAATGGATGAAGAAAGGGAGACAGAGATGCCAAACGAGAGCATGTTGGGCATTTGACGGCATGTGAGTTGGCGCTAAGCAGGTGCAGCAACAAACGTAGGTCCATGCTAAGGGTACGATTTATGCACAAGGGCGTAGACATGAAAGGGGGCTACTAGGGGACAATCTTCATTTAAAGTATAGATAAGATGGATTTTAAAGGAAATATAAAAAACCTAATTTAATGTAGCAGGCAGAACTGATAATTTCTCTGATTTCAAATCTTTCACATCAATTATACACCTGTTTTATAATAGCTAGATCATTAGCTTTAAACGGTACACCGAAATGATTAATTCGAGTACCGTGTAAATAGATCGTGGATGATTCATTTCAAAATGGCTTTAAAACTTAACTTTTACCGATTGTTTGGGTTTTTTTTTTAACCAATAACAATAGGTAGCTGCTGATCCCTTGCTGGCCCACACACTAAAAGCATCGTGACAAAGTCATTTCATTTAACTTTTTTCTTTCTTAAAAAAAAAAAGAGAAATAAATCGAAAGAAAAGAAAAACGAAATATAGAAAACTCATGCATTAAATGATACGCTTTGTTCTATCTATCTTTAATGGCCGTCTGCGCTTTTACCACCCAAAATGTTTCAATGGGTCACAAGTGGCAAGACCAAAAACCAGACAAGCAACTAATTAGTTTTTATGATCGCCACCACTTGGCCCATCAAAGGCCCATACGGTGGCACTCTGGCGCCTAATCATTAAAAATTCAAATCGATTGCACTGAGAAGAAGAAGAAGAGGAAGGGATACAAGCATATAGAAATCTGTTCCACAGTTGCATTCGGCCATAAAACATTTTTGTTTTGGACATAAAAACTATTTAATACGCAGACTTTATGAATAATTCATACGTAACTATAGTGTATATATGAATATATATATATATATATTTATTATGTTATATAGGGAGTACAAGTACTAAAAAAAATAAGACTTTTCCTCTCCGTTTCTCAGATAATTTTATTTTCGGTAAAGGGGCGGAGGAATCCAAAAGTTTATGTTAATAGGCTTGTCTGACCAAACGCTTATCGCCAGTTGGGCATCTCGCGCGCGGGACAAGTGTGAAATTGCTCGTATCTGTCGACAAGCTGTGGTCATTGTCAACGCGGCATGCGCTCGCGTATCCGACAGATACCAAGATACACAGATATGTACATACATACATACATTTGTTTATACCGCCGAATGCAGAATAAAAAGAACCTGCATTCGATCTTTGAATTGGGCTTTGTCCGTCCGTCTGTCTGTCAGTCAGTCCGTCTGTCTTTCTGCCTGCCTGCAGACAGGCGCCACAATAAAAACGCTAAAAGCAACAAAGATGACGACAAAGTATCCTTGACGCTAAGATTTATGCCAGCATCGGGCCGAAGGTCCGGTAAAAAAAAAAAAACAACTAACCAGGAGAAGAAGAAAAGCCGACGACGACCCAGCGGACGTCCCACTGCGTTCTGCGTCCATAGTCGGCCTACAATAAATTACGATGACGCCACTTTACGCACATTTGAACAAGTGCCGGACACTTTTAGGTAGTTACATCTGATAGATACGACATTCAAGATAGTACGTGTGCATCTATCTCTAGGCTATAGATTGCGCGCTATGGCTTTGATTTTTCTCTAGTTATCTGCATCTGGACACGCACGCAAAGTGCCAGTGAACTTGTTCAGTTTACGCCTCGCGCGATAGCCCAAAAAAAAAAAAAAAAAATGGAAAAGAGGAAAAGGAAAATTGTCCAAAATCACTGTCAGTCTCGAGTCTGTCTCACCCTGTACCTGACTATATTACTCCCTACAGCACACAAATTTCATTTCCATTTCACATCCTGCCATCAAGCATCCATCTATTCCATCCTTCCGCATTTGTTTGCCTGTGAAAATTGTTGTCGCGACGAAGCTGTAAACAATTTGCAGGCGCCTGCATCTAATGAGTGTTTAACAGCAGCCCATGCTCTGGCCCTAGCCCATGATCAGGCTCAGTTGCAGGCGCAGGAGAACAAGCTAAAGACGATGTAGACGCCGCCGCCGCTGATGATGATGATCTTCAAATTCATCCGCGGCGCTGACCACTTTGCACTCGGCGCTCAAGCGCAGTTGTTTTTCTTTGCCCGGCGTTTCGAGTATTATTTTTCACTTTCGTGCTAATGCACTGCACTACTCGATTTTTGGTCTATGTTTGTCCTTCCCATCCCTATTTCTACCCCCTTACCATCAGGGCTGGTTCTTGTTCTTAATTTTTTTCTTTTTTGGGCGCGACATCAAAGTCGCTGTGCACATTTGATGACTTACCTGCCGCTCTTTGTAATAATCATTTCCGTGCCAATTTGATGAAACTGTTTCCAAAGATCATCATTCTGTAGTGTCATCTCGACACCGGGTAATGTGACTCGCGGTGGCATAATCACGTGACGTGGCATTGCTATGGGCAACATTGGAGGAAATGGATCTGTTATAAAAATAATTCAACACAAATGATTAGAAAGTTACTAATAGATCAATTTTCTTCTTTTTTTTTTAAAGAATATTATCAACCCGATTGAATACACAAAATCTGATATCTATACACAGTTTGCAACAAAATTAGAGGTGTTAAATAAAATTCTAGAAATATCATACTGATTTCGTATGATGATAGATTTCTTCTTAACAGATACTAAATCGAATCATGTTGACAAACAATAATCACGTTTACGTCTTATTATTAAGAGATCACGAAATATTTGTTAATTTCCATATAATTGTATTTGTGTGTCACAAGATAATTTTGCCAATTCATTGCAAAAATACTTTTTATACGAATAATAAGAACTTTAATATAAATATTAACAAATGTCAACTTACTAGATTTCTTAAGTGCAGCTTAGTTTATTTATAGAAGAACAGTTTTAATGTGTTCCAAATGGATTTTTTTTTAAAGTTCGAGAAAGTTAATTTTTTAAATAATTTTCTCATCAATTTCACAGCAGTTTATATAAGGAAAGTACTACAGGAATATATTTATATGTTCTGTATTGAAACAAATAGCTTTGGTTTCTTAGTTCAAAACAAATGACAACAGATTACAAATATTAAAAAGTTTACTTATTACCCTTTTCTTCCAAATTTGATTCTAATATATATTTTATATTATATTGCTTATCCTTTGTGTTTCAAAATATTTATATGTTTTTCGATAAGTTACTTAAAGTCCATTTCAAACTGATTCCGATCTTACAAACTTAATAACTAAATTATTACCATTTACATATTATATTATACCATAATAAAAATTATGCTGGAATAACTTTGCAAGATCCTTTTTTGTTTTATATGAGCTTTAAAATGAATTTGGTATTCTTAAATGTTGAAGAATATATCCATAAGCTTTTATAGAGCATTTTATAACTAGTATTTACATTTTTGCCACTTGACATTGCAGCAATTCATTCCCACATGTATTTTGCACTTGTCTCAAGGGTATAATTTTGAATATTTTGAAATTTATAAAAAACCGTTGATTGGTTTTATGTTTGAAAAGTAACAAGCCAGACAAATAACTGATAGGTAATAAAGTTTCTTTTTAAGCAAAATGCATGTCTAAGGTGGGAACATTGTTAAAATCTTTCAATAATTCCCAAATTTGCAACTTGAAAATAAGGTCAACCTGAGATTACTCTGTTTTAATGATCGATCACAAAAAGAAACTGTGAATAAAAGCCAAGCTATCAAAGTCAATCAAATAACTCATGTTTAATTCGGTTTAAAGTCAGCGTTAAGTGGGGAAAAAAAAGCTTGCCAAATACAATACATCCATATAACGGCCCATTAATGCTAATGATCCTTAACAACTTTTCAGCTAAATTAGACGTATGAGTAATATTTAGGTACCTATAATGTACATAACAATTTGTATATATACAAAGATCAAACTCACCTGGTATACGTTGCATTATCTGTTGACGATAGATCTCATGTGCCAGATGCTGTTGCATACGCAGATCGACCAGCTCGTTCATGGTGATCATTGTGATCTCTGTTTTGCCCCCTCTCTCTCTCTCTCTCTCCCTTCTCTCTCTGTTAGTAGCTCCAACTTCTTTTTCTCTTTATTTTTTTTAGATTTTTGGGGTCTGTTGAAAATATTTCACACTTGAACAATATTTTTATTTAACTTTTGTCACTTGCACAATTGTTTCATACACATACACACACACACACACTTATACAAAAAGTATACAAAATGACAACAATTGGGGGAGGGCGGCGTGTGCGGAAAGCACGAGGCGCGTATAATGAAGATTTTGATTAGCGTTAATTATGCAAATCACAGCCAAAGTCCCTTTCTCACCCTCTCTTCCCCTCTCTCATGTGCGTGGGTGTTAATTTGATTATGATGGTGTCAAAGCATCTACTATATATAAGCAAAATTCGTTGTTGATGATTATAGACATTTGTTGCGCTTCAATTTGTTTGCGATTTTACTCAATTTGGAATTGATGTTGCTGTTTTACTTTTGTTCTTTTTTTCTGTATTTTCGTTTTGTTTTTTATTTTATTTTATTTTATTTTTTTTGCCGACGGTTGTGTCTTGCGCTTGCCAAGTTCGCATTTCAACTGAACAAGTTTCATTTGCCACAAGACCGAGTTGAAAATGAAAACGAGCTTGACTTGTTCCAAGCCATCGCTGCTGATCGACATTACCTGCCTGCCTGCCTTCTGCTTGGACTACCATCAGACACAGGCCTGTTGTTGTTGCTGTTGTTTCTGTCTGTCTGTCTGTTCTGTGTTTCCGCTTGTTGCTGCTTCTTCTGCTGTTGCTCTTCAAGATCGCTTAACAGGACGGGCAGTCATTGGTTGGTGGAGATTTTCTTTTGTATGGCATGTCATCTAGCTAGCTGTCTCCCTCTTTGTTGGCACCTCCATTTTGAAAATCACACTAGGCTGTCTTAACAATTTTTATATTGAACCGTGACTCCGCCCACGTTGTTGTCTCGTTCTTTGTTTCTTTGGATTGTATAGATCCCTCTTGTTCTTTTCAACTCCCTCTCTCTCTCTCTCTCTCAGTCTCCCTCTCCCTTTTTTCTCTCCCTCTCTCTCTCTCTTTCTCTCTGTCTAATTGTGTTTAATTTTGAAGTGCGAAGTTGCACAGTCAGCGTGGAGGAGGCAACAGCAGCAGCACTAGCAACACACTGTGTATGTAGCTACATACAACTTGTACATGTTGCCTTCTTTCGGGTTACCCTCTTGTGTGTTGCCTTTTTAATTATGATCATCATCATGATTGAATTTGTTGTTGTTACTGTTGTTTTATTTTACGTTTTGGCATCTTTTTTTTTTTTCTTATTTTTTGTATACATATATTAATGTTTTGTCCATTTGTAGCCTCAGCCATCATGGTGGTCCTCTTGTCTTGTCTTACCTCAATTCGACTCTCATCTTGTGTTTGTGTGTGTTTGTCGTTTTGTTGTTGTTATCTACCCTGTAGCCACAAAGTCAAAAGGTATATGAAGCTTTATTAATTAAATATATTATATATTATTATATATCTTGGTATGATCTGTCACATCTGGTTTATAATCTGTATATAATTAAGAAAGCTCTCAAATTGTTTGCACTTTATGCCATTATTTCCAATTCTAAAATTCTGAAATAATATCTATTAGATATAAAAAATCGGCTAACTTATAGTTAGAAATATGGCCAATGGTCAGTTTCTAATTTGGTAGCTTCTCTTCAATTTGGCCCAGGGTATATAAAAATCGACGGATTGACTTGCTATAAGGAATTCTTTTTTTTTTTTTGTTTTGTGGTTTTGACGCTGCGTCATGTAGCCATTGATATGGCGGTACACACACACACACACACAACGAGCCACACATGTACTAGTATTTTTATCGTCCAGATATGGTCGTATTGACGTTGCAGCTGGACCTGCTCTGACCTTTTGGAGAGACTGGCAAAACATTTGTTAAAAACAGCGGAAAACCATGTCATCTACAAATTTGAGCTAATTAATATAATTAACCAAATTGAACTTCAACCTTGACTAGAGGAAAAACAAAAAAAAAAAAAAACTTTTATACTAAATAAATAACTTTTGCTTTTTAATACAGTCGCTCGGTTACTCTTGGTAACTATATATGTAGGTATAAGCAAACGTGATTTGGCCATAGCAAGTCTCGTGTTTGCCTCCATCTAAGCTCGTGGACAAACATTGAGAAAGCACTTCCGCTAGACTCGCTTATCTCAGTTTGCATTGCTGCGAAATTCTTGAGGCCTCCAAGCTAATTTACACAGCACTTTGCTGGCCTGACACATCCCAATCCCATTATTTTCATAGCCGGGCGTCAGCGATAAGCGACTGAAATTAATTTACTATTAGCAGCTTGGCATTTAGCCCAAATTGCTCTACACCTACTCCTACCCCGTGACCATGTTCTCTTGCCCCTGTCCGTTCTGGTCATATGTGTGTTTTTCTGTCTACATTAATTTATGCTTCGCGTTTTCACATTTGGTCGCGCACATTTCCGGTTTTTCATTTGTTTCTTTTATATGTATTTTTTTTTTTTGTTATTGTTGTTGTAACAATTAGACAGATATATAGTAAAAGAGAATCCTAGGTCCTGGCTTCGTTTGTCTTGGTCTCGGTTTTTGGGTCAGTGTCTAGGTCTAGGTTCGCCCATAGCTGTGCAATTTGTCAGCACCAAGCTAATTGGTATTGCCTCTTAACCTCTGTGCCTGCTGTTTGACTAATGCTTTTCGGTTTACTTCCGTTTGGTTATGGGCTGGCTGGCTAGGCTACATTCATCCCATGTCCATCCCGCAGATAGGTCAACAGGTAGCCAAAATAAAAAACGCATTCCCGTCAGTTGAATCAGCATATTTACATCTACAAACATATGTCTTTTCTTTGTGGCATACTTTATGCGAATTTTATCGTAAGATAATTGTAAAAAAAATATTACGACATTATGAATCATTAAACTAATCAATCGATAATTAGTACAAATTCATGATGAGCAATTTCTAATATCTGAAATCTGTTTAATTTAATTATTACAACATAGACAAGGATTTTCAGAAATTATAATATTCAAATTTTATTCTTTTTTTTTTCCTACAAAAGTCTGTGTCTATATACAAGATGGATCAAAGATAATGTTTTAACGGCCATAACTTGCTTCTTTACCTATTAGTTTCTTTATCTAGGAAACTTGACGATATTTACTTTGACATATATTTTCTATATTATCAATAAAAATTATGAATATGTCAAAAATTATGGAAAAAAACTTCTTAGGGTTATATTAATTCAATGATTAAACACAATTTGATATACATTTCAATGTACAATTTTAATTGGAATTAGATTCTAAGCAATTTAATTCTATATACAAGTTTTTTTTTCAAGTGTATTTTATATGTTACAGGTTTCAGTAGCACTTTCTACTGAAACTGTTTGTGACATTGTAGTCTTATTTATCGGTTTGTTTATATTTTATAGACACAAATGACTTGCAAACCTTCAACTGGGTCTATGTATGGTTACGGGGTCTGGAGACTAAAGCCTGGAATTCTTTTCGATCGATCGTCATATTGTAAATGTTTTCTCAGTGTCTTTCCACTGTTGCGAAATTGAACAAATCGTAAAGGGTAAAAAAAAAAAAAAATGGAGAGTCTAAACGGGTAGATAAGCACGAGCCTTTTTCTCACACGGCTGTTCAAATTAAAATTAGCATAAAAAACGAATTGAAAGGTAATGTAATTTTCCATGGAAAATATAAAACTACAAACCACAAAGCCAAGCCGCTATTCCATTTCAAATCTTTCTCGTATTACTAATTCATCTTCTTTTTTTCTTCTTCTCATCGTTTTAACGCTTAAGTGAAACGATGCGCAATTTATTGATTTAAATTTTTAGCTTTGGTTCGCTCATTTTTTTTTAAATTGTTGTATATATTTGAATTGTTGTATTTGATTTAGCCCTAGCGCCTTTCATAGATGACTATTAACGGTCTAGCACTTGACTTAGCTTCTATTGTTACAACACGATTTTGATTCGGCTGTCTGCCTCGAATGCAAATCTACTTTAGTATGCAAATTAAGTGACTCAATCAATAAGCAGCGGACGGTGGGGGGTGGCGGTGAGTGAAAAACAAAAAACAGCTAAATCATACCCAACCAGTAGCAGAGTGCAATACCCTTGTCCACCCCCCACCTCCATAAGAAGGCATGGTCTATCGGGCGGCATAGGCATCATAATCATGTGAGTTGATTCCATGGGCAGCCCACTTAACAGCTTTCAATGGCCACCCCCTTCCATTACTACTACTCCAGCCCCCCACCTATGCTACCTAAACACAAGCTGTAGTCGCCACATACACATATAATTGAGAGGTGTTTAATCGTGTGTTTCATTTTTTTACTTGTCTTTTTTTCTTAAATTTTTTTTCTGCACATTCACGATTCAAGTTCGAAAAGATTCGATCGATGTTTGCTCTTACATTATCATAAGCAAATACGGCCTAAAATCTTCAACTCCAGTCTCAATCTCAGCTTTTGTCCCTTTGGACTGTTTCTACTTTACGCTTTTCAGACTTTAACTCCAAGAAAAACACACAAAAAGTATGGAAATGGATTTGCCCAATGATCAAAGTTTCTATACTCTTTAAAAATAAGAATGACAAATAATTCCAAACATATTTTGATCAAAGGTCCTGCCCTTTAGAGAAATTATAGCATCTAGATTTATAACTGTCCGATAAAGGACATGTAATTTCTACTTATTTTTAATTAAGAGGCGAAATAAGACAAACAAAATGTTATATGCTACTTGGTAAACGAATATACTCTGAAGAAAGGGTATAGAACAAAAAAACATTTCAGTAAAGTGCTAAAGATGCTGGCGACGCGACGCGCTGAGAGGCGCTTCTGTTGGTGGTAGACCCTTGAGCTATTACAATATAATATTCAAGTTTCAAGTGCTACTACTGGCTGGCTCTCTTTATGGCTCTTTAGTTTTTGGTTTGCTTTCGAATGAGCAACAGAATCTGCATATTTCAGTTTTGGGTCTTAGTTGTAGGGTTTTTTTACAATAATATTTATTTATTTACCTTTAAAAGCTCATTGAGCTGGCACTTTTTGGTAAAAGATGCGTGTTAATGGCATGTGTAACATAACAAGATCATGGATTTAAATTAAGTTTTTTTTTCTGTTTTGGTTTTTTATTTTGAAAGCTATTGCCAAATTTACCATACTTATTTATATTGCAAGCGGTATACAGTACCGCTACAGGTCCACTGCAGTATCGCTAAAGTACCACTGCAGTACCGCTACAGTACCACCGCAGTACCACTACAGTACCAGTGCAGTACTACTGCAGTACCGCTACAGTACCACTGCAATATCGCTACAATGCCACTGCAGTGCAGCGGCAGTACTGCAGTAGTGCAGAGGTAGTACTGCAGTAGTGTAGCGGTAGTACTCTGTAGTACTGTAGTAATGTAGCGGAAGTACTGTAGCAGTGCAGCGGTAGTACTAAAGTAGTACTGCAGCGATAGTACTGCAGTAGTACTGGAGTAGTGCAGCAGTAGTACTGGAGTAGTGCAGCAGTAGTACTGAATGAGGTTGGCCCGAGATTAGCCTGAGGTCGGGAGATTGACAAGGGGTTGCCTTGGAGTTGCCCTGGGGTTGTTCTGCGGTTGCTCTGAGGTTGCCCTAAGTTTGCCCTGGGGTTACCTCGAGATTGCCATGGGGTTGCCCTGGGGCTGCACCGAGGTTGCCCTGAGGTTTCCCGGAAGTAGCCCCGAGGTTGCGCCGAGGTTGCCCTGAGGTTGGCCCGAGGTTAACCTGAGATCGGTCTGAGGTTAGCCTGAGATTGACCCGAGGTTGACCTGAGGTTGCGCCTAGGCTTAGTTGAATATTAATATTACGTTTTTATACCCTGTACCCATAGGGTAAAAGGGTATATTAAAGTCGATAAAAAGTATGTAACAGGCAGAAGGAAGCGTTTCCGATCCCATAAAGTATATATATTCTTGATCAGCATCAATAGCCGAGTCGATTGAGACATGTCCGTCCGTCTGTCCGTCCGTCCGTATGAACACGTGGATCTCAGAGACTATAAGAGCTAGACCAACCAAATTTGGTGTCAGCATTCGTGTAGTGTCTACGCAGATCAAGTTTGTTTCAAATTTTTGCCACGCCCACTTCCGCTCCCGTAATTTAGGAAAAACGAATAACTAAGGTTTTATTAAAGTTAAGACATTCTTATTTGGCATACATAATAATATGGCCAAAAGGTATCAGCTGACCAAATTTCGTTAAAATCGGACAAAAATGTCGGAGATATTTCTATATATATTTTGTACTGAAATGCCCAGTGCGACATTGCGTAGTAAGTGTGAGCTAGATAGCATGCGCTCGTTGCTGCTGCTTGTGAGAAAAATTTTAGTTTGAATTAATGGCAAATTTTAAGGAGTTTCACTTATCTACTTGGTAAAGGGTATACTCAAAGTCGACAGGGACGATTTGCTTGCTTCATTATACCTTTGCAAAAAAGGTATATTAATTTTGGTCAGAAGTTTGCAACGCATAGAAGGAAGCATCTCCGACTATATAAAGTATATATATTCTTGATCAGCACGATGAGCTGAGTTGATATAGCCATGTCCGTCTGTCCGTCTGTCTGTCTGTCCGTCTGTCCGTCTGTCTGGATCAACGCAATCTCCTCCGAGACCCTTAAAGCTACAGAGCTGAAATCGCACCTAGGCTTCTTTTTGCTGCAGGCATTGTATATCTCGGAATCATTCCGATCGGATGACTATATCATATAGCTCCCATAGGAACGATTGGTCATGAATATGGATTTCGAGCAATAACTTAGTTGTTTTAAAAGCGATTTTCACTAAATTTGGTTTTTATATACTTTCTAACATATCTGGAAAGTTTTATCAGAATCGGGGCACTATATCATATAGCTCCCATAGGAACGATCGGCCGAAAAATTGGTTTTAGATTAAAATCTTGGTTATTTTAACAGCGATTCACTCGAAATTTGGTATATGTAAGTTTGGTATATATAAAAATGTGTCTGTTGAGTTTTAACAGTATCGGCCGACTATATGATATAGCTCCTATAGGAACAATAGGACCAAAAAAAAAAAAAATTTCTTTTTTACTCGGAATTTTTTTTTCTTGAAGCCACGGGCAAGATTAGTTTTATATACTTTCTTATAATTCGATAAGAACAGTTTGCAAAGGTATCCGAACTTCGACGTGGCCGAAGTTAGCCCATCCTTCTAGTTTTTTATTGTAACACCAAGCATAATAGGTGAATATTTTTATGTTTGTATATTTTTATTTATTTATCAATTTGATAATTTCATCTACACTTATCTTTAACTGAATCTAATGTAAATAATTAAGAAAATATAAGTTGTCCAAGTACAACTGTTTCCTTTGTCTGACTGTTCTCTTTAACGACTTTAACTTTGATCAAAAATCGTTTCTGTGCAATTTTCTCTTTTATAAAATTTGATAATTTTGTAAATAATGGCTAACAATTTTAATTATTCAAATGATTTTGCTTTTCAAGAAAGTTTTTGGCAAATTTAACAAATACCATATCGTGCCCATCCATCTTAGACAGAGGCTATATAATTTGGACAAGTTTTTTATTTATTTTTATAATTTTTAATGCATTTTATTAAGAAAATGAAGATGAGGGAATAAAGTTCAATGGCCAAGTGTGTTGTGACATCAAAGTCAAAAACAGCAAAATGCCGACAACAAAAGAAGAAAACTCTAGCAAAGTCCAGTAGTCAAAAAAGAAGAGAGAGAAAGGGAGGGAGTGCGAGAGAGAGAGAGAGAGTAAAGAGGTAAAGATAGAATAAGAAAAAAATCATTTCGCCCGATAAAAACATCCATTATGCGTAACAATTTGACGGCTTCTTTGGCTACCTTATTTTCAACGGCTGTGGCGTTGGCGGCAACGGCGGCATTGGGCCTTTGATTGAGTGGCTGACTTACCCCGCGGGGTAATTGTTGTCGTTTCACTGGACTGGACTGGACGGGGCTGGACCAATGCTGGCTGGACCTGATGCTGGTCCAAATCAGGGATCAAGGTGAGGCATGAGTGCGTAATTACAATGCCTTCAAATGGCTAAAAACTCTCTTGAGCGCTTACGTCAAAGAGGAAATGCCTTAATCTCGTGACAACAACATTGCTGCCGTTCTCCATCTTCCTTCATGCATATATATGTGATGAACAACAACAACAACAAAAACAAAAAGAACTACTCTGACTTGTCCATTATCTATCTACTATGGCGCGGCACTGTGGCTAGCTAAGTTGCGTTAAAGATTTGTACTATATGTACATACGTCATGGTATCCAACCAAATAGAGAAACAGACAGAAAAAAGAGAGATTGTGTAGTGTATTGCAAGTGCGCTGAGTCGAGTCTCAATTCTATTTCTATTTGATTAGCTCATTGCTCCATAAGTTTTTAGCTCTCGTCTCCATTACCATCTCCATCTTGGCGTATCTCACTATCTTGTGTCCCCCCTCCATGTGTACACATGGCACTAGTCATAGTTGACACTTGCTGTTCTTGATTGCTATTACCAGTGCCAGTCCCAATGCCTTAATGGCGTCAAGACTTTCGCTTTTATGGTGCAAACGTTTCCACGAATTTCTCGAAATCAGTAATCATGCCTAGGCGCATGCATTAACTGGAATTTTGTTGTGATGAGAAAATTGTTATACAAAATGACATATTGTCTACTACTACACTAAAATGCAAGTGATTCCTTTTAAGAAAAAATAATTTAAGGCAAGGCAATTTAATAAGAGATAACGCAATTTGTGGGAAAACCTCTCTCTAACCATATTTAAACTTCATAAATATAAATATATTGAACTGTTTGATATGAGATCGACCTAATTTAATGAAAGCAAAAAAAAAAACAACTGATTAATTACATATGCACAGTCGTTAGTTATATTTGTTTAGTTTAAAAACTTATATATATATATATAGTTCTTTGTAAAGCCGAAAATAAAAGCTAAAACAAGGGAAGGGGGGGGGCCTATTGGAGCTCAATCAAAAGATGCCGCAGAACGCGCGACTAGAAATCGCGTGGACAAAATACAAGAATTAGCATCATTAACTACTGATTATTGCTAACTATAAGCTAAATTAGTAATATTTGAATGATCAACATCGATTTACTATATTCTAAAAATAAATTAAATTAACATAAAGACTGCATAGATTTAACACTTTTTTCATGATTTACTGGCCCTTAGATATATTTTGTTCGTTTGCAGTTTTTTTCAGAATGATTATATAAGTTTTTGTTATGTAAATAATATTATTATATAGCAAAGATACTTAGATAAATTGCTTAAACAACTTGTTTAGTTGTTACTAAACAATACCCAATAAAAAAAAAACCTTTTTGTTGACCATAAAAAAGACCTAACTTGATTTAAATTAAATGAGTTCGTATTATGCAATAATTTGAAATTAATTAAGATGTATGTAAAAATGCCTATTCTAATTAAAATAATGATAAATGTTTTGACATGAATGTAAGAGAGGAGGCTTCCAAATGTTTCGAGTAACAATCGGTGTCCAATTATTCAGTCACCAATCTTCATTTTATCTTCATTGTTTTACAATTTAAAATGCTAATCTAACCAAGCGCTCGGGCAAGCTAACAATAAAAACAACAACTAGATGGCGCCGCAACCGCGTTACACGCCAAACCTAAGGCCAAAAATCCTCTTCCCCCTTTTTTCCTTCCTTCCTTCTGTTAATGTAAAATTCTACATACGAGAGACCTGGCACGCATGCCCTAACAGTAAACAACAAAGTCAACAAAATGAAACATTGTCCATTACTCAATGGCGGTAATGCTAAGACAAAATTTATGCTACTTGTACTATAACCGCTACGCATAATTCGAATGACTGGGACAGACTCAGACAGACAGAGACACACACGCACAGAGAGAGAAGCAGACGGAGGGATAGGAGGGAGACCTACTAGTAAAGTGGGCTCCATGTGAGGCGTCAAAAGCTTAAATATTTACAATGAGATCCAGAAAAACAAAAAGAAAAGACAAAAAAGGAAAACAACAAAAAGCAACATAAAACCAACGAGATTAGAGAGAGTTAGCAAGAGTCAAGGCAAAAAGCTTTAAAAAATATTTGTTAAAAGGCAAATAAATTGCGGAAGATAAAGATCTAATTTTGATTAAAATTTAAGCTTTTTCACAACCTCAGTAGCTACCGGGCTGCTAGAGAGAAACCAACAAAAAAAAAAAAGACAAAACAACAACTACAATCGTAGAGAAGAAAAGGCAAAAGAATAAGGGGGGGTTGAGTATGAAGAATGGAATGGAGTATAAGGCAGCGGGAGTAGAAGAAGAAATTAAAACTTGTCGCATTGAAAATTTATGTTTGGTTTTTGGTTGACAACGCACACACACACACACACACAAACAAACACACACAGATACGCATTAAGACAATGAAAAAATAAAACAAGAGTCTTTAATAAATTAGCCTCTGGAACACTGCGTTCGTTATCAAAGATACACACAAACACACACAGTGACAGACACCATGTTGTTTTTGTTGGTTAGCTAGTTGGTGGGTATATATGGCAAACAATACGGTACTTTTAACACCAAAAAACATTGGGCCCAAACCCCAACTAAACAAAGGCCAAGACAGCACAGAAGCGACAGACGCATAGCTGCCGTTCGAGCAGCAGCTGCCCAACACACAGATGCTATATACACCAGTTACAGATACAGATACACACAGAGATACCAAGATACAAGATACATGCCCCATTTGCATATGAATGTGGTAATGATTACAAATTTCGCTCGTAAAAATGTTTAGTTTGTTTTTTTCTTTCCCCCCTTCTATGTCTCTTTCGTTTTTTTTTTTTTTTTTTTTTTTTTTCAGGAGCATAATTAACCATGGATCCCAAATTCAATCCAATCGAATCCAATATACATACATATATATACATATATAGTATACATCGCGTTGCGTTGCGGCAATTTATATGTATGTATGTTAGTTAGATACTGATCTTGTATCGGTTTTTATAGATAGTTATATGGGGATACGCATGCTGCTCAACCGTCTTCTGAATGTCAATGGACTTGACTTGATTGTTAGTTTTCCTTCGTCTTTCTTTGGTGGGAAAGTGTTGAGTGGCTGTTTGCATTTGATAAAGTTTTGGAGATTTCTGTTTTATTGAATGAATCGAACCTTTCACAGCCAATTAATTGAAGCTAACAAGATCGATGCTGTTTATAGATAACAATAAAGCAAGCTGCATAGTTAATAGATTATTTTTCTGATTCTCTGGGAATTGTACAACGGAATCGGACAACGCCCACCATTATTGTAACCTGTGACCAGTGCTGATAATGTTGGGGAAAAGATTTTGTCGATGTCTTTGTTTCTACTATGCGAACAGGATCATCGTATGCGGATTTGTATTTATAAATAAGAAACCCATTATTTCGGACATAGCCATGTGTTTATTATGGCGCATTTCGTTAATTTCTTGGCGCCATCGTCGCCATCGACGCCGTCCTCATAGTGGTTGTTGTAGCTCAATGGTTCTGATTCTGGTTCCTTTGCTGCGTCATAAAATTAAAACTCTTCACTCCATCATTTTCGTGTGCGAGTGCAACATTTGACAGGTAAATGTCTGGGAACGAAAAAAAAAAAATCTCCGCTCGACTGCTGACCGTTGCCGGCGATCGCAACAGCCGCGCCCCTTATAGCCGTGAATCCGTTTTTCATACTCTCCAATACTGAAAGAGTTCATAGCCAACTAAGAGCCATCTACAAAACTACATCACAAAAAAGGTTCCTATCGAAAATAATGCCCTATACAAAAATGGAATGTAAACGATATTTTCAATTCTTTCAATGATCTATTTGAAGTATTTCAAGAAAATATAAACTTCTTCCAAATAATTTCACAATTCACTGCATAAACCTCAAAGAGTTATCGCAACCTTGACCTAAATATGATTCAATCTATTATCCTGATCTAAGCAGACAGTGTTGAACAACTTTTAATTAATAAAGAATAATTTACCGTTGAAAGTTTCTTATTGAATAATAATATAAAATCGATTTTATATATGTATATAGAATCGGAAAAGAATCAAGAGTATTGAAAGAAGTGTTTTTGCTTTTGTATAAGGGAAATGTTTCATCGCCTGGGTTGAGCAGTTAGCCATAATTTTTGACAGATTTATTAGGCAATATTAATTTTTATATGATGTGAGAGATTTGGGGTGTGAATGTGTATGTGTGTGTCTGTGTGCATGTATGCGAGAGAACCCCACACTTTGGGAGCTCCCATTATCACCTGTAACGCTGTCTGCTGTAGGCCAAAAAAAAAACAAATTAATAGAAGGTTGATGAGAATGAAAAACAAATGAAAGAAACCAAGAGTCAGAGAAGTAGCCAACAACCACCCAATATGTCAATATACAGATACGTATATGTAATATGTACTATGAATTTTTGAATTGTGAACGAAAACTGAACAATAAGAGGAAAGTAAATCAACATCAGTGTATGGTAAATCCAGCGATCTTCAATCAACAAAGCTGACCATATTTGCCTTTGTCTGCTGACTGCTCTCGGTATTGCCACTGAACGGCCGGGAACGTGTGAAAATACATTTGCATATTCAATCAACGACACAATAAATATATCCATGCTACATACGAATTCATACAGAGTCGTTAAATAAGATTTACATACGAAAATAACAAAAATATTTAACGGCAGGCGCAGACGGTCTGACTGGACTGGATCGGACCGTACGGAACACAAGATTCGGCATTACCCCTCATTGCCACCTTCCATAACTGCCACCCCTCAGTGGAGCATACAAATTGAATTTGTCAATAGGCCATGCTTTGGAAGCTCAGCGACCCATAAATGTGAGGCAAAATCAGTCAGACAAGACAGACAGAAAGGCTTGAAAAGAGGCTTATAACTTCAGACTCAGACTTGGACACATACATATGATATGTAGGTATACCAAGACCAATTCTGAGATTCATCATTCTCGAACTGTTAATAGTAAGCAATGATGACTTGGCAACTTTGACGATAACACAAACAATATTTGCGTGGGTAGGTGGAATATTTTCGTTTGTCGCTTCTTTACTATTATTTTTGGCTATTTTCGACATGAATTTGTACTAAAATTAACATCATGCCCGACAATTTGGCAACAAGTAGAATGGAAATCTTTTTTTCCTCCTTATTTGTTTGCGTGGGGGAAAAGAAGGAGTGGTGGGGTACCTTTAAAATTCCATTATAAAGAGCACAATGGGCGGGTGTGAGAGAGCAAGCTTATCTATGAAGCGACATTGCCACTCGACACGCGCGCTCCTTGTGTGGCTTTGCTGCTGCTGCTGCTTCTGGTGGCAGCTGGGCAAGCGGCACTTTCCATTTCTAATTTGATAAGCAAAATCATGGCAGCTGTCTAGAAGACAGTAAGGGGAGAGGGGTGCTGATGGTAGCATCATTATTATTATTATCAGTCTTGTGCGCTAGTACGATCCCTCCATTTTCCCAACTAAGGAAAGAAAGAAAGAGTCTAATGCAAAACCCATAAAAACAAATTATGAGCGATACGCTAAATCAACGTAATGCATTCAAACGGAACACAACAACACAATCTTTGGGCACTGGAATTGGGTCTGACTTAATGAAAATGTTGGCACTGCAAGTCAAGTGCTTCGAGATGTAGCCAAGCGCATGCGTCCCTCCACACAACCACCGAGCAACGGCAAGTACCGCCGCAGTGCCGCATCGTCGCACAACATAGCACCACACAGCACAGCACAGCACACCACACCACACCACACCAATCCACTCCACTCCAAGATGATGACGATAGCTGCACGCAAGTGAAAAATGTTGGCGCCAGGCGCCACTAAAAAATCTTATGAATGAAGTAGACACATTTTTTGGTGTTGTACTTCAGGCGTACCTCACCTCATTCCCCCCACACTTCTTCCCCCTCTCTCTCTCTCACTCTCTTTGTCTTGTGTTGTTTGGCTTAAACGTCGACGGAGACACAGTCTTGCAGACCGGAATCAAGTTTAAAGTGCCCCAGCATCAGTCCCTGCCCCTGCCCCTGATGCCTTAACATTTCCCATATCTTTAAAGCTTTAGACTCCCCCTTTTTTTCTCCCCCTCTCCCCCTTATCACGGTACTTTAATTTCTATATCTTGGTGTGTGACTGTCATTATAATCCATTTCTCTAAAAAGTTCTTTCGTTTATTAAGTTATTAAAATGAAATTAAAAAATTTTCTTTTCCAACAAAAAATAGTGGAAATTCTTGGCTAATTATTGAATTTGTTGAACAAATTAGCTGGCATGTAGGAAAAATCTTTAAAATTATAGAGGGATAAAATTACTGATTTTTTTGTTTTTTTTTTTTTTGTTAACCAATAATATTTTACAATTAAAACATAAATTTAATTTAGCATCTTTAAACGCTATCCCTTGAAGGTTTTTATGGTTTTATGAATATTTGCTGATTTAGTTTTTGTATTCGAAAATAAAAAGATACTTTGGCTGTACATTTGTTACCATTGCCCAGTCTCACCTCTAATTCATTAAGAATGTATAGTTAATGCATATGCATATATCAAACTGGTCGGCCAATTTAAAAATATATATAACACGATCGTTTATACGTATCATTAGTGCCAACTATCAACCATAGGATGAATAAGCTAAAACTAACAAGATATTTAAATTTGGGTTACTAACCGATTCAAAGATATATTGTTTAACCATTTTTCGTAGGTCTAAACATTTATAGAACATTTTACCTTCATTTCTCTTTAGCCTTTCATACATCCATAAGAAAAGGTAAAAAAAAAAAAAGAACGCCCTTTATCAATCACACTTGTTAGGGACTTTCCAGTTGCGATTCCCATTCCGATCTTTAGCTACCTGTGTAACACAACATCATGTTCCATATTAAATCCACGCTATAAAAACATTAATCACCATTTTCACGCGACGCCCTGTCGCCCAACTCGTTAGACCATACACACACATTCAGAGGGAAAGAATGGAAAAGAGATAGGGAATGGGAGGGAGAGGGAGGAAGAAATGAGCCTGACACATTGCCCATTGCCTGTGGTGTGTGGTTCCTGATGCTTCCTGGAAAAGTGCAATGCGCCTGCGCCGCATGTTGACTAATGACGCGCATTTAGCAGCGATTAATGAATTTTATGAGCCGCCATAATTTTATGGCACATCAACTGGGCTGACCGTTGGCCCGTTGGCTAGGAAATTCCAGCGAATTTCCCCTCTACCAAAACCATTGACCAGCATTGCAGGAAAATCCAATGCGCAAAGCTGTAAGACCTGCGGTTTTATTATCCATCTATCTATATATATTCTACCTGTTACTTCAGAACTGGAAACTAACTACTACTTACTACTATGATTACAACTGCATGTCGTATTCATTGTGCTGGCCACTCAGATAAGTGAGACAGTTCAGAGGTGGTTCCATGGCGTTATGAGCATAATGCCAAGGTACTTGAGATTTTATGGCCCACCATCCCACATGTGAAGCATTTTAAAGTATTCATATGCTAATCAAGTGCTTCGTTTGGTAGGTCGGTCGGTTGTTCTGTCTGTCTGTCTGTCAGTTAGGTCGTTGCTTGGCCCTTAGGTTTGAATAGGGCGTTTGTATGACAGCTAATGTCTCGCATAATAGAAATCACCTACTTAAAATCAAGTGCAAATTGTTTAAATGCCGCCGCTGCCGCCAGAGCCACTTGAGATGGCCCTTCATCTCTTTCTCCTAGTGCAATCCTATTCCGCACTTTTTGTAATGCATGTCGCCGGGCCATGTAATCCTTGTATAATTGAAACAAAGCGCAATTTGTTTTTACAGTTTGTCGCAGCCTCTGAGATCCCATTTTCATTTGTCGGTTTGTTTTCATTTCCCTTAAAGATATGCACTTTGTTTGTCGTTCAAGATTTGCTCAAAGGATTTTTCATAAAGAGATGAGAATGGGAATGGGAACGGGAACAGGGACATGTGCATGCATTTTGTGACCGGATTTTGTTGTAGTTTATTTTTACTGCTGCTGCTTAAACAATTTTTGCTTAAATTGTTTGTGCCAAATGGGATTTAGGTTTACCACAAGAGGTTTGGTTAAAGGATAACAATCATTTTGCCATTGTTGACAATTTTTCAAAAAAAAAAAAAAAAAAAAGAATAAGATAAGGGGGCAATGGGACAAATCCAAATATAAGAATATCTTCTATATACAAAAAAGTTAAAGGGAATGTTTGTCATCTGTTTGCCCTACATGCAATTACTTATAGATTTTTGTTATGGCTAAAGAGGCATATCTGCAGCTGTCTTTAAAGACCTATATAAATACAAAGATCTTAAAGATTGTATATATTGTACATATACAGCAATATCATCTTGTACATTAAATAGATAAGTTTATAATTATAATCAGAGAATATGCAATAGATGAATTAACTTCAATGTTATAAATAACCGAAGGCATTATATTCGAGAAACTATTTTTTCTAAAAATTCTTTGCTAATCCTTGAGATCTTGTATGGAAATGTCTTTGTCTATAAGACTATATAGGTATAATCAGTTTGCATTATTTGAGAAATAAAAATTTCAGAATTAGAATTTAAGACATGAAGTTATTAATTTCAAATTGATCTATATTCTAGAGCTAAGAATAAATTATAATTTTTGTAAAATCAAAACATTATTTTACAAATATTCTCTGAATTTGAATTTACATCATAAAACGGCTAAAATTGAATAGAATCTTCATTATAAATTAGCCTATTGGTTAAGGTATTCCTTGACCGATAAATATATAAGTATATATTCCATAACATTTGACTGCATTAACTTCTGGTGACCCTTCCACACATTCCAAAATCATGTTCAACTATTTTATAAATTTTTGTTTGTTCCCAGGTCGAATATTTTTTACCTTTATGATAATCACGCCCCGCAATGCTTTTTAGTTTCTTTTTGGGAAAACAAATTCACATCTTTCGGCATACCACAAACGATTATGTGCATCGGCGCACACTTGAGGAATATACACGGCAGGATGACCCTGTCGGTGTTGTTGTCGTCGTCGTCGTCGACATCGTAGTCTTGGGTAGGAGGCAAACACAATGGCAGCGGTTGAAGTACAAAGCATAGCACTTTATTAACTACTTGAGATTAAGACTGATAAAGAGATAATCCTCAGTCGGTAGACCGTCAGAACTTGAAATGCCTCCTACTACATACACTGAACTAAAGGGAGAAAGGTATATATATATATATAGAGGGAAAGAGAAATACTTTCGGTAGCTGTCTCGGTGTAATAAGCATAACAATATCGTTGTCCGCCCAATTGACAAGCCAGGCCAAGGATGAGATGCTGACACTGGGTTATCTAGAGTGATGTTGCCTTGTAAAATGGATCACAGGTATCTCTCTCTCTCTATATATATGTGAGTAAGAGTAGGTGAGATCAATGGCAAGAATAATGTAACCATGGACCAGGCTTATCATCATCATCACCATCATCCACAGATCCACACGTCAGTGCACTTTCACCGGGCATCTTGTCAATCCCGCCGCTCGCTATCTAGGCGCAGCTGCCTTTTGATCACTGTAGCGTAATTTTAAGCCAAATTGGTCTGCTGTCTTTGGATAATGCCGCTGCTACCAAGGCCGGCCAAGTGCCAAGGGTTCCACATATTTCAGTTTCTTTTCGTTTTTTTTTTTTTTGGCGTTGGACATGCCGCACTTTTTCAATGGTTTAGTGTGAAGTTCTAACATATTTTAGCCGACACTACCTATATCTTTTTAGAGGGGGGAGTATTCAGTACGTTTTCTGCTCTTTTGAGGCGTGGAGCTACTGCTGTGTAATGGGATTTACTATTACCTCTCTATTGTATCCTGGGGATATGTTTTTGTTTTGTTTTGTTTTTTTTTTTTATTTTTTGTTTGAATTTATCCATTGTTATATCATCATAAAAGTTCTTAAGGAACTACAATTGAAAAGTTTTACTTGAAACAAGGTTTTAGAACTATAAGAACCTAATTGAAACAATAGCCATAGTATATAGTATATAAACCCTGAAAACTTGACTTATTGAAAGTTTAAACTTTGAAAATAATTATTTCCATTTCTTTATATAAATTCAAAATCCAATAAAAAGCACAAGTTTAACACTTGAGAATCCAATGTTTAAATAATTTTTTTTTTTTTACTTTGTATCTATAATACGATAGGTTGTGCCCCCTCCACTGGTCAAATGAGCCGTGACAACGCTTCAAGTGTTTATGCAAATGCATTTTAACACCTTGGGCCACAAATATTTTCTAACTGCTCTCCCGTAATAATAATATTGATAAATTTTATAAATAACTATAGGAAATTTGTTGTTGTATAGTACAGGTATTGCTACTGCTACTGCATAACTGTTGCAAGGTATCGTGAGGCGTAAATTAATTCTATTGAAGTCGCTGCCAGTCAGTTCCATGAAATGCCCCCCAATCAGTAACTCTTGCTACTAGGTAAACAGTCACCATAGTCATCATAGTCATCATGATCATCATCATCTGGCATTCAGGCAGTTAGCAATGGTGGAAGTGTTGAATCCGTTGCCGATAATGTTGCTGCTACTGCTGCTGCTGCTGCTGGTGTTGGTGATGATGTTGCTGGTGCGTCTGTCTGTTTACTCGTTTGCAACTTCGTAGTCTCATAGTCGTTGTCGTCTTCGTCGTGGCTCATTATGCGATCGCGTTAAGCTGTGAAATTTATTGTTTGTCTAGCAACAATATGAATGGGGCAGAAGGGGGAAGGCTTTGGAGAGATGGTTAAGAGAACCTACCTGTGGGTCTCTAATCCCCGACTATTGACAAAAACTCAATACCAGTAGTTGGCATTTATGAATTATGGAAAAAAGAAACAAAGTCTTCAGTTAGATGTTACCAGCTTTAGTTCCAACAGCTTTTGCCCTTACACTTCGGGCTAACAAATGTTTTATTAATGAAACAATGACGATGCCTGGAAGTATTCGAAAAAAAAAGAAAAAGAAGTCTATTGGCCCCCATCTCTACCAACCAGCATTATTACTAGCAGTAGTACTTATTCTTCTTCTTCTCCATCTCATTCCCTTCTTCTTCTTTTCATATCGTCGTTCATCTCTAAGCGAGACAAATTACCACATTTCAACACATACTCAAAACTGGCGCTGCGGTTCTGCCCCCCAGTGCATGTAAACGGATGGTGGTTAGTTGTCCGTCTCGACAACGAAGTGGGCCCTTTTTGGCGCCCATTGCAATTGTGTGGCTTGGTTGTTGCTGCCGTTGCTGTGGTCATTAATAAAAATGTATTTTGTTTCTTTGCCTTCGGTTTTGGTTAACTCCCCCCAAAAAAACAAAAAACAAAAGCAACAACAAAAACAAAAAGTATCCATAAGAAAAACAAACAAATGGTTAACAATCATCCGTTGAACAGCAGTTGGGGCAGTTTGAAAGTGGAAGTCAGCAAAGAGATGAGAAGGTGGTCCAGCCTGGGTCAGAGCAGACGTGAGCATGAATCAACCTGTCAAAAGTCTCGTTAACGCCAACAGCAGACAAAACAGCAATTGGTGGGACCACAACGAAGTGCCTATAAGCTTTACTCGACAAAAGATAAATAAATGTATATAAATTCCTTGGATTCCATACGAACAATTAAGTGATTCAACAGGAGAAATAAAAAAAGGATAAACTATAGTTCATTTGATATTGGACGATCCTTGCAACAGATTTTGATTTAATTAAATATCGAGCATTCCATTAGAATATTCTTTACTATTTGTATATGTATCGGTTTTATCTATTTAAATTAAAGTAGAGTAGAAAATTATCGTTAAAAATTTATATTTTTGACTCTTCATGATGAATCAACGATTCAAAAGACCCACAACTACGTTTAAAAACGTTTTTAACTTAACCAAAATTGCCTTCACTCTGACCTGCAATTCAAGCACCACACGCAAGACCCACAGAAGCGAGAGAAAGAATGAGAGAGAGAAAGAGAGAGATGCAGTCCCGTAACCCTGAGGGTCTGCCAAAAAACCACTGTGTAGCCAAACAAGCCAACAGCAACAACATTAAGATTCAAAATGTGGGGAAATTTCATTAAACGCCACATTTGGGCAGCCCAAAAACTGGCGCCAGGCCACAATCCCCTATACCATTCCCAGTCCGAGCCTCAGTTTCAGTTTTGGCCTCGGCAGCATCATTCCATGTATGTATAATCTTGAATCAACTGCAACAAGGGGCATGGGTAAAGGTATGGGTATGGGCACGAACAAATAAGCAACAATTTCTACATGTTGCGAGCAAATTTGGCTGGAATGCGAACACCGAACCAACAGAAGAAACAACGTCGAAAACATGGGAAGTATGAAAGGGGAAGAGTGAAGAAGACGGAACGGGAGATGGAGGGGAGTGCAATGAAGTGCGCCGTTGCGCTGCTAAACGATCTTGCCACCGCCCGTCCACACCATGCCACACACATACAAACGAACGAACGGACGGACGGACGGACAAACAACAGACAAGAAAACGAAGAAGAACTAGGAGAGGAAATAGTGGGGAATAAAGGTAGGGTAAGGTGAAGGTGATACGGCGCACGCACGAACTCCGAACTCCAAAATGCAGAGGCTCAGAGATTTCTGTCTGGCCCTTCACTGGCAGCCGACTGGCGCTAACTTCTCCCGTTCATTTGTATGTATGTCTGAGCCAAGTTACTTTTTCTCTCTCTGTCTCTCTCTCTCTTTGTTGCCCACACCGAATTCAGAGGTGCAAATACGTTCAAGCCAGTCTCCAATTTGTGCTGGAAAGTGATCATTCATGGTGCTCAGCGTTTGCTGCTGCCACTGCCGTTTGCCGTCATTCCATGTTTTGCTTACTGGATGATAACTTTTCGGTTTCTCAAAATTTGTATGATTCAGGTGCGGTATATCAGGTTAGGCTAGGGGCTCAGATATTTATATTGTTTAAGATTATGATCTTAAGGTATTTCAGAAAATGCTACCAATTAAAATAGACTGATCTTATGAAGCTATCATTCACTCTTATCAGCTCATGTTGAAATCTCTAATATTTATTATCCGATATAAATGAAATTCTGTTAACTGACACGTTTTTACTATATAATGTAGCATACCAAATTTAATAGATGGATGGACGAAATTATATGTTTCAATTGACTCGTTTATGAATGCTAATCAAGAATACAATCATTATATATTTATGTTTTTGCCTGTTTTGGGTACAAAAGTCTTTACGTGGTAGACGAAACGAACAACAATTCTTTCAAAAGATATTATTTGAAAGAGATCATTCAATCTCACTTTAAAAACCTTTTTATTTAGCATCGTTAAGTCCGCTCCTGTTATATATGTGAGCCTGCGGTTTAAAGTCGCCATGGTCGAAAAGGAAATGAAATATTTGTCTGGTCTAAAAGTTATCATTTTATTAAAAAGCAGAGGCAATCAACGCATTCACATATTAAAACCGATTTTCAGCTCGTGAAATGAGAAGAGAAGGAGGGTGTGAGTCAGTCACATCGATTCCAACAAAGCGGGAGACAGGGGCGTGTTCGAAGACGTCGCGCCAGTCGTCGCCGGTCTCGTCAACTGACCAACTGAACATTCCCTTCATTCCCTCCTTCCACTCAATTATAATGTACAAACATATATAATAATATAAAGAGTTTGACTCTTAGTTAGTTAGGATAAGGATAACAACATTTGGTAGGCGTTGATCGTTGTCTAAAATTCCAAATGGATTTCTCTAGTTAAGGGGGCATTGACTAATGTGAGAGGAGGTCATGCAAATGTTGTTAAAGTGGAAATACGATCATCACTGTGAAAAGTTAGCCGGTTGTCATAACTCAATCAAACATCATGTCATAAAGAAGCCACTTTTCTATCTTCCACTTATCAGCGAGAAAGAGAGACAGTCCGAGAGAGAGAGAGAGGAAGAGATGAAGAGGTTAATCAACTTGCCCAATATAAATGTTGAAATTAATTATTGTTTACTATCAGAGACGCTTAAATATAAATCTCTAGACGAAAGGACCCACAACATTGAAATCCAATTAAATGCTGGCCATTAAACAGCCAGCATGATGGGGACCCAAATTTATTTTTAATTGCTCATTTCATAAAAAACAAAAATCAAAAAAAAAAAAAAAAAAAAAAAAAAAACGAGAATGATAAACCAATAGCAACAGGTTCTTTTTTCTATCTAGTTAGACGAAGAGATGTGATGGAGGTGCATATTATCATATTAACGCTTTGACCCCATCCCCCCAAAAAGCTAACCCACACTCAACCATCAACCATTTACTAATACTTATAACCATTCTTCCCACTCTTTCATTCTTTTTGTTTTTTTTTGTTTTTCTTTATGTCGTAAAGGTAAAAAAGAGAATTTTTGATTGATATCCTTGGGCTGTCAAGCGATCGCCTAAACGGCTGCAATAAAAAATTTACCACATTGGGCCACAGCGGGCGGTAACTTGGCGCCAGTGATATATTTCACCCTTTTTCTCAAAAATATCTTCACAATATAACGTACGGAATACGGAATTCAGAATACAGAAAAAACAGCGTGGGTTAGGCATGAGAATCACTCGTTTTTGGTTTTGTTTTTTTTCTCTTTGGAGGCGAACACAAAAAGGTGGAAATGTTAAAATTTAATTATGGGTTCGAGGTTTTTGGTATCCATCCATGTCCATACTCCTACCCCTACTCTTCTAACCATATCCTATGTATATATATATATATAAATCTATATTATATATCACTGCAATCCACAATAAAAAGGCACAACTCTCCTCAGAGTGTAGAAAAGTCAACAAAAATTTGTTTTTAATTTACAATTTAATATGAGTTATAAAAAATTGGTCTCAATGACGAGACATAAATATTTATGAAGCCTGTCTCTCTTTCCCCTATCTCTCTCTCTCTTCTTTTCTCAATAGGAAAGTCAAGGAGTTTAGGGATATTGAATTGAGAATGCTCTGTCTTGGCAGGGAAGCATAAGATGCTCTACAGGATTCAACTTTATAACTTATCAGGTGTGAATTTTGTTAAAATTTGATAAGATTGGAAATTCAATTTGGAGAGCATAGCTAATGCTTATCGGTTCCAAAAATAATGAAAAAATTTAAAGAAATTGCAAAAGTTTTATAAATGGAAAATAATCAAAGGAAAACCAAGTGAAATATTGAGGATTTCAATAGAAATTTAGTATTATCTTTGTAATTTGACAAGTAAAACTTTTTACACAAAGTGTCAATATAACAAATATTGATTTATTTGGCTTACTCTATATAGGATTTTCATTGAATCCTTTATTATTTTGGAGAATTGTTAAGATTTAAGAGTAAAATTCTTCTCTTTTAAATTCTTTGCATGTCGTACAAAATTATTTTAAAACCCATTAATCTCTTTTATTAATTCTTTTCTTGCGCTTTGACCAAATTCATCCATTTGGAAATATGCTCCATTTGAGATTTCGCATTCCGTTTTCATGTCTTTGTTTGGTTTTTGGACACATTCTCGTTAAGAATTTGTCAAACATTTTCGTCGTGGGGATTGTGACTCGATTTCAAATACAATATTAGTACCCATATATAAACATATATATAGTAGTATATGCCACACACACACATAACATCAGATCGGATCGCATATATGTGTGTATGTTGACTGTATCCAATAACTTGCCAAACTTGCCATTCGCATAAATTGCCAATTTTGGTAGAATTAGTTAGTTGAAGTTGTTGGGTTTGTCTCTCACTACGTACATACATACATACATACATATATATATATATATATCATGGTCCTGGATATTCAGTTTGTCCGTACGTCCGTCTGTCCATCCGTCTGCCCATCCATCCATCCATTTGCTACCGCCGACTGTTTTGACATTTAGAGGCGTCGCGACTGCGCCTCATTATTTATTATGAATTCTATAAATATTAATGGATTTTTAAATGCAATTATAACAACTAATTAATAATGTGCATTTTTAATTGTACCAACGCTGGAGGATCGGAATCCAAACAGTTGCAAAGAAAGAGAGAGAGAGAGAGAGACCGAAGGAGAGAAAGCGAGAGAGGAATCGAGTCTGTTTGACGTATTGGCTGACGTATTTATTGCTTGTTTTCTCGCTTCAACTTTGGCAGTTATCCAACTTTTGATTCAATGCGATTCGTTTGCCATTTGCCATACCAAATGCGAGGTGCGCGAAAAAATTAAAGGAGAATGTCTGACAGAATTTATTTTAATTAGTCCGAATGAGTTGTGAGTGGCATAATCAATTAGATGGATAGTAATTTGATCAAACATTATAATGTATATAGGACCCACATAACCACTTATGGCAACAGAAAAAAACAGAAGGTGTATCCAACGATTCGATGATCTAGCATTCTAATGTTTCAAACTGACAAATGGCCAAAGGCAAATAATCATAGATCAAAGACACAAAAGATCACAGAGTTTAAATGCTAATGCCGATGCCACTAAATAAATACAAAAGATTTGTGTTTTTTTTCTTTCTTTGCCGATTTGCCAAAATGATGATCGCACGCTGATTAGTATCGATTACACAGATCGACTTCTGTGCGCCTTCTGGTGGTTCAGGTCAATTGCCTGCATGCCTGCCAGCCCGCCCGCTCGACCAACCGCCTGCCTTTCGCTTCTGGTAATCGATATGGCAAACTTTTTTGTTCTATTGCAATCGATACTCTCTTCTCTTCCCGCTCCATACAAAACGAACCGATTGGAAATGTATCTTAAGTAGCCATTTAATGTTCACAGATGCCGAGCTACTGATAACAGATATAGCAAGAGAGTAGCTCATGCAGAGAAAGAGAGAGACTCAGTATCAATGATCGGTATCAGTAGTTGTTAAAAAAAGCACTTGTGCGAGAGAAAGAGAGAATGCAAGAGAGAGAGAGAGGGGGGGGGAACAAGGTTGGCATCCCACTGGGAGCTGCATAACGTGAGAAATATACATAAATATTATGCAGAGAAAGAAAGATTTTCTTCGATGGACTAAACAAACGATCGATCGTTGGATGGATGGATCGATGGATGGATCGTTCGATTGTACAAACATCTTAACAAATTATTACGCTGTCTACCGGAATCAGAGACGGAGCCACCACTTGGCTCCGTCGTTAAGTATCTCAACTAGTAGCCGCTAGGCAGCCACAGAAAGTGATCATCTCAACGACAGGCCATCGATCATTCAAAAATAAAAAAAAAAAAACCAACAAAAATATTACCAAAAAAACAAAAAAGAAAAAAAAAAACGAGACCCATGCTGGTGTGGTAGAAAGCGTGTTGGAAAATTAAATCATCGTTGGTCTTTTACTTGTTTTTGGGATTCAGTTTTTTTCTTTTGGAGATCTCTTACTCTTTCCCTGTCTCGCCTTGATGCTGCTGCTGCTGTTGCTCTTTTCCTTTTTTTGCCTTTTAATGATGCTCAACGCACCTTGAACACACTGCCGGCTTAGTATTTATCCAAAACCAAAAAAAAAAAAACACACACACAGAACCGAAAGAAAAACAGAGGGTAAAGATCTCTATCAGCGAGTTAACTCGTTTAGCATTTAGTTGCAGGCGCCTATATGCAACCCCCCCACCTTTACCACTTGCACTACCTCTCTCTTGCTCTGCTCTGGCACTCTCTAAGGTAACTTTATCATCCAGTTTGCATCTTTATGCTTATGCCGTTTCCCAGGATTGGGTATTTGGAAATGGTTAAGGTTTGAGTTTGAGCCACGCCTTATTAGTCGCAGACAGTGTCGTTTATATCATTTATATTATTTTATGATGGCCCCTTGCCTCTGTCTATATAACTATTTATCTATCTATCTATGTATCTCTAACTTATTTTGTATATTTTGTTCGATCAATTCTGTGTAAATTGTAGTTTTTTTTGGCAGTTTGACCATCTTTACAATCTTCCAGCAGGTGACAACGAGAGAGAGAGAAACAGATATTCTCTGTCTTTGGTGTGTTGGGTTAATTAGGGTTATTCATGATTTATTGATATGTTATACTATGTAACGATATTAGCCCTTTTGGGCCTCTTAGTTGATTATAGGTTTTAATAAGCCGAGATGGCCTTTTAATATATTTGAATTATGACCATTGATCATTTCAAGATTTCAAGTTTTTAATATTTTAATTATGCAAACGCTTGACATGTTATGTCTTCGGGTTATGTGGGCTCGCCAGTAGTTTAATTATATCGGAAAAAACAAAACAAATATATATATACATATATAAAACAGACATATGTCGCGCTGTTGATGCCATCCATTTATTTATCCTCCTAGCTACCGTTTAACATCTGCAGATTCATGGCGGCAGATAGCAGATTCACAAAGTAAAAAAGAAAACCAAACCAAACTGAACTAAACTAAACTAAACCCAAAACCAAAAAGCAAAAGCAAGCAACCTGGACCAGAGTTCGCTCTATGGTGGCGCCAAGAGCTACTTGAGTAAAGTCCTCCGTCTCGGGCCACTTGTCGCGTCTTCCTTTTTGCTCGCTTCAATTTTTATTACCACACATAGCCAAAGAGACAGAGACAGAGGCTGAGGCCAAAAGACTGAGAGCCAGAAGGCGCGACAAGGGACAATAGAAAATTATTACTTCAATTTGGCGACAGCAACAGAGCAAATCAGGTAGAGGTAAATAGGACCTTGACCGGGCAAACATCTTAAGCAGATGAGAAAGGATGACCGCCTACATGAACACTTCATATGGATATGTACTACATACCACAAAAACAGAAAGAAAAAAAAAAAAACAGACAGAAGGAAGTAACTCACAGTGGTCACTTTGTGGGCTGGACCGATGTCGCGTCTATGTCTGGAGTCATCTCGACACTTGTCACCCTTCGTTGTTGGGTCACTTGTTTAGGGTTACGTATTCTCTCTTTCTTTCTCTTTCTGTCTTGACCTTGCCCGCATTTGGCATCGTTTAGTGACGCAATTACACCTGAGATATCTCTTTGAACTATCTATTTATCTTTGGTACCAGCTGCTGACTACTGTCTAAGGAACACCAGTTTCCTTTTGTTGTAACCAGTTTCCTTTTGTTGTAATCCCTTTTTGTTGCTGCTTTTCATATTTGTCCTTTGTCGGTCTCAATGCAGGCGTGAAACATTTTTGATTCCGAATCTTTTGTTAGTTATATCTAAAGTATTGTTATTTCATATTTTGCTCACCAGACACTAATAAATTTTTCTTCGTTTTTTCTTTTTTTTTTTTTGTTTTTATGATGCACTGGCGCCTGGTATTGGCAATGTTGTCGCCAGCTGCATCCAAATTCAAATCTTTTGCCGGATATATGCCGTCTCGAACGTGCTAAATGTCAGCGAAATGCAAATTTAATGAGTATTTGCCGCCCCGAGGAGTAAAAGGACTGAGACACAATTTAGTTTAGGCATTTGGTTGGAAACTTTCTTTCTAGTCGATTGCCAATGAATTCAAGCTCGAAATTACATAACATGCACACACAACAAATTTCCAAAGAATTGCAAAATTGTCTTTGGGAAACAGTTTTGTCGGGAAGACAATTTATGTCTGCCTCCCTAGAACTAAATTAGCTAATACTTCAACTAAGTTCAAGATCAATGCCAAACCAAATAAGTGGCAAACATTTTCAAAGGAATTTAATTTGGCTTTTAAAAAAATCTTTTTAAAAGATGGAACGAATTTTTTCATTTATTTTTTATGTTATTTTTAATTAGTAAAAGAATTACTTTAGAGGAATCAGGCAAAGTATCTTGTAGATACTACAAAAATATACTAAATATAATAAATAATATAAATGTTTGGACTTTTTTTAAGCTCAATAATATTGTCAAATACAAATGGCATGGTTGCTCCTTTCTATATGGAGTCGAATAAGTCCCTACTAAACAGGATAACAAGTTATTCCAATTTTTAGACCAATGCCCATACAGGAAATGACTTGACCATTTTTTTTAATATTTGTATAAGAACGAAAAGTGAAATAATATCTAGCAACAAAATATATACAAATAAAAACAAAAATAGAGACTCTATTCTAGTTTGTATGAATATCAACTAAATAAATGAATTAATAATTGAAAAATAAACTAATAAACTAATTTAATATATTAATACGTGAACTAGACATTACCTACAACTAGCTAAAGACTATCATAGATATAGTTAAGAAGCTGAATAGAAGTAATTTCTTAGTTACTTTTACCTTAGTATAAATAAAAAAAAATGCCAAATAATAAAAATTTAATTGTTTTTCAGGATATATAAATATTTTGAATATCAATATGCAAATTATATAAAAAAAAATTATGAATCAAAATATAATTTTCCAATTATCCCTAAGGTACAAGAAAGGTAAAGTACACACCTTTTTGTAATTCATCTCTTAGTTTAAGAGAGATAATTATAAGTTTCTAAGAATTCTTATAATTTTTTGTGCAAAATAGATTAATAGAATATAGTAAATAGTCTTTGGTAATTTTTTGTTGATTAGGTTTAAGAATAATCCATAAAAAGTCAACCAATTTAACTAACTTAACTTTGTATGAACTTTAGTTTAAAACTAGAAAAAAATAGAAACTATAAAGTAATTATATATTAAATAAAAATCTATCTAAAATAAGAATGACTTAAAAAAGAAAGCCTAAGAGTAAAATTCCTGCGAAACTAACAAAATTTCATTCATTCGAAAACCTATTTTTTAAAATATTTAAAATTATTTTAATGATTTAACTTCCAAAAAGAACAAACGTGTCAAAGCATCTTATGTTTGGACTTCTTAGTACTACATATTTTAAATACTTTTAAATAGTTTAAGAATTTGTAAATTTGTTAATAAGAAAGAATGTAAAGATTTCAGATATTTTTAATGTAAAATAAGCCTTAAATTTTATTTGACAAAAACATTTATTAAAAATTTTTATTATCTATAAACTAAGTTCTTGAAAATCGTAATACACATAATTGTCAAAAAAATGGTTTAAAATTTAAAGAAGAGATCAAATTTATAGAAATAAAAGTTTTTCAAATGCAGGAAAAAGTTCTAACAAATATCTGTTAATTGGTATCCAAGAAGGATTCCTTGTGAGTCAAAAGAATCCACTGGATATTCCTAAACTATTCTCTAAACAATTTTAAGAAACAAAAAGTTTTTTAGAAATCATCATAAGTAAAACAAAAATGAAAAATCATTTAGTAAAATAATTTTGTTAATTTAGGGAAAGACATTTTAATGCATTCTTCAAGTTCTAATTTGATATACAATTTATTAACTTTTCAATCCCTAATCGTTAGAGCTAATTGTTAGATACAAAATGTATCAATTTTATTATTTGTTCTTTTTGTTGCAGTTCGATTTCGAGTTTCCATTTATTGTAAATGTATCTATGTAAACCTAACAATCTCTGGCAGACAGAGGCAGGCAAATGTCGAAATTCCAAAACGGGCAATTAACAAAACCAACGAAATTTATGTTTCACCTGTCTGCATAAAATACATAAAAAGAAAAAAAAAATGCCAGACAATGCCAAGATGGTGGCTCAGCTATGTAGCAGCAGCTAATTACATGCCACAGAAAAAAAAAATTAAAAAGAATACAAAGATAGGAAGAAAAAGAAGAAGGGAGGGGAAGGCAAAAAACGCATGTGCCCAGAAGATTCGAGATACTCATGCCAAACGGAAGAGACCCCGACTGCAATGGAAATGGCAATGGACATTTTCCGACAGCTCCAAAAAACAAAAAAAACCCAAGAAGAAAGAAAAAAAGAAAGAAAGAAAAAACAACAACAGCAACGGCAGCAGCAGCTGGGACAGAAGACATAGGGCACACACTGTGGAAAATCTCACTTCTGAATTACAAACTACGCCACATCCAAGTGGCGTAGTCTCCAGACGGAAAGATAGACAAAGAAAGAGTGAGAAAGAGAGAGAAAGGGAGAGAGATGGAGTAAGCGCGTGTAAGGGAGAAGGAGTGACACCGATCAGTGTAGGCAACGGCGCAGAAAAACTGTGTGGCTGATGAAAATCAACAGTGCTAAGCGTTAACTTCGCCACTCCATCCAGATCGTCTCTCGTTATTCTCTCACAAAATGGCGTGTGGATCGCTGTTAGAGTGAATACGATATACAATGCCTATAGGCGAAGCGAAGCGTAGGCGTCTGCCGTTGTTCAACAACCAATCACAGTGCTTGTCACAGAGATCTCTGGAAAACTGGTTTAGCAGGTACTGTGCTAGACCCTTAAACCACTTGGAAGTAAAACTGGCTACGACGCACATTGAGCTAAACACTGAAGTTGATCAACTCAAGATCAGTTCGTTGCGAAACCTCGTGTGTGCTAGAACCAAGAGCGCATCGTTTCCAAAAACAAAAAAAAATAAAAATTTGTGAACATTAAATAAAAATAAGCAAATCCAAGCTTAAGTGAAGTGCAGTGAAGTGATCGCATCATCTTCTTCTCTATTTTTTTTTTTAACTTTTTGAGTAATAAATATTTTGTGAAAATGCTTTCCATGCAAGAATTAATGGATATGAGAATGCAACAACAATTGGCCCATGAGCTATATCGTCAGCAGATTATGCAGCGTATACCAGGTACGTTTTTTTTTTTTTTTTTTTTTTTGGTAGCCGACGGCAAATTAAAATGAAGTTGAAATAATCAAGTTTCTCTTAGAAATATACTGAATTGGTTACTTTTTCAATCAATTTGTTATGATAATAATTAAGAAGTTCTGTTTACGCTAAACTGTTCTATATAATACTTTCTTTAATTAGTTATGAATATGGTTGATAGTAGCAATTAACTATATTTATCATTCACAAGAATTTAGTTTTCAAATTTAAAGTGTTATGGCATGTCTTCACATGACTTCTATTCCATTCCCATAATCTTTGTAGAGATAACTTCCTTTTAGCTATCCCGCTGAAAGTCCATGTTCAAACTAACGAACTAACCAAACAACTTTGATCTTTTTTTTTTTTTTTTTTTTTCTTATTTTTGTTTTTTCATCTTTTATTCTGGCAGATCCCTTTCCGGCCATGCTGCCACCACCTTTTAACATGCCCCAGCCGCAAATCATGTTGCCCAGCCGCCCCTCATTGCCGGGTGTGGAAGCCAAACTGGAGAATAACGATCTGTGGCAGCAATTTCATAAGATCGGCACCGAAATGATCATAACAAAAAGTGGCAGGTAAGATATATACATTTATATATATTTATTTTCACCGACTTACCAAGAAATAGCTCTCCCTCTATCTCTCAATATATACATAATATCCTATGCAAATAGAAAAACACAAAAAAAAACCTAAAAACCGAGCGAGTTTTCCACAAAACTTGAAAAGTCAAGTGCCTAGTAAATATTTGCCAGGGCTCTAACCCTGGCCTAATGTGGCGCCTAGCGATAATTCAAAACGCAGCAGGAGCACACACACATATTCACACACAAGTGCAACAAGTGCCGAGTCGAAGACTCACACCAAAAGAATGAGAAGAAGTAGAAAGAAAGAAGATGGGAAAGATGACGATGACGACCACGACGACGACCTGGCGCCGGTTAGCTCATAAAAATCTTTCTTCATAGCCGTTGACAATCGAGAGTTTTGGAAACGGAACGCAGTAGAGACGATGCGATGATCGTTGCTGCTCATTCTCTACCTGCGCTTTTCACACTTTTTGTCCACAATGATCCCACATTGTTTTTTTTTTTTTTTTACTAAAAGATATGTACATTTGTACGAGCAGTTCTGATAGTGGATTTCGACTACCGAGCAGCAGCTAGAGGGAAAAAAAATTAACATAATTATGAGAGCCAGAGTTTGGGTTTAAAGTTAAAAGACAAAAGTCTCCTCCCACCGTAGACCCCCAATCTTAGACACACTAGACACTTTCTCGGCTCATTAGACATGCATTGAGTGGCACATTTGAAAGCCGTTAAGATGACTTGACTTGAGATATTGTCTAATTGCTTGGCGCCAGGCTATGCGATCACCGATCACAATTAATCATATGTCCATTGTGTTTTTAGATTCGGCATAGGGATAGAAATCAGATTTAGAATCAGAATCAAAATCTAGGGGCAAGGAGAGAAAGAAAAAAAAAAAACTGTGTTTGCGTTACCTTTTAAATCGATATGTTGCGGAGACGCCCCGCTGCCCCGTTCTGATTCCATAATTACACACTTGTTAAGACTCGAAAGCCGCAAATCAAAAAACAAAATAAAAAAAAAGAAAAGAGAAATAATAGACAGCATAGAATATAGATGCCTAGCCCGCCTCCTTTTGCGACCTTGATTTATATGCCAGAATTTATCAATTTGTATTCTTGTTTTATTTCTTTTCTCCTTTAGACGCATGTTCCCTTCGATGCGTGTCTCACTGAGTGGATTAGAGGAGGAGACTAGCTACTGCGTTTTGTTGGAAATGGTACCCATTGGCGATTGTCGATACAAATTCTCTGGCTCCCAATGGGTGCCAGCTGGCGGAGCTGAGCCACAGAGTCCTCAACGCATGTATCTTCATCCGGATAGTCCAGCCACTGGATCCCACTGGCAATCTCAGGCTTTGCTCTTCAACAAGGTCAAGTTGACCAACAACACTTTGGATAGCAATGGACATGTAAGTTAAATATTGATTGATAAATTGAAACTGATTGACTGATCTCTTGTTTTTTTTTTCTTTCTTCTGTTTCTAGATCGTTTTGGCCAGCATGCATAAGTATCAGCCACGCCTACATATCATACGCAGCAGTGAGCTAACCCAACTCCCTTGGGCCCCGCAGCAGGCGTTTGTTTTTCCCGAAACGGAATTTGTGGCTGTGACAGCCTATCAGGTGGGTACCAACCAAACAACCGACTAGCCAACTTTCATTCAAAGATCGCAGGGATAAAGGCTCAGCGGGAGTCGGTCACTAATTGCCACATTTAGAAATTGTCGCCTCGACACAAGCAATGGAAAAACCACTTGAGACAGAGCCAGGATACTGTGATCTCAAGTGGTTTTCGCAACGACTCACTGACGCCGTCCAAGATCATATTACTAACCAAGTGGCAGTTTGTGTTTATTTAACTAATGAAAATTGGTTTTTCCTTATTCTTTTTCCGGCAAACAGAATGATCGCATTACCAAGCTGAAGATTGACAATAATCCATTTGCCAAAGGTTTTCGCGAGTCTGGACAATCGCGTTGCAAGCGCAAGTTAAACAGCAGCTCCACCAATACCACTCTGGAATCCGATGGCGACGACGGATCCAGTGTGAGTAGCTGTGATTCACCACAGGCCAAACGTCAGCGTCAGGATTGTGAGCAGGACTCGCAAGGACAACTATCGCCAAGTTACTATCATCAAGCTGCCAGTCCCATACCATCACCGTATCATCATCATACCCATCCATTGAGTTATGCCTACTTTGCCGGTATGCCGCCATCCATGCCACTGGCCACAACTGCATACAGGCCACAACAGACAATTCCAGGTGCAACTCTAATGCCAGTTCTTCCACCACCAATCAGCCCAATCGAGACGCCAACAAGCTCTGCCTCAAACACACCAACAAGCTCCCCACGTGCCACAACATCCACCAAACGTAACAGTTTTAGTATTTCAGCCATTTTGGCCTATTAGAAATGGCAAATCATTGGCATTCATATTGACTGGTTGTGATTTCAGTGTGCAGTATCTTTATATATATATATACACATTTTTTTTTTCAACACACCTAACAAACTACTTTTTTTTTCTTCGCAATTAATTTGTTAATTAGTTTTAAGTATGAGAATATATCTTAAACAAAATCATGTAACTATATAAAAATACATATACATATATGTTTCAATGTATAAATTAAAATTCAATTTTGGAAACTTATTTATTATGTACTGGGAAAAGTAAAGGTTTAATAGTCAACAATGAATCCCTAAAGGATCAAAAACAACAAGAAAAACAAAATATATATAGAAGTTTTCATCTGGACATTCAAGTGGTCCAAGCGATACCAGGACAATGCCTGTTACAAGCGAATCAAGGAATTTTTTAAGAATTTTTTGGAAAAGTTTAAAAAATATCCCATTTTTCAGATATCCCTCAAGAAATTTGAAAACAAATTCCATGCCAAGTCCAAAGTACAAAATAATTATTACCATTTCAGTTCACTTCTTCTTAAACAAAGATGAAAATCAGAAATCTTTTTAAAAAGGAAGTTTCTGTCATTTCTATATAGCAGTGGAAACTAAATTCAGTTGAATTTTTTGAAACCTTTGATACTATTCCATATTGTACACCTTCGAGATGAATTTGATAGATTTTGAGAAAACTTGAATATTATTACAGAACTTTTAAATTACATATAAAATTTTCTCTTAGTACTCTTAAGCAGTGCACTGCTTTATTTTGCATATAGCTGGCAAGCAGTTCAGTTTGATACATTGTAAAATATGTGGTTTTACTTATTGGGGAGGAACTTTTAGTTATAGATTTGATAGAGTTCTTTTTAATGTTTGCCTCTGTGTAGCTGGTTTAGCCTTGAGCGTTTCCGTTTTTACAGGTTTTTGATAGCCAAACACTATAAATAAACATAAAAACTTTTTGGCGAGCCTAAAACAAATTAATGTGTTCCATTATAATGGCAACCAATCGAATGGAGATTCAAAGTCTTTCGAAAACCAACTCCGGTAGTAGTTAATACAATTCTTGAAAAGATAAGGCGTCCATTATGAGCAGCGATTTGACGGCTTTTAAAGCGTTTGGTCTTTGCCGACAACTTGGGTGAGAAACAGATACATATACACACGGCGACATCGAGAGATGGAGCGAGGGTGAGATGACGCGTTGTCTTTTTGGTCTCTTAGTCTCATTGCCGGCTGCCGTCTTGTGAAATTTCCGTTTTTATCGCACCTTTTATGGCCAGTGGCCAGTTGGCCAGTTGGCCACTTGGCGGCATTTGGCCAGTGTGTGGCTATTTCTTGGGTGTGCATTATCGCGTCAAATGCGACAAATCTGTCTGCGGGTCGGCGGTTGCCTTTTAGCTTGCATAATTGAGCTGATAAATCCGGCGACCACGCATGTGTGCGGTCCATTTTGGGAAAACCTTAACTCCTTACCCTAAACCCATACCCCCAACCCTTCTATACAACCTGCATATCTTAAATGTTAAAGGGGAACAATTTGGAAAAACGGTGGCGCCAAACCATTTCACTTTAATAACTTTAATTAAGTTTTTAAGTGCAACCGAAAATGCTTAATAAGACTAACTTTAAATAGTTTAGAAGAGTTTGGAGAATCTAAGCATAGAAATTTGATTAATTTCCATTTTAAATTTATAATCTTTTAGTTCAAGTAGAACTTAAGATCATAATTTATATTTGAGGTTGCAAACTATTTAAAAATATTATTTATATTCCAATAGAGAAGTATATTGATTCAGTAATCAGTTCCTATATATATATCTATACAATACATATGGTATATCCAATTCTTAGTAATATAATTAATATACACAAATTTTGTAATTTTTTTATCTCTTCTATATCTTTCGAAAATTAGCTACTTTTTTTTTGTTAAAATTTTATTTGTTATTTTTTTTTTTGTATTCTTGTTTTATTCAGTTTCCATTCATAGAAACTTTTGCATAATTAAAACACAGCGCGAAATAATTCACTGGCCACACGAAACAAAAAACCAAACCGAGTTTAGCTTTTGACTAATTTGGTCTTAGTTTCTACTTTGATTTTATGTATCTTCTATTGATACACTTGCCAACAAAGTACATTTACTTTGTTTATTTGTTTGTCATACCAAAATACATATAGTAATAAATAATAAAAATTATTGACTCACCTGATTTTTCCTATTATTATATTATAATTTTCTTTCTGATTTTATATTGTATTGTATTATCCATTTGTTGTCATCGTTGAAAGAAAGATATATCTGAAAGATTTCAAAAATTTGTATTAGATTTGGTTAAATAATATTAATCTAAAATTGATAAAGACATTTGAAAACCAAACATTTTCTAAATTTCAAAACTTATCTCTTAAATTTTAAATATTTCAACTGAAATTTGTATGTGTGTTTTTTTCTCTCTCTCTTTTATGTATACAAACTTCGTTATAACTAAAGTTAATCTAACCGTCTGGGTGTTTTTTTTTTTTTTTTTATTTCTTCTTTTTTTTTATTCTCTCTGATTTTCGATTTTTTGTCACATAAATTTGACTTTTAAATGTTGAAACAATTAAATTATGGGATTTGCACGTTTTCACTCGAAACTATTGTCGGCATTCGATCTTTAGATGTATCGTTATTTGTTGTTGTTGTTTTTTTTTTTTTGTATTTTTTTTTTGTATCTTTTGTTTTAATTTAAGATTTAATTTTTGGCTGTTTCTTTAATAACCGAAATACAAAAACAGTGGCAAAAAGCGTCAAAATTCGTAGATTATGCGATAAAAATGCAAATCTCTAACGATCTCGCATTGCATTTCTAATTTGCGCTTGTTTTAATATATTTAATGAATTTTTTTCTTTCGGTTTTTATTTCATATGTTGTGTGTGTGTGTGTGTAGGTTGGGCTATAACAACCAAATATAACGAGAATAGCAGATCCAAAACCAAATCCAAATCCGGTTTGGCGGTCAGAGCTGTTGATAATGATAATGAGGATAACGATGCTTTATTGAGAAGGTGTTGCCGTTCGTATTTGAATTTTATGTGTGCCGCACATACATACATATATATATATATATATATATATACATATGTGTGTATGTATGTAAATATGTATTATTAGTATTATATATTGTTGTTGTTGCTTTTTGTCGTTGTATCTTTTTTTTTTATTGTTAATTATAATATATTTGATTTGGTATTTAAGCTTTAAGCTATAAAATTGTTGGCATCTTCTGTTTTACGACCAACAAAAACAAAAAACAAACGGAAAAAAAAGGTTAATTAAATTGTGCCAGTCTAAACAAATCAATGGAACTATATACATATATGTATCTAGTAATAGACTGGCACCTAATTAACCATATACATCTATAAGTCTAATTAGCCAAGTTAGTCCAATTAGATTGTCAGCATTTTTTAATTATTTTTCCAAAAATTTTCAAAACTTGAAATTTTGATTCTATTTGTTTTGTTTTGTTTGAAAACTTCAAACTTAATAAATTTAAAATATATTTAAGATAAAACTAAATGCAAGTGTTAATGCATCCCTGGTTTCTATTGCAAGTCAAAGCTATAAATATTTTTACTAGATCTCTCAGGAACAAGTTGATTTTGATTCCGTTATGTATATTTATGGCTAATTAGCTTTAGCCAAACAAACTTTGACCGAGTTAAAAATTGAATACCCTTGTAAATTCAGGTTCAAGAATTCCAAATAGAACTATATGATAAAATCAACTGATTCTGATAAAAATTTGTTAGAGATTTTGTTTAAGTATAAAACTCTTTCCGATTGATATAGCTAACCGACTCCATTTAAACTTAGCAGAGTCATTAAAATATATACCAAACTTTTGATTAGTGCTCAATATTGAAAAAAAGCAAACAAATTTCTTATTAATCTAAAACTGAATTTGCAATCAATCATTCCTGTGGAAGCTATAATATATAAATACCGTATTCTGATCAGCTTAGAAGTCATTAAGTTATTTAGACGGATATGGCTATAAAAACTAATCTCTTCATGCTGATCAAGAAACTACTTACCATAAATACAATATTATGGATTATTTCAAGTAAATATAAATAGAAATCGTTTTTTGCAATACCAAATGCTCAAATTGTTTTATATATATATATATATGAATTAACCAAATCGTACGACTATATTTTAAAGCTTTCATAAAATCGATAAATATTTTTGCTCTTTCTTTTTACCTAATGATTTATGAATTGACATTTAACCAAAGTCTTAGACATATATATAGGTATCTGATATGGCAATTTATTGAGTTTCTTTAGAGCTCCATCTAAATTCTATGACTTTATCGACAATTGAAAGTCATCAAAACATTGTAAGTACTTTAAAACAACTTTCAGGCTATTGACATTTGATTTGGGTTAACTCCATACATATATGTGCAGGATATATTGAGCAATATGGTATATATACATACATATTTATTGTTGCCTAACTCTAGCATAAAACTTACCCATATCGCATTTGCTAAAGACATTTCCATTTTGTTGGATAGTGTGTATATACGATATGGTGCTCCGTTCCGCCTAATTTAACTTTAACTGGTTTCCCTATGAATGAATTTTGTTTCCATGAGTAATTGCAGATCAGGAAAACATAATATTTTTAATGTAGCTTTTGTTTTCCTAAACGATGATGTACTAACGGTTTGCCATCTATTTTTCCTGTTACAAATATGTATATAGATATGTAATCCGTGTGTGATTTTGTTGGATAGTTCCGTTTTATAATTTTTTACACATTTATTATATAGTAGATCAATCAATTGATGGACAGCGATGTTTACGCTGATAATTTGGCCAGTTCATCCTGCAGTTCTGATGTATCGATAGGTCCTTTTGATTGCACTTGTGGACTGGCAGCTCCTGCCTGGGATGCGGCCAAAAGCCGAGCACAGCTCTTCTTATGCATAAACCAATGGAGACGCTGGCATTCGCGATCGCAATATTGCACGGCCTTGCATTTTGAACACTTCTTGTCTGGCTTCTCCTGGCCGCAGGTGCTGCAGTAGCTCGACTCGTCCTAAAGAAAAGAAAAGCTTGGTAAAATATATGTAAAAATTGAGATTAATTTTATTTCAACATACCACGAATCCGCGCATGCCGTTTATGGCATTGCGTAAAACTACCAGAGCTGGAGGGGCATCCTTTGCGCCAAGTTGTGTGGCTATTTGACGGAAAATTGTGCATTCACGAAAAGGAAATTCACGTGCGCATTCCCGCAGTGTAAACTCTACATAGTCTAGTTGTCCCAGTTTGTTCTCCTTGAGCACACGTTTCACAAACACTTCGATGAAATCGTTCTTTGTGGCCTCCTCTTTGTGTTGGGCTTTGAACTGTTCCTCGCAGCGTATTAGTTCGGCCAAAATCCAGCCTTGGTAATGATATTTGAAAGCTAGCAATTCGTTAATATCGTGGCTCTTCTGCATTTCCTTTTCGCACATTAGAGCCAGAGTCTTGCGCAGATTTGGAAGTATCTTCAGAAGGCCCAGTGCTTGGGCATTAAGTGAAATTCTCACGGGATGCAAATTGGTTTCAGTGACAAAGGTGTGAAACGATTTTAATAATGCCGGAGGTATGTGGGGCTCGGTTTGCTGGCCATGCACCTGTGTATAGTACTCCAAACTCGAGTGGGTTACATAGTTATTAATGGTCTCCACGCAGGCGTGATTCCCCACAAAGGCAGCCATCTGGGAGGCAGTGCGAGAGACGCTGTTAATGCTATTTGGATTTATGCCGGCGTCCAGCAACAGCCGACACACGTGGATATTGCCAGAAAGGGCAGCAAAGTGCAGCGGTGTATAGTCCGCCCCATGTTGATTCAAATTAATGTCGGCTCCCATGTCTAAAAGTATTTGGACTGCCTCGGCGTTGCCTTTAAAGCTGGCATGAGCCAATAACGACATGCCGCTGTCGTCCACAAAGTTCACGCTCTTTAGCTGGCCAAGCAGCTGCTTAAATCCCGTGGTATCATTCTTAGCGATTCGGTCCAGCAACAGTTGCTGCACGTCATCAAGTTGCGACTTCTTGTCGTCTGTCATTTTGTCTTTAAGCTTCAATATGTTTTATGTCGTAATTTAAGCTACTTTAGAAAATAATACAAAATTTGCAGGAACTTCTGGCAGCGTGCGTAAAATCGATAGAAAATTGATACATACTCGATGACACAAGTTTGATAAAAATGTAATGTCGATAATCTTAAACCATGGGCGCATTGAGGGGGATTAGTTTTGGTTTCTGAAATTAATATTGAATCATGTATATTTATTTCGGAACACACTAAATTATTTGCTTTGCACACTTACTTTATTGTTTTAATTTAAATTTCATTTGCTGCACTTTTTCCTCCGAGGACTGCAAAAAACGTATCACAACTAGTTCCGGATAGCCAATTGCGCTTAATTTTGGCGCTCTAGCGGCAGTTTAACAGATGAGCTCAAAGTGCGTCTCTTTTATTAGCATTTTACATATTTCAACACAACAAGTTCATATTACTGTCATATAAATCCATTATACTGATTAAAGCACATAAATTGTTTCAATTAGTTGATTTTCATTGAAAAAAAATAAAAAGAAAAAAATTTTCATTGAACGGCATGAGCTAGCATTTTTTTACGTCTTTACATGAGTTCTGCTTCTTACTTAATGAGATAACAGTCTCAATTGTCTGTTAACATACTCGTTTTGCGTTAGCGTGCTCATTCTGAGCTAACATGCACATTTTGAGTTCGATTTAACATGATACTGTTATGTTAAGATAAAATGTTAAGTTAACAGCCGACAGTAACAGTAGCTGCTAAGTTAACACTTTATGTTAAGTTAACTTAGCACTCTATGTTAAAATAACATGCTCGTTTTGAGTCAACAGCAAAATGAAACATATCGATAACAGAGTCGTGCGGAAAATAATCGATAATAATAATCGACTTTTTTACCGTCATTTTCACGATATGTCGTCAGCAACATCTGTGAATTTAAAATCAAAAATCGCTTGGAAACGGTCTGAAGAGGAGGTGTTGCGCAAACGTCGGATGTTATTTTTTTTTATCGTCGTCGCGTATGGTGTGGTGTGAGTGAGCGGCGGTTGTGAATGTTCAATATATAAATTCAATTTTTGTTTTTTTTTTCGAAACATAACTTGTGCAAATCAACAATGTGGTAGGCGCAAATGCAATTGTATGACACACACAGACACGCATGAAACAAACTAACACACATAGAGAGAGAGATAAAGCAGCAAACGTGAAAATTGGTGCAAAAAAAGGTGATAAATCTCAACAAATTCCAATGCACAAGGAAGGAGCGCAGAAAACCCTTTAAAAACGACTGGCCTTAACAGCACCACGAGAATATAATAAAAATGTATAGATAAGCGCGCAAAATGGCAGGAAAAAAGTAGAAAGAGAAATGACAGCAAGCCAGCCCCTACACCCTTCATCCCGCCTTCAAGATAAGGCGTGCAGATAAACAAATACAAAATAAAATTAATAACAAGAACTTCGCCTTGGCCTCTTCTTGTTTTTGTTGTTGTATTTTTGCAATTAACGTAAAGCAAGTGTGATAGACAAAGAGGAAGAGAGAGAGAGAGAAAGAGAGGAGGCGTGTTGTGGGCGGTTTGGCTTTAAAATGTTTACATGTGCTGCGTGAAAAAAAGGAAAATTGCCTTTTCCTACTTGGCATGATGTGTGAAAATTGGCCTTGCGGCTGGTTGAGTTGTTTACTAATTTCGATAAGTTTTTTTTTTATTTTTTTGTTTCCTTTCCCCCCAGTGCGTAGGAAAGATGCTGAAGGGGATGAGGAGAGGAAATTAAGTAAAACTGACACACAGACACATGGTCAGCATATCCTCGCGCTCTCTTTCGCCCTTCTCTCGTTATCTTCTGCCTTTGCCTCTGTCTTCTGCACCCCCCGCAATGCAATTTTTGTTACTTTTGAAGCATTCTTATTTTTACCCTAGCAAAAAGAGCATATGCATTTTGTCAAATAGTTTGCAACACACACAAAGGAACACATTGAATATGTATATAAAAACTGAAATTGTTTTTAACTATTATAGTTCGTGAATAACAAATAGGAGAAACTTCAAACTTTACTTGTCTGACTAAATATTTTGTAGTTTTTTTTTTAAAGTGCAATATCGATATCGAACTATAGCTAGACCAATTCCATATACTTATATATGACAAGTATCTCCATAATTACATTATTCACTTAAAGAGTAAGAAAACTTCTTTCGATTTGCAGGAGTTAATCTAAATATAATTTATCATATCAATTTTCTATTATCAAGTAAACCTTTATACTCATTCACTAGTAAGGGTATACAAATTTCATCATTATGAACTAGAAGTGCAGGGCAGTTTAGTCCTATGGTGGTTTTTTCGTCTAGAGGCGGCAGAAAAAAAAAAAAAGAAAAGGAAAACAATACATTTTCCGGCATTTGTTTGTGTTTTCATTTTCTCTTGTTGTTCTCTTTCCTACCATCCCTGATCGACATTAGTTGTGTCAGTTTTATTGAAAATTGTTGCCTTTCTTTTTGTTGTTTTAAACAAGTTCCTTTCGCTGCGCATCTCCAATTTGCAGCTGCCGTCGAGGTGTTTGAAAGAAAATTTATTAACCCCTTTGTATGTTGGCTAACAGGTGCAAGAACAATCATTAAAGTGTATTTCCCCTTCTCAACATCTTGCCATTGCTGCTTATATTCTTCCAGTTTATAAAGAAGTGTGCCGAATTAATAACCAAAAATAATTAAACCAAGGAAAAACAAAGTATCAGTTAATCAAGGATAAAAACAGAAACGAAGACCAAAAAAGGGAAAAACACACTTACACGCACACACACACACACACACACACTGAAATATGGGCAAACTACTGAGCCTTCTGTCACGCGACGATTCAAATTGTTGCGCTGCAAAATCCTACGATGTCTTTCTGGACTTTGAGAATGCCGCACCTACAGAGACTGAACGCGAAGTCTACGAGGAAGTAGAGCGTGTGCTTAAGGAATCGGAAGTGGTGCTAGAGGAGATACAAATCTACAAGGTGAGTTAAGTTACATATGTATAGAAATGTGATTCTAACTAAAGTTAGCACCTAAAATAGATACTAAATATTTATATGCACATTATAAAAAAATGCGATTACCAACAGAGAACTATTGTGTGCGTCATTTGATGGACCGACCGGTTAATAACCAGGGTTAAAGAGAAACAGGCAGGCAGGCGTAGGAAAGAAAAAGATAAGTGGTACCTATTGTTTACATGCCCCGCCATCGCCTAAGTATTTGCTTTGGGGCCAATCTGTGTAGTTGTTTCATGTTAAACCCCAAAACAGTTTAAATAAGAAACGTAAATGGCCAAAAGCTGATAAAGCCGATTTGCTAAAAATAACCATTAAGAATGAGCGAGCGTATAATCAAGTGAAAATGGCCAACAACAGCAATAAGAGCAATAATATTAGCAATAAACTGGCAAACAAATTGAGCATTTAACCTTTGCCAGACCCAACAACAGTAACACAACAATAACAAAAACAAAAATGAGAGCATAACTCAAACAGTTATCTATCTTACTCTCTTCTCTTATTCACTCTCTCCTATTCTATTCTATGCCATACCAACGTTCATACGGAAAATATTACAAATAAAAAATAAATAATGTCACTGGAATGTCAAGTCTTACATTAAATTACCCATAAATATTATCTTTCGATCCCTTTTGCTTGCATCATCTTGGAATTTTAATATCAAAACTAATTAATACGATCTATCGTATCCACATTACAATCAAGGCTTATGTAATTTCTAATCGATTGCTTATTTTATAAGAAACAACTTTACCGCATAAACTGACTTTAGTGGGTTTTTTTTTTCCTTTTCTTTACTCTCTTCTTTTGGTTCTCTGGTCTTGGCTGACTCACGCACGTGCCCGGATGATCATAGCTAGTGCAAAACTTCTTTCGGTATCTCTTGTTTCTGACGTCACTATTAACTTTTGCTGTGGCTTTTCCACACACGCACACACACAAACACACACACACATTATTGTTTTTGCAAATTAGTCAGCGAACGCATATGGTTAATATAATTGTTGTTGTTGTTATTATTGTTGCTGCTGCTAGTTTTGACCTTTACTATGCGGTAAGAGTTAGGCATAGGTCCATTTGTCCAGTTCTAGTTCGAATTTGAAATTCGCTTTCGTGTTTGTGCAAAATTATTAATTGGATTTCAGAGCAAGCGGCAGAGAGGTTGGTAGGGGAAACAACGGGTTAAACCAAATAAATGTCAGAGGCTCGAAAGCTTTAATCAACGCAAATGAACTGGAAAATGTATACCAAATGAGCTCATTTCCTTTGTGTGACCCAGTGACCAAACCAAAACCAAACCAAACCCATCAACAAAAACGACCTCGTGGCCATTTAACCCTTTGGTTAGTTGATTTCTTTTCACCTCCGTTTTACAGTATACTTTTTTTTTTTTTTTTGGCTGCTCGTTTATCGTCCAAACCTACTTAAAATGCACTTAATTTTTGTATTGCATTTTGATACCCTATACCCCAGAAAGAGCCAAGGATGGGGTATATTAACATCTATAGATCTTATGTATGTTTTAAGTTTGTTAGAATCAATCAATCAATCCATATAAGCTAAATAGTTTGCCAATGGGAATCACCGAAATACTGGAACTCAATCACAGAACATAACTTCCTCTAAAAGTAAATTTATGTCTGATAACATAAAAGGATTTATGGTCGATCATAAATTAAGACTGGGTAACATTTTCGTCGATGATCGTGAAGAATTTTTTATTGCTGCAGAATTGTTGTAGTGGCGCACTTCGTGGTTTTTGCTCTCTAGAGTGGGTGGGTGGGATTTTGGGTTGAACTGGTTGTCAAGGCAAACAAAAAACTGGTTGTGGAGCACCAAGAAGGAGACTCCAAAAAAAGGAAAACAAAAAAATTTGGCTAAGCGCCAGAAAGAAGAAACAAAAAAAAAAAAAAAAAAAAAAACTCTACATTTTTCCTTTTAGCTTTTCGTTTTCCTTTTCTTTTTCTTTGGCTATAAATAGAGTGAAAACTGCTCCTAGGAAAAATCAGGCAATGTACATATGTAATATTTTCTTTTTTTGTTTTGTTTTTTGATTTTCATTTTTATTTTAGTTGCTTCTAGTTGAACTTAATATCATAAATTTAAAGACCAAATCAGAGGAACAGAGAAAGAAAAAAAGAGAGACGGAGAGAGAGAGTGAAAGCCATAAATAACCAAACAAAATATATAAAGGGCTTTTGCCAACTGGTTTATCATCAAAGCCATTGTCCAAATATTGTTCCAAGTACCAACCAAACACAATCAACAAATGCGTCTTTTGTGTGCAATAAACAAATAGACAAATAAACACACAAACAACAATGTCAACAATAAGTTCAATGAAAGCTAATTCAATACACACTATTCGCTAACTAACTAACAACTAACCACCTGCCTAAACTCAATAATAATAGTTAATAATAGTCGTAACTGTAATATGATAGCTGATTGCTAGATGTAGAAGAATGGGGCGTTTAGGGGGAGAAGCCAAGTAGATCCAAATCTAGGCCAAAAGCCTTGAAAATGCAATGGAAAACGAACTAAGTGAATTGATGGCCCAAGATAATACAATGTGAAATTGTGTAATTAATTTAGATGTCACCAATACCCACAACTTTTTTTTTTTTTTTTCTCCACTTTTTCTTTTTGCATATGTCAAACACATGTGTAGTGTAGGGGCTAAACGGGAAAGGGTTAATGGTATGTAATCCTATACGTACAACCTTGGACTATAACCTCACAATACAGAAACGCACACACACAGAGTGAAAGAGAGAGAGAGAGAGAGAGATAGAGACAGAGAGAGTACTTAAGTAATCGTACAAAGCTCATTGAAATCAAGTGTGAGAATGTGTGAAATTATAGAGTTAATATTATATAAACTATAAATAAAATGGGTCAATATTATAATATCCAAAAGTTTACATTTTATACACGTTAGTCTAGGGAAAGACCTGTTTTTTTTTTTTTTTTTTTGCTTTTGTTTTGTTGACACTACAGTGATTAGTTGTTCACACATAAAAATTGAGTTGAGTCATCCAAAAACTTGAAAATGGAACATCTTCATTAATAATCGTCAAGTTTGAGAACAGAAAAGTACATATTGATAACACATGGGTATAGATTATAACTACGTTTCGCTTGGCACGACTTTAAGTACATAGCAAAAAAAAAGAAGTAAAACTGAATCCTGCTTATAATTCCCAAGTTTAGATTTAAATATCTTAAGTTCCCAGGGAAATATTAAACTGATTAATTTGGCGTTGCCATATGGCTGAGGGCTTTTCAGATCATGCGAAACTTGACAATTTCTTAATATTCATAATTTCTAGTTTCCAGTGGTTTTGTCAATACTAAAGTATTGTAAACCTGTTTTTGGCTTTCACACTTTTTGGATAATTTTCTATTGCACATATTGTTTTTTTTTCTGTTTTTGTTCTATGTATATATTATCAACCTTCGTTTCTCCCCACTCCCTGGAACAGCTGCTCTCATCCATACGGGACTAGTGGTTCCCAAGTTAATTTATCAAAACTTCTGTTCCACATATAAAAAACAAAAAAAAAACGAATCACATGTGCATAAATCTAAATATGAACCAACACATAAATATATATGTTTATACATATAAATATGTATATATATATATATATATGTACTATACATATCTACTTGATGTAAATTAAATACTTAAATGACAGTTTAACAATGAATGGCAGTTGAAGCAGCGCCAGTAATAATAACAAAATGAGCAATCATTAGACAGACTATATATATATATATGTATATATACATGTATATATGTATTTGTGTTATATGTATTACTCTACTCTCATTCATCCCCACCTTAACCAGTTCCATTTCCATTTCGAGTTCCACGAATAAGTTAAATGTGAATGCAAAAAAAAAAAGCAGAGAAAAAAAAAGCGTCGAGTCGCGCCAGCGCACTTCCGGTGTGGGTTAGGTTCGTCTACTGGCTGGTTGGTATGGTCTGGCCTGGCCTGGTCGCCGATGGTCACACTCGCTGGTCGGTCAGTCAGTCAATAATAATTGTTAAAATGTGCGTGCCGGTGATGACCATTTGAATATTATAAAAAAAACAAATTACATACATATATCTATCTATCTTTGTATGTATATATATATCTGTTTATATTTATATATGGCAAACAAGGTTTATATACCCTTGTTCCAACCCTCTAAGCCTTTCTGGAAATGATTTTGTGACTCTGACAATTCAATTTCCGCACATTCTCATATAGGAGACGGAGCTTCCATATATGAATCCGTTGCATTGCAACACACACACACACACACACATACAAAAATATATGTTTAATAGTAATAGATAAATGATTTAGTAACTTTAAAGCTTTAACTTTTTCCATTTCACTTTCGTATATAAACAGACTATATATGTATATGTATGTATGTATGTATGTACATATATAAACAATATTAATTATTTCTATCTAGTTATTTTTATATTTCCGACGTCATCAGCTGCAAATTAATTACGTCTAAAAGCAGAATAACAAAAAAAAAAAAAATTGTAAACAATTTCGGGCCTTTTTGCAACAAAATACAATTTCAAAATCTTCTCTATATGAAAATTTACATATCTATTTTTCTAATTGTAAGTGTATATATAAATATACATAGATAGATAGATAAATAGATAGATACAAATATAAAATGGATTCTACAAAAGAAACAAACAATTTTAAAATACATTCAAATGTTAGATAATAAGTAATACTTATTATTTTCTTTATTCCTTAGAGAATTTATTAGAACATTTTTTAATATTTAGTTTAAAGACTAATTATTGTGAAATGGTTTTTGAACTGCTCCATTTTTATTAATTGTAAGGAATTAAACGTAGAGTGTTAAAATTTAAAAAATCTTTTAAACACTTTAAATAAAACATTTTATACACTGATTTCCAAAGATCTTATGATCTATAAATAGTTCTTTATAATGCATATTTGTGCATTAAATTCATCTTTGGAGACCTTGTAAAGTTTATTGAATTTTATAAATATTTATATACATATATATATATATATTATATATGGAACTTGAACTGAATTCATATTGTAGAAATATTATGGACTTGTTTTATCTATTTAATTTGAGAAACTGCAAGTTTCTCAACATTAAAAACTTTATATTGACTTTTTAATAAATTTTGAAAATGTTTTCAAATTTCTATAGGTTTTTCCAATTTTATAATAATAGAATAGAAATAAAGTTTATTGACTTTTTCTTTGTTTTTAAAACATTAACAGATAGATTCCATTTTAAGCAAAAGTACAGTCTCTCTCTCTCTCTCTCTTTCTCTCTCTATTGTAGATCAAATGTATCTTCTGTTTGTTAAAGAAGCGTATCAAATATGCGTTATATAGACGACTTACTGTATTTGTTTAGTTTTTAATCTGTTTCTTTGGTGGAATTACACCTTATTTTAATATTATGTGTGTGTGTGTGTAGTATTTTTTTTTGCTACTCGCTAGCCACTTGAGAGAAACAGTTTTTCAAGTACACTCAAAAGCTGTTTGTTGCTTGATGCCTCATTATGCTCCTCCTCTCTCACTCAGGTGGTGGTTCAGTTTATGGTTGTTGGTGGTGGTGCTGTTGATGGCAATTGAAGAGCAAATTTTGCATGAAATTAAGTATTTCAATGAGTGTGTGCCACCACACAGCACCAAGCAACCTCCCACACACAGCTGACACATATTTAGTTAGTTGTTGTTTTTGTATTTTTCACATTTTTCCATTATTATTATTATTATATTTTTTTTTTCTTTCTTTTTTTGCCGTTTGTTGTTTATTAAAATGACACTGAAAAGCCAAGCCTTTTGTTAACCGAATTTAACTCAATTGAATAAATCGTCACAAAATGTTTGTATGTAAATTTGTGTGTGTGTCCGTGTGTGTGTGTGTGTGCTGCATATTGTCTGGCAGCTTAAAATGTAATTTGTCCCTGTCGAGGGGGATGGATGGGTGTATAGGTATATATATATGTATATATGGAGAAGCGAGTTGGTCCTCGTTTTCCACACCTGTTTTAAATGGTAAATACTTTTCAAGTGCCTCTAAAACTGTCAAATGGTCAATTTACGAGTGTCATCTAACTGTCTGGACTGGCCAACTCTCTCTCTCTTCCTCTCTTTGTCTAAGCGGCTTAGAAATTTATAGAGTTGTGCTGTATTGTCAGCAAACTAGTTGGTTCTTTCAGTCATCGTTCATGAATTAATGAACTTAAAAGTACTTAGAGCACCATATACACTACACATTGAAAAAGAGATAAAGAACGAAAACAGAAGAAAGGGCAAAACGAAAGACAACTGTGAAAAAAAGAGGGAAAGGCAATATTGGAAATATGAAACTTCTTTCCATATCATCACCATCAGACTATTGGTGCAATGTGGCGTATGAGTAATTTATGCAAAAGAAAGAAAAAAAAAAAACAGAAAAATAAATGCAATATTTCTTATTGTAAATGGTTAAAGAATTTCTGTTTCTCCTTGATGATGTTGTTGATGCCTCAATTAAAATGCCAACTTTGGGGGCAACGTTAACGTTAACCCAATTTCCAACAGCTGTTGTAGCATTTTACAACTCGCAACCTGGCATTAATCGATATATATAAGATATATATACATATATATGTCTGCACACAATTGTGATTTATTCGAGTTAATTGAAAACAAGAGAATGACATGTGTAATATTCCCCATACGAATTGGCATCCCTACCCCATCCCTATATCACCTCCCTCCCTATTCTACTTCTCTTGTCAAAGCATTTCTATGGCCTGAACGTACATTGACATCGCTGACGTTAACGCCGACGCTGACGTTGACGCTGACTCTTTGGGACCCTCCAGGGCCCACGCATAAATGCCTCTTCCTCCCCCCCCCCCCATTTGGTTTTGTGTTGCCTCTCTTTTTTTTTTGATAATTAAATGCAATCGAACATATCGTTTCACATTTTCTCCTCCTCTCTGACATTTGTCGTTCCTCTGTCGACGTCGCCGACGGCTGGATTGACATTGATAATTCTCATGTTTTATCTTATCTTTATGGCAATTGCTATTATTGTTGTTGTTGTCGTTGCTGTGGTCGATTATCTTGATAAATTACGACGCTCGTGACATCCAAAATGCTGTTTTTTTTTCCTTTTTCTTTTTTGCAATGCCTTTGACTCGTCAAAGTATAAAAGTTTTATTGGCTTGAAGCAACCAAACTAAGGCAAATCAATCTATACAAGCCAAGTTATTAAAATAGAAACTATATCATTCTGTAAATAATAAAGGATCATCTAATCTAACCAGCAACAAACAAAAACAAGATCCTGACAGTACAGTAAAAATAAAGGACCGAATATTAAATCAGTTCCCAAAGAATTTGTTTAGGATTTCACGAATAAACGTTACATATATAAAGATAATTCTCTTAACTATGGACGATATAATATAAGGAATAATAAAATATCTATAGACCAAGTTTCATTAGTTCAAATGAGTCAAGGAATAACTTTACTGATACTTAATTTTGTTATAAAGAATAAATATAGACTTACCCATGTCTCTGTTATACAATTTTGTGTCACTCTGTTATACAATTTTGTGTCACTGTATCCTTTTGCCAGAAAAGAGTTAACATTCTTCTTAAACAAAGTTTAAACCTATTTAAATTGTAAAATTAGTTTTAACAATTATAATCTTATAAAAATGAACTACTTACAGTTTGTATAATTTTCAAAATAACTGTTATATCATTAGCTTTCCTTTAATTTAATATACTCTTTGAGCCATTTTCTGTATAGGGTATAATAAGCCATTTACTTTTGTTTGAGCCTGTTTATAAATAAAAGTTAATTTAATTTACAATTTACGCATCATTAAAGTTTTACCTAGCATCAGTGTACCGTACATACAAAACATGTGTTGTGCGTGGTGTGTGTATTCTGCCTCAGTTCAGTGAATTGCAAATCCTTTGTTCTCTTCTCGAGGCAAAGATTCATCAGTCTCTGCCTGCTTTTTTTTTTGTCCATCGTTGCCTCAATGTTGATGTTTTATGATTCACTGCATTATATTGAGTGTTTCGAGTGTTACTCTTAATCTACGTCTCTATGTGTGTGTGAGTGTGTTTTTTTCTCTTCTATTTCATATTTTAGTCCCTTTGCTGTTTCAGTGCCCAAATATGTCACAACAATTACAGCATTTGAGACCCAGTTACCTGGAATGGGATAATGTTTATTTATAATGCCTTACATCATCATCATCATCACCTGCAGATAATTATTAGTTAGTTGGTTAGATCTTGTAATTGTTATTATTGTTACAGCAGCAGCAGCGTCATTACATTCTTTATAAAAAAACAAAAGTGATTTACACTACACTACATTCCCTTTCATTCCTCACTCTTCTCTATTTTATATAACAAAGCCAATGATCGCGTGTGACTCACAAAAGTCAAACGTCGTCATTGTAGTCATCGCCAGAGTCGAACATTTGCCAGAATCAGCATATTTTAAAGAGTTTTGCAATACGCAAACATATGTTCTTGTCGGTCTTACTCTGATATCACTGAATGGTCGAATGGATGGACTGTGCTCGGACCATTGAATAATTAACAAGTTCTCTCGTCAGCGGAAGGCACTTTAGAAACCAGCACAACAAGGGCAAAGCCAAATATGAGAAGAAAAAAAAAATAATACATACATACATATATTATGAAATATTTATAATAATAATGATGTTGTTGTTGTTGCTGTTGTTGTTGCTGCTGTTGTAGTATTCCCTACATCCCATCAATCCATACAACTTATCTGTCTCTTTCTTTTGTAAGGGAAAATTGTATAGCTGCAGCTGACATCGTCACTTTGTCACCCAATGATGAGGCGTCCAAGTGTCTGTAAGTGTCTACTACTTCTTTCATATATCGCCCCCCTCTATCTCTCCTCTCTCACCCTCAATTCTGACTGTGCCACTGTATAATAGGGTCTCCCACACTTTTATGAGTTACTTATTTTTAAGTTCTTATTAAAAATAAATTATGAGAAATTAATTAGAATCATTCTCATACGACATCATTCTTAATGTATGACTTTGTGAATTTAAAATATTACATTGATTCATTCATTTTACATATTAATTCATAGAGAATGAAAGATGGAGATGACTTTAACGTGACTGGCATACAAAACAGAAACAAAAACAGAGATTTAATGATGATGCAAGCAAAACGGAGAAATTGAAAGAGAGACATAGAACTATGATGATATCGATTCATTCAACCGATTGCAGTCACTGACTACTTGTTGTTCCTTTATTTGTTTTGTTTCTTTTTTTTTTTTGTGTGGCAGCCACACAAAAGAATTTCATGCATGCGTTTTACATTTCACTCTAATATATATGCGGATGAGGCCACCCACCCACACTTTCCTGTATTAAACCTCCACAACTATACCATGGAGCTGAGTTTAAAGTGTTTGGTTTTTTTTTTTTATAGCGCACGTCACGCGTTTTCATTGTGGGCGAAAGTCCATGGCGCTTGCACTTGGTATTGGATAAGCAATGTCCCCCCATAGCTAAATATATCTATAGTTATAGGCATTATAAAAAGGGAGGGCAACTATACTTAATATACATACATACATAATATGTACATATTTGTTAATATAAAAATATTTGTTTTCTCCTTTGGCAAAGTTTTTGCATCGATTTGTACTGATTAAATATTCAATTCTATTTACATAGAGAATATATAAACATTTTAAAAAAATTACAACAGATCTTTTTATAAACAACATAAAAATATATATTATATGATATTCTATGATTATCAAGATTCTGGTATTAATTTCATCTAATTCTGCTAAGTTTTTTCTACAAGAGTATACAAATATGTAAAGTTAGTTCTAACTTTTAGTTCTTTGATTTCTAAATCTCTAGACATTAAAAGTCGCAAAACTTTGCTTAAATTATATATGTATATAGGAAGACCCCACTGTTCTGGCTTATACATACATACATACATACATACATACATATCTTCAATTCTTTCTTCCATCGTCCATGGGAAAGTTAAAGCAAATGGCGCTTGAATTACTTCATTCATCATTAATATGACAATGTAATACAAGTGTTCAAGTGTCATAATCATCGAATGCAATCCAAAGAGCGGACATGGGTGTCCATTGATAATGATCGTTGGCTTCTGCTGGGCGTACTCTATGTGTGTGTGTATGTGTGAGAGTGTGAGCTTTGTGTTGTGATATTTGTGCAGTGTTGCATTTCCGTATTACGCCAGTAATTTCATTTTCAATTAAAAGCACTTCGTTTACTTCTTTTAATGTAAATGTATGTATGTATAAATGTATGTATTTATGTACGTACATACATAGATAGATGAATGTATGTATATTTGTGCGAGATGTGCAAAACTTAATTAACTATTCATGTGCACTCGCGGTCCGCTGCTGCTGCTGTTGCTGCTGCTTGTTGTGTTGGTTAAAATAAATGGAAACTGTAGGCAAAGACAGACCACCGACCACATTAAAGTGTTAATTAAAAAGAAGACTAGAAACAGTTACAAAATGAAAAACGGTTTCTTTTCCTCTCTCCCTCTATCTTTCATCATGCAGGCACCATAAAAGTCATGCAAGTTCAAGTTTGCTATTGCCGTTCTTTTATCGGTGTGTTTGAGTGTGTGGGAGAGGGAGAAATTTTCTTGGTAAATGCCCAAAACAGAGACAGCAGACAGCGAGAGCAGCACGTGCTGCTGGTGGCAAATGGAGCAGAGTCCCAAGTTTAATGTAAGATGAATGAATCAACAGCAAAAGCAGGAGCAAGAGGCAGAGTATGAAGATGCAGACGAAGACTTCGCTTCCTGTGTGAACAAAATGCAAACATAAAGTTTCCACCTACATACGTCTTTTGTTTCTCATGTGGAATCAAAAAAGCGAAGGGCTGGCTGGATGGATGGATGGATATGGTTGCCTGACAAACAACGGCAACAACAACACTTGGCCATATGTGACGACAACATAGAAACTGTGGAGTGGAGTACGGATTTCTATGGCAAGGCCTGCAAATCAGTGTTCCAACACAGTCACACACACACACACATACAGTTGTTGGCAAGAGTGTCCTTAGAGAGTCAGTGGCGTAAACGAGACAATGCCAAGCAGGCGACTGAAACTGCAAAGTAAACGAGAGATGAGAAGGCATCTGAAATCTTTCTTCATCTCTGCTTCACAATGTTTACAATGCACTGTTTGTGCACATTAAACAGTCATCCAGTTCAGAGACGGAACTAGAAAGGACACTTCTAAGGGTCAAAAGAAATACCCTCTCAAATGAATTCATCATCATATTAAGAAGACATCAAAACAAGAGTCACCACAATAGTCCATACATTAAATTTCTGATAAACTGTACCAAAATAAATTTTATACACTCATTCAATTCAAGTTTACAGATATACGAATTACTCATGCATACATACATAAATACATACATACATACATGCATACATACATGCATAAATAAGTGATGCAAGTTCTATCCTTTTATATATTAATTCCCTTACCCGCCGCCTCTGGTCCATATGGTTATATGGACTTCGAATGGCAACCAGCAGCCAGCCAGCTGCTCTCGTCGCCGTTGCCAAGGACAAAAAACTTGACTTACAAACAGGTGTAAATTATGTAGAGTGAAAAGAAAATGCCAAAACAAAAACTAAGAGCGTTGCAATGTTGCAACTGTTTGTTTGTTTGTTTGTTTGCTTGTTTGTTTGTTTGTTTGCTTCTTTCATTGTGCACATCAACAGACAGTTGCGTTTTTATTATGCCAAAGCATGCACTCAAATGAGTCTAACCATGATGAAAAGAGAGTGTGAACTGTGTGTGTGTGTGTCTGGGAGGGAGATGGGCAGGAAACCAAAGGTGCTGCTGATGTCTGAGTATGTTTATATATTCGCCTGATATGCGCAGCAATTTAATTATAAACACACAACACGTGCTGCCCCATTACATTATACACACATACAACAAAAAAGAGGTGTGCAAACCAAAAATAACCACATACACGTTAAACTTGTGAGCCACTACTAAATGTGGTAGCCTAGAGTTGGGGTCAGTAAGGGTTTCTCTATATATATATATATATATATTTCTATAATTCCTAAATTAATGCTAATGTTACTTAAATCGGTTAGACACGCGACTAACCGTTGGGAAATATACATATAATTAAGGTGTTGACCAAAAACTAAACAACACACAACACAACACCAAATATGAAGACTTCATTAAGTGGGTGTGGTTTGTGTTGCCAAATCCACACTAAACAAACTTAAAACTATAAACAGCAAATAAAACTTGATAGTCGCATTGGACTTGGTTTACGATATTTGTTAGATTTAAGCTAAAACAATAAAATGTCTAACTAAAATTACATTGAAATAACCAAAGCATGGGCCCAAAGGAAAGGTTAAGAGTCACAGTAATTCGGTGCAAAAACAAAAAGGACTTTTATGGCAACACACATAGACAAACATTCGTTTAGTACATTTGCACAAAGTAATGTAACACTTAAAAACTAATTAAATAGATTTTTTTTTCACTCCAAGAAAACTTGCTTATTTTCAAATTCCGGATAGCTATTTGTAACAAGCTAATCGAAAGACTTGTTAAGACATCTGTAAATCTTTTCAAATGTTTTATTTTCAATATTTCCATGAATCAATATGCTCTAGTCACTACCTATTAATACTCTTTAATTTATTGGAATGGCCTTCAATTCTTGCTGATTGATTAATTTAATAAATGTCAGATTAGCAATTAATTTGCCATTAGTGAATTTTTTTAGTGGTGAATGTAAAATTGGATGAAATAAATTTCTTCTCGGTATTGTTAACAAGAAATTATTATATTTTAATAGGTTTCTAAAATCTCAATAGATCCTTCTGCCTAGAGGATTACCATTTGACAGTCACGTTTTAATTGATAGATTGATTTAATAATGGAAAGTCGGATGATTAACAACAATCAGACAGTTTAACGAAACTAAACAAGTTTTTAATTAAATATATAAATACTTCTCTTTGATTACTCACTTTGGATTAATTTGAAAATGGTTAAAACAAACTTACTCTGAATTTATTTCACTCGGTTCTTATGTTTAGATAGTTCTTTGATGTTTGTTAGCCAAGTTTTTCCTTATGTTGACCTAGTTTGACATCGTAGACTTGAAAGTTTTACGTCTGCTGCTAATCAACACTGCAAAAAGTATTGGAAAATTATATTTACTCTTATTAGATGGCCACTTAAAACTATTACCAAAAGCAAAATCAAAAGGCCTCAATTGGAAATAATCAACGCCATTTGTTGATTGCTATATACAAATACATAAATATATACATATATATATAATATAATATATACATGCATATATATAAATGTGTGTGTGTGTGTGGGCATGGACCGTACATAAAAGTAAATTAAACAAAAAAAAATAAACGCAAGCAGAATGAACTTTTAAAAACATGCAATGACCGTTGGTTCGTTAGCTTCATTTTGTTGCTGTAGATCATAGTGTTTCGATAAAAATCGCTATGCCGGTCAATGTACCGGGGGAGGAATGGAGGTGGGAGATGGAGCCTCCGGCTTGGTTGGGTTATTGTTGCATGTGGCATAGAAATAACCACAATGCCTACGCCTTCCGTCTTTTTACACCGACAACACAGTTCAGTCAGTTCGCGCTGATTGTTATAAAACAAATGCATGAAATGTGGTCAGCAAGGAGAAGAAAATGGACGACTGACTGACCGTCTAAACGTTTATTATGTTTGCATGCCAAACTTACATTTTGTGCGAGGTCCACAACTAACTAACTAACTCTCTAAACCAAAACTGATATCTATGTATGTATGTACATATATATCTATGTATATAAATATATTGAGCAACTTTTGTTGTTTCCATTTTATTTATTTGTTTGATTTTTTTTACTATTCGATTCGTTTACAGGGCGCTGGCAAAGAAATACGTGAAGCCATTGCCGATCCCTCGCCAGAAGTTACAGGCAAGGCCTGGTCCGCAGTTTTGCCATTGGTTACCAAACTGAAACGCTGCTATGAGCACTCTATGAACCTGGACAAAATAGTACCCAAATTGTTGGGTCAACTGGTCGGTGGCAAATTGAATCCTACGCAGCATTTGGAGACACAGCAGGCGCTGGTCAAACAGCTGGCAGAGATCTTAGAATTTGTATTGAAATTCGATGAGTACAAGGTGAGTGAGTGAGTGAATAAGTGAATGAGTGAAATAGTTACAGATGCGGGCACCACTACCAAGTGGAAGTCGTCTGTACGTGTGTGCTGTATTCGTGTGTGTTACATGTTTGTCCATATTTGGATAAAACGACACCCACCATAATGAAAGAGAGCGTGGGTCAGAATGTCTTCTTTTACTGTCAGGGACGTATTGAGGCATAAACAGTTAAAAAAATGTCTTAGTGAATAAAAAGCTGATGTTGAATAAGGTCTAAAACTATTTATTATAAAATATTATTTCCAAAACTAACTTTTTAAATTGATTCAAAGAGGCAAAGTTTAAGTCTTCAATTTAAGATACGACAGGTTGGGCGCCCTAATGGCTAGCCCCAGCCCTGGTTGTGGTTGTTGTTAACTTATGGAGTAGGGTGGGGGGTATAGCAAGCCAAATGAAGCCAAACCAAGTCCATGCCAGCTCATTGCGCGCGTGGTTGCATTTTTAATTGACTGACTGTCTTGTCGAACGGAGACAAGCGAGCGCGTGCTGCGGCTCATTGATGAAAAATCTTTGCTTGCAGTTGGTGTTCTGCTACAGTAAAGACTCATTAACATTTACACATGAGAGCCATTTAAATGACCGACCAACCGACCAGGCCAACTGAACGTCCGCCGATGCTTCGTTGAACACGCAAAGCAATCAGCAATTTATGCCTGGATGAAGCTGTTAGAGTTACCACAAATGGAATATAGGGAGTGCTTGAAAGTGGGTTAAATTTCATGTGGCTCCCCCTGTCTTCTACACTCTTTCTCATCCTCTTATACACCATCTATATCTATCTTTATCTTTTAACATATTTAAATATGCCAGTTTATTGACTAGGTCCAAACAAATCGATTAATGGTTATGGCAAATCTCTGTGAATAGACCATTTCCCATGGCTCGTTTCCGTTTTAGTGTGTAAAACTTTTCTCAAATCAAAGGTATATAGAGGAAGTGGCGGTGGTATGTATGTATAAACATACATACATACATACATATATGTAAAATACAAGTAGGGCAAGAGGCAATATCATCGTCATGATGCCTGCAATTTTATTTTTCCTGCCCTCCTCGCTCCCCCCAATGATGCAAATGACTATGATGCTGATGATGATGGTGCAAATTGCACGTTCATTGTATGTTAAAGTGTCAGCTACTTTACCCATAGCTACACCTCTTCATTTATATATTATGTATAGTAAGTACATATATAAGTATATATGTACTTACTCAAATATCCCAAGCAGTGGCGTTCTTTTAAAGGGGGTCACAAGTAAATAATATCAGGAACTATCTTAACTTGTTCCTTATACATTTAATTTTCAATTCTCTTTAATATTTCAGTTGATTTTACCTTTTAAACTTTTTAAACTATATTGTATTATAGGAAGTCATTGAAATCGTTGTCAAACCTATCTATTTGTACTATAAAAACAGTTTAATTTATAAGAAAAATCTTAGAGACATATAAAATAAGTTACTTACATTTCCATATCCAAAAGTCTTTCCTTTTCGTTGCAACTTTCAACCTCCTGTCACTGTTTAGTAGAGCAAACGTGACTTCAAACTATTAGACACTTCCGTTTCAATTCCTTTGTATTTGTAGTTGTTGCTTTTTTTCTGTTTTTCCGAAAGCACCGCAAAGTGTGCTACACATTTTTTCCATCGGCTTTTGTTTGTAACTGGCTTCATGTAAACGATGTCGACAAAGACACTTAAAGTTCTTGTTGTAACTCCTGTCTGCCTTATTCCCCTTCTCCAGTAGCTGCAATATAAAACTATCTCCTGCAAATTGATCTGTCTCTGTGTGTGTGTGAGTGTGTATGTGCGTGTATCTCTGTCTTTCAGCACGCACTGCAATTAGCCAAACTGCAGAATTTCTGTTGGCAAAGTATCAAGAAATTCCTCTGTTGACGATGCCGCCGTTGGGGATTTCCATCAATTTAGATTTTATTGAATAAAATTAGGGTATTTAATCTGGCATTTTTCTTTCTTTTATTTTACATTTGAAATGAATGACCTGAATGCTTGGCATTTCACTTATTTGTCGTTATTATATGGCGTCTGGCCAGTGTTGTAAATTGGTTGCAAACGCTTTGGATATTTACGCAAATAGTCGGCATAATGTTGAAGATATTTGGCCACAAGATCTTGCCGACTCGGTGTCTGAGCCGGTCCAAAGTAGTTTCTGTTGTAATTGTTGTGATTTGTGGCAAAAGACCGACTACCTCCTATGTGGACAACCTGCTCCTCCTCACGACGTGCCTCACTTTGCTCTAATTCTGATTGATGTGATGATGGTGGTAATAGTGTTGGTGTCGGCTGATAGAAGTAGCCAGGAACATAGCCTGGCACATTGTTGTAATTGTGATTGGCAGCACGTGTTGGGAATGTTGGTACTAGCGGAGGAGGTGGCGTAGTCGGAGACCGTTGTAAAATTTCATTATTGTCCCAACTGGACTGTTGTCTCCTGTCTCCCACTCTTGATGATGATGCATCTCTGTTATAGCCAGCATATTGCTGCTGCTCCCAATTGTCATTCGCATTGTCAGTGACCACAATTGGAGCGCCCGACCAAATGGATTGAGCTGCCGTTTGATATTGTTGCTGGGCATAATTGAGTTCGAATTGATTTGGATTATATCCATAAGCTTGAACATTCCCATATAGTGATGCATATTGACCAAGGCTTGATGTCATCATTAACAACCATATTGATAGATACTGTAAATATTATGATTAATCATTAATCACAAATGAAAATAACAAAAAAAAAAAAAAAAAACACTTACCACCACCCAGCTGGGTCCGATGTTGCTGTTGATCCGTCGTGTTTGCCGTTGCATTTCTTACTGTTCAGAACGATTTATGCTAATAACGTATTTATATATAAAGTTGAGAGATACAGCGAGTCATTCAGGCAGCAGCAGCAATATGTTTACATACATAGTATAATAAAAATGTAAGGCATGTTTCATTACTCTCCAAACCCCACCCCCACATACACACTCATGAACTGAGAGAGATCTTCAAGGTGAATGATGAGCAACAACTCAAAGTAAGACTTAAATTAAATGGCGGCAAGTCTTACAAGTTGTATTTTTTTCTCACGCACGGCGCTTGCCTAGTGCAGCCCTGACAGTTTAAATGCTATGTTGTTGTTGTCGTTGTTGCTGTTGTTATTATTTGGTTTTTGGGCCTGCCACACACAAATTGGAAAAACTAACTAAATTGCGGTGTCACGTACTTACGACAACAACGATGTAGGGTAATTAGATTTTTAAGTTTTAACTTAATTTAAATTAAATAGCAAACAGCATTTTGTGTGTGTGGTGTTTTAAACTGTCGCATTGGTAGTGTTGCAAAGTTACAAATGAATATATGTACATACCTTTTTAATTTGATGTTTTATTTTGAATTTTTAAAATCCTTTTCACTATAAATTTGGTCGCAAATGGAGCACAACAAATGACCCATCACGTGGCACAGGCAAACGCGATAGAAAATCACCGCCATCATATGAATCGTTAAATAGGTCGCTTAGATACTTCCTTTTACCATGATCATTGGGTGAATCCGCGATGCACGCAGTATCGTTCGTTAATCTCTGTAAGTTTAAGTGCCAGATAAGTAAATAGTTTATTAACTTTTATTAAAAACTTACCATAGTTGCCTTTATGGTGGAAAGAGGAGTGGACGGTGGTAATTTATTAAATGGCTCTCGATTGAATACATTGTCATAACCACATTTGAGTAAATAAGATAGAATTTGATTCCTAGCACTGGCCTCTTGGATATTTGGTTGATTCGCCTTTAATTTATTTATCCATTCGGTGGCTATTGATTTCTCAACAAATTTCATCGAGCATATATCACTTTCCAAACGAATAATATCACGTTTAAAATCGTCATTCAATTCATGAAGATAGTCACTATCATTGCGCCGGAAACTATCTTTCTCTGTATTACGAGTACGGCGCTTCGACTTGCGATCAAAGTCACGCTTAAGTTCTTGTTCCTCATTACGTTCTTGTTCCCATGCTTGATCCCGCCCACTTTCCAAAGTCAATGATTTAGACCTGGCAGTTCGTGATTTTGAACTCTCATCTTGTTTGGATTGACGTTCTCGTTCTGTGTGTGATAAAATCATGCCGAAATCAGTGTGTGTGTGTGTGGGTAAACAATTTCGTCTTGCAGTAATATTTACATAAACCTAAAATTGGATTTATACATTGTTCAAGTTAAGTGATTAGTATATTAAATATATTGTGACAATATTATCAAATGCTTTAAATAATAAAAATAATTTTAAATATCTTATTTGACAGATGAAAACACCCGCCATACAGAATGATTTTAGTTACTATAGACGCATTGTGAGCCGACAGCGTGTGGATTCCACAGAGAATATGCTGGTCAGCACAGAACTGGCCAATCGTATGTCATTGTTCTATGCCCATGCCACACCCATGCTGAAAGTGTTAAGTGAGGCCACATCCAAATTTGTAAATGACAATGCGGACGATGTGGAGAATACAACGGAAACACTAGGAACTATGGCCAAAGTGTGCCTAAGAATGCTTGAGAATCCGTGAGTGAAATTTATTTAATTTGCTTCTCATCCATGGATATTTAATTGGTTCTTTTTTATATATATAGCAAACTACTGCAACAGATTGAGCGAGAGGAGACACAAATGTTGGTGCTGCGTGTTATGGTCGGTCTGGTCATACTCTATGATCATGTGCATCCAGTGGGGGCATTTGCCCGCGGTGCCCATGTCGATGTAAAGGGATGTGTGCGATTGCTGCAGGCGCAGCCAGCTATTAAAGCGGAACCCCTGCTGAATGCCTTACGTTATACGACAAAACATTTAAATGAAGAGAATACGCCGAAGAATATACGCAATCTGCTAGCCGCATAATATTGAATGATAAAGAAGCAAATATATCGGGATCAATTAAGAGGGAAAATTGGATATATATATATATATGTATACCGATCTACCTACTATTCATCCCAAAAGAATGTTTCTTTTATAATTCGTGTACAATTCTTTAATGTGTAATTTGTAATGATTTAAACTGTTTTATTTATGTAATTAATAGGATTCTATTTTATTATGTTTAAACAAAAGAGAGAAAAACAAGCAAATTATAATACCAAGTGCGTGTGTTGGTTAATGTTGTTGTTGTCTAAAACCCAGGAGGCAGCCCCTAAGTTTTATTTACCCCATATATATACATATATTTATATATATATACATAGATTCGAGCATTTTTTTGTAATAATTTCAGTTTTCTATAGCCGCCGCCCCCTTCCTGTTAACGTAAAAATATCAACAACAACAATATTTAGTTAATAATCTAGCACTAATATTAAGTAATTAATTATAAAACAATAAAAAGATCTAAAAAATTAGCGCAAAATTCCTAAATTTCAACACACACAACACAAAACGGAGATTATAAATATTTAATACCAATTTTAAAATCAAATTTAGCATATATTTATGATGTATATATATATATATATATATATATGTATATGCATTTTATATATATATATATTTATTATTATGATTATCATTATAAAGGTTTTTTTTTTTTTTTGTTCTGTTTGTTTGTTCGTGTACATGAGCGACGTTGTGTAATGTGTGAATGTAGAACAAAACTTGTAAAAAAAAAATTATACAAATAATGCATATAAATTAATTAAAGAAGAAAAGAAATGCCTAAACCAATTATCAAATAAAAAACGAAAACAGCAACAACTAAAACCACTTGCAGAAAATCAGATGCATTTATATTTCCACACCGTCAACTTTGATAAACGTATTTCAACAAATCTACAAGAGATAAACTTAGAATAAACTCTGAATATGATGAAAAAGTAGCTGCGCAATAATATTACTTTTTAAGATTTATACAAATAGAAATTTATAAATTTCCTAAGAAAAACAAAAAAAAAACCACAACCATAAAACAAAAATTAAAAACAGTTAATAGTGCATACAATTTGTACCAAAAAAAAAAAAAAAAAAAAAAAAAAAAAAAATAATATTAATGAGTGAAGGAAATTTAAAACACACACAGACTAAATAAAGATTTATATATACATATATTGCGATAAGGGCAGCAAAAAACGAAAAGAAAAAAAAAAATGAAAACCAAAACAGCAGAGAATGCTGAATGAAAATGAGAATAAATATCAAACAAGATCATAACAGAAACATAATAGATAGTAATTGACTTTGTCTTATTTACCAAAAGTGGCATTTACAGATAGCACGTGAGTTTAAAAATCAGGTAAAATATAAAGCAAACTTACCTAATATAAATACGTGATGTGGATACTAAATAATAATTTCTTATGCTATTTCCAGTGAACCTCATTTTGTTTAACCTGAGAAGCCTTTTTTTTGTGTTTTTTAAATTGTAGAGTTTCTCATTGAAGTTGCTTTTAATTTGCGAAATTTAACGAATTTTTGTTGTTTTATATTTTGCTAAAAACAAAAGAATTATTTTAATGATTTAAAATAGATGTTAAATCACTTACAAAGCCAGATATGCTGAACAAGAGCATAAGTTTAATATCGTCACGAAAGAAAAGCCAGTTCTATGATAAATCAACAGTCACAAAATTCGATGGCAATGATTTCCTTTAGCGGTATAATGAGTTTCATTAAACCTGTGATGAATTTTAATGCCTTTGGCAGAAGATTAAATTTATATCGTTCAGAATCGAACTCTTTAACCGAGTCTGTGAACGCTCTATGATATAGTCGATTGCTGTAAGTTGATTGATTTGCAACAGACAGACGAATATGCCTATATCAATGGCAATTTCATTTTTAAGATATACTTATATACTAATAGTTATTTAAAAAATATTAGATTAGTTTTTTTTTTTGGTTTTTCAACTATTGCTTCTTTATTTCAATGTAAAAATATAAAATGAACAGGAGGCTCAATGGCTCCAAATTGCAGAAGGCATAAATATTGGTATACTGTCTAACCACAGCAACCAGCTTCGCCATTCTTCTTTGAGTTTATGTTGGCGGTATTATCAGCTCCAAGGCTACGAAGGACATTATGATGGTCATGTTCATTACCCTGCACTGGGACATGATCCTCAGACATCGGATGAGCTAAAATTATAGATTAAGTATTGTACTTATAGTTTACGTTCCTTCTAGTTAAATCATATTTTACCTGTAGCCACAAAGAAGGCAATGCTCAGGATAAGGGCACAAATCAGGTAGAACTTCATGTTTAAGCTGGATTGGAGTACAGAACACTTCTGATGCTTTAGGACTCAACAACCGGCAGTATTTATACTTGCTAAATAGATTACGTATCATAGGGTTGTACAGTTGCTGACCAGCGATAAGCCAAAATTATATTAATATTGCCTAAAACAGTTGGCGTTACACAACGTTTGAGTAATGGACTTTCTGGTCACTTGTTAATGCTAATTGAGCTGATTTTAAATTGCTTGCTATTTATTTTAATATACTTTTTGGGTTGATTTGGCAGCAAAAGATTTTAACGCCCGTAACAAAATATACGAAAAATGCTTAACAATTGTTATTTTGTACATAGAGCTACTATAATTTAACCAAATGGAAAGGAAGTTCGGTTCATGGTTTAAAATAAAACTAGGGTGTCCGAAGTAACATAATTAGAGATGTAAGAGGTCAGGCAAGGGGGAAATAATAATAATTCAATGATTGATTGTCTCTGCTCGCGCAGCGGATTATGTGCTGTTATTATTGCTTTGGCGTGGTTTCAATATCAACTTCCCCGTGTCATCGCAGCTCATATTAAAGTCACCCAGAACGGTACGTGTGCGAGAGGTGATGATCTGTGGTGCTATCACAAGTTTCTGGATACCGATAATGAAGAGCACAACTGAAAGGTAATACGATCTTATAGAAAAATGTTCTCCACTTTTTTTAGTTTTTACTCTTACTTAATGTTACTGTAGCCAACGTAAAGACCGGATGTATCCAGAGGGATTCTGTTAATGGCACAATTGTGGTACGGGGATCCCTTAACCAATACCAGGCACTTATAGCCGTGCAAACGGACATGGCTGACAGTATAACTGCAAGTATGAAATAATGGTTGGACAATAAACAAAATAACGCTGTAACCAGATCACTCAATCAAAAACTTACTTCGCCAACGATATGTTGAAGGCCTGTATGAAGAAACCACTTCAGTAAGACGACGTTCAAACGCTTTTAAATCTAAACAAGGATGAGAATTCCAAAATAAAAAACAATAACAGTTGACCAAAAAAGAGCCGGTGTAGCATTGATGGTTATGTTTATGTTTACCTTCGCAGGCCGACGGTTCCATTGCAGCAATCTCTTCAACCTCGTGGATGTCCAGCTTATAGAATTTTTTTACTTTTATTTTTAAGATTTTGATAGGACTATCATAATATTATTTTTCTGTTCGACAGGGAGAAAAAATTTATAAGCGCTGCCAGAAATTATAAATCGATATAATTCAACCCTAAAATCGATTACTTCTGTATGACATTAGTGGCAACGCTATCTTGTATTGTGTTCAAACTGGCAGCACCAACAAAAAAGGCGGTCGCTCCAGATTAAAAACATTAAATTTTCATTAGTTTATTGAAAAATTAGTTGCAGAATGAGCAATACCAAAGTTCCACCAGAATGGAAGCGTCGTGTAAAATCAGAATATATGAAAATACGTCAACAGAAACGCTACAAACGAGCCGATGAAATTAAGGAAGCGTGGATTAAAAACTGGTATGCGTGGGTCGATTAGGTTGATGGGGGAATCGGGTGTAGGTTAATGACTGACAGTTGAAAATTTGCTTTTTCACTTTCAGGGACGAGCATAATCATAATGTTCAGGATCTTTATTGCGAGTCAAAGGCGTGGCAGGCCAAGCCCTACGACCCTCCGCATGTGGACTGCGTTAAACGGGCTGAGGTGACCAGCTACAGTGGATCACCTGCTGGACCCCAACGTGTACCCATTTGTGTAATTAATGCCGTAACACCCATACCGACCATGTACACTTGGGCACCCACACAGCAGAACTTTATGGTTGAGGACGAAACTGTTCTTCACAATATCCCATATATGGGCGATGAGGTGCTTGACAAAGATGGCAAATTTATTGAGGAGCTCATCAAGAACTATGATGGCAAAGTCCATGGAGACAAAGATCCCTCTTTTATGGATGATGCCATCTTTGTGGAGCTTGTGCATGCTCTAATGCGTTCGCAAAGCAAAGAGCGTGAGGAAATTGCCCCTTCTCCTAGTGCCCAGCTAAAAACAGAAACTATGGTGAAGCCTAAACAATCTGCAGGCGAGAATGACGATAAAGATAAGGAGAAAAAAACAACAGTGCCTAAGGAAGAAGACAAGACCAAATCGGAGACTATTGTGGTAAAGAAGGCAGAAGGTGAAGAACCAGCAGATGAGTTGACAGCAGACATTAAGCCTGAAACCAAGGACAAGGAAAGCAAGGATGAGGTTAAAGAAAAGCTACCATTTCCAGTTCCAATAATATTTCAGGCAATTAGTGCCAATTTTCCAGACAAAGGCACTGCTCAAGAGCTTAAAGAAAAGTAAGTTTCTTTCGTTCTTAAATCAAAATTTCTAAAAGTTTCCCCATTCATCATCGTTTTGTTCTGTAGATACATTGAACTAACTGAACATCAGGATCCAGAACGACCACAGGAATGCACTCCAAATATTGATGGAGTCAAGGCCGAGAGTGTTTCCCGTGAGCGTACCATGCACTCCTTTCACACGCTTTTCTGTCGTCGCTGCTTCAAATATGATTGTTTTCTTCATCGTAAGTTAATTCTTCGACTACAGTTCCAACTGGGTTATTTTAATGAACTTTTTACGTTTTGTTTTTGCTTTTTATTTTTGCCAACCAAAACAAAAAAAAAATCTCTTGCCAAAAAAAAAAAAAAACACTTATCAAATTTTGTATTGAAAAACAATTGCAATTTAGGTCACCATGTGCAGGGTGAGTCGTTGTTGTAGTTGTTGTTCTCGATAACCACACGCACACACACTCATGCCGCAGCCTCCACATCATCATCATGAATCTCTTTCGCTATCTATCTTTCTCTTTCTCTCTGTCTCTAAATGTTATGTGGATTGGATTGGCCAATTTTCATCTTGTCTTGTATTAAACAAAAACAAAAAAAAAAAAAACTGTATGTTTCTTGGTGTAATCTCTCACCTCATTTTGTTGTGCGGCTTTGCCTTGACCATTGACAAACCATTAAAAAATAAAAAAAAATATCAAACCAAACAATTCAATATGAAACAAAAGTAACGACCTGCCCGCCCACGCCCTCATGCTAACCAAAAAAGCGTCTCATAGTCATGCTCTGCCACATCTAAATAACGATCAGTCTAATAACAAAACTCTCTCTTCCAACAGGTCTGCAAGGACATGCCGGTCCAAATTTGCAGAAACGTCGATATCCCGAACTAAAAACCTTTGCCGATCCCTGCAGCAATTCCTGCTATATGCTGATCGTAAGTACAAATGATGTTAGCAAAGAGTAACAGTAACAATGATTGATTTTTGACTTCTGTAGGATGGGATGAAAGAGAAGCTGGCTGCCGATAGCAAAACTCCACCCATTGACTCATGCAACGAGGCCAGTTCGGAAGATAGTAATGACAGCAACAGTCAGTTTAGCAACAAAGACTTCAATCATGAGAATAGCAAGGATAATAGCATTGCTGTTAATAGCGCTGCCGTTGCCGAAATTAATTCCATTATGGGTAAGTCTAATAATAAGAGAATAATCGAAACCGAAACGAAAAGCTAAAGAAATCTTTGTATGTTCAGTTAGTTAAAAACTTGTCCTAACAAAATCCCAAGTCAGTCTTCCCCAATATAGCGGCAATGTCTTTGGCATTTGCAGCTTTTTTAAATTTTTAAATATTTTACGAGATCTTCTCAAAAATTTACTTAATTAGTTTTGTAAATTATACACCTTGGAAATGCTGTTAAAAATAATTGAAATGTGGCTTCACAGTTTGTAAAAATATTTTAACGACTTTGTGAAATTAAATTGAGTTTCTCCTATATTTGTTACCAAGTATGAAGCAATGTAGACGACGGGGAATTCTTTTACATATTTCTGAGATTGAAAGTAACCCTTAGCATTTACTCAATTAAACTTTCAATCAATATCACTCTAAGACCAAATCAATATTGATTCTAAATGTGACGAATAATTTATAATAAAAACTTACTAAAAGTCTTTGGAACAGCAAAGCAAATCCTTTAAAATGAGGGAGATTGCATTGAACTAAAAGAGACAGCGTTTAACTAAGCGAGTTGACATTAAAAAGAAGGAGATAGCACACACTTGCAAAATCATGATAATGGTTGCCTTATACCGGTACACCGATATGAATATAAATATTAATTTAGTTATAGTAATAATAATGTGCATTACCTTTGGGGGTGACCAATCAGCTTATTGTCAGTTATAATCATTATCCCTTGTGCTTTCCAGCTGGCATGATGAATATAACAAGTACTCAGTGTGTTTGGACTGGAGCGGATCAGGCATTGTTTCGCGTCCTTCATAAAGTCTATTTGAAGAACTATTGTGCCATAGCGCATAATATGTTGACCAAGACGTGCCGTCAGGTCTATGAGTTTGCCCAGAAGGAAGCGGCCGAGTTTAGTTTTGAGGATTTGCGTCAGGACTTTACACCGCCACGCAAGAAGAAGAAGAAGCAGCGTCTGTGGTCTCTGCATTGTCGTAAAATACAGTTGAAAAAGGACTCGTCATCGAATCATGTTTATAACTATACACCCTGCGATCATGCCGGACCATGTGACATGAACTGCTCCTGCATTCAGACACAAAACTTTTGTGAGAAGTTCTGCAATTGCAGCAGCGATTGCCAGAATCGATTTCCCGGCTGCCGATGCAAAGCCCAATGCAATACTAAGCAATGCCCGTGCTATTTGGCTGTGCGTGAATGTGATCCGGATTTGTGTCAGGCCTGCGGAGCAGATCAATTCAAATTAACCAAAATCACATGCAAGAATGTGTGTGTCCAGCGTGGATTGCGTAAGTGTACTCTCTCGGAATCCGAATGATGAAATATCAAAAACAGAAAATTATTTAATATATTTTCATTTCCTTAGATAAACATCTCTTAATGGCTCCGTCAGATATTGCCGGCTGGGGGATCTTTCTCAAGGAGGGAGCCCAAAAGAATGAATTCATTTCCGAATATTGCGGCGAAATTATATCACAGGATGAGGCCGACCGTCGCGGCAAGGTCTATGACAAATATATGTGCTCCTTCCTCTTCAATTTGAATAATGATTTTGTTGTGGATGCCACACGCAAAGGCAATAAAATACGCTTTGCCAATCATTCCATTAATCCCAATTGCTACGCCAAAGTGATGATGGTCACTGGCGATCATCGAATCGGCATATTTGCCAAGCGCGCCATCCAACCAGGCGAAGAGCTCTTCTTTGACTACAGATATGGCCCAACTGAACAATTGAAATTTGTTGGTATTGAACGTGAAATGGAAATTGTTTAATCCTATCTTATAAGACTCCAGACTTATTTTTAAATAACATATATATCGAATTATATCGCTCCTATAGCAATAACTTAAACAGTTTTAGCCACATTAGCTATAATGGGTTTGGGCCTTGATTTAAATATCAATTTCTTGGAGCATATTGCGCGGACTGTGTATTCGGTACGCTGGCGACTTTTGTGCTCCTGAGCAATGGTATGATCAAGTACTGTGCGTTCCGCTCCAGCGGTTGCGTTTAAATAACTGGCATCTAGAGTCGCCTGACTGGCATCTAGGAGACGCTGGCCCTCATTTGTTTTCGATTTCTCTAGCACTGCAAAAGGTTTATCCAGCTTCTGTTCTCTTCCTTGCAGTATATGATGACCTATAATAAGTATCTATATGGAAATTACATTAGCTTAGTAAAAGAACTAACGATTAAAGTCAGATGAGTTTCTGAAGCTTACCGGTTGTCCATATTTATTGTAGTATAAATCTCCAATGAATTGATCGTGCATTTCTTGATTGGCTCTCACCTCTAAATCGCCTTGAAGCTCAATTATCGCCCAATCGCCGGGACCTGAATTTGGACTTCAAAAGGAAACAAATATTAATTTTCATTGCTATAAATAAATTGACATCCTTAATCTAATTTAATCTAAAATTTGATTAAAATTAAATTAAAAGAAAAACATTTGATTTGGTTTTCAGATCGAACTTTATTTGGATTTTACATATTTATATGATTCGACTTATCCTCTGAATTTCTTAAACAGAGGATGAACACTTCCAGCATTCTTGCGTCGATATTCATAGTAGACGGCATCATCACCTCCAGACATGGAACTAAGACCGCCAGCTCGTTTGGTGGTACCACCACCAGCACGATATCCAGGCTCGCCTGGCATCTTTTCATCCTCACAATCCAAATCGGAAGCAGACAAAACCAATTGTAGCAATTGGCCCTGCTCTTCCTGAGTGCCATACAATAGATCTGGCTCCGTGTCAATGCCCTTCAGATGGGTAATAACCTTATAGCTGTAGCCCTGATTGACCAAGAAACGTTGACGTTTGCGAGAATAGCTCATCTCCATCGTATCTTGGGAGACCAGAGTATAGAAAAATGCATTATACTCCTCGGCAATGGCGCCTTTCTTGGCACGCAAAATACGACCCAAACGTTGAGCCTCCTGACGCCGAGAACCACCATGTGAGGAAATCTGAATAAGCACATTAGCTTCGGGCAAATCGAAACTGGTATCCGCCACTTTTGATACAAATATGGTGTTGACCTAAAGAAAGGTAAAGCGGGAGAATAAATAATAATACTCTTTTTTGTAAATAGTTTCTCATTTCCTTACCTTGGCATTGAATTTAAAATTCTGAAGAATCTGAATACGCTCATTCTGTGAAGTGGGTCCATAGATGAAGGGTTTGTTCATCTTGATAGCATAGTGCTTCAGGGCAAACACATTGTCCGAAAAGACAATGGTCTTATCTCCTCTCTGCTCATGGTATTTGATAAGAAACTGACAACTACGAAATTTGGAGGGATTCATCACATACAGCAGCATCTTTTTCGATGTCCTTGTTGTTAGATACTCGCGATAGAACTCCGGGGACATTGGACACCAGACTTCAGCGCACTGGACACGGGCAATGTAACCCTTCTTTTGCAATTCTAACCAATTGGCTTCATACAATTTAGGACCAATGAGGAAATTCAGATCGGCAATCTTGTCATCCTCTCGCAACAGAGTGGCTGTCAAGCCAAGTTTACAATGAGATTGGACTATGGTCAAGACGCGACGGAACATCTTGGCGGGAATGGTGTGCACCTCATCCAGCACCATTATACCCCATTCTTGTTCCTGTAGCCAGCGCATAGTCTGTTCCGCCTCCCAGGAACGTTTTTGGGTATGCGTTATCATGGAATATGTAGTTACAAGGATGCCACAGCCCATGGGCTTGTCCTTGGCCTCGGAAGTAAAGCGACAAATCATACTGTCATCGGCAGTTGACCACATTTTAAACTGTTGTTTCCATTGCTCCACTGAGACACCACTGTTACATAGGACCAGGGCTCGTTTTCGTACAGTACAGCATGCGGTGACACCCACCAGAGATTTGCCGGCACCACAAGGCAGTACAATAACCCCAGAGCGGGCACGTCCATTGCCAAACATTTTTCGCAGACTCTTCTCTTGATAGGGACGCAAGACAGCTGCAGGTTTTAGGTCAATATTTATGTCTGGATTGTGTGTGTCATTGCGAAAATCATATTCCGCTAACAATGGATGCTCAATCTCGATGCAGCGTTTTTGAATGACCTCGATTTTCTCCTGGGCCACTTCAAATGAGACAGTTTTAAGATTTACTTCGTCTTCGTCCTCTTCTTCCTTGTCGATCTTTTCATAGAAATTTGTTATATCTTCAGGAACAGCTGAATTGCCATCAGCTGCGGCTCCAGTTGCCGATGAAGTGCCAGTTCCCCCCGCTGGATCATCTGCGGGAGTAGCACCTGCTACGGGCGGTAGCTTTGTGCCAAACTGAGTAATAGCTTTGCCATCCATTGTGCCCTGGATGAACTCTTCACCTTCGTTGCGTAGAAGTCGGCACTTTTGGATAACTGGATCCTTGAGAAGCTTTTGCAGCACCTCTGGATGCGGCGATTCGATGAAGTATTTGTTGTGCTTTAAGACCAATTTGACTTTTCCATAGGACAGAGTGCACAGGCGTATAAACTCCAGAATACCTTCTGGAATGCTAGTCTTGCTCAGACGCTTAAGATATTCAATAATGTCATGAGTTTGAAGGCCCACAGATACGGCAGCGTAAAGGCTGTAGGCCGTTAGCTTGTACTCATGGATGTGCTCTGGTCGGCAAACTGGCTCTGATATGGCAATAAGGAAGTCATGTGCATGCTTATAAACTGGCGAGAAGGATTCAAGGAAGACGTGTCCGTTGGGAGCAACCCATAATGGACGATTGCCATGATCCTGACGGAGCTGCATCTGGGTGCGATAATCCTTGGCACCATATTCATCTGTATCGATGTGCTCATCATTGGCCTCTGCATTCTTTGATGCAGCTCCTGGCACTCCTTCAGCCTCGGGTGCATCATTGCTATCATTCTCCATCTCAACGAGCTGGGTGAAAGCCTCATCTTCAGCCCGCCGCTTTTTGGCTACGGATTGGATTGAAATATAATGTTTTTGTGTGGTTTTCCATGTGGCCCTTACTCACCGAACTTTTCCCCACCACTGCGATCTTTTTTAGATTTTTTTGGCGGTCCCATTTCGAACAAAATTAAATAAATTTCACAACGCACAGAAATTCTTTACCTTACCCAGTCGACTGCCAGATTTACAGTGACACACAGTGGCAACGCTTCAATTATTTTAATGACAACTTAAGTTGCCTGTCTTTGTTTCTCTTAACAATTAATCTCTTAATAACTAATCAAATGACAATTAATTATGACTACTCACGTTTTCACTAAAATGGGCATTGTTTCCAGACAGCCGCACTGCTAATATCCTTAATATTGTATTCCAATGTTTTTGGAGGGAACGACACCAAAATTTACAAACACACACACATACGCCCTCATGTACATTTGTACACCCCACTAGAAAACATTGTAAGGAGTAATTCATGCATTCTTAATTCTTAACATAGAAGGGAGAAAGTTTTCCTAGTTTATACATGTAAATAACTCTTAAGATAAAATGGTTAATTAAAGGTGCTGTGCATAATTCAAATTATTTAGCTATTTGCACAATTTACCCTTAAAGTATGATTAATTATGTCGCAATGTCTTAATTATCATGGCAAACATTCGCGCAAATTGGCAATGGGGTTCTAAATGTATCTGTTATCGATAGGTTTTTGGTACTTTTCACAGATTCTGGCAACTCAAAAGTATGTATTTTATATATCGATAAGACTAGCGGCAAATTTAAATTAAAAATCGCACAAAGATTGAGCAGATTTAAAATAAGAACTAAATAAAATACAAGGCTTTGCTATAACACTCAACTCATATTTAAAGTAGTTCAATATGACCGCAGAGAAGGAAAAATCCACCAAGAAGCCCCCATCTAAGAAAAAGTCAGAGAAAAAGATTGACCCAACGAAAAATAAAAAGCAAGAGTCAGCGCCAAAAAGCAGCCCATTCGTAAATGCATTTTACCATAATTTATTAAAGATATGCTATGCTATAGCTATTTTCGATCTAGTGCACGCGTTATATTTCGCTATTCAGTCAATGATATTGCTAATTATAAGCGTAAGTAAATATATATGTGGGCATATTTGATTGGGTATTAACCAGAAATCTTTTAAATAGTTCAATGTATATTCGGTATTTGCACTATTGGGTACAATCTTTTGGGTTCTAATTGTAATCCTGCTCATTGTGGGTCTTTGGAAGGTTTGTTTATTTATGTCTTAGCTCATGTTAATAAACATTAAAAGGGTTTGAGTTATTTTATAGCGTCGCCCAACACTAGTGAGAGTCTGGCTTATATTTTCTTTAATCGGTTTCGTGGTGGATCTATTATTCCTAATATGGGGCATTAGCGCCTCTATAACTGTGGACTGGGATCATCTTCAGGAGTTTACCATTGTCTTTATTGGCATCAGTAATAAGATATTATCTAAGATCATTAAATAAGAAAGCAAATCTAATCGATTTCCTATATTTTCAGTTATAGAAGTTTCCTGCATCTATCTTATCTACAGATATTATATGTTAATGGATCCTTGCAGAATGGTTGATGAACCTGAAGATGGTCAAGCAAAGCCAAAGAAAAAACGTCCTTTGGACGAAACTGCTTGCAATGGTATGCAAAATTATATATACATGATATTTAGTAGAACCTATAATAAGAAATCAAATTTCACGTACCACAGAAAGTAGGAAATCAGGTGGCAGTAATAAAAAAAGCGACAACGACAAGGATAAGAAAAAGGATAAGAGTAAGGATAAGAGTAAGGATAAGAACAAGGATAAAAACAAAGATAAAAGCAAGGATAAAACCAAGGACAAAAACAAGGATAAAAACAAAGAGAAGCAAAAGAAAGAAACAAAATAATTGCTTTCTATGTTGTTTTTCCATATTTTCCATAGACACATTACCTTTGCTTTTAAACTGTCATATGTCATATATTTTTATAGTCTAAATAATCAAACTTACTTACATATATATCTAAAAAACTGTTGGCTTCGTCTGTTTTGATTTTCTATTTTTCAAGATGAAAATTTTTCGAAACAATGCACCAATTGAGGATAACGAGACTTTATCCCTTATGGATAAAATTTTAAGATGTCAACCGATAATATGTTACATAATAGCAATATTTGATTTAATACAAGCGCTATTCTTCGCAGTGGAGGCCATTCAACTTGCTATCTTTATGGTAAATATTGCTAATATATGCCAAGTGCATTAAATATTAGTTAACAATTATATATTAATTTTTTATATATTCATTTCAGCTTAATTTGTATACATCTGTGGCATTAATGGGAACAATTATTTGGGTACTCAGTGATGTCCTTTTCATAATGGGTCTATGGAAGGTAAAAGATTTGACAATTTTCTGTATGCAAATATTTATAAATTTCAATTTAGTGCCGACCAGGATATTTGAAAAGTTGGTTAGTCTTCTCATTTATGGGTTGTATCGCTGATGTAGCATATCTTCTATGGAGTATTATAACCACTGAAATGTTTGATTGGAATATGATTATGAAGTTTACTATACTTTATATGGGCATAGGTAATTTCTATATATACATACATATATCCTTCTCATTCGATTCTTATAACTCTTTATCTTTTGCAGTATTTGAAGTCTTTTGTGTCTATCTGGTATATAAATACTATCAGATAATGGATCCCTGTTGCCTAATTATTATTGAAGATGGTAAAAAGTGTCCATTGGACGACGGTAAGGCTTACAGTATATGTCAATATATTTTATGGTTATCCTTCTATTTAAGAACACAGAACCAAAAACAAAAGATAAAAAGAAAGAGAAAAAGCAGCATAAAGAGGGAGCGGATAATAATGACAATGAGAAAAAATAACTTAAGAAATTGAAGCAATACAAATGCAACTACAATGGTTGAAAAAGGACATATCATATATAATAATTTCATACTCAACCGATATATTTTGATTTCAAAAATAAAAATCTTTCCCTCCTCTCCCAATCTCGTAAAAATGATAAAAACCCATAAGAAAAAAAAAAAAAAAATATAAAAGAAAAACAATAATAATAATTGACTTACATAGTTTTCTTCTTTTTTTTTTTTTTTATTGTGCTTTTTGTGAGCATTCCCAACTGCAAGTCACGTTGCCTGTGAAGTGGGATGGGATGGCAATCTAATCTCCAGGGCCTGCTGACAAAACAAATGCCATAAATGAAAGATGGGCAGATGTTCACACAAACTTGTCACATCGCAACTGCCACTTGAACAGTGGAATGAACAACATAATTTATGATTATATTTATCCAAATAAGCTTACCCAAAATATAATATATAAATATAGGAATCTTTATGAGAACTATTAAGTGTTCGAAACTATTTAATGTTTGAAACTGTAAGATTTACAATAAGTATATTTTCATTTCGAAAAATTAGTTGAGAAAACTAGTTGAGAATTACAACTAAATGCTGTGAAAGAAGGAGGCAGAAGAAGAACCAAAGGCTTAAAAATACACAATACAATATCAGCCTAAAATAAAGATTTTTATAGCATTTGATTTCAGAAAAACTACCTTTACACCTTGTAAAATATAGCTCCTCTGAATGTTCCCTTAGAAATACTTTTGTTTTGCAAAGTTTTTTGATAATAATTATGTTCTTTAAGTCTTTAAAAATAATCCCTTAGGAAAATTGTTATATTCATTTCATTTACATTGTAAAATTTTACTTGTTATTTTTATAAATTTGTCCCATAGTCTTTGGCTGCTGGTTTTGTGGCAATCAAACGGCATTGATTAACCCAAAGCAGCAACAGTAGCAACATTTCTACTCCATATCCCTTACTCTTGGACTACCTTCCTTTCGCATCGTCTCGTTCTAGTATTCTAGGGGGGGAGAAACTACGTGCTTATCATCATTATAGCTTTGATTTAGTAGACAACATTGCCCATGCGATTTGATGTGTTGAACTTTGACTGGAAAGGATGGCTGATGGATATTTAGTGCTTTGTAGCTATTGCATTGCCGTACTTGATTTAGCATCGGCTCTGCTCTTTGCCATTGTCTCTGGTATGGTCTATGCGAAGCATGTAAGTTAGATGTCCACTCTGATGACCCCAATCCACACTTACACAAATTTTGAACCCCATTGAAAACTGAATTGATTTTAGGGACATTGGACTTCATTGGCGGCATTGGTTTTCACTATCTTTTGGATGTGCATCATTCTGATGCTTCTATTTGGGACTTATTGGCGTAACTTGAATTTGCTGCGTTGTTGGCTTATTTTCACCTGTTTGGGTCTACTCCTGGATGGCATTATATTAATTTATGGCTTTACAATGGCCTTATCTAAAAATTGGGAGGGCATTAAGATCACAGTGATTCCCATTATTGGATTGGGTAAGTGATTAAATAAGCCAGAAAAGAAATTGACACTTTTCATGTATCGGTTTTTCAATTTGCAGCTGTGGAAATGACATTTGTCTATATTATACATACTTTCTATATTGTTATTAAGCAAAATCAACAAATAGACAGATATAAGGGTGGTGAAGATCGCAATATCTCAGAGTCTGAGGACAATGATAAAGATGAAGATTATTTTAGTACAAATGATAGCGAAACAAGTGAGGACAAGCTTTCTGAAGAGCTAACTGAAGAGTATAAGGAGGAGCAGACAGATAAGGAGGAGCTGCATCAATCAAAATATTGAATTTAAAAATTTAATTTAGTTTATATATTTCCTAGACTTTTACTACATTTAAAAAGTAAGTAAGGTGTTTAATTTCATGTGGCTTTAATTTAAAAGTCTGTAATATGACTTTCCAGATCATCATCAAAATCTTAGGCAAACCTAACGCTGCTTGATTATATCTACACAGGCCGTGTGTTAACAAAGATTGTTCTTTAATATATTTTTATTGAAATTGTCTATTTAATATTGTATATTTAAATTTCCATTTAAATTTAATTTTATATTTATTCACTTGGTACAAATGGCAAAAAGCATTGCCTATCTCTAGGCGCCTGCATTTGCTTAGTGTGGAGTATATTTTTTTTTTTTGTTTCAAAAGGAAAACGCTTTAAAATTATAACATTTAGCATGCAGAACACACACGCACACTCACAAACAAAACACAAAATCCTTTTAAAATAATTTGCACAGTAGCACACAAAAAAAAGAGACAAAACGGAAAGTGAAGTGGTAAAGAATTAAATTTAAAATGACAAAATTCTAATACTCTTAGCTAAGTGTCGAAAACAACTCAAGGAAGATAACATAAGGAAATGATAAGTAAATGATAGCGAAAAGTATACTGATTATAAGCCAAATATCTCAAAACTACACTTTTTCCCTTTTTTAATATGAATGGTTTTATTAAATTAAGTAGATAATAAATTAGATTGAAGGTTAAAGTTCACTCTAGATATAAATAAAAGAATTGAAAAGAATTTCAATATTATTTATGAAACTAAAGAGTAAATTTTATTGCATGTCAATTGAGAAGATTTCATGAATTTGTGTACTGACCTTTTACCTTCAATCTCAGTGGATTTTCAATGAACTTAATTTTATTCCATTTGAGTTTATTTTTTTTTTTATTATACTCTGATCGTGTAAAAAGAGTTCCCTTAATGTGGATGATGGGACCCTAATTTTGTGTTAGGGTATGGTTAAGGGAAACGGAAACAGCAACCAAGTCTTGCGCATCACGAGTTGACTTGGCTGACAGCGTTGTCGCATCTATTTATGCAAAAAAAAGAAATACACATGCATATATACACATACATGTGCACACAGATATAAATATATGTATGTATATATATGTATACATAATGTCAAGCTGATGAAATACGTGCAATGTCTATGGCCACACACATAATACACACAGATAAACACACTGAAACGCACACGCATACAATCATAACTTTCTGGTCGTGTGAGAGAATCCCCGTTGACAAATATAATTTACTTTTTCTTTTTCTTTTTTGCCTTAACCTAAGGAGGCAGAGACCCCTAGGGTGCTACAAAAGGAAAAAAAAAACGGAGAAGAAAAAAAAAAGCATTCACAGAAACCTGTTTAAACATTTCAGTTTTCTGTCAACCAAGATAGTTAGAGAATTACAAAAAAAAAAAAAAATAAAAAGAGACACAGAAAGCAAATCTCCTTCACATATGCCACAATGATAAGTACTTTGAATACAATTGGTTTGGCCATTGGTTGGATTGATATAATCGGTGCATTACTTTTCGAATTCATGATATTCTTTATGATGAGAAAATGCTGCAATAGCAGTTCGAATAAAGATGTGGAACGACAATTACGTGTTAATGGAATAATAAGTGGTAGGCGACGCAACCTGATACCAAGTAGGTAAACAAATATTCCCATTTATTTCGCTTTTGATTTTTAAATAGTCTTGAAATTTCTCTTTTAGAACATAGATATTTGCATGATAAATCAAATGCTTGCTTATTTTGGGGATATTTATTGTTATTAAATCTTTGGATTGTAGTCACATTGGTAATGATGGCTGGAATTGTATTGGTAAGCATTTGTTTTTTAAAGATCTTTGAACTGAATATTATTTAAAGTTATTTCTACTTTTAGCATAAGCCAGAATTAATGATAATTTGGATTCTATGGTGCATTGTTGGCTTAGTTTTTGATATATTCTTTTTATTCTGGTGGATTTATGAGATGTTAACCGGTGATTGTATTGAAGCCTTTACAAATATAATGATCTCTATGCTAACCATGGGCAAGTTATTAATTTAATTGATTATCAAATCTTTAGTTTTCATGATATGATATTTCCAATTTATATAGTCATTGAATTTGGTTTCATTTATGTGATCTATAAAATCTATGACAATTCATACCAAATAACAAAAGAGACAATTAATGTCAATGTCTCTCTGCCAGTCTTTTCTTATCTATTTTAACAAATATTTCAATTTGTTATACATTACATTAAATTATGTTTATCAAACACTTTTAATATCTAAAAACATTTTCTATTAAAACATATTTGTTATAATAAAAACAAAAGGGTAAATCGAAGGGTAAAAGAATTGTAATTTGACTTCAAATAAATATACAAAAATATGTATTTTTATATAAAAGACAAATAAATGAATAAAGTTTTAATATTTATATGATTAAAATCAATTGAAGCTTAAAACTTGACAACAGGACGTATGAATAATAATTTAGTAATGCTTTCTAATGTTACTTCCAATCGGTTGAAAAAATTCAAACAAAATGTATTAAACTAAACAGACGAAGGACATTTTTTCTTTTGTTTTTTGGCTAACAACAAGAACGTCAAAAAGCCTAATAGACCGATCCATCATCAGGGGAAAAAGGCCACTTTTTTTTGTCGAGGCAAGAATTTAGCAAGAACCTTTTGACTGTTGCAGTTGGCCAACAAATTTGAGGGGAAAACCGAAAAAAAAAAAAAATTGAAGCCGATTAGTAGGATTGAAATGACATGGAAATGGATTTCAACTTCAGGTTCAGATTCAGGTTTTTGATTGCTAACAGTGTTGCTGCTGTGTTGTGTTGTGTTGTGTGTGTGTGTGTGTGTATGGTTCATTGTCTTTCAATTGAGATTGATTATCGATTCCCATACTTTTAATTGGCATTGTGAGCACAGACACCGACACAAACGAAGACAAAGCAAATACTTAAAGCCACAGAATGTAAATCGCTTGTTGGTCGCTCGCTTGCTCTCTCTCTCTCTTCATCACAATGTTTTGGTTTTTTTTTTTCAGTTTTCCTTCATTTTCATGTTCATGTTCTTTTTGTTGTTTCGTTTATGCTTTTGTAGTTTTTAATGGCCTGCAAAACGGAAATTGATTCATTTCCGTTTTTTGTTTTACGTTTCCGTTTGAGGCGCATCTGCCGTTGCGTCTACCACGACCACGACCATGACCAGAGTCCTGGCCAATGGCCATAGCCAGTGAGTTCGTCTTAAAGTCCTTTGAGATGGAAATCCAATATTAGATGCTTAGCCTTAATTCAAAATCAAATTATATGAAAATCAACGGCATTGCCAACTGTCAACACAACAACTGTCACTTGCAACTCGATGCCAAAGTGAAAAGCAAAATATTTCTTCTTCTTTATTAAACACATCGCTTGGACTCGGTTCTGGTTGAACTTTCCTTTTTTTATTCTTTTTTTTTTTTTTGTATTTCCATCTTCTTTTCTTTTTTTTTTTTTTTTTTGTTGGCTGGCATGTCCCCATTCCATGTTATCTCTTTGTCCCTCTCTTTTTCCCCCTGCCATCGTTCTCCAAGGAACAACTTGGCTGCTCAAATTTATTGTTTGCAAATTGAAATTCTTGTCGACACGCACGAGCAAATCCTTTGGGAATGCACAACGCAGCAGGAGCAGAAGCAGCAGCAGCAGCAAAAACCGGAGGAGCAGCCCGATGCGAATAAGGATGAGAAAAAATGACGACTATGGTGGCGGCTTTGATGGCTTTGTGCTTGGGCAGCTCATCATGGGTTCTTAGTATTTATTAAGATTGTGATGTGCCATGAAATATATTTTGAAAGCATAAACAAATATTTTTATTATATATATATGCGTTGTCAATTTTCAAAAATAGAAAAATAAACAACAGCCATGCCAGAGTCTAAGACAAAAAGGACTAAAACGTTCCATTGCATTATTGAATTTTACAAATAAAAAATTTTAAGACAAGGTAAGTTAAGTTGACAAAAGCAAAGTAAAATCTTGGGCAACTCATCAATTCTATTTATGTATATATAGAATATTGTTAATTAAGGGATCTTTGCAATATATTCAAAGGTAAATTAGTTACTCAAGTTATTCTCATATTTGAATGATAACATTTGAAATTTATAAGAGCATTTTGTGGTCTATAAACTAATACGATTTGTGAAGTGAATTTTGAGTGAGTTTTAACCTATTCTTTGCATTTAATTGGTAACACAAGTGTTTCTATAATAACTGTTAATAGTAAGCTTTGAGCACTTTAGTTTACAAAATGTTTTAGACAGTTAACAATTAGAACTATGCGACTACTGTTGTTCATAGGTTTAAGCGGATGCCTTGTTTTACTGGGTAAGTAACAATTAGTTTTAAATTGGAATTGATTTTCATGTTACTTATATTTCAAATGTTAGCTCAAGCAAAACAATCATCGATAACAGTGATTAAAAATAATGAAACTGTATTAAATGATGGGCAACTAAGAACCACTACAATTGGATCAATTCGATTGGGACAACGCATATTTGCTGAGCCAAATAGAACCACAGAAAAAGTTCAAACTGTACAAAGTAAAAGACTTGCAGCAGGTGGAACCAATGGACAAGATGGAACTGGTCAAAATGGTAGACAAGGTGGTAACAGACGACGAGGAAGACTATATAGACCCAAAATAAGAATTGGCAGCCCATCTACAACTGTTCAAAATGGTTCTAGAATTAAATCAACAAGACCTGGTGGTTTTCTCCATCACTAAAGGCTGCACAGTGTGGAATTGAATTTAAATAAACTTTTAAAATATATAAGTTAAAGCAAAATGCTTGTTAAACAAAAAAAAAAAACATTATATACAGATTTTATGTAACAAAACAAAATAAATCATACAATTTGCCATATGAGTTTATGTAAACTTGATTCATTTGGCTAATTGGTTTTTGGTTTTAGCTGTTGTAGACGAATTTTGTTATTATTAAACCGAAATGTGGGTATATATATTTTTAAACATAATGATTAGTTTAAACGATTTAGTTAAAGTTATTGCGGTATTATCTAGTTTCTAAGTCTTTAACTAACCAGATGCAATGGCTTGGGCAGTAGATCAGAAAAACTGCATTTGGTTTAGGACCTACCTATATATCTTTACTAATCTAGCTTAGATCTATCTAAATATCTTTAGTAATCTAGTTTAGATCTATCTATATATCTTTACTAATCTAGCTTAGATCTATCTATATATCTTTACTAATTCGAAAAAGTCATCTATTGAAAAAGTCACTAAAGTTTATATATTCAAATTTCTTACTAGTTAACCTTTATCCTTCAACAATTTCTATAATTTTTGAGTTTGCCGAGTTCTTCAGGCTTTTGTTCCGGCTCCTAGCAGTCACGATATTCCCATTATAGTGACATTCAAGACCATTTAAAACTTTCTATGATCTTTTTAAATAAATCTTATAAAATTTTTAATATTTGTATTTCTTTGTATGCATAATTTTGTGTTTTTGTTGGATCTTCTAATAGAGTGATCAAAAAGTTTCCTTTAAAGTTTTATTTTAAATTTCAGTGTTAGAAAAAAATATATTAAAAAATTTTTAGTCTTTAGTTATAGAAAATTGAAATCAAAGTACTTACTTGATTAAAAAATATTAAACTTGAAGTATAAAAAGAAAGAGAGAAATCTATTTATTTGCCCTGGAGTGTACCTAGATTTACATTAAACAGTTTGGCAATTGTTAAATTTATATAAAAAAGAATTTGAAATCAATTCGGTTTGATATAAATATTTTAAGTGCCTTGGTAAAATTCATTCGCTTCCATTTATAAACATTAGAAAACGCATTTCGTTAAGTAATTATTCCATACAATTTTTGTATAATAATGAAAAACTTTAAACAGCTTAAGCACAATCTCATTTACAGATTTCATTTCCATCTGTGAATTTAACTATTATTTTTGTGCATTTGCAACAATTTCTAATTAAATTATAAAACATTTCACTGGACGCCATAAAGTCAGAATGAATCACTTTTAGTCATATAGTTTTGGAACAATCTGCTGCTTCAAAAGCTTTTTTTTCATTTCAATTTCAAAGCATCAACGTTGAACAAAAGGTGTAAGGAATAGCATAAGGAAAGGAAGAAAAAAGAAACGAAAGAAAGTGATGGAAGAAAAACCAGACTGGAAAAGTCTACGCAGGAAATTGATTGATTTCCGTTCTGTGGATGACCAAATACAAAGAAAAAAAAAATTGAAAAAAAAGTTCACTTCAAAAAAAAAAAACTTGTCTAAACTTTTTGAATTATTTTTTGATGGATTTTATTTAAGTTATGTGAGTTGATGGTGGTTGCTTGCCTGACTGAGTAGAGTTTATAAACCATGGCCATAATGGTGCCGCCTTGCTAATTAGTTGGCTATATGCAGCATTCGATGATTGTTCTTGTTGTTGTTGCTGCCAACAAAATGTTTGTGCAAAAACCAAAATACTAAAATGCGTGCTTGTTGGCATTTGCCTGGCAGGAATAAAAGAAAGAGTAACACAGCAAAAGAGAGGTAGAGGGAGAGAGTGAGAGAGAAAGAGATAGAATTTATGCTCTCTCTCTCCCTCTCTATATAAGCACGAACAAAGCGACACACATGTTTTTGGGGCCAATCCAAACCAATGAATGAGCATGCAGGATGAGTTCATGTGGGATGACTCTCTGGTAATGGTGCAGCAATATTGCAGTTTGTTGCTATTGCAATTCCAGTTTCACTTGCCGGCTGACCCGTTATGTTTATATATACCATATATAGTGCTTACATATTGTATATATATAATACAAATATATGTATATCGTATATATATATAGAGATATGTGCGTATGTATTATATTTGCTAAAAGCAAAATCTCTACACGTTACACGCTCAATTAAGCTGAAAATGATGCCATGGGAAACTTATAGTGTAAGTCACGCTTTTGTGTACATTCTGTTTGCAAACAAACAAAACGAAACAAAAATACTATATCCATAAACTATGCACATAAACATCAGTGTAACAAAATGGCCCAGGTGGCAGGCGGCATTATGGTATGGATTTTCCACAGGCAAAGGCCAGTGTAAATGCAAATGTCGGAAACAGTATACAAATTTTCTATATCCCTCCATTTCCATGACCATCAAGTTATATAACTGACTACTACTTCTAAAATTTAAACTATAATTTTCATATTAAACTATTGAAAATATATGAAAAAATGGCAACGTGCACAATTGACTCATTAGCATAGCATTAAGTTACCTACGAGTAACAGATTATGTTAAGTAATATATAACATTCTGTCAACCTTATGTTATGTTATGTTATTCACAATTAATACGCCGAAAAGAACGCACGCCAAATAAACATAATAGTCATAAACTTTTATACGATTTGAGAAAATTATATTTAAAACTTGCCTTGGCAAAATAATTCTGTAATAAGTTGTTGTTGCTAAACTTTTGTGTAATTTAATAGCAATTAAAATGTTTTTAAATTTAATATTTGATTTCATAGTTCATTATAATTTACAATTATTGTTTTGCCCAAATATTAGAAAATATATAAAAAAAATGATGAAAATGAATCTATATCCTGCAAACCGTTTACAAAATTGTTTTAAATTTAAAATTCTTTTTAGAGTCTTTTAATTTACCGCATAAAATTAGCTTAATTTACTTTTTTGTTGTAAAGATTTTGTGTAATACTTTTCTATTTCCTAAATTTTCTCTATTTCTATGTTTTACAATCATTGTTTTACCATAAATTTCTTTAGAAAAGTCTTTAAATTGTACATAAAATGGAAAACATAATCAAATTTGCAATTACAAATTTACAATTTAGAGGTTCATTTCAAATAAGATATATTAATAATTTTACATTATAAATTTAAAATTAAACAGTTTAATAATATCCTTTGTTTGTTCTATTATCATATTTTTATAAATCTGGTTTCTATATATAAAATCAAATATTAATACTTGCAAATTCAAAAGAATTAATAACAAAAATCTTAAATTTCTTTACGATAACTTAAAGAGAATCTTCGCATATATTTACACAAGTATGTAAATATCTTTCTTGTTAATTTCTTTAATGTTCTTAATTAAGCAAAAATTTAAGAGAAAAAAGAGAGAGAGAGAGAGAGAGATAGGAGAGGGTGGTAATTCTCTGTTGCATTTGTATGCATTCGTGCGTAATTCTTTCATTGGCCTTAAGCAAATTATCGAGCACGCAAAATTGCTTTAGACGAGAATAGAAAACACAAAAGCGACTGCCAATTAGCGTTCAGTAGAGTAGAGTAAAGTAGAGTAGAGTAGAGTAGAGTAGAATGGAGTGGAGTATGGTATAGTATAGTATAACTATGTATGTAGCTAGGAGGCTCTATAATATGCTTAGTCATGGCAGGTCCTTTTGTACGTTGTTGAGTAGAGTAGAGCGGCGACAGGACACGTGCCAAACACACAACAATAACAGCAACAACAACAACAATAACACATAGAGGGAATGAAACTGAATCAAGGAGATGAAGATGGAGGAGGCCCGCACATAATACGACTTCTAACATTGTTTTCTAGGCCATAGTGAAAAGTTGCGCAGGACATGACACACACATCCATATTTATATATATATACATACATACATACACACACACACACACACTCAGGCATAGATACAGGCACACTTGGAATTGCAAATCAGTCGACTAATGTGTACATAATCAGTCATGTTCCAACATGTGAATTCCATTAGTGATACACGGGCATGCAAACAAACAAGCATTAATCAGCAAGGACATATGGGTGAGATAGGAGTGTATAAGACGGGCGACTTCTGATGTCACACATTCACTCTCCACTCCTACCTTCTGTCCATCCCTTACTTCCTACAAGCGCGAGAGCCCATCTCTCCCCCCCTGTCTATTTTAGAGCTGACATTCCATATTCCATGTTTGTATTATTTATGCTTATGGCGGATGACTGCTTCTCAGTCTGGTCACCAAATCGAATGAATAAAAAAAGAGAATCAGACAATATAATAACAAAAGAAACACCAAGAAGGAAATGAAACAGTAGAGAGAGAAAGAGAGAGAGACAGAAAGAGCAATATGTGATGCCTACTTAATGAAGGAAAAGAAGATCATTCATGGCTTACAAATTACAGCAGCCCACCTTGATTTATCCTTGCATTTCAATATCCACAATATATGTACATGTACATACATACGGACACTTCAACTGCTAGCCGACATCTTATTAATATGCCATTCATTTGGTCGCGTCATACTTCATTAAAGCAGAAAAGAGTAAAAGAGATAGAGTTAACAAGGGACACAGAGAGAGAGAGAGAGTGAGACAGAGGTCCTGCAGGCCATATCCGGCACCTTGGCCGCAAAGTGCAGTCGGTAAAAATTATGCGGCTCGTTTGCCATGCCATGAAATGCAACGGTACGGATATAAATGCAGCAAACGGGCAACTTCAACTGGGCCCGGGCCATTCGTTTATCCCTTTGTTCTCATTTATTTGCATGTCATTTGCTTCGCTCTACCCAATCATTCCACCACCCTATAGCTTCAGTCCTGGTTCGTCCTTTTTGTGTTTTATTTTTCTCTTTTTTTTTTTCTTGTTTTTGGTTCATTCTGACTCTTCTGCTTCTACTTTGGTCACGTTTGCTCTGCCAGGACACTACTCACTGCCAGTTACTTATGGCTGTTGTGTGCATTATCAATATGCATTGTATGGCTCCACTTTATATTTTGCTAGTGTTTTTTGCTTCAACATTCTGTTCGGGTATGGCTAACATGGTCATAATCTTGCCCTATTTCACCCTTCTATACTCTATTCTAGTCTGCAATACTTTGCTTACTTCAATCATAAATAGTTGTATAAATTTTTTTTCATTTTATGATCTCAATAGAAATTATCATATATCAAAAAATTAAAAAAAAAAAAAAACCACTTCTTTCTCATTTATATTCAATAGATAATCTTTGGCCAATGTTACTTGAAAATTATTACCTCTAAAGGTATATTAAAATTTATGCAGAAACAAACTTTGTTTTAAACCTAAAACTGTGCCAATACATTGTGAAATTTATCGGCTTATCTTAAATAATAGAAAACAAATTTATATTCGCTAAAATTTCTATTTACTTTAAATACAATTAAGTAAGTTTGTATTAAAAAATCAACAAATTTTAAGGTGAAAGCAGTTTTTGTATGCAAGTGAAAAAGGTAATCTGAATGCAATTCAAAGGACTATTCCACCAACATGATTTTCAATTTGCGAATGGAGATCATTTCATAGAAAGTAAATTAGTTTTAATTTAAACAAAATTGTGTAAATATTATATAGAAATTTAAACGATAGTTTGACTTTTATTAAAGTTAATGAAAGTATTCACTTACCAAATTTGATGACTTCAAATGTTTTCTTATTTTACTGAAAGTGTAAGAAAAATATTTATATTATATATTTAAAAAATAAATATATAAATAAGATTTTAAAGATGAATTCAATAAATTCAAAAAATAAATAAATATATAAGATTTCAAGGATAAATTCAATAAACTTAGTAATTAACAAGAAATTCGTGACAAAAAACTTTTAAAACATAAATCAAAAACCATTTTTAAATTGTAAAAAAAAATTATAAACTTGGTATTTATAAATTAGTTAAAATAAACTAAAAAATATATTAATAATTAATGCAAATCTAACATATTTCTTTATGTTAAAAAAATTATTTAAAATTATGTACAAAATATTTTTAAATATTATATATTAAATAAATAATTCTCGATGTCTTTTAAAAATCAAAATGTTTTGTTTATCAGAACATAAACTAAATAGGAAAACAAAGATTATAAATAATAATAATATTTTTATATAAAATGATTACGTAGCTTCTTTTTAAATATTAATTTCTAATTCGGTAGTTTTTAATAATATTTCTTAGATATAGGATTTTAATGATTAATTTAGTTAAATTGATAAATATGTGTGAGTGGAGGCTGTGTGAGTGTATTTTTTATATTCGTATAAACTTTTTGTTTGTTACCATTGGCATTGGTTTATTTTTGTTGTGCTTTTATTTTTTTTGCATCTTTTGCTTTCTCTGTGTTATGCAGTTTTAATAACGAATTGCTTTTTTATGGTTTCCGGCTTATAGAGCAGCACAGAAATTGGCAAAGAAAGCCAGTCGCCAGGACCTGAACCAGGACCAGATACTTAAATCATGTTTTGTTGTTATTTTTCTTATACTTTTCTGGGATGTGTGTGTGTATGTGTTTGCTGCATTTGCAAGAGATTTTCTTTTTCGTTTTTTTTCTTTTTTGCTTTTTTTTTTTCTCATCCTCCATCTTCATCTCAGTGTTCATTCTCACTGTTCTTCTCTGTGGCACTATGTCTCTTTGGTTTTGTTGTTGTTATTGCCGCTGCTGCCGCTGTTGCTGCTTTGTTAACCAAGTCAAGTCTACTGCGCCAGCTTCAGCTTCCGTTTTGGTGGCTCTGTCGCCACAGTTGCCATTGCCATTTGTTCGCCAAGCGTAATTAGTGCTCATGGCATAAGGCGCACTTCCTTTTACGCGGCGGCACCAGCTTCAAGCTCCAAGCATCCAATCTCCATCTCCATCTCTTGCTTCAGTTCCAACTACTGTTGTTATTCTTCCTGTTGTTGTTGTTTTTGTTGTTGTACTATAAGAGTTTCATTCCACCGCCTTCCATTTGTAATCACTTTTTGTTGCCGTCTCTCAACGTTTTGTTCTAAAGATTTACCAACTGGACAGGGCAAAGGGCACACCGAGCACTCACAATTACATTGGCCAAGTTGATGGGCTAAACGAGTAAGGGTTGGGATGCGGAGGGTTTTAGCATTTTCATCTCCCCCTGCTTTTGCTTCGTCGTTGTCGTCGTCGTCGTCGTCGTCGTCTGCCCCATTGTTGTAATTTTAATGTTAACAAATTTGTAATTTAGGACGACGCATTGAATTTCTGCTAATTAAGGCCAAGCTTCGTAGCAAGTTAAATGGAATGAAATAAATGAGCAGGGGTTGGAATGAGAAAGCTTTCACTTAGCGTGATTTAAATATAAAGTTTTTGCATATTAACCATTTCATTCAATTTGCTGCAAAAATTATCAAATATCATTTTCTCTATGTTTCATTTTTATTTATCATTTAAATTTCGTTTTTTTTTTCTTCGCCTGCTTAAACTGAATCTCTCTCAAAAGCAAAACATTAACTTAGTTCCCAAACTGGAATATCGATATCAACAAAAACTCAACATTGTTATCGATGACTTTGCCATCTCTAAATCACAGCCTACTTCATCTTGTTCGATTTCTTTCCAAATTTTTCCAGCTCGGCAGCTATAAAAGGCGAGCAGAATTTGCTTAGAATCAACAGTCTCCTTTCAGTTTCTCAGCTGTAAGGTCGACTCAAATTTTAGATTTTTCTTTTCAACATTAAAATTTAATTTGGTTTCCTTATTTTATTTCTTATTATATATTTTATTGAATTGAATTGGTTAAGCTTTAAAGCTTTGTCAACTTCTTTAACTTTTAAGTCCGCCTATTTATTTTTATTAATTTTCTATTTGTTGCCTTTCATATTAATAGGCCTAAAATGGAGTTATCAAGGTCTTTGACATTACCTGGGTTTTTTGCTTGGTACTAGCTCCAATTCTACAAACTTTTGTCAGTTCTTCAACTTTAAGATCGACTAAATTCTGACTATTTATTTATATTAGTTCTATATTTGTTACCTCTCGCATTAAAAGATTGATGATTGATTGAACTTCTGCAAAAAACTAAATTTCAATTAAAATTCTCAACTGGTTCTAGCTTGTCAGAATCCTCGTGAAATATACCAACAGTTATCGGTCTATTTTCTGGTAATATTATCTTATAACCAATCTCTGTTGGTCTTTTGCAATTTCCTTATGGTGGAATTTTATAGAATTGTTGATTATGTATTTCAATTGTGATCTTTCTTATTATTAGAATTCATTATAAGTAATACAAAATATTTCGTTTTTGATGTTTAATTACATAAATCAGTTAAATTGACGCCTGTTTGTTCCTTTGTGAAAACTGGTAATTAATACAAATTTTTGATTCTGTTCATCGATTTCACAATATTCCTGGTCCCAGATGAACTCTTATTGTGCTCCTTTACACACGCACACACACACACACACATACGTTGTATAAATATTAAAGAGGCATTGCTCCCATTGGGTCGCTTCGTTGCGAATTTACCAGCTAATTGCCATTTACAACTTTTCTCGTATTAAGTGAAACTTTTCAACTGTTCTCATTCATCCCCTCCCCTCTCGGTACCAATTTACTTTCCTCTCCTTCTTCACCTAAGTTTTGCCTTTTGTTCTCGTTCCAACTCTTGTTTTTACTTTATTCAACGACTCGATTGCTGTTTGCTTTGTGGACATTGTTTGAGTTCACGCAGCCTGACCATTAATTTCACAATTAGCGGCGAGGTGGTCCCACCTGTAACAACCCACCATTTCCCGATCTTCCCATATTCTTTCTCAGTAAGCTTTACCCAAAAAATAGAGGAAGAGGGAATGGGAAAACTTTAATTAATTTCTTCCTGTGTGTATGTCGATTGTCTGGTAATTTTTTTTTTTCCTTCTATTTGCCAACAATTTGTAAGAAAGAAAATGTCTAAGAAAAACCTTCCACAGTAAACTGACCAACTCGACACAGCTGTGTCCTGCTGCCTGTATGCAATTGAAGGAAATAGAAAATGGCAAACTAAAAACAAAACTCTTGTTTTTTTTTTTCTGGCATTTTCATCTAACCAAATGATGATTTTTGCTGACTAACTTTTGCCATAGCTTGGGAAAATCTACGCGCAAAATTTAAATTTATGTAGCTGCTGTTGCCTGGCTCAATATTTTATTTATAGATGTGTCTGTGTGTTAGTGTGTGTGTGTGTGTATGGTGTAGGATATATGTATGTATATATCAGTGTGGTTGTTGCTACGAATTTGCTTTTAGTGGCAGCACCAGCAACAACAACTAATGGGCGTCGTCTGTTAGTTACGTGAGGCCAAAGCGAAATTTTCTGCTGACGCCGCGTTGTCAACTTTCACTTCACCTGCAGCTGCCATGACGGCACACACACACACACAAACACGCTTACATCCAGAGAGAGAAAGAGACACACACACATACATCCATCTCTACATATATGTATGTATATTTATGCTTCCTTTATCCTGCTATACAGGCTGACATGCATTAGCAGCAAATAGTCAAATAATGTTGATAACTCATACGCCATGTGGTCCCACATTTCAACTTTAACTTTGAATTATGTGCGTGAAAAAGTTTTTCCCTATTTTCCTTTTTTTTTTTTTGGATAAAAGTTTTTTCTTGCCGTTTATTTATTTCATTTCATTTCGTTTCTCTGTTTTTTTTTTTTTTTTTTTTATTTTTGTCTTTTTTTTTTTTTACGTTGCTTATGATATAATGAAATTTGTGCAATTGTATGGCAGGGAAAACGTAAAAGAAATCCATTAAAGCGTAAAGTTTTGTGTTGAAACCATTTTACAGATTGATTGGCATCAGAGAACAGCTTCTGAACCAGAATCAGGAAGAGCATATCGCTATTTTCTCCCATACTGTATCCCACTCTGTTAAGCTTGCTATCTCTTTTCAAAGCAAATGTTGCCAAATTTGCTGAGCGTGTGTAAGACAATAAAAGTAATTGAGTGCGTAGGTCGTTTCTACAATTTTATCGTATGTTGTTTTCTACCCACTTTTTTTTTTCTTTTTCTTTTATTTACATACTCTTGCAGAGGGTATTATTGTTTGCCTTACAGTTTTGTAACGTGATAAAAAACCTCATATGAAATATTTTTACAAATTTTGCATTCATCTGTTAGCTTATATGAAGACTTAAAATAACAATAAAGTTAGATCCATGAATATAAAAGTTCTATTAAGTAATCTAAAACAATATTTTTATCAATATAGATAAGGAATTCTATTTTAAATACAAAACCAGATCAAAAGGTTATCATAAAAGATTTGAAAGATTTGAGAAAAAAAATTTGAGATTTTAGAAACAAAAAACTTTTTATTTCTGAGAGAGATTTTTATAACAATAAAAGAAATGTTAGAGTATTAAAACTTCATCGTGTAGATAAACCAGAAAATTCTTCTGGTATTTGCTTTTTGTTTTTTCTTTTTTTTTTTTATTTTTTTTGTGTTTTGCTTGTCAATGTAGTGTAAATTGTGTCACCAATGAGAGACAATTGCGTGCAGATGGGCGTTTGCAGATTGGCCCAGTGAGATAAGCCCCAATCATTACCGTGAGCCAAGTGGAGTGACTCTTAGTGGTGTTCAAGTACTTTTTTTTTTTTTCTTTGAATTTCTTTTGATTTTGTTATCTTACGTTTTATTTTTCTTCTTTGTTTTTTTGTTTCTTTCTTTTTAATAAGCTTAGTTGTCAAACTGGACGAGAGTGAAAGATAGCAGAAGACAGATTCCAGAAGTAAATTCTTAAACTTCTATAAGAGTTCTTTAACGTACAGCCGAAACGAAATCGGATGAAACTACTTGGCGGCTCATTAAACTGCTCAAAATAGCGTAGCAAAATGCCAACGTTAACAAAAAAAATCAAAAAAGGTTGCAACTTATCTACCCTTACCTCTTAACCCCGCAATTCTTCTTAGTAATTTCACAATTCTCCTGTTTTTGCGCCCCACCCATTCAGTTGTCATTTCCTCTTTTTGCGCGCTATTTATTTTTGCCACTTCAACAAACAGAAATGCCACTATCTTGCTTTCTTCCTCTCTCTCTCTCTTGCACTCTCTTTGTAGCACTCGACTCATCCATAATTTGCATAACCAAGCAGCGTCCAGTGTTCTTTTTTCCCTCCCCTTCATTTTTCTCTTCCTTCTCTGTCTCTACAATGGCCAACAATTTTTGGGCGAAATGTGCGTCCGTTTCATAACTTAATTTTAATTGAATTATGTAAATCACATGCTAAAAATTAGCAGGCGCAAACTATTTTTTAATGATGCTTTGTATGCGTTTAATTAAAAACCAAGTGAAAATTAAATTAAATGAGAGAAAGAGAGAAAATATTTCATGTTGATATTAGAACAGTAAAAGGGACATTCAGCCATAGGGATATATATATATATATAAATATATATGGTATAAAAGACAAGAAACAAACGGTTGGCTTAGTTAGACTGGTTAGACTAGTGGCTGTTGCCTGTTGGCTGTTTCGGTTCTGGCCAGGGCATTTACATGGCTGGCTGGCCGAACGATTTATCATCGTTGTTAGCCAAGATTAGCTGCTGCATGCCCAGTGGGTTCAAGCTGCCATTCAGCACAGCTTCGAGTCCTTGCCGCACTTGCAAATGATGTTCATTTTGTCTGGCCGTGTTCATGTCGCTTTCACTCAACCCTTTGCCTTTACCCTTAACACCATCATCATCTCGTTTCTCGTTTCTATACTCCTTCCGCAACGTTGTGTGCAAATTATGCAATAATCTATGGGAATGCATTGAAACTGTTGCCATTGGCAGCGTTGACCGTAGCAAGTTAGTCAAGAGGCAACAGCAACAACAACAATAGCAACAGTAACAAGAACAAGAACCAAACCGGAGCCATATCCTGCTGCTAAAATCTGTTGCATACGTTACGGTGCTCTGTTACAAATGCATGCATCTAAGCATGCATAAGTGTGTGTGTGTGTGTGTGTGTGCGTCTTTGAGTATCCATATATATAAGTGTGTGTGACTGTATGTGTGTGCATTCGCGCGTATATGTATGGCATTTTCCCTGTTGCTATTCACATGAATATCGGTGAGTATCAGCTTAACCGCTTTAGTTTTAGTCATTTTGCCCGCAAGGACATCGACCTGGAACACTTCTCATTATAACAGATTACATTCGTTATGATATTTGATAATACTACATTAATCTTTAAAGACTCAAATATATGCTTTCAGTCTATTACATCTGTATAACTTCTTCAAATAGAAAATCAGTTAAATAAAAAACTTTCTTTATATTAAAACAAATTTATTCTAACTGAAAGCAAATAAAATTCTTCAAAAATATTCTATGGTAAGTCTCTACGTAAACTTCCTTAAGAAGGTTTTTTTTAGGGAGCGCAGATATCATGATTTTTATAACAATATCTAAAGCATCTCTTCTTTATGCTTTTGTAGTGTTTCGTTAAGTTTTTTGTGATGCCTCTTTGCTTGTTGATCCTTTGACAGGAGTTTCATTTCTAGTTAAAGAAGTAGTTGTTATTTTTAAGTCTTGTTTGTCTGTTTCTTTTATATATTTCTGTTTTTACTGCTAAGAATATGAAATTATATCTTATATTTCATTATTATTATAGAAAAGTCTCTTGCAATTAAAGTATAGCTGAAGGATTGCTAAATAGTATGTATCCTTAAATATTTGATCCATCAACGTTTAGGTTATATATTTACATGGACCAATTAAGCAAGCGTGGTAATTAAAACAAATTGAATTTTGTAATGTACATTGACATCTCGGACAATGGCAAATATTTGAAAAATGAAAATAGGAAAATAGCGGATGGAAGGATGGCAAATAATAAAAAGCAAAAAAAAAAAAAACAACATTTACACACACAATGAAATCGAGTAACAAACTCACGTGTTAATCGCCTTAATGTGTGAATGACACCAACCATTCCATAAATAAAAAGGCCCAACCCCAAAAAAAAAAAGATGAAAAAACGAGAAAAAGAGAGAGAAAGAGCGAAAGAAGAAAAAATTATTTGAAACAAAAAGGACTATGAGAAAAAAAAAAATGGAGATTTATACGGCATATTAAAACAATTTAATTTGCATTTCAACTTTTTATATATGCAAATAGATGATACATATATGCATATAGGAGTGTGTGCCGCTTTGTATGAGTGTGTGTGTGCGAGTGGTGGGTGTGTGTGCGTTGTGCTATCGTTTAATCATTGTCATGTAGCAATTACATTTTAGACATTAAATTATTCCAATGAAAAACAAAAAAAAAAAAAGGGAAAGAGAAAGAGAAAAAAAAATGCTTATTGTATGTACCTGAAGCTTGTCTCAATTGGTCTCTTTATGCAAATTCATTTGGCATAATTTGCATAAAGGCTCGAGTTTCGAGTGGTACATGAATATACCTATATAAAACATAAAACATATTTTATAACATTTCATTTCATTTCATTTCGTTTCATTTTATTTGATTGTGACAATAATTTAAATTGCCCAACAATTGAAATTAATGGTTTAGAAATCAGTTGAAAATGCGATTTCAATTGAAATATACTGTAATGTTTTTTTTTTTTTTTGGTCAAAATGTTTGGATTGTAAAATAGTTAATTGAATTGCAACAATACCAATTTGATTAGGCATCATTTTGCATAACTACATATGACTAATTACGTATACGCCCTGTGGCAAAGTTACCAAAGTTATGCCCTTCCCTTTTGTTTTTACCATTACCACATAAAAATCCAATAAACTGAAGAGCAAGAGAACCTAACAATGCTGCATAATCTAGCACAAAATTACATTAAGGTCTGTCTTGAAAAGAAAAATGTTGGATTTTCTATTAATATATAATCAGTTTATATTATATTCTATATAGAATTATATGTTTCATTTAATGTTTGAAAGTTTAGTTACATGAAATCTTAGTTTTTAAAATAATATATTGATATATCTTTAAAGAGAATATATCCTTTATAAAATTATAATAGACGATTATGGCATTGAAATGTGTTTATTTCGGAAATTTTCTATAAATTAAGCTTTGGTTTTTCACTCTTCAACTTTACAATATTCTTAAAGAATTATTTAAAGTTTCTCTAACTATTATATAAAGATATATATAAAAAATATACTTAATTTCTTATTAATACAGTCCTTACACTTTACGCTTACATCGTACTAAATGGTTAACTATATATGTATGTATATATATATATAAAAATGAAGCAAGCAAGTCGTCCCTGCCGACTTTGAGTATACCCTGTACCAAGTAGAGTAACTGTATTAAATCAAACTCCTTAAAATTTGCCATCAGTTTAAACTAAAATTCTCCTCACAAGCGGCAGCAACGAACGCATGCTGTCTCGCTCACACTTACTACGCAATGTCGCACTGGGCATTTCAGTACAAATTTTACATAGATATATCTCCGATATTTCTTGTCCGATTTTAACAAAATTTGGTCAGCTGATACCTTTTGGCCATATTATTAGGTGTGCTAAATAAGAATATGCTACCTTTAATTTTACTCTAGTTATTCGTTTTTCCTAAATTTCGGGGGCGGAAGTGGGCGTGGCAAAAATTTGAAACAAACTTGATCTGCGTAGACACTACACAAATAGTCTCTGAGATCCACGTGTTCATACGGACGGACAGACGGACATGTCTCAATCGACTCGGCTGTTGATGCTGATCAAGAATATATATACTTTATGGGGTCGGAAATGCTTCCTTCTGCCTGTTACATACATTTTAGCAACTTTAATATACCCTTTTACCCTATGGGTACAGGGTATAAAAAAGTATACATCAATATAAAAATTTTTCAAATAGCTAAGTTGGTAGAAGGGCGAAAAAAAAAAAAAAAACAGCAAGCAAGGAACCCAGAGCAAGGGGCCATATGATGGTTGTCGACTATCCCAGGCTTGATGGATTTAAGTGAACCACAGACGGGGTTCAGTTGGCTAATGCCGCGACTCTTGCTCCGGTTTCAGCTTCGTCTTCTATCCCTTTGGTTCTGTTACAAACATTTTACTACTCTTGCTGATGTTGTTGCTATTGCTGATAGTGTTATTGTTGTTATTGCTGTTGTTGTTGGCTTCCTGCATATGGATTTGTGTCGATGGGGCGAAAAAAACAAAAAAAAAATTGGTGGGGAAATGGCGAAGAGTAACAACAATACAAAATAAACCCATATAAAATATATCCCAATGAAATCCCTTAGCCCCCCGTTACCCCTTCTTAGTAACTCCTCTGACCTATCCAATCGAAATCATGCTTTATTTATGATGCCCGACGCGTAAAAGCGAAGGAGCGGTGTGTAAAGGGAGGGGAGCAGGAGGGAGGCACATACAAAGATTGACATGACATGCCAATCGTGCGGCAAAATGTCTTTTTTTTTTCAACGTTTTTTTTTTTTTTTTTTATTTATTGCTACCGAAAAACTCGAACAATTTTTAATTTATTTTTGTATTTTGTTGTTGTCGTTGGTGTATTTTTTTTTATTATTGGAATTTTTTTTTTTTTTCTTTGTGTTAGCCAGAGTAACTCTCCCTCAATTTGAGTTACATTGTGTAAACGCTTTGCTGCTGCACTTACAAATAATTGCACACACTCAAGTAGCGACCATTGTGTTGAAAGGAGAGAAAGAGAACTACAGAGAGAGAGAGAGAGAGAGATTGAGCAAAAGAGAGAGAGTGGGAAAAAGTAAAGAGCAAGCTGCAACGTTTTAAAATAATTTAACAGCATTTTGAAGCGCATTCAAGTCAACTTCCGTTGCTGACTTTGGCTGCATTGCTAGAATGGCTTTGGTTTGGCTTCCCTCTGTCTGGGAAGACGACAACGACCAGCTGAAGAACAAGAAGAAGCATGAGGAGAAGCAAAAGCAGGAGAAGAAGAATGACGGCGACTAGGACGTTTGTGCAATTTGTCATTTGGGCAAATACACATGAAAGACGAACGGCATGTGGCATGACTCTGTGAAGGCATGACTGTGTGAAGGATCCCCCAAGTCTGGGGTAACAGTGCCAAAGTGAATACGAATCAAAATAAAAGAGAAAGAAGGGAAAATGGAGAGAAAGACATGTAGAAAGTGTGAACACACACATTTGTATGTATGTATGTATGTATGTATGTAAGGCCCCCAAATGAGCACTAGGACAAGGATTGTGCTAGTGATGCACTTCAACAGCTTGCCAAAGGACTTACATTAGCCACTGGCTAATTTTTCATCTCTCTCGCTTAGTCACTCTCTCTCTCTCTCTCTTTTTTTTTCTCGCTTTCACCATATTCGCTTTATTCTCTACTTTAGCCATAATTTTCAACACATGGCAACTGGCTTAATGTGGCAATGAATGGCTAACGACGAAGCGTAAAGAAGAGGTCGCTTATTTAATAAACTTACTTGACATTTTGCATTAAGATTTAGCACTAGAGAAACAATTGTTAAAATGTTTCATTATTTGTTAGTTGTTCAATCGACTTTAAGGCAAGATATCTAATACTCTATCAATAGATAATGTACTTCATTTCCAGTAAAAGTAATGTCTTAAACGAGAAAATAACCTTTAAATTTGATCTAAATTATTATTACAATTGGTTTAATAATTACCCTATTTACTATAAATTAATTGCCAAATAATTCTACTAAGTAATATATATAAACAATATGGCACAGTTAAATCTGTAGCTTCATTTAATTTAAAGCAATTGCAAATATTTGTTTTGGACATCTATTTCAATATGCAATTAGAATTCATTGTTTAATAGCATTCAATAAGCTGAATTTATTGTTTAAGACTTGATACACTCAACCATACACCATCTACCAAAATGCTCTTTCAATTGTCTAAGCTGTTTAAGCAACACCATTTTCATCGCCCAATCAATATCGATTGTTTGCTTTCAGTTCAAGCTAGGGCATTATCATCATTATAAAAGCTCTTTTGCTAGTCATTGCATTTAAACAATAAGGAATTTATTATTCACTATAAATGATGCATATTATATATAATTGTTAAAAAAATAAAATAAAATATTTTTCCTAATTAGTTTAAAGCAAGTTGACAACAATTTGAAATAGTTAGGGATGGTCACACTGAGGTAAGATCATATTTTCCAGCACTAAAAAGTTTGACAAGTGTGAAAATGAATTGCAATACAGTTATTTAGTGTTGATTAAATCTTTTATATAATTCGGTAACTTTTTTTTGTTTAATAAAATTTTCTGCTGCTGCTTGTCTAAAGTTGGAAATGCCACACCTGTATTGTTAGAGTATATAATGAAAAGGAAAAGCTGTATCCGTTGTCTTTTCTTGAAAATTTTGCACACTCATTTTACACCTCATCATTTTGTTGAGTTTTTCTTTTTTGTTTTTAATTGTAGTTGGCTCAAACTATCAGCAGTCTCGCCACCTGCCACAGAGAAAACGGCAATTAAGTTGCCGCTAGACAAAAAAACAAAACGAATGGAAACCAAAAAAAAAAAAAAAAAATAGCGGGAAGATTCACAGCTATTCTTAGATTTTGCACAATTTACCGTTCAATTAAAACTCACTTCCGCCGAGACGCAAAAAAAAAAAAAAAGTGAAAGAGAATGCAATTTGAAGTGGCCAGGAAAATGGCAGTTGAGAAATTTTTTTGAAAAATTAATTGCTTTCATTATCGTCAGGAGCAGCAGGAGGAGGAGGTACATCTTCATCATCATCATCCGCCGCTGCTACTTCAGGTGCCTACTTTCTGAATTGGCTAATGTTTAAATATTCATTGTAGAGATGTTCCGCCTCCCTAGCCATCCTTTTTCACTTCTTCTCTATCTCTTCCTTTCTCTAACCCTCTCTGAGTCCTTTCTCTATGCAAATAAGTTTGGGCATACAAATTGGCCATTGGTTAAAGGGCGGCCCACCTAGTTTTCAAACGTTCATTTATTTGCCTCCTTTTATTCCTTCTGTTCCTTTTTCTGCTACTGCTGTTGCTATTGCTATTGGTACGTGACCTTGCTTGTAGTGCCAATTGAGCGGGTTTAAGTTTTTCCATTGATTTCTGTTGCTTTGTTTTTGTATTTCAACTATTTCATTCCATGTCCCCATCTGCAAACAGCTCAATTTCATTTGCTTCAAGCATTTCGCCATTTCGTTTCGTTTCGATTCGTTCCCATTCTCTGTTCTTCGTTCTAGTTGAATAAACTAAACTTGCCTAGATGAGCCAAAGCAGAGGCAAATGTAGAAGTAGGAGCAGGAGCAGAAGTAGAAGCTGAACCTGAGGCAACCGGCCGTCGCAGCGGCACAACTGTACCGTTTTGTAACACACCTAAGTGCTTCATAATAATTTAACACGCTTGTCTCCAAAGCTGCCTGTATACATTCCCTTCTATGCCCCTCTTCGGCAATCCCCTTCCGCCCAAAATGTTCAGGTGTTTAAGTTGCAAAACTTTTCGCCAACTTTTACGCTGTTTCAGCGCATAGAACCAAGAGAGTTGTAGTAAGATATCAGCGGGCAACGGGCAACGGGCAACAGGGATCGGTGGTAGCTTCAATGTTTTTACGCTTTGTCTTTGGTATTTTAATTAAAAAACTGTCGTTAGTTGCGTTCCAAGTTTAAATTAAACAAAAAATGAGCGACTCTCTATGGAGAGTTGCCAAAGCAACATGAAACTGAAGTTGTGCGGTCATAGAAAAAAACAAAAATTGAAAGAAAAAAAAAAACCGCATACCTTACAAAGAATCTGTTTTGTTGTTTTGTTGTTCATACATTTTTTACTCACTCCCTCTTTCTCCTTCTTTCCTTCGTTGGTCTTTAGTTTTACCCTTATTGAACAGGAAATTGTTGAATGAAATTTTAGTACTAGCTTTCAATCGAATGAGAAAGCTTTCCTTTTCTATTTTGTCCTGTTTTTTTTTTTTTCCTTTTTTGCTTTGCCTTCAAATTTTTTTTCCTCTGCCCCAAGGGAGTGCTTTTGTATGTTGTAGGGTTTTAGCTTTAACTTGGCTAGCTTCTTGATGTCCGACTTAATGACTACTAATTATGGAAAATATTGCTAATCACTGAGCACTAATCGCTTTATTAATCAGATTATGTGCTGCACACACATACATACGCACCACACCGAATGTATTTCAGCAATGGGCGTGGCTGAAACCCTCTACGCTTGATTAGCCATCAGGCGATTAATTTGCACATTGATGGGCGTCTTTTATTAGAAGCATTGAGCAGTGGCAACAGCAGTAGATGCTTGCCAGCAAGGATCCTTTTGGCCAAGAATGAGACAAGCATGTTGATTGGTATAATTAGAAACAAGCGAGTATATACAGTGTGTGCATGTGCGTATGTGGGTGTGTATGTGTGTGTGTGTGCCTTCCATATTATAACTCTATTTCATTAGTTGTGCAGTCTGGTCTTCTTGCAGTAAAATTCGTGTTTCTCAACCACACAACATGCTGCAGTTAAAGTTGAGACGACAGCAACAAGAAACCAAAATGAAAACATGCTAATAAAAGATAAGCCCCTTATGTGCTTCCAAAGAGTGTGTGTGTGTGTGTGTGTGTGGTGTGTGGTGTATATGGATGTGTTTTAGTATGCTTGTATATCAGTTCATTGTGCCATGGCAGATAAGAAACTCCACTCAACTCATTTGGCTAAACTGCCAAGCGCAAATTGTATCGAGTTTTCTTCCTTCCTTGCATATTAACTGAATTTCAGTTCGAAAACTAAACTCATTTAATGAGAAAACCTTAAGCAACACGAGTAGAATCAGTGAGAGAGAGAGAGAGAGAGAGAGAGAGTGCAGTATAAAAAACGACTCGTATTTACTCCACTGATGCTTGCTGGCTACACGACGATAGTAATCACACCTGACGCTATAAATTTGCTTCAGGGGATTTACATGGCGAACAATTAAATGAATGGAAAACTTTACCATCCATTTAGAGAGAGAGAGAGAGAGAGAGAATGAGAGACAGAGAGTGACGAGAGAAGCTGCAGCCAGTTGAGAATGAGAGAAATGAGATGCTATTGTGTTTTATTTTTTGTTCCACATTTTCCTATCTTTTTCCACTTTTTCTTTATTTTTTTTTTTTTTTTGGTTTTGTTTTTATTTTATGAAAGAGCTTGCCTGCAGGAATTTGACTGATTAGCTATTTTCGAAATGGCGTTGCTTGCCTGTAAATGTTGCACGTGACGAGAGTGGGGCAAAAAGGAAAGTAGTTGCAGTTGCTGCTGTTGGCTGGTTGGTTAGTTCGTTGGTTGGTTGGTTGGTTTGTGTGCAAGCCAAGTGCACGTTTTGTAACGAATTGAAAACACAATGTTGTCGCCCAATGTGAATTGCTTGTGCATTCATTTATACCATCCAACTAACACCCACTATATACTCTCCTCCTCCCTCCCTCCCTCTCATCTAGTATATGCTGTACTATAGACCATTCACTCAGTTACTCACTCGCTTGTTCACTTCAACACTCATTCACTCGTTCATCCATTCATTCATTCATTTGCTGCAACATTGTCATTGTATGTTGTTGCCTTGCTGCTGCATCCAACAACAATGCTGTCGTCTAATGAATGTGGCAACAATTTCGACAGCAACAAAAACTCTTCAGCATCCAGGATTTTATAACGTTTTTAAGCTCCCTTGACAGGCAATCAAAGCCTTCAAACCCCTGACTTGACTTCATAAAATGAAGCATTCTCCTCCTCTACTCTTTCATTTTCTCTCTTTTTCTTGTTTTTCTTGTTTTTTTTTATTTGTTTTTTGATGACAACTTTGATCAATTAAATTGACATTTCGGACCAAAATGCCAAGCCAAAGTCGCTAAGTCAAAAAGAGTCAAACTTACATACATAGAAGAAGAAACTAACTCACTATGCCTCTAGGGTATTCAATATGACAAAATGAATACTAACATGTTGAATTCTCAATCCCAAAGCCATTCAATCTAGCACAATGTAAATTTTTATAGTGCAACCAACGTTAAGTAGCACACCAAAAAAAAAAAATGAAAGAGAAAAAGAAGTAAGTCAAAGCTAAAGTAAAGCAAAAAAGAAATAGCACAAAGTTCAAACAAATGTGGGCGATGCTAAAACGAAATATACGAAAAAAAATGACAAAAAGAGGAAAATATTCATAGCAAACTATCCCTGAACCAAGCATTAAGTTTTGTTGATTTTGGTTTTGCCATCTCTACTGCATATTCCTTTCCCGCACTTACCCGCCACCTCACCACCAATCACAACCAACTACCACCAATCTACGCTCGGATTCTCTTGGTTTTTTTTCCCATGTTTCGTTTTTTTTTGGATTTTTTTGATTTTTTGTTAATTTAGCATAAGTGACGAGTGAGTGACTTTTGGCAAAAAGTTAAGATTGATTAGAGCGTGAAAATTGTTGGCATTTTTTTTTTTTTGTTTTTTCTATGTTGTTGTTGTTGCCAATTTTCCTCCCTCTGCACATTTCGAGTTGTGTATTTAGCCAATTGATGACGATTGTCAATGGTACATAATTAATTTATATTTAATTCTGAAAGCTCACTTTATTATTTATTATTAAATGTGAATATGGCAGAAACGGGAGGAGGAAGATTAAAAAACTGATATTAAAATAATATTACGTTTAAATATTTAATAAATATGTTTTATACATTCGACAGTTGCTATTCAGTATTCTGATATTTTTTTTGCTTTTTTTTTTTTTTTTTTTTGTTTTGTTCTGCATTTATTTTGCATTAATTTCAATAAAATAAATACATTGACAACTATCGGGAAGAAAGGGATAGCCGCGGGCTGACATGGCGTATACGTAATAAACAATCATAATTATCCAGAGCATAGTTAAAGTTAATATAAAAAAAAAAAATGGGTATATTAGTTACATCTTGTTGGGCACATTTACTTATGAAAACTAAAGAGAAAATTCCTTTGAAAATATCTTCGTAAAATGGAAATTCTCTGGGAAATTCTCTACAAAATTCTTATGGTAGGTCATTATACAGTCGAGTATGCTCGAGTCTAGGATGCTTACTTGTTGCCACTTAATGTTGCTTAATGGCCCAACAGACTGACAACAACAACAACAACAACAACAGCAATAATAACAACAGCAACAAGAACAACAACAGCAATAGCAAAAGTGGCATCAATCATACGCCACGTAAACCGCAAGCCGAAAGCCGCCGCCAGTCGAAAGCCATTTTAAGCTGCATATTTATGGCTAAGCAGGGGCATCAGGCAACAACAGCAAAAACAGAAGCAACGCAAAAAGAAAAAAAAGTAGACAAAATAAACGATGCAACAAGGAAAAGAAAAAAACGCAATAAAAAAAAAAAACATGGAAAACACAAAGAAGAAGAAGGAGGAAAAAAAAAATAAAAACTTGCAGCTGCGTGTGCAGCTGGCGATAAGAGGAAAGCAACAGCAGCTGGAAATGAGAGCCGGAGTTGCAATTCGAGCCGTAGCTGGAGCCGGAGCCAGAGTCAGAGCCAGAGACACAACCGAAGCTAGAGTTGCCTTTGCTTGCTCCCTAGAGCTCAACCAACGAGATATGCATGTTAAGTTGCGTTAAGCAAAGTTATGCCCGGCCTGTGCGCTATGTAACTGTAACTGCGGTTAAGTCAACAAATTAAAACTTTTGCCTCAAAACACCACCATTCATCCCAACCCAATCCAACTATACTGTTAAGCCATCAACTCCCCCTTAACCATTACTACCAATGAGAAGGTTGTGCAACATGAACTGGTTAGGGTCAAAACTTATGCACGAGTTATGCTCATAAGCGAAAGCGCAGAAAGACAGAAAGATGGCGAGACAGCAGCAGCGAAAAGAATAAAATACTATTTAATTAAACTTTCTGCAGGTGGCTGCCATACAGATCTGTCTGTATACATATATGTATGTATGTGTCTGTGTATGGGTTACAGCTTGAAAATATAATTATTTTAATATAATTTACACAAAGTTCAGCAAACACTAACAGAGAGTGAGGGAGAGAGAGCACCCGCCATTTTATTTAAAAACTAATTTAGTCATTTCTAGATTTGTCCTTGTTGTTGTTGTTGCTTATGGTTTTCTATTAAATCTGCCATATGAATTGAAGACATAAATAACATTTAGTGGTTCGAGCATGTTGTTGCTCATTTGTACAAACCATTCAAAAACTGGACCAGTGAAAAATTCAATTCCACACACATACACACACACACACACACACACACATATTTTACCCTTCTTTCAATGCTTTCTTCCACCATTCTAGTTATTTTTGATAGGGGGGAAAGGAATGGCGGCGGGTATTGTTACTCCCCTTATATAAATTGCTTGTGAAATTGAATCTTTATGGTTCAGCTGGAATATTTTGGCAGATAGTCTATAAATTATGGCCACAAAGGGCATACACTATACACGCAAAAGTTGTTGGAGATTTTTCTCATTTATTTTTGCTACTGCTTTTGCTCTGCTCTTTTTTTTTTTCCTCTACTTCTTTTCATTTTGTTTTTTTTTTTTTTTTTTTTCTTTTTTATTTGCTTTAGTTTTGGTTGGGTTGGAATCTGGATCTGAGTTTAGGTTTTTGGGTTTTTGGTTTGTGTCGTCTACCCTGGGATATTCTGTACATATGTTAGTGTTGCTACTGATGGCTAAGAGAGAGAGAGAGAGAGAGAGAGAGAGAGTTGGGTTGTCGTTTGCTTTTGTTATTGTTGTTGTAAATGATTATCTTGGGTTGTCTGCTTTGCTGCTTCCTCATTGCGTTAAAGTGCCACATTTTGTGGCTTGGCAATGGAAAATAAAAGTAAGGAATAAAACGAAAACGTTTCGAAATAGTTTCTAAATTAGTTTGCAAATGTTTTTGACGGCTGTTTGTGTTACGAATGGGTTTTAACATGTCCGGGTAACATGTGGGCCCGTATGCGTAATGTAGGTGTCTGTCTCTATGAGTCTCGCTCTCTTTGTGTGGGTGTGTATGTGTGTGTGTGTGTGGGGGTTATATGTAGGGGTGGATGTAGGGGAATAATAACATATCTTTGTCTTACTATTTGATGAGTAGTTTGTGGTGGTATGGGAAGAGGTGTTATCTACATTTAACCAACATTTATTTGGCAACGAGATTATTGAATTGTATAAAGATTTCTTTAAATTTATAATTTCCCCCATCTTTAAGACTATAATAATTGCAAGAATTTTTCAATTGAGGAGCTATTTAAAAATTGTTCTCATGGCCTACTCAATTTTATTGATTTATATTTGTGTGGTTATGGGTGTTGATGTGAGTGTGTTTGTGTTTTTATATGCACCATAAATTTACATTGCATTCCAATTTCTCTTTTTATTTTATACCCTGTACGAATAGGCTAAAAGTATATATCAAAGTCACTTAAAATATATACAAAACATATATACATATATTCTTCATCAGCATCAACTGCCGAATCAATTAGGTAATGTCTGCCTGTCTAAGCTATGTGGTTAAGACTTGTTGGATCAGCTTGCAGGGAAAGTATATTTAAAGAATGTTTATTTAATATTGGAATAATCAGTCTGAATATATTCTTGAGGCATATAAATGCTATTTAAACCTTTACATCATCTCCCAAATTGAATCAGTTCGGATATTTATTATTGATATTTAGCCTGAAAGCCAATAAGATACTTCGGTTTGATCCTTGCAGGTGGTGAGATAAAACGAATAGGCATTTAATTATTTTCTTTTGCGTTTTTCTGATCTTTGTATATTTTACATTAAAAATCGGTATTATCGGTATCTGAATTTACAGGGTATATAAACTTCGACATGATAGATGTTCATTTTTTTGAAATTTTTTTTTTTCATCCTTGTTTTTGTTCCACCCTTACAGCTCTATGGCATTTGCACATTCTTTACGCCTCGTATACGCAATATGCTAATAAAGTTTTCATTGCATACTTTGCAGCGCAATTTGCATATACACACCTCCAACTGACTGAATGACTGACTAAATGGCTGGCTGACTGACTGAACTCAGCTGCACTAGTTTTGCAAGTGCAACCCTATGCATTACCTCTACCTCTCCCTTCCTATCTTTCTATCTATCTATCTATCTTATGCCATAAATTCATGCCAGAATCAAAAGTTGATTGATGAAATCCCTTTTACTAGAGTAGAAGCAGAAGATTCTATCTATATCGTGTTATTATTTTTATTGCTTTTAGCTCATCAGTTGACAAAACTAAACCAAACTGAAAGGGCCAAACGACTTTGGCATTTTTTTTCTTTCTTTCTTTTTGGGTATAGGAAAATTTAATAGATTGCTTTAGGCGCCACCATCATGTGAAGTGATGTTCGTCCTTTAACATTTTGCACCTTTGAGGGCTTTTAGTTACTTTCCCTTTTTGCAATATTCATGCAGCTCTCAGTAGATGATGCTGCTGCTGTTCGTTACCTAAACTGAAACGAATGAGCCCAGTAAAGTCAAATTGAGCCTTGGGCCTTTCGCTCGTTTACAGTTGTAAGTGTAATATTGTAAGTAAAGTGAAGTGTATTTACCTTAACAACAAAAACAACAACAAAACAGTATAGAGCATTAAAAGCTACAAACCCAAGCAGCTCCAGTCTTAGCCTCAGCCGAAGTCCCAGTTCCCGCTCCAGTTCCAGTTCTAGCAAGCAGCATCCTAGCTTCAGCTCTCCGATTGCATGGCTCCTGGTGTCTGCCTGCCTGCTTGTCCTCGTGTCTGTCTGTCTGTCTGCCTGCCTGAATGCCATTTTCATTGAAAAGTTTACGAAACGTAGCTAAAATTGTTTGCGGCCATAAAATTGTGTGCAACCTAAAGTCCGAAAAAGGCCCCTCAGGAGTTGAAATTGCAAACTTGTATACTTTTCATACCCCTTTTTAGTCTACAAACTAGGACATTTTGCTTGGCTATTGGGTTTATCTTTTTGGCCATCAAGTTATTAAGTTTATGTAATTGTTGTTGCCATTTGCTTCAAGTAAAAGTCGGTAAACTGGCAAATGGCAACATTTCGTTGTATTTGATTTGAAATGGTTTGTGGCAACATCTCTTTTATAAGGCATTATTATCGGTTTATAGTATGTATATATAAATATATATTTATATATATATATATATATATACTCGTATACAACTTGTCTGCCACATTCGATTTGAAGTTCAAAGTTCTATTCACAGTGTTGGCCTTAATCAGACTCAGCTGTGCACTGCAGTGCTAAATAAAGTGTCAATGTGTTGACTGTTTGTTATTTGTAATGCAGCAAACAGACATACAGCAATAGACAGACGAACAGACACACAGACAAAGAGCAGAGAGACATATAAACACGAAGACTGAGAGAATGAGTACATAGAAACGAATGCTCAAACAAATTGCTCACATTTTTTTTGGCTTTTGTCAATTCACTTCGTTGTCATTGTCGTTCTCGTTGTCGTTGCCGGCAGTTGATTAATGATGACAAAAGTGGGTAGCGGGCTCGCTTAATCAACAGATGCGACAGGCCGCAACAATGCCAACTTTTGTGCCTTCCATGTTAACCCCACCAATGGAGTACCCTATTATCCCCTCCCCCTCCTAGCCCAACCATCTCATCTTTACTCATCTCATCTAATCAACGTTTGCCGCTGTCGTCGAGCATTAAAATTGGTTAGAAACGTTGCCTAGTTACTTTGATGTACCCTCACGTAATCGCCTACGCCTAAAATTTAACTCATCTTCTAAGAGCCTCAAATATAAAAATAATATTAACAAAAAAGAACTCTAGCTCATAAATATACAACATAATGCTTTAAATTAGTGGCAACAACAGCTACAAAATCGAATGAATCCCTTTTACAATGTTATATCAAATTTCAACTAAGTGAAAGAGAGAGCGAGAGAGAGAGATCGGAATATTTTATTTCAAATACAGTCATCTAAAGTGGAAATGGTTTTTAAATCGATATCAAATAAAGAAAAGGTTGCACTCTTTCCATATAAATTTTCATCATCAGTATAATCAAAAGTGAATTACTTTTGAAATTTTTTGAGCCTTCAATCTCATTCCTTTTTCAAATTAGCAACAATTTTTTTTTTTTTTTTTGGGGGCAAAAGGATGCCAAATATTTGCCATATATATATATACGTTTTACTCCTTTTTCAGGGCACTTGGTCTTGATGTCAATGTCGAAATGTATGATAGAAATGCCAATCAATATTCATATACATTTTACATTTCGCGTATTTAATTTCTTTTTATGTCATTTTATGGGCTATAAGTCAAAAAAAAAAAAAAAAAAAAGGGAGAGAGAAAGAAGAGGGAGGGGGAAAAAATGAAAAAAGGGATGCTATAAAAGCTGCGACATATGACTGGTTGTCTAGGTTGTGTGTATGTAGGTGTGTGTATTTGTATATGTTTGCTTTTCATATATTACGCATACGCCGTGTTGAACACGCAATAAAAATACCAATTGCAGTTTGTATGCCCCCGCACACACACACACACACACAAACACACTCACACATTGGCCATTGTTTCGTAATGTTTCTGCATATAAAATTTATTGTTGATTTTATTTTCAACGTCGTCCCCTTTTACATGTGCACACACACACACACACACAGAGAAACATATACATTTTCCGCTTCCTTTTTGTGCATTTTTATGGGCATAAATTTACAAGAAGCTACACGGAGAGAAAGAAAGAGAGAATGAAGGAGAGAGAGCGAAAATAAAAGGAGTTAAACGAACAAGAGGCAAAACCCAGGTGCGTTATTGTGTCAGCCTTGACCGCCAGTCAAAGAAATCTGTGGCAAGCATAAATTTCAACTTACAAAAAGCCAGCTGCACAACGATTCAAAGTTGAAAAGTTACAAATATATATATATATATATATATATATATAAAGTGGGACCCAATCTATAGGGTAAGGTCTTTAAGATGGTTGTCTCCAATTCCAACTCGTTTTCTACAGCCTTGTCAGCTGTCTGACTTTGCGTGCGTGGCACCCATTAGACGAGGACAACGGCAACGAGAGCGAAAACGAGAACGAGGCACGTGGCAAAAACAAGTATACACATACATATATATATACATATATAGATGTATATATATATATATATAAACATATATCTTCATATATCCCTTATCCCTTGTTTCTACCTTGAAACGAGCGTGAAAGTATTTTACAGCGTTTTTTCTTTTACCTTTTTTTTGTTTTTTTTTTTTTTGGCTGAAACGGCCAATTAATATGCCACTTCTGCATTTTTGTTGGCCTATTGATTTTTTGTTGCTCCTATTTGGCTAAGAGAGATGGCAGTCAGGCAGGTACGTTTACAACAATTAAGCCATTTCAGTGGGAACTCTTAAAACGTAAATAGGTACGTAGGCAGGTGTATATAAAGTTCGTGTGGGTGTGTGTGTGTGTTGTTGTTGTTTGTATTTTAGTCAGAGTCAAATTTATATCGTCTCAGTTGCGCCAGCTACACATTGCTGTAATTGCAACGTGTACGAGTAATTCTCTGATTGGGCGGGTTGGTTTATGAAGCGTTATAATGCGCTTATATCGAACCATGCCATATCAAAGTTGGCGGTAGGGCAAAAGGAAGACACTCATGGTTACATAGGCACATAATGGGGGGGGAGAGAAACAGGTAAATGGGATGGCCCAAAACTACTAATACAATTAGGCAGATAACGCGTTCACGCATATCAAATGCCAGCCAAATGAGCCATTTTAATCCATAAATCTAAAGGTGAGTGTATGTAAGTGCTTCTGTCTATATATTTGTGCATTTACGGGTGAGTGTATGCCTATGTATACATGTGGCTAAGTCTGTGTGTGTGTGTGTGTGTGTGGTTTAAGACTCTAGTAATTGCCGGAGGCAAATGTGCAATGAGTTTGCTTATCTATTTGTAACAGTTAATTGGATTGACAAATACATTCGAATGCATTTCCATATTGAGATTCATTTGAAATTGACTTGAAAATATCTATTGATGATGTTCATTCATTAATTGATATATTAATTGATTCAATTGTTTTGATTTGGATTCATCTATTTGAGAACCGTAAAGTGATCACATATTTATATGTATATATATATCTTTTGAAATGAATTCAGTAAACAATTAATTTTGAATTATTTATTGTTTAGCAAATATTATTTTGTAAATGGATGTCAAAATTGGCATTGTAAATGGAAGTTCTTGAAAGTTAGTTTATAGAAGGTTATTAAATTGGTGTCTTAAATTGTTACTTTACAATAATTAGAAATTTTCAGTGTTATGCAACGTTTCAAATGCTTTTTTGCAATACTTTTCTGATATATTAAATAGTCTGGCATCACCAAACAATTCAACAGAAACAGCTGATGATTAAGAGACAAGTTAAATGTTTGGAAATTGTGGGAGATAAACGATTTTATTTAGTTATTATATTGTCCCCAATACCCAAATTCATTTATGAAATTTACATTCTAAGTTGTAATTTAAATTGAATAAGATGACTTTTCTGTGATTTTATATAAATAACAGATAATTCTATGATAAAACTAACTTAATTTGTAGTTGTGAACAAATTTATAATATGCTATAGAAATTTAAATTTATATCACTTACCATTGTTCTTTATTATCATGCAGATTACAGATTCTTTAATGGTCACCCTTTCGTTTATGAATTGTCCTTATTGCCAACATATGGTTTTCCTGTAAATGAATGAGCCAAATTAGATGACTTGGCCAACAATTTATGAGCCAACATATATGTATATGTATGTGTAAGCTAAGCTACTTGTTGATTGTGGTCTAACTGGCATTGGTTGCCAAAAACTAAGGAAAAACAAAACCAACTGAAACCCCTTCAACTGCCCAGCCTTTTCAACTGTTTGCTGTCACAAAGTGTTCGCACAATTATTTTAAATGACTCGACACAAAAATTCAAAATGCAATAATTGCATAATGAAAGCATGTGCCAAGAGCAAAAAAAAAAGAAAGAAGGATCGAGGGTTGAGGAACACAATGGTTTCTAGCCAGGCCAGCGACGCCTAGTCGAAATGTCGCCAACAAATTGGGCAAATGGCCAAATACCAGTAGATGAGTGTATTGCATGAGAGTATAAAAACTTGCGACGGTAAGTTATTGCATAACTTTTGGGGCAAATGACAAGAAGAGAAAAAAAAGGGAGGAAAATATGAAAGTGAAGGCGCGAAATTTAAGAGCCTTGTGTTGTAACAGAAGAATCTCTTTCTCTCTCTCAGTAAGTGTGTGTGTGTGTGTGTGTGTGGCGGGGAAGAGGATAAAAAAGGCGGTCCGGTTGGTCGGTGGACATTGGGACAAATCCAAAATCCGCTTAAATGTGTGCTAAGTGCTGTGTTGAGCTTATAATGAAACAGTGTTACAGTGTTACCTCATACCACTCCTCACTCGAACCAACTTTCGAACGGATGTCCCACGCAGTTGCCACGCCCATATCCGGCATTTTGTTTGTTGTGTGTCCAGGTAAAGCTTAGAGCTAAAAGCAAAACCACAAAAACCACCAACACATAAAGCGACACCATACACACACACTCGTAAACACACCAGCAAACTAGGCATAGCTTTAACCGCAGTTGGGACAAATACTTGTAGTAGAGAAATAGAGAAAAAGGCAGCCATTGAAATAGAGAGAGAGAGAGAGAGAAAAGAGTGAGAGAGAGAGAGAGAAAGATATAGAGCTTTTCTCATCATTTTTATGATTTATTTACCAGTAACATTTTCCCCTCCAATTTCTGTGATTGATAGCCCCAAGGGCTAAGGTCAGGATATGATGTGACTACCTACCTTCTCTCCCTATCTCTGGCACGTTCTTTCACTCTGTCTATTTCTCTGTACATTGTATATAACCCACCACCCCCCTCCCGCTCATCTATACACTTGACTTTGCTATTAATTTGAGTGCGTTATTAAATCTGATGCTTAATTAATGTAATTATTTCGGCCATTTACTTTGAGAGCATCGTTAAAAAGTATGGTTTTTTTTTTTGTATGTTTGTTGTTGTATCTTTTTTTTAGGTTTTTGTTTTTGCAATTGAAAAGTTACACCCAACAAATTCCGGCTCTTTCTTGTCTGCCTGTCAGATCAAAGTGCTTTATAACGCTTCTCGTCGGCTGCTGTCTGCCTTCTGCCGTTTTCCGTCTGACATCTTTCATATCAATATCAATGGAAATGCTTTGTGGGCTCAGACGGCAATGTCTTTCCCTCAAGGCTGTCAATGTCGGCGTTGTTGATCACACAAAAATTGAATTGTGTATACAATTGAATTTTTTTTATTATTATTTTTTTGGTAGGCGAGGGGTAAGAAAATTGTTATTGCATAATATGGCATGAGGACATAGACATGATGGCAGAACTAAAGCACAAATGCCACGCCAACTTCTAGTTTGAGTTATGACACTTGCAAGTAAAGGTCAGAAACAGAAATCCACAGTCATCGAACAGCAGATCTGTGTCTCTGTGTATGTGTAAAAAATTTATGTGTGTCTCTGTGTGTGTGTTTGTGTGTTTTTCTGTTTGGAAAAAATTGAGGTTGGACAGTTGGCAAAATGCATTGCAAATGACAGTTTGAGGTATTTGAGAGTTTTGCAGGTCGCTCAAGTGCAATGATGCGGCAATTACAGTTTCTGTTCCAAGGAGAGAATGTTTAGGAAGTTTGGTAGGATGTGAGAAATCACAATTTGATGATGGCTATTGGTAAGATAAATGAATTTGTGGTAATAGGGTAACATACACTACAATCAATTGAAAGGACCACAACACAAAATTATCCTTGTAAGAACCACATAATGGTATCCTTGATTCTACATTTAAGTACAGCAAATCAATGAGAAAACAATTTTGTAGTTGTCTATGTTAGCATTGTAAAGGAGTAGCTCTTTTTGGATATAGTAGAAGAGGCCTTAGATCCTTAGATCTAGTTTATTGCTGTCTATGAAATCGGCAAAAGTGTGATAAGTTTAAAATACTACAAAATATCTACAGACATAAGACTTGTCGCAAACTTGACGTACTGAAATTTTCATCTAATAACTATTAGAAATTACTACTAAAGATTTCTTCTTTGCCAAAAAGTATTTAGCTTTCATTCCAAAATAGTAAATATTAGTAATTTTTGAATGAATATTGAATGAATACATATGCATAGCCATTTCCAAACATGACTTGAACTCGTGAATACATTAATCGAGCAAAGGGCGACGTAATGCCAACTTGTGGTCTCGATTGAATTGAAAAAAAAAAAACAAAAGAAATCAGAAATCAAGGTATAGCACAATGCCAAAATTCAGTTTCAGTTAAATGCATGGCAACAATTCAAATCAACTAAATATTTAGATAGTCAAATAAGATTTGAGGTAAGACAAAGGTATTTATTAGTTAACCAAGAGTTGATGCTCAACAATCGATTTGTAGGTAACAGAATTTGCCTTCTATGGTATACAATAGACCAAGAATGTGGTTAAGGTGCCAAATGGCAAGGTAAAACATAGCACACACACACACATACATACTTATATATATATATACACATACTGTATACATGTATCTGCATAGGATGCATATATACATACATACAGATAGACCACTTGGTGCTCTTGTGGTGCAGCTAATGTTGCAGTGATGTGAGTTTCGTTTACATTTCAGTTGCCTCCTAATTTTGTGGTATGCACAGGGCCGTCTAAAGGAGTTCAATTAAATTTTGATTTTACCATCAACAAAGGACATTTCGAAAAGAAAGACAATAAGAAATTATATATCACTTAACAATTTTTCATTACATGCCATTTAGCCATTTGCAGGATGAAACGTTGACTGCGTTTAATCAATCAAATAAATTTAGATTTATTGGAATTGGCAAATTAAAATGAAGCAAATTGATTGAAAGTTATCATAAAATAGTTAGTCGGTAGAAGAATTTTGTAATTAATTTTTATTTTCCCATCATCGCATATTTCCCATCAGTGTATATTCAATGCCTTGTGTTGGGCATTAAACTCTTTTGGCTAGATGACACAAGAATATGTCAACTTAATATGATTGCATAATTGATATATATAAAGCTATGCTACAAAGGAATCTTTTGGCCCTTATGGCATTCATTTAATTAATCCGGTCCTGTTTGGGTTGTATGGAGAAAGTAAAGGCTATGGCAAAAGCATAGCCAAAGGCAATGGCAAAGGCTAAAAGCTAACAGCCAAAAGCCAGCGGAGTTTTTAATTAAAAGCGCAATGAGGTCAAAGGGTAAAAGTTCTTACACACTCTCTTTTGCTTTCTGTCTCTATCTTGTTCTTCCTTCCTCTCTCTTTCTCTCTCTCTCTCTCTGAGACGCTTTGTTGCATGTTCATTGAATGTTCGATTAATTAGATATTTGTTGGTTTAAATTTAAGTTGTTAATGCTTGCAATTTATTTTGCATAAGCCAGAAACTTTCCAATTGAAAATCTTTGACAGTCACGTACACACATTTGTATTTTACATATATATAAATATATATATATATCTATATATGAATACTGTTAATTATAAATCTCTGGCTATGTGAATTTTTATTGCGCTGCATCGGCAATTAACAGACAAACACAACAAGAGCAACAAACAACAGAAGGCAAGTTGGAACAGGGACCAGAGCACGACCAGTACCAGAATCAGGATCGGCATCATATGCAAGGACAAGGGCGGTATATGGGCCATAGTGGAAGCGGTACGGGTATGGGGTAGGCAACATTTGCAGATGTTGCGATTTTTATGCTCAACTGTTGCCACTGAATTATTGGCGGTTGTTCGGCTTCAGCTTTGCGTGAACACAGCTGCCGGCATTAATCCCGGACACGCACATCTATATGAATACCTATACACACACACACACACACACATATATATGTATATATGTAGGAATATATATTTGTGTGTACATACTCACATCTAACCGTTGCGCCTCGTAAAACAACAGACCAACAACAATGCCACCATCCGGATACTCAATACTCTCCTCATCCTTGTCCTCATCCACATCCATATCCTCTGATTTTCGCCATTTCGAAATTTTTGTAGTGATTTGCGTGCATCGGCATGTCCTGCGAGGCTTTTGACCGTTTCGCTGCTCTCTTTTTTTTTGTTTCTGTTGTTTTTTTTGGCCATTTTTTTTTTCCTGTTGTTTGTGTTGTTGCCTTTTTTGTCTCCCCCATTTCAATTGAACCGAAACATGAAAGACCAATCGATGGGGTCGTGTGGGTAGACAGAGGCGTGTATACGCATCTCTCTGATTGCATCAAGTTGAAATAATGTAATTAGTTTTTGTGCCCTGGCCATGAGTGGGAGAGATTGCAGGTTGTAGGTCGCAGGTTGGAGGTTGTCAGGAGGTAGACGAAGGATGCAATTTGGTGGAGTGAGGTTCCGGTATGCGGCTTTCTGGTTGCATTTCCATGTATACGCGACTGTTTGCTAGTTTCATGTTTGCCCTTGTGTACATATATACATATATAAGTGTGTGTGTGTGTGTGTGTCTGTATCTGTATGCGTGTGTGTTGTTAACAGTCTATTTTGTTTTCTGTGGCAAGGCTTCTTTACAATCCAAAAGTGTTGGCAGTGTTTAACAACAGCTATTACGTATGGCCAAGGATAATGACGGGTTGAATATTGTACAAAGTGCCGTGCCGGCAAAACTGTTAGATGAATGTCAGAATTTTAACCCGAACTGCAACTGAAAACTTAACTTTCAACAGAGATAACGTTTCGCAATGAAAATCAAAGGTAAGAACGCTTTAAGCTGAATTAATCTTTGCTTTTTATAATATTAATTTTATTATTTATGCTAGAGAACTTTTTTTCGTTTTGTAGTTAAAGGAAGATTTAACTAAAAGTTATCTGTTTGAGATATTAACTGCTTGTTGTTGATAAATAAAAAGATTTTTTTTTTAAAGATTATGGAATAGAATGTTAAGTTATTAAGAGTAATATTTACGATTAGAGAGAAAATGATCGAAAACAAATCTGGATATGATCTAATATAGACATAAACATAAATTTACTCTTTTATTGCAGGCTTTTCTACGTTTTTATCGATAAAAGATTGAATAATTTTTTTTTTTTTAATTTGCTTAAAGGCGAATTAAAGTATTTATTGTAAATGATCATTGATCTGGAAAATTTAAATGCAATCTCGTCTACCAGTTGTTGAATCTGTTATAATAAATAAGGTAATATATCTTCAATAAGGAACAAAGATAAAGCCGATAAGGCAAAAGTAAGTAACAGAAATTGTCACACTAATAAAACCTCAATGATGGATCTTGTAGAACGAGAGGCAAGAAAAGGGTCCTTTATAATTTCAAAGCTAGTACCCACCAAATTACCCACTCCAGATGATGTCACAGGTCTTAAAATCTCAATGATGGATCTTGTAATACGATAGGCAACAAATATAAAACTAATGAAAATAAACAGGCGGCATTTAGTCGATTTTAAATTGGAAGAACTGACAAAAGTTTATAGAATTGGTGCTAGTACCAAACAAAAAACCTAGGTAATGTCAAAGAATTTGATAACTCCATTTTAGGCCTATTAATATGAAAGGTAACAAATAGAAAATTAATAAAAATAAATAGGCTGACTTAAAAGTTGAAGAAGTTGACAAAAGTGTTTTAAAGCTTTAAAGCTAAAACAATTCAATTCAATAAAATATATAATAAGAAATAAAATAAGAAAACAAAATAACTTTTAATGTTGAAAAGAAAAATCGAAAATTTGAGTCGACCTTACAGCTGAGAAACTGAAAGGAGACTGTTGATTGTAAGCAAATTCTGCTCGCCTTTTATAGCTGGCGAGCTGGAAAAATTTGGAAAGAAGTCAAACAAGATAAAGTAGGCTGTGAGTTAGAGATGGAAAATTTATCGATTAAATTTAAGATAACAATGTTGAGTTTTTGTTGATATCGATATATTAATTTGCTTGGGAATGTGTATAATAATTGATTCTCATAATTGTGTTAATCAAGTGGCCATTGAAAAAGAACAAAAGGAAATCTTTTATTCATTAAGAATTTTGTTTTTGAAAGGATCTACCATTTTTGCATATTTAAGAATTAAAACCCAAATTTGAAGATGCAAAATATATTCCTCAGCATTATTCCTATAGAAAAAAGTATATAATTATATGTTGATATATTGTAAAGTGACTAGTGATCGATTTTGCATATGTTGAAATTGAAATTTGAGATAAAAATCTTACTTGAAATGTTTTAATTTACTTACCAGAATATGTTTGGCTGATACGTTCTAATATCCTTGTTGGGTTTAATCTCCTTTGTTGGTTCGTTGGCTTCTTCTAAGTTTGTTTTTATTACTGGATGAGCTATCACTTAAAGCTGTTGGCCAAGTAATGTTTGTTCCGCACATTCACAAATTTTGCTTAGGCTGTACACGCACATAGAAACATTTTTCTCATTCAGCTTTACTATAATATATATATATTTTTTTTTTCTTCCATTTGCGGCCTACATATTTAAGTATCTCTTATATCAACTGGCTGTTAAAAACATTTTCTGGCCACATTCCTTTCCAGAGAGAGAGAGAGAGAGAGAGAGAGAGAGAGAGAGAGAGAGAGCGAGCGAGCATGGGCAACATTTAATGCTGGCCCATTATGCGCCATATCCAATGGCCAATTGTGAACGAAATTATCGCACCGTGGCACGAAGTGGAGTTGCCGCCGCCATTGGGATTGCTTCGTCTTGTTTTTGTTGTTGCTCGTTGTGCTGTCAAATAATTAATTAGAAAATAATTGCACGCAATAATTCATTGGGCCCAGCGGGGCAACCAAATATATACATATAGAGAGAGAGAGAAAGAGCTATATATATGGATGTACATAGATGGATAGATAAATACATAGAGAAGAAGAAAGCAAATAGCCTTTGGCCAGTCATGCCACTGATTTCTTTTACCACGCAGAATTGAATAGACAGATGAATAGATTGGTATAAATTGGTATAGGCTGACGACTGTGACTGTGTCCAGTCAATTTCAATTCCAAGTGGTCATTTTGTATGCATTCGATTGGGTGCATTGGGAGAGTACTCTACTCCCATCACCCTTCCCCCCACCACCCCCAAATACCACCAATAAATGGAGACAGGGCGGCCGTCTGTCATGTCGTACACATCTAAAATTAATCATTGCCATGCAGCATAATTTATTATGTCACACGACCTCACCGCACCGCACCGCAATGGCCGCAATTCAAACTGAACTCGTGTCAGCCCAAAAACTCGAACTTCTGTTGGTTTCTGTCGCATAGGCGTTTTACTTCCTGTGGTCGACGGTTTGTCATGGCCCATTTAAAAAATGTGAATCCCGACTACCACTAACTGGCTAGCCCCACCACTGTGCCCCTTTGATATCAACCAACATCATAGACCCATTTAGTACCAACTGACTATATCACCCCCTCAACCTATGGACCCTATATAGCACCACCATCAAAATGTCATGTCGGATGTCCGACTCTTCAATCAAATGTGAAAATTTTGTATAATTACAGGCTGGACGAATGAAAGCCGCTTGAAGCAAAAGAGCTATTTGATTTAATCAGGTTAATAGCGTTTGCATGTCGCGTAAAGCATACATGTGTGTGTGTGTGTGTGTGTGTGTGTGTGCTTGTATATGTATGTGTATGAGAGTGTGTAAGTAAGAGGAACTTAGGTGTTAAATGTTTGCGGCTGCATTGTAATAAACTTGCATGCAAATGGCTGGCCATCAACTTTAATTATGCCTGCCACAGTCAGAGTATGAATTAATGAAGAAAAACTGCCGGAAAATTGATGATTGATGAAAGCTGGCTGCTTGCTACAATTATTTCTTTCTGTGCGTGTACATATACATACATACCTATACATATACGAGAATATCCCTATTAGGGACATTCACAAAGGTGTTAACCGACATCATCATAACAATGATTTCCTGCTAATTCAAGATGAAAGATATGGCTCAACATTCTATGACAAATCACTGACGGAAGTGATATATATGTATGTATATGGGCAGAAGCTCATATAATCATGTAAGGCTAAGGATATAAAATATCCACTAGCTGGAATCAAGATGTAGCAGTCTATACAGAAAACACTTAACTTTCAGTCAGGACTTTTTAGTTTTGGCTAATTTTTTCAATCAATTGATTTTCAATTTGTATAATTTTGGGCAAAGTTGGAAGTTCGTGAATATCTCTTTTTATTCTTACACTTTAGATTTATTTACTTTATCGTGGGAACACTTGGTTAATATAGAAGTTTGATTTGAAATATGAATATCGAAAAAAAGATCGAAAACATTGGATACTTTACTGGCTTTACTTGATATTATCCTTTGAAAATTACTTATAAAATGGAAAAACAATTAGAAAAATGTATAAAATAATAATAAATATTCATAAATTTGATGATTTATCTGACTCGGAAACCCATACACAACTTTATCATCTTAAATTTTAGTTCTGTGATATATTAAAATATTTTTAATGATTTATTAGTTGAAGTTTAATTTTATTTGAATATCAAGAAATCAAATGTAACTTTTTCCAGTTGGTTTTATCAAGAATTAAGCTTCCTTTTAAAGCAAAAAAAAAAAAAAAAAAATGATCAAAGCGAATTTGGATATGATCAGATATACATGTAAAACATAAATTAACTCTTTCTATTTCAGGCTATACTGCGTTTTTATCGAAAAAGATAAAGGTTAATTTGTAATTAAAAAGTTAGTTAAAGCTATATTAAGGAATTTATTGTAAATGATCATTGATCTAGAAAATTTAAATGCAATCTCGTCTACCAGTTGTTGAATCTGTTATAATAAATAAGGTAATATATCTTTAATAAGGAACAAAAGATAATGCCGATAAGGCAAATGTAAGTAACAGAAATTGTCACACTAATAAAACCTCAATGATAGATCTTGAAGGCCAAGAGGCAAGGAAAAGAGTCCTTTATAATTTCGAAGCTAGTACCCACCGAATTACCCATTTCAGATGATGTCACAGGCCTCAAAATCTCAATGATGGATCTTGTAATACAATAGGCAACAAATATAAAACAAATGAAAATAAACAGGCAACATTTAGTCAATTTTAAATTAGAAGAACTGACAAAAGTTTGTAGGATTGCAGCTAGTACCAAACAAAAAAACCCAGGTAATGTCAAAGAATTTGATAACTCCATTTTAGGCCTATTAATATGAAAGGTAACAAATAGAAAATTAAAAAAAATAAATAGGCTGACTTAAAAGTTGAAGAAGTTGACAAAAGTGTTTCAAAGCTTTAAAGCTAAAACAATTCAATTCAATAAAATAAATAATAAGAAATAAAATAAGAAAACAAATTAAATTTTAATGTTGAAAGGAAAAACCGAAAATTAGAGTCGACCTTACAGCTGAACAACTGAAAGGAGACTGTTGATTGTAAGCAAATTTTGCTCGCCTTTTATAGCTGGCGAGCTGGAAAAATTTGGAAAGAAATCGAACAAGATGAAGTAGGCAGTGAGTTAGAGCTGAAGAACTCATCGATAGTATTGATAGACTTTTGAATTTAAGTTATCGGAGTTGATATTGATATGTCGATTTGCTTAGCAAAGTGTATACTAATTAATTTTCATAATTGTGTTAATCAAGTAGGCTTCGAAAAGAAACAAAAAGGAAATTAGTTTCAAATCAATAAAAAAAAAGTTTAAAATTTCTAAACGTTTTAAGTACTTACCAATTTTAGTGATTTTAAAAATAGTTTTATCCTCTTGAAGACTTTAATATAAAAAGAGTAAGTTGAACATTCGCTTTTCCTTTCTTAAGACTAGGCTGATAACTTCCAAGTGGCTTTTCGATGAGCAATTACGGCGGGTCTAGGTCCAATACTAGACATAAATGAGCGCAAAAATCTACGATTTACTTCTACCACCTTATCATTTTTTTTTTGACCAAGGGGTTTTTAATGAAGTTTAATCGATTGACCGACCAATTAAAAAATAAAATTTAATATTTACCTAGATTGTCACTGATTGATTACCAGAATGTTTTCCAAATTTATCCTTTAACTGAAAAAGTGCCCCAAAGCCCAACGATCCATTGATGAATTGTATATTTACCTTTTACCCTTATAGCCTTAAATGAAAACACAATTGTTATTTTGCATTTTTTTTTTCTTGTTTAAAGTTATTTTTATTGCATTTCTCTTTGTTGCTGTTGTTGTTTTTTTTTTTTTTTGTCTTTTCAAATGTATTTTTTGTATGAATGTCAAATGTTTGTTCTGTTTGCTTGCAATTCGCATACATTAATACATTATCTGCACATTTTTTGTTTTTTTTTTTTTTTTTTAAGTGATTTGCCATGGTTTTTGTTTCTCTTGCTCTCATTCTCATTGTATTTTCATTTTCCATTTGTTTGTTCTTACTTTCCCATTGTTTTTGTGTTTGTTTTTTTCTTCTTTCTTCTTTTTTTTTGGTTTTTTTTTATTTTGTTTTTATGTTTGTTTACAATTTGTCACAACCTTACAAATTGAAAATTGATATAAACCAATACATTTTATTCTTTTACTTCATTTTGTTTGCATTTGTATCTTTCTGCGTATGTATGTGTGTCTGTATGTCTGCATGAATGTGTGTCTGTGTGTGTGTGTATGTGTTTTGTTCATTGAAATTCAATGCGTTTGGCATTGGCCTTGCCTCTTGCAATTTCTGTATGTATCTGTATCTATGTATGCTTTATATGTGTGCGTGTAACTTTGTTTGAGCTTGTTTTAACGGTTAATTCCCGTTTTATATAATACTATTCATCTCTCTCCCAAACTTTTATCAATTTCTTTTTATTTTTTTGTTTTTTGTTTTGTAAGGTGACGCTCGGCATTCCTTTTTTGTCTTCACTTTTGCTTCGTTCTTTCTCTGCTTTTTTATTTTTTATACACAATGCTAAATTTAAAAAAAAAAAAAACACAAACAATAAAAAAATATAATCAAAAAAAAAAAAATGTATCCTTTACCAGCTAAAAATGTAATTGGTTTTCTTTTTTTTTTGGTTTTCTTTTGTTTTTGGAAAAAATATTTGAAATTGTATTTTCTTTTGCATTTGTTTTACTTGGTTGTTGTTGTTGTTGTTCATCTGCATTCATCAGCATCATTTAACCGACCGTCCACTTATATGCCCCGGTATTATATTCTATATGTTCATATTCAAGTATATTCAATATTTCAATATATCTTTTTATTTCAATATTTAGCAGTTTTTTTTTTTTTTATGCTTAGCCCATTTGTAAAAAAAAAAAAACAAATGGTACAACTTACAATTTGGCACATCATTAAAGATTAGAGATTTTGTGTGTTCATATCGTATATATATACATATATATATATGCATATACATATATATATATATATATATGTATAGTTTATATATTTATACTTTATATAACGCATTTAAGCGTGTGTACAATCTATGTGAAAGTTTAAACAAAAGCGGAGCTGGCTTATGGTTAGACTACACTCAAATATTTTGATCATGATCGGGATTTTTGGGGATCATTATTATTATAATCCAGTTATTGTTTATATTTTGTTTGCTCTTGTACTAGGTATTTAATCTCTTGTATGTGGGAAGGAAGGAGGGGATTACAAATAATAATAAAAAAAAAAACCTATATATATATATATATATATATATATATATATATATGCATATGTATGTATGTATTTATAGCTTTGATTGAATTGCATATATATATATATATATATATATATATATATATATATATATATATATATATATATATGTATATATATATACATATGTATATATATATATATCTATACATACGTGTGTGTATCATGATCGTATTTATATTATATATATATATATATATATATATACACATATATATATATAGATGTTTGCTTAAGACAAAAAATTGTGTCTGTAGTTTTGTTCATTTGTTTTAAAAATTTGCGGTGGAAGTTGAGTTTATAATTTATAAATGTATATACCATATAATGTTTAGGTTGTTGTTGTTATTTTTCTCTTTTCTCTTCGTTTATAACTAGTTTGGTTTTACATTTTGCTTTGCATCAAACCCAAAAGATGTGTGTGTGTATGTCTGTGTGTGTGTGTGTTTGTATTGTTTTATTTTCTTTTAAATGTATTATTTAATTTAATTACTTGTCTATTTTGTTTGAATTCATTTTGAAAGCTACAATTAATTTGGCAATTGTTGGGTTTGATTTCTCATTCATTACATTTTCATTTTCATTTCCATTTCGATTTGTAAGTTTTTCTTGTTTTTGTCAGCATTTAAAAATAAAGAAAAAAAATGTATATATATATATGTATATATAACTAATATCTAAGAATAAAATAAAAATTGTTTAAAATATAAACTTTGGCTTTAAAAAATGTCAACGTATGCTTACAAACAAAATATATTTCGTTTTATCTCATTCATCTTTACTTATTTTCGCTTTTTGTTTTCTTTTCTTTTAATAATTAAGAAATATTTTATATTATTCTGAGTATGATATAAATTGCTTTGAGTTCTAGTGGTTGTGTGTGTGTGTGTGTATGTGTGTCTGCTAGTGTGTGTGTGTGTGTGTGTGTGTGTGTATATATATAAAATATCATCATAAAGAGTATGTACAATCTTAGACAAAGTGGATAAGACTGATTCGATTAGTTAAAAAACATCAAAGTTAAAGTTGAAGCTCTTTGGAGTTATCGTTTCAGTGATTTATGCCAAAAACTAAAACCGATTTCTATCTACTCTTTCCCTAACATATTGTTGCTTATTAGTTTTCCCCTTCTTTTTTTTTTTCTTTGCCAAATTGCTTATTCGAGTTTTCATTAGAATTATGGAAATGGTTTAAAATCTTTTGAAATTCGATATCGCATCTATTTTAGAAATTCTATTGGCATTTCAAGTGTTAAGTCTATTGGAAGATAATAAATTGATATAGTCATGTGATTTCTATAACTATTTTAAACGATCTTTTTATATATGGAAGCCAAATGATTTGTTTTCTATAGCCAGTCAATTGTTTGAATTAATTTTTCAATTAGTAGACATGATTTGCACAAAGGAAAGAAAGAATAACAGACTAGATATAGACACTTGATAAGAAGTATAAATGGAACTTTAAGATATATTTGCCATATAGAAAGAACTACATATTTGATAGACTGGGACTTACCAATGGCAAACCGAAGATTCTTCTTAATGTTATCTGCAGAAATTTATAGAGAAATTTAAAAAAAAGTTTTGTAGATTAAAAGATCGAGAAAAAGATTTGAAATTTTTACTTCTTAATTACAATTTTTGATGTTACGTAAACAGATCTATTTATATATATTACAATTTTTCTAGTATTTCTAAATGAATAAACGATATGAAATTCTTAAATAATTGAAATAGTTAAAGATTTGAAGTCTGCTCTAATTAAACAAATTGGCATATGGGAAAAACTAATTTAACTTTCATCTATATAAAGCAACAAGAGAGCCAGAAAGAGAAAGAGAGAGAGTCTCTAGTGTAGAGTTAGAGTTTAGTTTAGGCATTGCTCCTTTTTTTTATTATATAATTTTTGAATTCTCATTCTGATTCTAAAGTTATTTATTTTACGTTTTTAGGTTTTGTGTGTTTAATTTTTTTTTGTTTTCTTTTTTTTGGTTTTGATTGAAGGAAAATATCCAATTGGAAAGAACATCTAAAATGAAATTGCACATTAACACACACACAATATATTGATCGATTAATCGAAAAGATCGATAAATCGATTATGCAATAGGTAATTTGCTTTTGACTTTTGTTTTAACAACTAGCATTTAATTTTTTTGGGAGGACAGTAGCTGCCTGCTAAGAATCAAAATGGTTGAGAACGTCATTTCTTTTTTTTTTTTTTAAGATTTAGTTTTTATTTATTATTTGCATTTGCCAGCTGCGTTTTTGCATTTGGTTTTTTGTTTTTATATATTATTTTTTGAGCATTATTTTCTTTTTTTTTTCAGTTTTCGTCACACACAAAACAATTTACAACATGAAAAAGTTGGGAAAACTTTCATCAATATGTGTGCATTAGAAACGATTTGTGGTTTGCTATCTTTTTTTTTTCCTTTAATTTTTTTTTTTTTTTTTTTTGAAAAAAAAATATCTTAGTTAGCTTAGGGAAGGTTTGGTTTGTTTTCATTTCTTTTCTTTTTTTTTTTTTTTTTTTCTTGAACAACACCGAAACGACGCAAAGATTCTTCTTTTTAGAGTTTTTTTTTTATGTTTTTGTATCTTCTTTTTTGTGGGGTTTTTTTTTTTTTTTTTGCTTTGTTTTTCGTTTTTTTGTTATTTTTGTTTTTTTTTTTCTTTCTTTCTTTCTTTTTGTTTTGTAATGTTCACACAACACACATGAAAAGTGCTACGAGGTAAGAGCTAAAAAGTGTTGTTTAATTTTAATTTGCTTACTACACACTTGCCACGTTTCATTTGTTTGTTTTTTGTTGTTTTTTTTTTTTTTTGTCACTGGAAGCTTGACTTTAAAAACTAGTATTATTATGTTCATTTTGTTTTGTTTTGTTGTTGTTGTTGTCCTTATGGCGGCATTTAAAGTAATTATTATTGTATATTCCAAGGATATGTCTACGTGTTGATCTTTTTGCATTATTTCTTTTTTTTTTTTTTGTATTGTTTTTGTTTTTAAACTTATGCACTAAAATATTTTTGAGCAATCGTCTGTTGTTTAATCAGTTTATCATTTTGTCATTGAGCTGCCAAATAAATGTATAAAAATACTAGGAACAATCAAGCAAAAAAATAGTTATATATTTTTCACCATCTCATCATTCTTTGTTACTTTGTTTCAAGGGATTTGTTTTTCTTTCATTTTTTTTTGTTTTTATGTTTAAAATAAATTCGTTGACAAATGAGAGAAAAGAAATTGTTTTGTTTTTTCTTTCGTTATTTTTAATTTAAATACAATACAGAAATGAGTATTCTTTGGGAGAGTTGAGGAAAGGTTTTAATCACAACACAGATTATGTAATATTAATGCCATAAATTAAATCAGAGGCGAGATCTTTAGTTAGACTTTAAGTTTCTTTTCTTTTTTGTTTAGTGAAATAAATTTAATTAATTTTACACTGATATGGTAATTTCTATATATAATCAATTTCAATATATATACATATAATAAAATTTTATTTAGTGAAAAATATCTAAGAAATTTCATAAAAATTTATAAACTGATTAAAGAATTATAGTCATGTGATCATAGAAAAAGGATAAAAAGGAGATTGCTGTTAGAAACTTTTAATAAAAAACCATAGTCAATTTTATGTTTAAAAAAACTATATATATATATAGCTAAAGAATCGAAAAGAATACCCGATTGCACATATTTAGATTAAAGCCAATTGTATATCTAACCAAGAATAATCACCTCTGATCGAAATTGGCAAATGTTTAGCTAATCTGTGTTAATAATTACAAAATTATATATATATAAATTTATATAAAACAAAAGAACCAAAATTAAATAATATATTATATAATATATATATATTATTATAATTTTTTTTTTAAGTGCTTCAATTAAAAATGTGGCAAAACTTGTTCTGTTTTTCATCTTGGTTTTCTGATTTCTCTTTTTTTTCGTTTTTTTTTTCTTTGTTTTGTTTGTTGATTTTTGTTTTTGTCTTATTACTACAACTACAATGCTATATTTATGATTTTACAACTACATGAAACAAAAATCATTTAAACATTAATTCTAACTTAATTGAACAGAAAATTATTTAAACAAAAAGAGAATTAAAAGAAAGAAAAAAAATATGAAAGTAAACTGAATTTTATAATAATTGTTGGGATTGTTTTTTTTTTTTTTTTATCTCTTTTAGCTGAATGAAAAATACATTGAAAATTGCTCACTGATTGATATACAAATATAAACATATATATATATATATATATGTATATATGAATAATAATTATATACCAAATCAATATACATATATATATATATATATAAATAGATATATATATATATATATAGGTATATAAATTCTAATTTGCCGCTTAAAGTTTTGTTTTCAGCTTTTGCTTAATCTTTTTTTTTTTTTTTATATTTTTGGTTTTTTCTTTTTGTAAAAATCTACGCACGAAGCACATTTTTGTTTTTAATAATCCTTTTTTTTTTTTTTTTGATTTGCAAACAATTTTGCAAATTAAATTGTTTGGTATTTTTTTTTTGTTTTGACTTATATAAACTGCATAGAATTGCATTTAGCGGCATAAAATTTGTTGTTGTTCATTTTCTTTGAGTTTTTTTTTTTTTACTGGACGACATTGATTTGTTTTATTTTAATTTCTTTTTTGTTTTTTACTGCAATTACTGCATTTAGCTTTGATTTTGCCAACCTCGTAACGTATCCTTTTAAACCAATCGATTTATATATATATATATATATCGATAGTTCCATTATCGGCTGATATTGAGAGCTGCTTCTCCTCATTCATTGTCCTCTCTTTCTTTTTCTCCTGCTCCGTTTCTTCACTTCTCTCTGTGTTTTGAGTATCTTCTGTTTGAGTAACTGCCTTTCGATTTGGTTTTTTGCTTTACTTAATTCTTGGTTTACTTTTTTTTTTTGTTTAACTGCTAAAGTTAGTGGTTGCTTTAAGGGTATGGAGGGTAAGGGGAAGTATCTGCATCTTCTTCTTCTTCTTGTTTATCATCTCTTTTGTTTTCTTTTACGTCTAATTTTGTTTCCATTCCTTCTTTTTTCACACGTACATACGTATATATATATATATATATATATATATTTGTATTTATTCACATATATGTGTGTGTATGTATTTATGTATGTGTATGTATATATATTTATATATATATATATATATATTTTGAGCATTTTCGAGAGTAGTTCATGTGGATTATTTGGCTGACTTGTGTACGACGATTCTTTTAATATGGCGTAAAACGATTGAAGCCACCGCGGTACATTGTTGCCTGTAACGGTAATTGAATGCAATTGGAAAAAGAATAAAGGGATAAAGAATATAAAGAATTAGCAATATATGATTAAACCTTCTGATGAGAGCTATATCTCTCATATATAGCTATTTATATAGATTAAAATTGAATTATAATAATGCTTACCCCATAGCCAGGCACTGGTCCAATACCATGTCCTAAATAGGGATCCGCGTATTCGCGTGCATAACTAAAAATAGTTTTTGATTTGTTTTTTGTTTTTGGTTTGTTGTAGTTCATTAATAATTCAAGTAAATAAATTGATATATATAAATGTTGTTGTGTGACAATGGCTCGATTTTGATTGATTGATGATTCCATTCTGGTTTTTTTTGCTTTTGGGTTAGGTAAGTTAGTAGTTATTAACTAATTGGTAGTAGTCGTTAAACGCTTTGATTTGTTAACCTCATCTTTGCTTTGATCATTCGCCTTACCAATTTTGTTTATATCATACTCAAAGTGATTTAGTTTATAGAGGGTTTTGCAGAAGCGTTCAATAATTAGTGATAAGTCATCAGTTTTGCTACAATTTAGTATGTGTTTAAGTGTTATACAAAAGTATTATACAAAAGGAATTATAAAAAAAATAAAAACACAAAAAAATACAATTAGTTTGAAAATTAGTTAGTAAACCAAATATATATGAAAATATTTCAAAATCAATATAAATGAGAATAGTAAAGGAATACCATAAAGACTTAACCCTTTATAATAGATGAAAAAAAACTATAAAAAAACATAAAATATGAATAAAAAGGATATAAAAGGATAATAATACATAATAGAAAACATAAATGGATGCAAGTGAATAATCAAAAGATAAAAATTTATTTGGTATTTTAAATGATAATATATGGCTGAAGAGTGGATTAATATATTACATTAAGTTAAAGGATCAACGGGATAAGGATATAGCTGTAAATTATATTTTAAGGATAATGCCAATATAATATAAGATTCTTTAAAGTTTTTTTTGGGTAGATAAGGTTTTTTTTTAATAAAAAGAGGATCAAGGTTAAGTCAAATTAACTTAAAAAAATATAAAATAAAATTTTCATAAAATATTTCAAATAAAAACTAAATATTTAAAATACTTTAATCATTCTGATGACATATATATATATATATTTTTAGTAAATATTAGTTAATTAACTTAGTTATACTTAAATTAAAAATAGTTTTAATATACAGAGGAAACAACTTCAAATGTGAGATACCCTTCCCATTTTGTCAAAAACTTTCAACCAGATAGAGAACTTTCAACAAAATCGATTTCCATATGTACGAATCAAATAGGAATGGTTAGGTAAGAACTGATTGATTATTCGGGGGAGTGTGGAGAGTGTAAAAACATGTGTGCTACATGGTATGGTTAATGGGTAATGGAAAATGGCAAATGTGTGTTGGAAAAGAACAAGAAGAAGAAGAAATAACTTACCCCGCTACTGTGGCATAGCCGGCTAATGCCGGTTGGGCGGCTGCAGCTGCAGCAGCTCCATAAGCAGCACGGGCAGCAACCGCCGTATAGGTGGTAGCCGCTGTGGCATACGCCTGCTGCTGGGCCTGAGACAGGGGTGTCTTTAACAGCGGAGCAGTGGCCTGGAATAATTTATTAGAGCAAATTCGTGTGTTAAAAACAGACGCAGTTCTACATAATTTCTTATTTTTTTTTGTTTTTGTCGGAGCGGCAAAGGACAACGGCAAAAAGAGTAAAAGAAGACAACTAGCGAAAGATAGTGTTTTGTTTTTTTTTTTTTTTTTATGGGATAAAGCTAAAATAGAACAACCAATTAAAAAAAAAAAAAAGGGAAATAAAGAAACAAACAAAAAAAAATAAGTAAACAATAAAGAAAACACACACAAAATAATATAAATATATGGAAACCTAAACCGGTAAACATAAAACGTGTGCAAAAACAAATCACTTTGGAGTTAGATATATATATATATATATATATATATATATTGATAGATATTTATAGAATGTATATATATGTAAGTATATATAACTCCAAAGTTATTTATTGAAAATCCAGCTACAAACCCAAGATGCCAAATTTGTTTCAAGTGAAAAACGACAACCATTTACTACAAATTAAACACAAAATATTAAACCAAAAAAAAAAAAAACGAAAATAAAATAAAGAATATTTAAAAAAAATTATAAACGAAACTAAACAAAAATTTGCAAAAATGTATGAATCAAGGGGGCCAATTAAAAAAGAACTTAGAGCAATATAGTAGAAATATTGATATATAAACTACAACTAGGGTTAACTTAAGGCTTATTGGACAAACCATAACGTATAGCCCAGATGTGATTATAATAATAATAAAATTACATTACATTAGTTTACATTAGATAAGATAAGATTACATCATCCATTATTATCATCATCATCATAATGATCATAATTAGCATCGATTATGTACGATTATATGTATGTAAATATTTACATTATTTTTTTTAATATAGTTTATATATATATATACACACACACACACGCATTAACCAAAACTCAAAATGTGGCACAACTATTATTATTATTATTATTATTCGATAACAAAAACAAAGAACAGTGAAACAACGTGAACATGAACACATGAACGGAAATGCTCTAAAGGATTGGTGCCGGGCAAAGGATTGGGAAACGGGTATTTAATATTATTCTTTTTTTTTTTTTTGTTGTTGTTTTAAAGTGCATATTTGGGGGGGGAGAAACGGGGGAAAAAAACTAGCTAAGCTCTATTTATGATTATTTTTACCAAAACATTCTGTGGCACCGGAATGCGGTTGATCGTATGTGGGGTACTGTTTAGCGTAGTCACAGTGCGGCGCTGTAATTTGTATATATAGTTTTTTGTTTTTTGTTTTTTTTTTGTTTGATACGACAAATTTTTTTGTTTTTGTAGCGTTTCGTTTTTGTTTTTGATCGATTATGTTGGTGTTTGGTGTTGTTGTTATAATTGCAGTTGCAATTATTATTGTTGTAGTAGTAATAGTTGTTGTTGTTGTTGTTTTTGTTGTAGTTGTTGTTGATTTGTATGTTGAGTAATATTCGTGAAAAAAAGGTAACCAAAGAAGAAATATACATAGTACTTAGTTACAAAAATGTTTACAGCATTAAAGAATATCTATATATAAATATATATATGTATAATACACATATATATCTATATATATATAAGTATATATATATATAAATTTGAACTTTGGTGTTCTCATTTCGATAATTTGTAAAAGAACAAAAAAAAATTGGAAACATGAAACACAAAACGAAAACTTGCATTTATCTGCTAGAAGGCCTTAAATTGTAGTTAAAGACAGACAGAGTGAGATATATATATATAGATATATATAAAGAGATAGAGAGAGGAGAGATAGATAGAGAGCGGCATGCAGCCTGAAAGTATGCAATGCGCCGCTTGATCAAAGCTTCTGATATGCCTGTGTTTATACGAGTGTGAGAGAGAGAGAGAGAGAGTGATTGTTTGTCTGTTTATGTTACTACGCTGATAAAGATTTATATTCCTTTTTTTTTTGTTTTTTTTTTTTTGATCAAATCATACAAAAATGCACAAAATTAAATGAATAATGTGAGACAAAAAAAAAAAAAAAAACGTAGGATGCAATTATATATTAAAAAAAAGTGGAAAATGAAAGTTATTAAAATGAAAGCCAAGCCTCTATGTTGTGTGCGTGTATTTCTCTGTAGATGTGTGAGTGTTTGTGTGTGTGTGATAATGGAAAAGGCTTAGTTAGACAACTTAAAGTCTTGACATAAAGAAATAGTTAAGAATACAGACGCATTTGCACGACCAAAGTTACCAACAAAGTTTTAAAAGTTTCTGTTTCTGTTTCATTTTTTTTTTTTTGTTTGTTTTCGCTTTGTCTTAAATTTTAACGCCTTGTTAGTGTCAATGAAAATGCAAAGAAAAATAAAGCCAAAATCATAATACAATTATAAATAGTATTAATCACAAGAGAAAGAGAGAGAGAGACATAGACAGAGATAGTGAAATATACAAAAAGAAATCAAATAATATTAAAAAAAAAAAAGATAACTTCTGTTCCAAAAACCAAGTCAAATGTTTCAAAACTCAATTAGGTGGTGTTTTTTTGTTTTTTTTTTCTTTCACAAGCTACCATCAAAAAGATTGTATGAAAAATATATACATATATATATATATATATATATAAAGATATATATATATATATATAGGTAGGAAAATAATATGATAAATAATATTCTCTGCTTTGTCTTTTTGTTTTTTTTTTTTTTTGATTAGCGTATTAATTTGAATGGGTTTTATTACATTTAATATGGCGGCTGGCTGAGCGGCTGGAACTTCAGTGACCGGTTTGGCTGCCTGTAAGATTTATATATAATAATGATATGTATATATAGTTTTAAAGAGATAGATTTGATCGATAGATAGTTTCATAGATAGATAGAAAGAAACACAGAAAAAAAGAAAAGTAGAGTGGAGGGGGAGAGAAAGATAGAGAGGGAGAGACAGAGAGAGAGAGAAAGTGGAAGAGATAAGATAGATTGAAAGAAATATATATTTTAGTTAAGCTAGCCTTAGAAAACTATAAAATTCTAAAACTTATAATTAACTTACTTAATTATAATTATTAATCATTTATATTATAATTCAAATTGCTTCAACTCACCTGGAAACGTAGATTTGGATCAGCGGTTGCAGCAGCTGCTAAGAAGGGATCATAGTATACACTGTTGAATGTTGATAGCGTGGTAGGATCAAGGAAAAATATGGGAGCGGGTTAGATGGGAGAAAAGATGAAGAAAATCGAATTAATAAATATATCTTAATTATGTTGTAACATTTTTTTTTCTTTCTATCAATTGGAATAGCAGTCCAGTGAGATTATAATATATTATATATAGTATATCTGTTATATCATTAATCTGACTGGACTTTACATTCTTTAGTTTTTTTTTTGTTTTTGTATATATGGAGTTCAGGCACTTAAAAGCAAAATTCAAAAATTCAACACACTTTTGGTTTTATTTTTTTTAACATTTTGTGTAATTTTTTTTATTGTTTTTTGTTTTTGTTTAACTTTTAACGCACTTGTGTAATATGAAGGGCATAAAAAAGGTGTAGCATAGGTATATATAGGAACTTATTGAAAAGGATAAAATTCGATTTAAATCAAAAATTGTATCCCTTCTGTTGTTTTGTGGAAAGTGTTGGTAGTAGTTTTTGTGTTTTTTTGTGCTTTTGGGTAAATAAAATGATTGAAACTTAAGGCCTAAAACGGTAGGTAGTTGTTGTTGTTGTTGTAGTAGTTGTAAATCCTAATTGGTTGCATTATATCCTTTTCCTAACTTTTATATCCTATGAAATTTCACCCCTGATTGCTGTCTGTTGCCTAAACTACTCCTTTATTTATTTATTTTCCTATAAATTGATGACGAGTGCTACGATTTTGATTTGGATTTTGAAACGTGGAAGGTTTGGCTGAGGGGTGGGGTGGGGTGTTAAAGTAGAGAGGGGAAATTGATTTTATTATTTATATTTTTTTATAAACGAAAACTAAAAAAGGAAAAACATAAAGAATTAACCAACCGCAAAACATACTTTATTGGCATTCCATTTCCCGTAACTACATTTAAGAACTTGCTTTCTTTTTTATTTTTCATATTTGTTTTAGTATTTAAATTGTTGATATTTGTTGTTGTTGTTGTTGTATAGACAGAACAGACATTCATGCAACCTAGCTAAATTAGTTGGTCGACTTTATAATAATTATTATTGTATATATATAGGACATGTCTCATTCATACGGCTATTGCGAGTGTGTGTGTGTGTGTGTTGGCAGCCACAAAAATAAATATATATATAGATATGTATATAGGATAAATAAAGTTTAAAATTATATAAAATGTTGAGTATATTTTTTTGATAGAGAAAAAAAAAACCATGCACACAAGGCGGCAACGGCAAGAGATTGATATATACATATATCTATATATATATGCAAGTAGAATTAGAATTTAAGAGAGAAAGAAAGAGTAAGAGTGACAAAGAGAGAGTTATTCATACTCAAATTGCTCATACGCCTAGTGTTACACAATATGTATTCAAAAATGTCTGTACAAATAAAAATTTGATATCAAAATATATTTAAAACATGGCCGAAAAATAAATATGAATTTAATAATGCTTTCAATCAGTATATATCTGTATTTATATATAGCATTTGTGTTTTCTATATAGTAAATGCAATCTGTTGTATATATGTTAAGTAAATTATAGCTTTGCGTGCTTTTATTTAGCTTCTTTTTTTTTGTTTTTGTTTTATGTTTTGCTTTTTAATTGAAAGTTCAAGTTCAAATTCAAGTCTAGACTTGCAATTAGAGCGAACAAGCGAGAGAGAGGGAGAGAGAGATAGTTGACAAAGACAAATGTATTATTTAATTAAGGCAAGTCGTAAGTTATAAAGAGTATATATATATATATATACATGTTAATATATATATATATATATATATTTATTTATTAATGAAATTTGCAACACACTCAAGTAAGCTCTAAGGACAAAGTACAAGGTAATATGTTTATATGTGTATATTATGAGAGAGAGAGAGAGAGAGAGAGTGAGTAAGATCAAAAACGAAAAACAAAAACAATGTTAAAGCTAGGAACTAATTTGTTTTTTTTTTTCTTTGGCTTTAAGCACGGCATAATAAATGTTTCTGTGTGAGCGGGTTGACTGACAGGCTTGAGTGTGTTTATGCGTGTGTAGGTGAGTGTGTGTGTGTGTGTGTGTGACACAAACAGAATTGGAAAACACAAAACATAAATAAAAAAAAAACATAAAATAAAACTTGTTATAGTAATAGAAGTAGTAGTAAAAAGTGCGCTAAAACTACATTCAAAATGTTTTTTTTTTTTTTTTTTTTTTTTTTTAATTTTTTTGTTTTGTTCTTCTTTTCAATCAACTAATATTAGAAAAAAGAATTTACACAACTACACAGCGCGCAGCAGCTACTCTCTGTGGCTGCTTAAAGGGGGTAGTGGAGGGTTTTTTGTTTTTTTTTTTTTTTTTATTATTTTTTAGGGCGAGAAGACGACGAAGGACTTTACTTACGGCGCAAATCCATGCAAAGCGGCAGCATTGTTGGCCGCATTGGCCGACGCTGCCATGGAAGCAGCAGCCGCAGCAGCAGCGGCCGGCGTTTGGGATGCCGTTGCCGCAGATAGACGTGCCGCATAAGCGGCTGCAGCAGCACTTGCCTGATTACTGGCCACACCGGCTGGATTTTGTGCAGCTGCCGCAGCGGCCAGCGATTGCTGTAAAGCCGAATGTTGCTGGGCAACAGCAGCAGCAGCCGTTCCAGCGGCTGTGGGTACTGCCACCGCTTGTAGTGTCGGTTGCAATTGTGCCAATTGGGGGGCCAATGCATGGGCTGCATGCGGATGTGAAGCGGCAACGGCGGCGACTGCGGCATGCTGTTGCTGTTGATGTTGTTGCTGCTGTTGCTGTTGTTGATGCTGTTGCTGCTGCTGTTGGGCGGCTGCTGCAGCCACGGCGGCGGCAGTCACTTGACGTTGCTGTTGGGCAGCGGCAGCGGAGGCTGCCAGCAGAGCCGGATGATGGTGCGGATGATGGGGATGATGATAGGGTGTGGCACCGACCACGCCCACATGTCCACGTTGTATGGCAACTCCACGCATGGCAGCGGCGGCGGCTACGGCGGCTGTGAGGCGTAACGTGAAATGGGGGGCGGGTCACCAAAAACAAATTTTGGTATTTTTTTTTTTTTTTGTAGTTTTTTTTTGTTTTGTTTTTAAGTTTTGGTTTTTTTTTTGCAACGATTTTACACAACAATTTTACCAGTGTGTGTGTGTGTGTTTATTTGTGTTCGTTTATATATGTGTGTGTGTATGCGTGTTGGTGTATTTATGTGTGTGTGTGTTTGTATAGTTTGTTTGTATTCGTGTGCAAAAAGTAGAAAAGGAAAAGAAAAGAACATAAAACGCATGCGGTTAGTTTTCTCTCTTTTTTTTTATATAAGTAAATATATATGTATGTAGATTTAGATATATATATATATATATATAGGTATATATATATACATACATATGTGTGTATATCTATATATATATATACATATATGAGTAGTATAAATATATGGCAAATTCTAGGCATTATGTAGTAACTGTTTTCAATAAGTTTTTATATATATATATATAGCGCTGCGATGATTTGATATATACATATAACAATACATAAGACATACGTGTATAATTCATTAACATATATATATATATAAAATATATATATATATATATAAGGAGATATATATATGTGTATCACAAGGTAAAATGTAAAAAAGGGGAATCATTTCGAGAAACATAAATACTTAAACATTAGAACACACTCAATTACCAAGAAATGCTACTTAGTTGTTGCATTTATATTGCAGTTTTAAGTATATATATATATATATAGATCTAAAAATATATATATATATATGTAGGATATATGTATTGGATTATAGATAATTATATATAAATATATGTAGATTAATTGAGATCATCAACAATACGGAATAAGAACATTAGATCGATCTTTAGTATGCTTCGGCCATACATATATTTTGTTTTTTTTTTATCAATTACATATGCGGCAAGACCTAAACAAAAGTAACAGTAAAAGTATATATATAAATCAAAATTAAAAATGTAAAACTCATTGCATTTGGGTGTAATTTCTTTTTTTTTCGTTTTGTTTAGTTAGAAATTTTTGTGTTGTGTAGTGTAAAAGAAAGCAATCAAATTGAACTAAATTATGATTAAACCGTTCACCTTTTTAAATACTGTACAAGAAGAACTAGCAGAAGGTATATATTTAATTTTATATATATATATGTATGTATACTAAGTATATATGCAAGTATATACTAAATGCAGAATCAATATTACAGCAATCCACCTGTTTGGGAATTTGGGTTAAAAGATGTTTTCGACACAAACGCACACATTTCGATAACGATAAATAAAGTGTATTTTAGATCAACTGTACTTTCTGTCTTTCTATTGTCATATTAAAAGAGAAAATGTCATCAACTAGTTATATCGATATATAAGTTAACTTTTGAAAAATCTAAAGTTTTATAAATAATTATTTAGAATGAATACAAGCAACTTTCAATTGTTCTTTCTCTCTCGTTAAAAATTATTTGTTAGTATCCAATTAAGTCTTAAATTTTGTGGCTCTAATTGAAAGATTTGCTATGATTGTTGTAATAGTTATGGGATTGGCAATCGAACCAATTTAAATTCATTTCTATATATATATATAGGTGTATATATTTGTTTATATATTTTGCAATGTATATATTTCGGATGCATTCAATTATGCAGAAATTCCATGCGGTTTCTCACTCAATTGGTAACCAAATTGATATGCTTCATAATTAACAATTTTGTTGGCCAAAAGCCGCAAAAGCCAAACGAGAATGCAGAGAAACGAAACGGCCGAATGATAATTGATTGCCACATGACAACAGGCAGAGTTACCGGTTATACACACACACACACACACACGCGCACAACAGGCGCCAGTTAGGTACAGTTATGTCAATGTATTGTAGTAGGAACTGAACACGACCACCTTTGATTGAAAATCTACACAAAAATTATAATTGAAATGAAAGTCTCGGTGTGCGTGTCCGTGTGCTTGTGCGTGTGTGTGTGCGTGTGTGTGTATAAAAATCGTATAACCAAATTTCTAATGCCGAAGCATAAAATTGAAAATTTGTTTGCAATTAAAAATTCGATTTGCCATATTTGTATGCAAATTATTAGCTCACAACAAAATTTTCATCGTGGTGGCACAGCGTCACAAGTGCGTGTGAATAGTACATGTGTGTGTGTGTATGGGTGTGTGTGTGCGGGTGTGTTTGTGCTAGTGTTAGAGAAGTTCTTTCAACTTTTCATTAGATTTTAATTTAAAATTTGTTCAACATTCTATGTTAATTTTTTTTTTATGCTCTTTCACACCCACACACACACACACAAACAAACCATGGGAGAGAAAGAGAGAGAGAGAGCAAACTGAAAAACGTTTGGCATGAAAGAATTTTAAGGAATGGGCAAAATTGTTCACTTAACATGCAACAAATTGAAAATGGCAAATATTTTGGATATTCAATATTTTCTATTTTCGTGGCATAAATTTTCAATTTATTTTTTGTTTTGTTTTGATTTTTTTGCTATTATTTTTGGTGTAGTAGTAGAAGAAAAAAGTTGTAGATAAAAACACAAAATCGAAGAAAAACAAGAATAACAAGAAATATAAAACGTGCAAAAAGAAGATTGCTAAACGGAAAAAAAAAGATGCCAAAACGTATTATAAAGATGAATAGTTCAACAAAGGACACGCACAATAAGACAAACAAAAAGAAATAGAGAAAGAGAGAGAGAGAGCAATAGACAGACAGAGACAAAGAAAGAGAGAGAGTACAAGTATGATGGATTGCTAGGTTCCTTTTTGCTATTAGTTTTGTTTGCTCTAAGAGAGAGAGAGAGAGAGAGAGAAAGTGTATAAAAAAAGGCCTCGTTTGTTTGTCTACCAAATATACGATATAGGTAAGCATATATATACGATATACGATATATATATACATATATGTATATATGTGTGTATATATGATAAAAAATTGTATTTTAACTATTGTTAATGCTAAATCCTTGCCATTACTTAACATCTAATTACAGTTACAATTTCTGGTGGGTTGCCGCTAAGTCTGTGTCAGTATGTATATGTGTGTGTGTGTGTTTGTTTGTGTGTGAGTGTGGGAGAGTGAGATGTGTGGTATCTCTGTGTGTGCCCAGCCGTTGGAACAATGCAATCTCAAGGGCGCCAAAAAGTATGCAATATACGAATATAGTAGTTTAAGTTTTACAGTTAAACCCACAAATGCTTGAAAACCAAAGAGTGGAAACAAGACAACAAACATTGACAATATTATCGTACAGTATCTCATAGCTAAAAGAATTGTTGTTTATTTGTTTGTTTGTTTGTTTGTTTTTTTTATACTTTTTTGTGACTGTTATTGTAACTGTAGTTGTTGTTGTTTATGTTTTTGTTGCTGTTGCAATTGCAGTTTGTGTCTGTGGTGGTGGGGGGGGGTATGGTGTGTTATGGGGTAATAAACGTAATTTTTGAATTATGCTTTTTTTTGCGCCTCTCTCACACACACAAATTGTATTTCAATTGATTGTTTAATGTTGTTTTGGTTGCTATTGTTGTTGCTGTTGTTGTTGTTGCTGTACCTCCGCCGTGTCGTTGCTGCTGTTGGCGCTGTTGCTGTTGTCACATTGCTATGTGGTGGGCGTGGTGCTAGAACAATGGGTGTGGCTGCGGCAGCAGCTGCTGCAGCAGCAGCGGCGGCGGCAGCTGCAGCGGCCGGACTAGATGTTGCACTCGTTGGAGCTGCTTGGGGCACAGGCATGGGCATGGTCATGGGCAGCGGCACAGGAGTTAATGTTGGGCCACCACCACCAACGGGTGCACCCAAAAATGGCCAAGCGGCAGCCACCGGTAGACGATAACCTTTAGTTTCATATGGTTTTAATATTAATTTTGGTTATCTTTTTGATTGTCTTGATTGATGGAGAGTGGATGTCTGGGTGTGTGTGTGTGTATGTATGTGTGTCTATATGTATGTGTGGTTGTTGTATATACATATTGTAATGGTAGTTTTGTACTTTTTGGATGCAGTGAGAGGCATGGCGAGACAATTTGTTGTTGTTTATTTTTGATTTCAATTAACTTAGATCTAGTACTAAGTTAAGCTGAATTAAATTGATTTGAGCTGATTGAGCTGATTGATTTGAATTGCATCATCCGGGAGACGAGATGAGTGTTATCATTTACAATTACGAATATACGATATAAGGAGTACGAGTACAAGTACGAGTATAAAATGTTTTACGCTAAATTAGCAATTCAGAGACATTTTCAGACCAAAATGATAACAATACAGTGTACCAGACCAAAAAAAAGTAAACAAAAAGCAAATGATAAAACAAAGATTGACTTTAACAACAAATGGTAAAGCAAATCAAAAAGGATATGTAAAGAGGAAACAGAAAAAGAAAGGAAAAACAAAAATGAAATAATAAAATGAGGATAAACAAACGGCACATACAACAAAACTGGTTAAACAGGATAGATAGATAGAGAGAGCGAGAGAGAGAGAGAGAGACAGACGATTGTGTCATATAACAAAATGATATAGATAGTTTTAAATAGTTGAATCGATACAATATAATTTAATATAATATAATAGATATAAATGTAGATATTATGCATAAGACAACACAGCCGCAATATGCTAAAATTCATAAACATCATTTATAATCGCAAGATTATCTCATCATTATCATCATCATCATCACCATTATTATTATTATTATTATTGTTATAATTCATTATCATTATCACATTATCAAGACTAGAAAGAAAATTGGCAACGCGCCTGGCTTTATAGAACAGGGAATACAACGAGCAGGTGTGTTAATGTGGCTTTTATACGATTTTGCATTTGCTATTTTGCTTTCAATTCGTTTCTCAAAGAATTCAAAAATGAAAATGTAAAGAAAAGGAAACGTAACTAACTTAATCAGTATTACAAACAGTTATCAAATATGTAATGGCAATATATTTAGATTATATATAAATATATATATGCATTTATATACATATATAAATGCAATATCCGGTGGGACCTAACAAAAAAAAAAAAAAAATGCATAAAATGGGAACAAAAAAAAAAAAAGAAGTTTATTTAGAAAAGAAAAAAAAAAACACGAAATTAAATGGAAAATGGTTATCGAAATATTTGCATAAAATGCCATGAGACAATATTGGTGAACATTTACGCTGAACTTTGACCTTCTGTTTCTGTTTCCTGCCCCTAAAACCCAACGTTGACAACGGCCAGCCCTAAATAAATATTGTTTTATGTATGTACAATGTAAAATGTACGATGTATGTATGTATGAATGTGAAAAAGTTGTTACTATATACCCTGCCTAACATTATATATCCATATATGTAGCCAATATATATCCAATTCAATTGGATATATATATATATCTTTTTATCATACTTAAATACTAAATATTATAGCGAAAAATCTTTCAATTCGCTTACTTATACTATTTTATAAAACCACAAAAAAAAAAGTGGATAAATGGAACAAAAAAAACATTCACTTATTGTATGAGAGTATATATATACATATATATATAAGTATATATGTATGTATATATATACTTCTAGATAGATAGTTAGATTGTATATAGTTTATTATATAGACTTATTTATTGTCTCTGATTGATATTCTTGTGTTCTTTTCTTTTGTATATTATATGCAAAATTTATAACGAAATACGGCAGGCAATAAATACATAGTTTTAAACAATGAACAAACAAAAAAAAAAATATATATATATATATATATATATGTAGATATATATAAATATGTATGTATGTATATATTTTGAGATTTACAACATTAAGTTGACAAAACGCTTACCTTCTGGCCATTGTACGCAGACTATGTAAAGAATATTCCAAATAATTCATTTCAATTTGTTGTCGTTGATATTTGTTGTTGTTGTTGATATTTGTTATTATTGTAGTTGTTGTTGTGGTTGTTGTGTAGCATGGCATGGAAAAGGCAAAAGAAAATATTTACATTAGTTTTGAATTAAGTTTATCGTTTCTGGTTTTGGACATAAACATATTGCAGTTGATTTTCTTTATACATTTCTAAGGCACATCAAAAAAACGTGCAGTTCTATATATATATTATATAGTTACAAAGATTTTCTAATGCTTATATGATGTATATATATATCTTGTACGTTTGTGTATATGTACTTAAATAATATATGCTCTATATATATATATATATATATATATATATAGATATAGTTAGAAGGGGTTTTTGGGGGGGTATGGTATATTATTAATAGAGTGTTTGAATATATTTATCATGCTAACATTGTTATACATTTGTTCATGGTTTCATTTTACTTTGATTTTGTTTTTGTTTAACCGAGAGAATTGCACATGCTGCTCAATTAAAGATGTTTGATTGTTTGCCAAGTGATTTACTATATCCTAAGAGACATATATATTCATATATGAACAAAGTCCCATTTATCCTTTCGAAAATACAAACAATTGAAGAATAACTTTTGAAAAATGTAATAATTGAATCCAATTTGAAGATGTTCATGCAAATTTTAGGGGAATATCAAATTTTGACAGCTTATAAAGATTTTCTTTTATATATCCTAGATGATATGGTATATAGTATACATATCATTTGGGAATCTATATATGATAGTAGCACATTTCTATATTTCCTAACTTTTATATTTATATATAAACAATAATTTCACTCAATATGAAGGTAAAGCTCATTGGGCATCAAAATTAGAAAGTTTTTTGCATGTTTTATGGTATAAAAATGTATATAAAATATTTATATATATATATATACATAAAATTTATATAGCCCAGATCGTTTAATTTTAAAACTCAACTTTATTTCTGCAAAAGTTTATTTATAAAATTATTTGTTTTTCAATTTAAAAAACCATTTTAGAAAATTTTCTATCAAGCGACTTGGAATGTTTTTTTTAATTCTCCTAAAATCCTAAAAAAAATTGTATTGTATCCCCAGATACTATTTTGACCTTTAGTTTGTCAATTGAAGAAAGAGTATCTTGGCATTCGATGTATTGATTTGAGTTACTTATACATCTGCTTACAATTGAATGCCTGGCTGAGCAGGCAATGAGCTGCCTTTGCCATTTTCATCTATCTGAATGCTATGCAAATTTAGAGAACAAAATGGCAAAATAAGTAACCACAAAAAAAAAAAAAAAAAAAAGGAAAAGAAAAGAAAAAAAGGGAAAAAGAAAGGGAAGAATATATATATATTCAGTTAAAGGCATGTCAGACAGAGACACTGACACCCCATGTGATGTGCCAGTAGACAGAAGAGGCGATGGTAATGCTGATGGTTTCAGGAGCTGGAGGAGCGACATAAAGGCGCATTAAGTTTAACATGTCAAAGGATCAACGCAAGAGGAAAATACAACAAAAAAAAAGAGACGTAGAAACAGGAATATATATATACAGATATATATGTATATATATAGTATAGTTGCTTGATGTCGTGCAGCGTGGAAATCAGCATATACAATATACAGTACAAACTTTCTTCAAAATGCACAAAGTATGCGAGTGTGCGAGTGTGTGTGTGTGTGTGTGTGGGGTAAGGTTAGGGGGTAATACATTTGCATAAGACATAACAACACAGAGCAACACAAAATAAAACGTTTTTGTGGCGCGGCCTCAAGGGTGCCCCTCAGCAGGATAACTGCTGTTGGTGTAGTAGCAGTTGCCTGCCGTCGCCTGCCTCGAAAAACTAGGAAAACTTTTTCTTTTCTTTCTACTAGTAATTTTTTTTTTTTCTCTCTTCTTGCTTTTTTGAAATTTATGTGTTCATGTGCGAGTGTGTGTGTGTGTGAGTGTGTGCAACATGTTTGCAACTTTGTGGTTTATTTGTAATTATCCTGACTGCCTCTGCCTGTCTATCTATCTATCTGGCTGTCTCGTTACGACCAGGACCACGACGTGAGCTCGAGCCTCTTCTATACTCCATCCTGTCCTGTACTGTTCCTGTTTTGTCCTGTCGTGTCCTGTCCCATCCTAGTCCTGGTAATGGCTCAAGCGATTTACCATGCAAAAGAAGCCAGTTCGAAACGTGATAAAGTGACTGCTGCTACTGCTCCTGCTGCTGCTACTTGGGCCCCTGTCTATAATATCCTGACTGGCTCTGCTTTTACCTCCTACCTCCATCTTGCTCTCCTGTTCTGCCTATTATCTCTTCTTGGTTCTACAACAGCATTTAGTGCAAGGCAAATGAAGCGCATTACGTGCACGTGGCCAAGAATGGAGCCAACCTAAAGAAAGAAGCTGGTCAGAGTGAAAGGCCAAAGGCAATACTTTCCCTCTCTCTATCTCTCTATTTCTAGCTGGCTCTCTTCTTCTGTCAGTCTTCTGTCTACCTACTGCTTCTTCATCTTCATCTGCTTCCATAATATTGGCATTTCATTCTTTTTGCTTCAACTTTTGTTGGCAATACAAAAGCATTTTGCATCAGCAAATGGATAACCAAGACCCAAAGCAACCCACGGGGGAACTACTCCACCATCCTTTGCCATGGACAATGTATCGAGTTGCTCATTGGATGGAGTTGGAGTTAAAGAAGATGCAGTTTCCCTTCGGTCTTTGGCCTGGGTTTTAGGTCTGGGTATTTGGTTCGGTTCAATTCGGTTTGGTTTGGTTTGGTTTGTAAGCGGCTTATCGTATTGAGCGAAACTAAAGTATAGATTTTGCACTGTGAATACTTTTTAATGGCAAACAGAAAAAAGGACGATTTAATCAGTAGTATTATTTATTCTACATTGCATGTTCTCAATGGGTAATACACTCCTACTACTATATACGTTTGACTGTGGCAAGGCCTGTGGCCAAAAGGGTGACGGTTGGCGAGGCGAAACTTTCGTTTAGTCTTTCTGATACGACTTTATAAAGTTTTTGTTATTTTCATTTTGTTTTATTTTTTTTTTTTTTTTTTTTTTTTTTTGCCACAACTTCAAATGAAATTGTGCGAAACTGCAAAATGGTATAGTAAATATATTAGAACTTCTAACTGAATAAACTTTAAAAGAAGGCCACAATACTAAAAGTGCGAGAGAGAGAAGATTGGATTAAGATTAAGTTAGATATATATACTACAATATATATATATATATTCATATATATATATATGTATGTATATAGCTATTCTAGGTACAGTCTCTCCATTATTGAAATACACACAAAAACAAAACAGAAACAAAAAAGTACGTTAAAGAGAAACTTTCTACATTTTTTGGGTGAAAGGAATTTGAAAAAGGATTTTCCTAACCATAGAATTTCGCATGCTTCAGTGTAAGATATATATATATATATATATATTCAAAGGGTATATATTACTTTTCTTGCCAATTTTTGTTTGGTGGGGGGTAGGGGGTGTAAGGGGTAGGGGAGATGGTAGTAGTTAACAATTTAAACGTGCAACATGCCAAGCCATTGATTTTAATTTGATTTTTGGTTGCATTTGTTTTACATTTAGTTATAATAACTAAAGTAAAAAAAACGTCTAATTTAATTAGACTTTAAAAAGACAAGGGGGAGGGGAGGGGGCGGCACGGGGGAAACAAGATTATGAAACAGAGATACAGGCTGCTATATAAAAGTCAAGCAGTCAGGCAGGCAAGCGCACATTATATAATTCATGCAATTTTGTTAAATGTTTTACTAATTTTTATTTCTAGTTTTTTTTTCTTTTGTATTTTTTTTGTATTTTTTTGTTTTTTTTTGTTTTTTGGCTCACCTAGAGCTGGAGCCGGTATGGCACCATCTTTGGTCAGTACAACTGTGTGGAAGGGTTGATTTGAGAAAAATAAAAGAACGAAATGAAATATTTGTTCATCAATCATTATCATCAATCATCATTATTATTACTATTATTATTATTATTATTATTATTATTTTTATAAACAACACATCATAATTTAAATCACATGTTAGTGAAAACGAACAACAATTTTTTGGCTTATTTAGTTTGCTTTTTAGTTTTGTTTTCTTGTTTTGGTTGGCGGCAGTGGCAAACTCCTAACAAATGTTAGTTTAAGGTGGCAAGTTTGGTTTTTTTTTAGTTTTTGTATTGTTTTTTTTTTATTTTTTTTTTTTTTTTGTTGATTGCTTTGCGCCTTGGCATACTTAGACTAAGTATATGTATTAACAAACTCAACGCAATGCAATTTTCAGCGTGTTTTTTTTTTTCTTCCTTTTTTGGCAATGGAAGTGTTGGACAGCTTGGTGTATGAGAAAGAGTGAGAGAGAGAGAGAGAGAGAGGGACAGGGGGCGGTGCTTGATGGGGTGGTGTCAAAAAAAAAAAAAAAAGAAAGAAACATTTTCATTAGAGAAACGTTTGCTTGGCAAAACTCAATTTCTCTTGGTTGTTTTTTCTTTTCTCTCACTTTTTTGTTTCTTGGTATTTCTTTTCTTGGTTTGTTTACTTTTTTTTTTGGTTGATGTGAAAAGTTAAGCAAGTGAGCAACAACAATTTGGATAACAGGAGAAGCAACAACAACAACAACAATAATAATAATAACAACAACAGCAATGGCCAGTCAAATGTTATGGCAGTTTTTGTTAAAGTTTTATTGTTACTTTTGTTGTTTCTATTGCCGGTATTACTGTTGTCGTTGTTGTTATTGTTGCTGCTGTTGCTGTTCTAGGTGTTGCTGCTGTGGCTGTGGCTATTGCTGCTGCAAGGTGTAATTACATTTCTTTGTTCAACACTTCAATTTGTTTTATTCGTTACATAGCCTTAATTTATTTTTGGGTTTTTTTCAAAAGTTCTACATATACATGTATATGTGTATATGTGATATAGTGACTATGTGTATATGTATATGTGTGTGTGTGTTTGTAAGTAGTGTTAGATTAACTTACCGTTGGGTACTGCTGTCACTTTTTTGGTTTGTACACGTGCAGTGGCATTATTCACCTTCACATTTGTTGGTTATTATTGATAACAAGATTTCAAATTGCAGCGCGATTGTGGTTGGTGGTGGTTGATTGGTTGGTTTTGGTTGTGGTGGTTGGTTGTTTGTTTAATTTATTTATTGTATTTTTTTTTTCGATTGGTGATGAGTTTTTATACACACAAATATATATATATACATATAGATAATTATATATATATATATATATTGGGTCGCATATAGAGAAAAAAAATAGAAAGAATATGGCATAGAGGAGAATATATATTTATACGTTAGTAAACAATTACGCAAATATTTCAAAATGTAAATGTAGGTGTGTAGGTGTGTGTGTGTGTGAGTGTGCTGAGTGAGTGAATGTATGATTATTGTATGTGTGTGTGTGTGTGGACAGGAAATGCAACCAAAATTTCATTACAATGGGCATAAACAATTGCTATTCTATTGTATATTAGTTTCTTTTTTTTACTCAAGAGGTTTTAATTTTCTTAGTTGTATTTAAAATTTCGAATAGTTATTTGTTTATAACAGTATAACAGTCTATTGTATAACAGTTATGCTGTGATTATCGCACACTTTATTATACTTTCAACAATCTTGTTTTACAAGCAATATTCTTTCCATAATAATCACTTGTCTGTCCATCTGTCTGTTTCTTTGCTAGAACTGACTGAATCCTAAAGTTTAAGCTATATGCTTAAAACTTGGTAGATAAGATCTTTTATTAATCAGGCAGATAAAGTATGAAAATCAGTTGGAACGGACAACTATTTTAAGTTCTCCATTTCAAAAACGAAACAGAAAATTTCAGAAATTTAAAACTTTTACGTTTCATCTCTTGCTTGATTTTTTTTATTGAAATAATTAATATCCTTTGAAAAGTAATCAAATGACATTACAAAGGGATTTTCTCTGTTAGCATAGAAATATCAATTGAATTCATTTTTGACTCATATTACATTTATTATTACTACCAAAATCCTGATTTATATGAGTGGATTTTCATTAATTTTTTTTTGTGAATAAATTCTTTTTTTAACCAATTTGCATTTACCAAATTATAAAAGGAAAAATTTTATAGCGACATATTGAAAGCTGATACCGGAAGGTAGTCCATTTTATAGTCCTTTTTGTGTAACTATTGAATGAATAGTAGTTTCGGTTGCATTTCCTGATAGTTTTTTTTTGTTGATTACATTGAATGGTTGGTAATTTTTTATTTCTACTTCTCTTCTCTTCTTTTTCCGGAATTCCGGTACAAAATAAACAAAAAGAAAATGGTTATTTCGAAACGAAACAAAACAAAGCCAAAAAAAAAAAGAAATGTTGACCATGGCTTAATTAGAGAGACAATTTCCGTATGAATTTACTAGGGATGTGTCAGCCTTTTGTGTGGCTTTAGTTAATTTGTTAAACCAGCCCGATTCAGTTAAGTTAAGTTCAGTACAGTTCAATCATACTGTCGCTTATTGCACTTTGCGCATTTTCAGCATATTTTAAATGCCAATTATTTGCGGCTGACCATTGAACATTTACAGGACAGTAAAGGACAGAAAAAGAACTGTAGTGAATGCTAACGAGAGAGAGAGAGAGAGAGAGACAGTGAAAGCAACTGTAAGAAAGAAGCAATTGTAATTAATTTTTTTTTTTTTTTTTTTTTTATGAAAGGCAAATAAAATGCGCACATAATTTAAAAATCAATCAGAGAAAAAAGGATCTGATTAAAATGGTAAAAAAATAAAAAACCATCGAATTACGCTAACAAGGCGTGAAGAAGAAATTTTACAAAAATTACCAACAACAATGTGAAACATTAAGTAAGCAATGTCTATGTATGTGTACATATGTTGTATGTGTATGTGTGTGTGTGTTTATGGTATATATATATATATGTGTGTATATAGTTATGTATTTTGATATATGATGTATATATATATTTTGTTTTTTTGTTTTTTTTTGGCATGCACCCACCTCGATTTTGCGTCCCTCAACCACGGTGCCGTGTAGACGTTCGCGTGCTCGTTCTGCATCGTTGCTGTTAGCGAATGTTACAAAACCGAATCCCTGCCAATCGCAATCAAACATGCAATTAAAGAAACATTTAGAGTAGGTATATATGTATATATATATAGTATAGTATAGTATAATATAATTTAAAGAGATAGAGAGAGAGAGAGGTGGAGACAAAGAGAGAGAGGAAAAAGAGATTACAATTTGTATTATAGACAAATTGTAATGAATTTATATATATAATATATATATATATATATATTTATATAAAGCTACAAGGCGGCCAAGGACATGCTTTTTCATTTCCATTTGTTCTATCCTTTATTTATTTGTACAGGGTCGCCACCTTTGGCAAATGTCCTGCCGGGAATCACGACAAAGATGATGGTCACGACAAACGACAAGGACATAAATGAGAAGACGAAGACGAGAATGACGACAACATGCACGTGCTTTAGCTTAAGTCTCTCTCAGCTGTTTTCATGCCCTGCTCCCGTATACCGCCATGCCCTTCTTTAGTATATAAAGGTGTTGGCAATCTAAATTATGCACAATTTTCTTAAAGATGACAAAGCAGGCAGCCCATAACGCCCGTAACTATGCAATTATTTTTATTCTTCACTCTTGAGCTCATCCTAGTTGAATGTATAATGTTAGACATCGTCTTTTCGTGTTGCTCCGGCAACATGAATGAATGGACAAAAGCATTTCAGCAGCACTCTCGTTTGAACAATACTTCGAGTGCATAATTTAAATGAATTGTGCGACAATTAGATGCAAAATGCCTAACACAATTCGAGCAGAAAGAGCACAGGAGGGGTGCTAGGTAGACCAGTGGGGAGTGGATAAGGGCATAGTAGAATGGAGCAGGCGTATAAGCAAACGGGCAAATTTATAGTTATTTAAAACAGACAGAGACAAGATAGATAAATAGATAGATAATTTAATAAAACAACAGCAACAGCAAAAAAAAAAGCTCACCTTGCTGCCTCGCTCATTGAATATAATTTCCACATCCAGAATGGTGCCAAATTGCTAGAAAATAAAAATATATATGTAAATTAGTGACAATGTCATAGAATAGACTGAAATCCAAGGATAAGATAACAGAGAGAGGGAGAGGGAGAAAGGGGAATCGGATAATTAATAATATTGTACTTACCCCAAACATGGCACGCAAATCTGGATCTCTAAAGCGAAATGGTATATTGGAGACATGCAGACGTTTTGGCTGATGTTTGGCATCCAAGGAGGCAGCGGCCGCCACTGCTGCGGCAACCGATGATACCGGCTGGGCCGGGACTAGAGCACTGGTCAGACTAGTGGCCACATTGGGTGACTGCACAGAGGCAGTCATAATACCGCTAGCCGCTGCAGCTGCTGCATTTAGATGGGCAATCACCTGTGATGTACTTGCTGGCACCATAACACCACCAGCAGCTCCGGCTGCTACAGCGGCAGCAGCTGCTGCTGCTGCTGCTGCAGCACCACCATTGGCACTACTATCCAGTCCAGCTGTGGGCAAGAGACCTACACCACTGCTACTAGTGGCTGCCAAGGCTCCAGTGGCTATAGAGCTGGCTGTAACAGATGTGGCTGCTACTGCTGGTGAACTGCTGCATATATTGAGTGTCGGTTGCTGCTGTTGTTGTTGTTGCTGCTGCTGCTGTTGTTGTTGTTGCTGCTGCTGCTGCTGTTGTTGCTGCTGTTGTTGTTGTTGTTGTTGTTGCTGTACAGCGGGCGGTGTTTGCAGCAAGGGTTCACCACTTGCTATGGGGGATGTGTTGCCAGAGATGTTGCCATCGTTGGCACTGCCATTAAGTGTGGCTATGTTGGCGGCGGTTACTGTGGATTGCGATGCGGTTACGCTGGACGGTGCTGAGCTGCTAAGTGGTGAACTGGGTGGTCCACCAATACCACCACCACCGCCGCCACCACCACCACCCCCTCCTCCACCGCCGCCAACAGCATTTGGTTGACTTGAATTTTGTTGTGAATCCGCCGCTGCTTCGCTGGCAATCAATACTGTTGACTGTTTGCATGTAAATGAGAAAAAAAAAAAAAGAATATATATTAAAATGATTTATTAAAATTTGTAAAAATATAATGTAATATATATGTAGGTATGATTTTTACTTATAGAATATGATAATAAGTTGCCTGATTTTTGGCTTTGATTTGAAAGTAAAATAAATTTATCAAACACTTGGATACAATTGATTTTGATCTATAAGTTTTTTCAATCTTTAAAATCTGCATAATATGAAAATAATTTATATAATAAATAAATACATTTGGAACAATAAGTTTAAATATATATATATATATATTTTTTTTTAAGATTTTATAATCTCATTTTAAGATTATAAATGATGAAAATTTATTTATTAATTTATATAAAATAAGTTTTTTTTTTCATTATTTATAATCCCTTTTCTATCTTCAGTTAAGAGAAGAAAAACCTTAGGAAATTATTATAATTATATTTATAACCATTTAAAGTTTTAACTTTAAATTTATTTATTTGTACTGGGCAATTGTTTCAATTAAAATATAAAATGTTCTTTATTAGATTTGGTTCACTAGAACTTTTAAACTTTAAATGAGAATGTTGTTGCTGGCTATGGTTGTTGTTATTGTTGTTGTTGTTGTTGCTGCTGGTGTTATACTTGCCATGGCAAATCGAATGCGAACAAGTGCCGCAATAAATAAACAATTGAAATGAAAATACAATTTTCAAGTGGTTTACAACAACACACAGCACGGTATGTGTGTGTGTGTGTGTGTGTGTGTGGTGACCCAATAAATAAAAAAAATGTTGCAGATCGAAATGCTTTCATACAAATACACACACTCACACACACACACACACACAGAGATGCACATAACGACAGGAAGATAACAATATACCAATACATGAGCATACGTGCGTATATCAGTCTTTGTGTGTGTGTGTGTGTGTGTCTGTGTGTGCCACTAACTTCTGTTGACTTATGCAATAAAACTGTCGCAGTCGGCACAACTGTTGCAATAACCCAATCCTCGATTCCCCTGCCAATTGCCCTCCTGTACCTCCCTTCTACAATTGCTATACCAATGCAATGCAATGCAACCCTCTAGCCAATGACAATGACAGCCCTGCGGAAATGTTTGCATTTGTATTTTTGCATTATTAAAACTGAAAATGCAGTGTGGCATGCCACTTGTGTTGCATTGTTGCCACTGCATATATATACACACACACACAGATATACACCCACATATGCATAAAATAATATATGTTTATATGAAAAAAAAAGGAAAAAAAACAAACAGAAAATGTTGTCAATTTACGCTTGGCAAATCAAATGCGTTGACAATGCCATAAAAAAGCACGACAACAAGGACTACAATTACAAAAGGCTAAAACTGTTTGGAGAATGTTGGTTAGGTTGGGGGGGTATGATTGGGTAAAACGTTGCGGGGTGCCCCATAAAATAGGCTATAGAAATAAACGCTTAACTTAATTTGCCGCCTCCACACATTGACACATAAATCTAAACCAAAAAAATTTTTTTTTTTTTCATGACAATTTTTTCCCATTTGCCTTGCATGTTTACCGAACATTTTCAGCCAAAGTGAAATGGCGTGAAAAACTTTTCCTTTTTGCTTTACTTTTTGTTGTTGTTGTTATTGTTTTTGTTTATGTTGTATTTGGGCATATAAATGGCTAACGGTTGGCTAACACAACGGGCTGCAACGGGTGGTCGGAGGGAATTGCAATTGTTGTGGTGCGGGGGAGTTTTGGGAAAATTCTTTTCTTCTTTTTTTTAGGGTTTTGGGTTACTTTTGTGTGAATGACATTTAACGCTTTTTAGTTTATAAAAATGCTTCTTTCGGTTCACTTTTTTATTATTATTATTATTATTGTATTTTGGGGTTCGTGAGCACGATAGACGACACGCGACTCTTGTGACTTAACTTTGCCATATTTTGATTTGGCATCGAAAACATTTTTGCATAAATTTGCTGAACTTTTTTTTTTTTTTTTTTTTTTTTTGTGTAACAACAACAGAGCATGGAAAATGGCCAAGAGTTGGAGCCAACGGCAGCGGCATTTCATTTGGCCTAAATGTTTTGATTTGAATGTGAAAGGTGTTGGCATTTCGTTTGGAATTTGCTTATATTTGCTTAAAATTAAAACTTAAATTTAACTTAGACAATAAAAGATTGCATTTTTTTTTTGTTTTTTTTTTTCGTGACTCTTTGTATTAATAATAACTTTTTATATAGGTACTATAAATCAAAAATTGATGAATTTATCTGATTGACAAATGATATTTATATATTAAGAAGTTATTCTCGAATCTGTCATAAGGTTTCAAAAGAGTTTTAGCTACTGCTTAGTTAGTTATAGTAGATGTTGTTATATTATAACTTTATATTGTCTTTTTAAGGTAAGAGAATCCGACTATTTTAATGGCATTATATGTAGGCATGGATCTTTAATTGAATTGATGATGTTTTTACTTATATTTGATCTAAAAATCTTAACTGCAGTTAAATAAATTGATAGATAGACGAATCCCAAAAAACTCTTGAAGATTTGAACACAACATTTGGACTATCATCACTCTGCATAGGAGCATCTCGGCTCAGAATTGTATAAAGTGTAATACGATTTAAAAATCGTTAAGTATTAAAGTATAAAATATTGGTTAAGGCTTAAATTGCATTTCATTACAAAGGAATTACACATAAACTACTGATCAACCAATTAATCTTGTAAGAAAAGCAAATTTGTATACTATATTATAACCAAATGATTGATATTTTGGACCATTTCTTGGTGAAACATTGCACTTCATATAAAAATCCTTTAGTTTCGAATTGGTTGTGCAAAAGACATGATCCTGCTATTGTCTTAAAACAATCATCTTGCATATTTAGTGCCGTAAAAGCAATTTCATTTAGACAATTGGAAAATTTTGTAGAAATGAAAGTTCCAAAAAAAAAAAAAAAAAAACGCACACAAACTTAATTTGATTAAATAATCAATTATATGAGAAATGCAAAACTTTAAGAACATAGACAATAAATTTTATTCTGCATGTTGAGTAGCTTAACTCTAGACCGAAAATGCGCCTAATGAAGACAAGAGGTGAAAGAGAAGGAAAGAGCCAGAGAGACAACAGAGAGAGAGAGAGAGAGAGATGCATAGAGAAGAAATATCTAACAAAACCAAGAAACCGAAACCAAGACCAAACTCTGGCACGTAAATTTCAATTGTATGCATTGCTCTATAGTTTTTTTTTTCCTTTTTTTTATTTTTCCTATTTTTTTTTTTCCTTTTCTTTTGTTTCCTTGAGATTTTCGTTTGGCCATTTTGCCATTTTTCCGGTTTTTTTTTCTCCCCCGTTTTTCGTTTGTTTGCTGCCATTTTATTTTATTATAATTTTATATTTTGTTTTGTTCTGTTTTTTTTTTTGTTTTTTTCTATTCTTTTGGCCAAACTCACTATGCTGAGCACATTTTGTGGGGGCTGTGACGATTGCTGTGACTGTGGTGGTTGCTGCTGCACTTGCTCCATGGCATAGCCATTTGTCAGAGATGCCTGCGTGACCAGCGTTGTTCCAGTTGCTGTTGTTATTGTGGAGGATGTTGTGGAGGTTCCATTGTACTGTTGCTGCTGCTGCTGCTGTTGTGTCTGTGTTTGTGTTGACAGATTTGTCTGTGATAAATTTGCAGATAACAACAAGGATTTGCGTTTTAGTTGGCATTGTGTATATGTGTGTGTGTGTATTTAAGAAAGAGAGATAGTTAAAGAGAGAGATGGAGAAAGAAGAGCGGCTAAAACCAGTCAGTCAGACAGACAGACAGAGAGATATATATATAGAGAGAGAGAGAGAGAGATGCAGGCAGGCAGGCACAGGCAGGCGACCAACACCAACAATATAATTGCATTAAATGGAGTGTTTTCTTATATATTTATACTTAGTATTTTTATATATATATAATAATAATGTTATATATATATATTTAGAGTTGATTCAACTGGTTTTACAGTCAGTTTAGTTTGCTTGAAACATGCCTCAAATACAGTTAGCATATTTTTGTTTTGTTTTGTTTTTTTTTGGTTGATTATAGTAGTTTTAATTGATGATGCAAAAAAGTTTTCGGTATTTTAACTAAAACTATCTTAGGGATTACAGAAACAACAAAAAAAGATATATATATATATATAACGAAAATAGAAGACAAATTCATTAACAAAGTGAGTCAGTTTCTCGTTTACATAACCATATTATTCTTAATTTAAACTATCAACCGAAGATATAGATACATTTTATTTAAAACTATATTTTGATTTTGTATGTATAATTTTTGTATTATTATTATTATTATTGTTATTATTATTTTTGGTTTCATTTCCATTATATTATGTGTCATTCATTCATCATAATGATTCATATTAATTATTTGGCGGAGAGGAATATTGTGGAGTGATGGGGGGGTGGTTAGGTAGGAAATATAATCTCTAAGTGACTGGGGGAACGCCGGGAGAGCAAGAGATAAAAAAGAGAAATTGTTTGTTATATATATATAGATATCATGCTGCCAGTTCTGGACACGTGTCGTATGTGTAATATTTTAAACATTTTACAATTGAAAAACATTCACCAAAAAAAAACAAAACCAATTTCCAAATTAAAGTAAATTACAGAAAAGTATATTATTAATTATCTAAGGCATATCTACTATCCAATTGCAATTGATATATAAATATATATATATCAAATTTTCATTATCAAAATGGTATATATAAAAAGGATCATAATATCCTTTCATTTTTGTACTCCAACTATTTCAGAATAAACTAAAGTCCTAACCTCTCTTTATTACCTCTTCAGTTATGATCTAGTTTAAACTATAGAAAGTTACTTGGTAAGCCCAATTATATTCAACTTATTCAAGAATTTAAGAAACTTTCTAATTGAGTTAATTTTCAATAAAGTCTTTTGAGATTATAGACTTGATGGAAATTAATTTAGTATTTATCAACACTGCAAAAGTATACGTAAATCGAAATTAGTCTTAAAAAGTTATTGCTATTAAAAACAATTAATAAATTATATTCGAATTATAAGAAAGTGAATATATAGCTAACAGACTACTTCTCATAATTAATTATTATTTAAAAATAAGAAATTTCATCAAAAAAACTAAAAAAAACATTAAGGACTTTCCTTAAGTTGGTTTTTCAATGGCAAGCCAAATGTATGCAAAATGTCCGTTTTATCTCACTAAAATGTTAATTGCATTTGATTTTAGTTGATTAGCTAAACTTCCTTTGTCGTATATCAAGTTTTTCAAGTATAAGTAAATATATATACATATATATATATATATACTTGTGTATAAATCGTTTGTCATTGATATTTACTTTGTCTTTTATCTGTATAGAATTCAGCATGCGTTTATTTAGCTGTTGTCATTTAATGTTCAATATTTGGGTTTATTGTCTTCCGGTTGCATGATTCATATTCTATATACTTGTGCATAATGACATTTATTAGCTTTGATAGACAATTTGTTGTTCAATTAATATTGATATGCTTTTATCTTTATTTCAAATTTGTTCATGTAATCGAAAGTGTGGGGAAAATAGAAATTCTATTAAATTCTAATTCATTGGCCATTTTTTTACCAATGCTTCTCTTGCTTAATAAACACAAAAGTTACACAAGTCAAAATAAATATGCTTTTTCTATATATGGGAGGAGAGAGAGAGAGAGTAGTAGTAGTAGGTATAATTTTTCATTTTAAATTATATATGTATATATATATATGGTATATATTATATATATATATATATATATGCATGTATAAAATTTATTTTAAAAACTTTGCTGCAGGCAGCCATCACCACCAACAACAACAAACAGCAACCATAAATTTTTGGTAAATTTTGTGAGCGACGACTTTTATACAAAAACATGTGTAAGTATTTGAATATGTATATATATATAAAGGTAAAGTAAGTGTATAGGTATAACTATATTGACATTGTATACTGTACTATATATATATATATATTAATATATATATATATGTACTTTTGTATGTATTAAATTTCAACTACATACAATCAACTAAGGCAAACAAGAAACAAAAGAGTACGCCATAGCAATATTTATGGCAAATAATTAAATATTTGATTATTTATTACACCTGCAAGGCAAAAGTTCACTTAAAACTAAATGCAAATAACAGCAGCAGCAGCAGCAGCAACAACAACAAGCAAAAATGCCCAAAAAAAAAACAACAACAACAACAAAAAAATATATTAAATGTTACACAAAAGCTTAGCTGGAAAAATAAGACCCAAACGCCGCCAAGCGCTCATCTGTTAAATTATTCAAATGCACGAATCAATTTTCATAAGCAAATACAGTGGCAAACCAAAATACATAAATACGAATAAATACATACACACACACACATACACAAGGAGACAGAGTCATTCATACACATAAACTTTCAAACAAAAAAAAAAACCCAAACGTAGCCAAATGCAAATACATACACTAGAAGAAAAAAATATTAGTGACTTTGTTTCAAAAAAAAAAAAAAAAAATAGACTCTTATGATTTGATTTATTAACAAATTTAATAAATAATTTTACTTCGAGTTGGGGGGGAGACAAGGAATAAAATCTACAACAAATACTAGAAACAATATTTGCCTTACTTAAGAGAATGTTCCAATTTCTTTCTGCCATTAGCCCTAAGATTAACATTCTCATTAATTAGCCTTTTAATTAAATTTATTAAAATTAGATAAATAAACCTTAGGAAACTCATGGACATAAGTCCATTAAAGCAGCTGAAACTGGTAATGAAAACATTCTTATACTTATCCAAATAGAATAAAAAGCTTTATAAGTTACTAATTCTTTAAGCAAAATGAATAAAAAGGATGTTTGTTTTTGTTTTTTTTTAAACTTCTTCAACAACTACTTGAAATTAATTGTAATATATCTTGGGCTACTTTTAAATTTTAGACTTTCTTATGGCAAAACTATGTACACAGATTTTAGGAAGTAACATTTTGGACTTTATAGAAATTAAGTCCAAGTATAGGAAGTCTTTTCAATAATTGGTATATTCTCTATCAGTATCTCAATCGGATATTAACTGTGTTTTAAAATAAAGTTATAATTCTTGTCTCTTAACTTTGCTAAAACTTTCATAGTTTTTCTTTAACCCCATGCAAAAATTAAATTAAATTTACTATGTATTTTGCCATGAAAAGAAAGAATTTTAATTTGATTTTTTGGCATACAGCAACTGATTTTAGTCAAAGAATGCATTGAAATTTGCATCTATGTGGGATGAGAACAAAATTTTCGGAGGCTAAGTAAAATATATATATATAAATATATATATATATATATAAACAGATATATATATATATGTATCTATATATTTCTAGCTTTGAGTGCTTGTTGAAATATTTTTGTTGCTACTGCTGCAATTGCAAAAATACTGATGTTGCTGTTGTTGTTGCTCTTGCTGTGTTTTATGTTGTTCAATTTTTAATTAGAAACAAAAAGAAAAAAAAAAAAAAAAAAGAATAGAAAAAGAGAATGAGAACGAGAACGAGACGAGGGTGGACGTTGGGGCGTATAAAAACACAAACATACAATGAAATATAAAGTTAGGTTTGATGTGAAAATGTCCTCGAGCGAATTGAAACGAGAGCAGCAGCAGCTGAAAAGTATGCTACAAAAAAGCAACAGCAAACCAAATATGAAAGGTGAGCCTCTCAGTTTCAACTAGTTCAGGAGAGTACCATGTGTGTGTGTGTGTGTGTGTGTGTGTGTGTATGAGTGTCCGTATATGTATAGCCTTTTTGCGTTTGTTGCTGTTGGTGCTGCTGATGCTGCCGTTCCACACGCATGCGATTAAAAATGTAAAAGCAGAGTCACCACAACAACAACAACAACAGCAACAAACAACAAACATGGCCTAAAAATATGTGTGTTTGCGTGTGTCGTGTGTATGTGTGTGTGTGTGTTTGTGTTTGCGTATGTGTGAACCAAACCAAATCAAAGCGAAAACCAAACCGTAACCAAACATTGCTACAAATGCATATCAAAACAGACAGATATATAGAGAGCGAACGACAAAGAGTGGGAGAGTGAGTGAGAGAGAGAGAGAGGGAGTCTATTTGCTGATAAAACTTACCTTCTTCTGTTGCATATACAATCCGCCATCGGACACGTTGCTAGTGGCAACTACTGATGCTGCTGTCGGTCCACCACCGCCGGCAGCTGATACTGCTCCCACACCAACAGCTACTACACTTGAACCACCTCCTCCTGCTGTACCTGTTCCTGTACTGTTATTTGCTCCGCCAACCGCTTCACCTGCTCCCTTCAATTGGGTAACTGGCTCGGCTTTAGCTGCGGCCGCTGCCACAGCCAATGATAGACTGTCTGCAGCTGTGGGCGCACCAGCAGCGGCAGCAGCCGCACCAGCTTGTTGAGCGGCTGCTGCAGCAGCAGCTGCCGCTGCTGCCGGTCCTGGAGCGGCGGCATAGCCAGCCGGAGCGCCGGGAAAGGGCGCTACGCCAGCCTGCACCATGTGCTGCAAAATCCACCAATAAGATGAAAAAAATAAAGAAAAGAAGAGAAAAAGTATGAAAAGGATTAGTCAATGGTCATAAAAATTTCGGTTTCAACATTTAAACCAAACATTTTGGGCATTAGTTTTGGTTCTTTCTTGTTTTGTTCCATGAAAATTGTTAAAAATGGTAACCCCCTTCTGGGTAAAGGTTTAACATTAAGCTCTTAAAGCACACCCCCTCAGGGAGAGATAGAGAAGAACAGACATAGAACAGAATTGGTTGCACAGTGGTCCAAAAGTGGACTCATTAGTTAAAGTTAAACGAATTCAATTTTACTTAAATGTAAAGTTTGCTTGTGTTAACTAAGAGAGAGACTTGTTGAGGTTAACCAATCGATAAAGAAATAGTTTAGTGATTTTTTATGGTCTTATTGGAATATTGAACACGTGGCTGTTCTCTTAGGAGAGAACTTCCAGAGGGAATTTCTATAAAAAGGCTTGATTTGATTTGAATGATTCAACAAAAGTTAGTTCCTAAGACTAATTTAAGATTCATGACAATTTTTAAATAGTTAATAAAAGAAATTTGAATAATCAATTTTCGTATATTAATAAACGATTAATGAGCATCATTTTTGGCTAATTGGCCCATTGTGCCCAACGGACATACATACGCAGGCATAAACCTATATAAAATGCTCTTTAAATTGCCAGTTTTATTTGAATGAAATTTTGTTATGGCCTTTTTTTTTGCTTTTCTTCTCCTTTTTATATATATATTTTTTTTTGTTTGCCATTATTCAGCTTGGTTTACTCCTGCTGCTGTTGTTGTTGCCCTAACCATGGCGTCTATGAAATATGCAAAATTTGCAGCTTATTGTTGAACCACACGCTCTGTCGCACCCACCCGTCCGTAACGTTCCGTGCCCATTCGTACCCGTCCATTCCACTTTTGTAGCAACCACCAAACAACCCACAAGCACCAGCATTTTGTCAACACAAAAGTTGTTTCTGCCTTCTTTTTTTTTTTTTTTTTATTTTAAGGGGTGAAGGAAGGAGAGGAGGTTGAGGAAGTTGCTAGAAAATGGCAAAATCGGGATTATCGTGTGAGTGGCATTTTAATATGTTTTATTGTGAAAATTCTTGCCTAACAGCAACATCAACAAAAGCAACAAAACAAACTGAAATGCTTATTAATTTTGCTGGTCTTAACATAAATGTCAGAGAAATTTTAAATATAAATCCAATTATAAAAATACTTGAACAATTTACAATTGCCAATAAAAATTCCTAAAAGCCATAAAAATATCAACTGTTAGTACAGTAGTACATTTATTTTGTTAACCAATAATATAGCCAAATATATATATATATAAATGTTTCTATATATAGCTTAGCATGTCTTAGGCGCACCCATTGAGATCATATTTTTGGCACTGCCCATCAAATGGCAGACATTGCAACACACACACACACACACACACACACACATTCGATTCATTCTAATCTTCCTGTAGATTCTCAGGTGGATTGTATGGTATAAGATGAAAACAGTATGAGCGCGATTTGCGCTTTGAAAAATTAGCTTGTTAATTAAATGCAAGCCATATGACATGTCGTGAGTTGTTGCGTTTGTCTTCTTCATTTGCACTAGGCATTGCACAGGCACACAAGTAGCAACGATTGTGTGTTCCCCTGTCCAACAGATCCTCTTCTGCTTAATATGATGTAATTCTATTAGAGGCGCAGCCCAGGGGGGGGGTTATCCGTAAGAAAAAAGATTTCGTATCTTAATCGCATAAAGGTAAATAAATCCTAAAGGGAAAAAGTTTTCACTTTGTTTCACAAACGTTGAAACTTTTATACATCTTAATCAGTTTTGTTTTTTTTTTTTTTTTTTTTTGATCTTAATACAATTAAATTATAAAATTTCTAATTAACTTGTTAATAGCTAACAATGGGAAGGCTGGCCCCTTCTTTTTAATTAGATCAAATGTTTGCCACGTCCATGAATGTTAGTGCAAATTGGCTTTCATGTTGCTTATACGCTACGTTGGCCCAACGAGACGAGAAAATATATGAAAATATATATATATATTTATTTATCTATATATATATATATATATATATATATATATATATATATATATATATATATATACGATACGATACATCTCTTGCAACTAAAATGAAAATTGTCATGTTATGTTAACATAAAATTTTGTCTAGAATTCATTTTGATGTGCCAATGAAAATGTAGTTTTAGCCCCTCTGTGTGTCTTTCCTTTCCACCTTTCCCTTTCAACCACACTCTCTTCCTCTGTTTCCATTGACAAGAGAAAGAGAAGCGGACAAAATAAAATGCTTTTCATGATGTTTAAAGTATGTTTTGTTCTTAATGAGACAGCAAACTTGCAAACTATTCACAATTTAATGACAATTTTAAAATAGTCAGTTGGGTACTTTATTGAAGACTTGGTTAAGGTTTTTCTTCGCTTGTCTTTTTGTAGTTGGGTTTTTTTTTTCTTTTTTTTTTCTGTTTTTCTTATTGTTGTTTTATTCACTTTTTGATGCGCAAATATTTTTCGTTTAATTGCACTCGAATAGAGAGGCAGGCAGGCAGGCAGGCAGGCAGGCAAGCAGCAGGCGCAACCTCTTCTCGGTTCCCTTTCTGTTTTTACTGGAACATTTTTCGGCCATATTTACATGGCAAATATTTCGTGGCGCAGCAGCCCTTGTAGCACTATGGCAATTTGCATTTGCAGTTACGAATTTTTTTTCCTTCTTTTTTTTTTTGTTGTACTCATGGAAAAATTGTCGGCAACAGTGACAACAGCAGCGGCAGCAGCAGCAGCAACAGCAGCTGGCTTTATTTTATTGACTGTTGGCATCGTGAAGCTTTTTGTTTGCATTTGCCTCTGCCATTGCATCTGTCGTTGTCTCTCCATCTTTGTTGTTTTTGGAACATTTTCAACAAAACACTTTACGTTTTCATTTTGCAACAATTTGGCTGCTGCTGCTGCTGCTGCACTTTCAAGTGGTTAACATTTTCAAGTTATTTGGCATTGGGTGGATGATAGAGAGAGAAAGAAGATGTACTTAGACATATTTATTTTGGCATTAAATGAATTGAATGAAATTTTTTCTATTTATTTATTTCATTCTTCTTTTTAGTTTTGCTGTTTCTTTATTATTTTTTTTTTTGCTTATTTTTTATAGATGATTTTTCAAATGTCACACACGGCGTATGTGAAATATTTAAATGTGTCACACACACACATTCCTTTTGTCTGATTGATGGTGGCAGAAATATGCAAAATACTTAAAGAGAATGCAGCCTGGACGCACGCACACACACAAAACCAAGCAACTAGCATATATATATATATATATATATATATATTTGTTCGTACCGTTGCGTCGACAATTGTCTAAATAAAAACAGAAATTATTGAAATAAAAACAAAACACAACAACAGCAAAAAATTTAAACATATTACATCAACTGAATATTAATAAGTTATGACGTGAACTGACTGAAATTTCATTTTGGCTTTCGTGCGTCAGCTGTTTGAACCTGACATAGTGAAATGTATTTGACCAATTGCTCAATAGATATATAAACAGGAGCGGATTTAGTATCGATATATTTCGCTTATTGTTTAAAAACTAATACCAATACCAAAAGAAAAGCATAAATATAACATAGCATAATATTTCTATTAAGTTTGTTTATATAAATCCGAAATAAGATGAGTTGATGGCAAATTGAAATATCTATTTTAGATAAAAGCAAACATACAATGGCAAATTGATAAATTTTGAATACTTCTGCATTCACTTGATTCCATTAAAGTCATTTTAATTTGATCAATGACTTGACACTCCCACATTACCTAGAAGTGTTTATGGAACCAGTTTTGACACTATCGTTCTCTCAAACTTGACAACTAAATTGATATATATATATATATATATGTAGATATTTGCAGAAACGTTTGGGGGGCCACTTTATTAGCCATTGATATATTCCCAACCTTGCAATGGCTCAAAGCAGTTGTCAAACTATCGACTGTGATAGTGGTAATGGTTGACGCAATAGTTAGACAGACGATGCCAGTGCCAATTTTGGTCAATTGCAGCAACAGAGGCAAAAATTTGGGGCGACGCTCGTTAAAAATGGCTTTTGCCTATGCCTGTCGCGCATTTTAATTAAAAAGGCAAATCAAGCAATTGAAATTGAAAATTTTTAACAGCACCAGCAGCAACAGCAGCATCGGCATCGGCAATTGTTTGAATTTAGTTTTGCTTATTTGATTACTCAATGGGGGCGCCTTTATAGACACACACGCACACACACATTTGGACATTTATTTTGTAGGTCGATGCAACTCACGTCTCAGAAAAACTAACGTTTGAAAGTAACAGCATTTACTTTTCATTTCGATTTGTCAATTGAAGTATTTGGCTAAATGAAGGTCAGTTACTAACTTCTACATGACCTGTCAAAGCAATTTGCCAAGCAATTTCATTACATATTAAGATAAAACAAGGATATACGTATATGAACATCATCATCTACTATCTATATATATATAGGATATATATTCACATACATATATGTATATAATTTAGGGCACATAACCCAATCAGTAGACAGACCATCATCAGCAGTTGCTTTTGGCAGTTTGTCGTCTGTTGAAATTTTAGATTTCGTTCGTACATTTTCTTTTTTTTTTGACTCTTCCCTTCCCTTTTCCTTTTCCTTTATTTATTTTTTTTCTTTGCTACATATACAGGAAATTATAGCAAAAGCGTGTTGAGGTGTAAAAGGATGTTTCTAACTGGGGAAATGGCAGAAAAGTGATGGCAATGTCGGTGGTGGTGGTGGTGGTGGGGCGGGTAAAGTGGTGCCAAACTGACATGTAATATGACTACAGAAATTGCTGCCACTGGCTGCCTGCCTGATGCTAAAATTGCAGCATGCGGGTGTCACATGTGAGTTACAAGATACATTTTCACACACACACTCACATACTGGCAGTTAGACAGTTGTAGAGGTGTGTGGGTGTTAAGGGTGTGTTGCAAATCAACAGAAAGGAAATTTATTTCAAAATACAAAATGCAATGTTTGCATGAAATGCTGACTATATAGTCTACACATCCTTTTAATAAGACAAACATGAGAACACGAGATGGAAAATTGAAGTGTTAGCATATGTGTGTGTGTGTGTAAGAGTGTTGGTGTAATCTTGTATATGTGAGCATTAATGAAAATTCACAACATATATAGACGGACAGATATATATATAGATATAAAGTACATACATAGATATATATGTGAGAAAATGTAATGGCATCAGCTTTAGCTAAGCTGTAATTAGAGCTGATTCTGTGAAGTGTAGCCAAGTAACGCAAAACAACAAAAAACAACTTAATCATATAAAGATTTCATCATAAATTTAATTAATTAATTTTCCACTTTTACTTTGATCAATAATGAAGAATTTTCATGTAAAACAGTTTAAAACATAATGAAATTCACGAAAACAACAACAGAAATGAACCTAAAGAAAAATATTAACGAAATAAATTTCATTTCCATTTGCTCAGCTACTGTAAAAGATATTTTTGCAAGATTAATTATAAAGATTAAAATTCAAAATTTGACTTTTTATTTATTTATTTATACTATGATTTAATCGGAGAACTATCTATAACAACTGGGAACTTAAGCTAGCTAATTTAGCTTTTATCGAGAAGTGTTTGATTATTATTGTTTTTTGTATTATTCCTGATAAGAAAATCTTTATTTAGGCTTTAAAAAACTTACAAAAAGGAAACAACTAATTTAGCAATGAACAACTATTTCTTCTGACTTTATAGTTTCTAAATGAATGCAAGTTTAAAAAGTAAGGAAACTATAAAATTTACTAAATGAAATGTATTTTATATGTCTCCTAAAGAAAAAGCTGTAAAATGCATCATTAGCCATAACTTACTTTCACACTTTAAATCGACCTATAAAAAGCAATCAAAATTTTTCACCATACAAAAAGAAAAGGTGAAAACAAAAAAAAAAAAAAAAAAAAAAAAGAAAAAAATTCTTAAATATTCAAATGGACTGCCATTGGAGTTGCCATTGTTTTTCTTTTACACTTTTTCATTTTATGAATGAAAAACTGCGTCAGCGGCTGTGGCAGTGGCAACGGCAACGGCAACGGCAACGGCAACGGCAATTGCTATAGCAAATGTTACCTAGGCCATAACTGACCATAAGAGGTAGCAGCTGAGTAATATTGTTTTTGTTGTTGCTGGACTGTAGAACGGTAAATCCCATAACCAAACGTCACTTGCAGGTGTGTGACTATGGCTGTGTGTGTGTATGTGTGTGTGTACTGTGTATAGTAACAACAACAATAGCTGCAAAACGTTTGCTAAACACAACGACAGAGAGTTGGGAAGAGCAGGGGGAGGGGGGCCAAATAAGAAACAAAAAAAAAGTATGGAAAATATGAGAATAGTTGGCCCTAGGCAAACGGGCCCGCAACTTGGCTAAAGCCATAAACCGGTTGAATTTACGCGACGATGAAGAGGAGTCGTCGTTGTGAGAGGGGAGCGGAAGGAGGACACGAGACAGAGGAAGTTGCTGCCTGCGCATCTGCAAAAAAACAAAAAAAAAAGATGGAAATAAAACAAACTTTAACAGAAACAGAGGAGGGAGAAGGAGAGTGAAGGAGTTGAACGCAGGGGAAAGGCAAAGAACCGGCCCAGCATTTAAATGCGGTTTCTGTGCCTTTTCTTCTTTTCTTTTTTTTTTTTCTCCGCTCAATACCCTTGCAAAGAGAAGGCTATATGGATTATAGCCATAGTAGAGATATATATACGTATATATAAATTTTTATCAAAGCAAAATCTCAGCTTTAAAACTAGCTAAAGTATATAAACCTAGATAAATAGAAGGCTATATCTCATAGATATAAAAGGAATGATAAATGCTTTCAATTGTTACTCTGCAATTGAGTAAAGAAATATTTACTCTCTCCATTAGTAAAGAAATATTCATATGATGACAAACATGAAAATTTACTTGAATTTTGATATAATTATATAGGGTATATAATCTTTGGTTTATACTAAAGTAAGTTCAACCTTCTACCTTTTTTTTACTTATTTTTTTTTCTTCTTCAACATTTACTTGCCACATTTGTGTGTCACTAGGCTGCCCACATTGCAGTTTCTATGGTTGTTAATGGCCACAGTCGAAGTAGTAGCTAAATCTAAACCTGAAGATGCATCATGATAATAATAATAATAATAATGATGATGATGATGATGACGATGTAAATGTGAATGATTCCATAGTATGTAGCTACTTCTTTGTCTGGGTTGCCATTTAAATGGAATTTATGCAACCGAACCCAACTTTAGCCTCAACTCCTAAACTGCAACTTCAGCCACTTGCAACTCCCACATTCTGCACTGACTCTTTGTCATCAAGTTGTGTCTCAAAATGGCACAAATGATGCATTGGCAATAGCACCAGCACACACACCCACACTTTTAAGTTAAAAGTAAGAAGTTGAGAGGATGTAAGATGAGTGGAGGAGAGGGTCAGTTGATCGAACTTAAAACCTTAATGCCAATAAAAACGTGAGAATGTCAGAGGGAAAGATGAAGTTGATGCTATTTGGTAGAGCTAAAGATTTTTATCGTCAAATTTTTTGTTCGGTCGCAACTACTAACAAAAAACGTGAGTGGAAAATTAAATAATTGAAAAGCTCTTTCAGTGAGCAAAGCAAAGGAAAGGAATCGAATGAAAAGCAAAAGGAAAGGAAAGTGTGTGAAAATTGGCCAGCCAGCCAGCCAGGAGAAAAATGCATTGTGATTATTCACTGGCTTAGCAAATGAAAATGAAATTGGCTATTGGCCACTCCCATAGTATATATATATATATCTAAGTATATATATATACATATATCTAAGTATATATATATATATATGTATATAAATATATAAATCAGCTAAAGCAGCAGCAGTAAAATCAATAAAAATAAATGAAGACAAATATCTTAAGTACACACAGTAAAAATCTTTACGTACCTCTCACTCTCTCTATCTTTCTCTCTCTGACACTTGGCCTACAGACAGATGGGTCTGTCTGTCTGTCTTTTCACCCACCCCTCTATAGCTTGTCAATAAACAAGTCAAAAAACAACAACAAAAAATAAAGAGGAATATATATATAAAAATAAAAAATAAAGAAATACAAAAAAAAAAAAAAAAAACTCGTGCAAATACGAAATTCATTTTTATTTAAGAGCAAATGTTTAGCTATGCAAACGGCGTGCCACACACAGACTTGAATTATGGCAGCCAAAAGATGCGTTGACAAGAGCAAAGTGAACGGAATGAAGTGAAATAAAAGTTAAATACAAAAAAACGACAACAAAAACAAAAAACAGAGAGGCAAACCAAGGAAAAACGCAAGTAAAAAAAAAAAAAAAAAAAAAATTAAAGTCCCTGTCAATTGGCGCAACAACATTAAAAATATATAGAAGAAGAAACGATGTATATTGACATATACATTTAGGCATATATATATATATATGTATATGTATATATATATATATATATATATATGTATTTTTATGTATGTAGTATAAGACACAAAGTTGATTTTTATTTGGCTTCTTTCATGGGCTAACAAGCAGCATGAAAGCGTGTCCAATGATGTCGCTCTGTCGTTTTCGATGTCTCACGGAAAGGGCTACATACACAGAATTTCATTTCATTTCATTTTCAACGATGCATGCCACAGCCGCAGCAGCAACAACTGGCGCATATGGAAAATATGATGATTCATATAAAAAAAAAAGAGAGATATATTATCTTTAAATTCATGTTTCTTTTTTTTTTTTTTTTCCTCCCCCCTTCCTTTTTTTATGATGTTCTGTTTCTGTTTGATCTGGCAAGCAACAAGCGAGATACATAAATCTTAAGTTTGCCTAATTGGACAGAGAGCGATTAGTAAAAACTAGCGAAAAAAGAACATAGAAAGAGAGAGAGAGAGTGAGAGGTAGGGTAGGATGAGTAGGAACTGAAAAGAAATTGGTATGAAAGATTTCAACTATATTAAATTACTCAAGCGAAATCAATGACATCAATTTCAAGTTGCCAAGGCGATTTAGATTTAACGATTACTTTTCGCACTGTAAAATGCATTCAAGCCAAAAATATCGCATTTCGCACATATACCCACAGCCATACACACACACACACACACACACATATACACCCACAGCCATACAACAATAGTTGTATGGGAAAAACGAGTGTGGAAGTCCACAGTTAAGTTTCCTTTTTCTTCTTTTAACATCAATTGTCTGTGTCGAGTTACCCGAAAAACGACTGCAATTGAACAGCTTTTTTATGGCCAGAGGCGTGTGTGTTTATAACAAGAGGGTTAAGTTTAAGGTTAAATAGATAAACTCAATGACTTTTGACTTCGTATTGTTATCTTGTTAAATTAATATTTAATTTTTACAAATTTCAATATATACTTTTATCAAGTGTTAGTTAATAGAAAGAGAGCTTTATAGTGTAAAGGAGTTAGGAGTTTATTTAGGAGATTGGATTAGTTTACCTATAGTTTAGACATTTGTATTTCTATTCATAAGCTGCTTAGTGAATTACACTCATTAGTCCTTCATACTTGTTATAGACAATAACAATAGACTATAGACTTGATATATCACATTGTTGTAGAATCAGTAGAAGTAAATTATTTTAAAACAAACTGTTCTAAAATTTGTATAACTATAGTTTACATATTATTCTAGTTAATATTCCTATTCAAGCCACACTCTATTACTATATAAAATCCTTTCTATTTTTGTTGCCCTTCCATTTTAAATGCTACGCCCATGAAGGAAGAGAAAATAGAATGACGGGATGTACGGGTATTGGCAACATGTTTGCACAATAAATAAACGACCTGCAATGATTGCAACGATTCTCCAAAATGACGAGCAACAAAAAGAAAGTTTGCAAGCAAAATGAAAAAAAAAAGGAGCAAGAACAACAATAACAGCTATAAGAAAGAAAGAAAGAAATGACTCTGCCAAAGCCAAAGGACATGGCAGCAAGTCCTTTTGTTATTGCCATTGATTGATTTGGACAGGCATTTAATGCAATCAAAGCAAAAAAAAAAACAAAAAAAAAAACAATATTTGTCCTAGTAGAAGACGTCCGTCCGCCCTTTTATACCAACTGCTAGCAATCAATGGGCACACCTTTTATTAAGCCTTAACCTTTAAAGGATATCAGCTGGTGCATATCGAAAATGTGATATACGATGTAAATGTATTTGTCTGTGTTTCTGTGTGTGTGTGTGTGCGAGAGTGTATACGTAGCCTAACTAAACACGCAAAGCCCAAAGACGCCTTTTGTTATGGCTTATTAAATTGGCCCCAAAACAAGCAAACAAACAAACAAACAACGGAAGGAACTAACGGCTGAAAAACAAAAGCTTACTTCCTGTGGACCTCCCAATACACACATCCCTCCGTATATCCCATACCACCATATACCACCTAGAGGGACGAACGGAGAATTCGCAGGGGACAACACGAGGGTTATGAAAAATAAATGAGCTTTATGAACCAACGAAAATTACACGCAATTTATGGATCATGATGATGATGATTAGGTAGAGAGAAGGACGATGGCAGAGAGCGGACGCACGCCCTTTTTACAGGTCTTAATGCTACTGGTTGTACCCGTACCCGTACCCGTAACCATACTTCTGTCCATACTCGTAACCGTAACCGTGCCATAAAGTATGATTTAAAGAGCACGCGACAAAAGTAAAGCCAACTCAGGCGAATGGGGCGTATGAGTTACCAGGCTTTGCTCTACTCTGCTTTGCTTTAGTTGTTTCGCTTTGCTTCACTTTGCTTTCATACAACACACACCTGCAACAGCAGGACAAGCACAAGCAGAAACAGCAGCAGCAGAGGGCAAAGCTGAAGCAGAGCTAGTGGCAGAGGTGGCGGCAGCAGCAATTATCGTTAAGCGGATTGTATTTCACACTCATACAAACTAAGCTAAAACTAAATGCTCGTTTTTGTATACCCCCTAACCAAAGGGCAATGAAGGGTATATTGATATTTGTAATCTATATGTAACAAGCAAAAGGAATTTCTTATTAAAGTAGATAGATATATATACATATATATAACTGATCCATTGTCACCATAACTTAAGTTTAATTGCTTTCAAACTGTTTTAATTTAATTAATAGATAAATTGCTAAACTGGCAAGTTTTTAAATGAAATATATATCCAAATATATATATATATATATATCTATCCAATCCAAAATCCATTTTTTAATCTTCTTCCAATCTAGCTTCACTTTGTTCCTCCACTTCTATCGATTAGCCTTTAAATCTCATTTAAGTTACAAATTTAAAGCTCATTAATCTATGTTAATTTTGTAAGAGTTAGCAAGGGTATCACATAGTCGTTGCCATGATTTAAACGTATGGTATTTTCTTTTCTTGTTTTGTTTTTTTTTTTTCGTTGTTGTACTGCTGCGCATTCTTGAAATGTTATTTCTGTTTGTTCGTTTTGCCGCACTCTGCGCATTTTCACACTTGTAAATCAATTAATTTTACAGCTTGTTGTTGCTGCTGCTATTGGTGTTGGCTGGTCACCCGCCTGCTGTTGGTCATTTAGGCTAAGAGCCGAGTTAAGCTCCCCGCCCCTCACGCAATGCTTAAAGGGCGAGGGCGAGGGCGAGGGCGAAGGCGAGGACAAGAGCAAAGGATTGCGGAAGCCCTGCTAGTGTGTGAGAATTTTTATGTCCCCTTTTGTGTTCGATGGGTGACTGAATGTGTAATGTGAGTGAGCGGTTCTTTTCTTGTACTTGGTGGTTGTTGGTCGCTTTTGGTGGTGGTATGTATAGGCTTTTGTGATTTGCTTGATTTAGTGTTGAAATGTTTGTGAGTTGTAATTAAATGGTAAATGTATGGGGGAGGCTTAAGGGTTATGGGTCAATTGTGTGTGTGTGTGTGTGTGTGGAATAACAACTGTCTTTTGTCTCGCATACTTGACAGCTGCAATTAGTCTCAATATCTTAAGAGATGACATTTTAATAGACAAAACTTATGTTCGGAATTAGTTGCAAGAGACACAGTTGTCATTGTGTTTCCAAGTCTCTTATAATTAGTTGTTCTTTCTCATTATATATTTTTCTTATTCTTTCTAATATAAAAAACTTTCTTTTCTATTGTACAGAAATACACAGTTTTTCTCATCATCTTTGCACTTGAAAAGTTGTCAATTTATAAAGAAATTACTTAAGTTAACATTTTTTACAATTTTATTTATATTTATTTAAGAAATCAACTCGTCACGTTTAGTAAGTTTTCGAGAAAAAAAAAAAACTTTAGACTTAAAACGAAAATTCTTTCTAAATTATAGTTATGGATAAAAATTTAATAGTTGTCTCCCCAGTGGATAGTATAATATTCTCTAAAAACACAGATCCTGTAATTTTGATAACCAATATTTCAAAAGTACCAGTCACATATAAAGTAAATATAAATTTATATTCTACTTTTGTTTAAATTTTAATTTGCTTCCATTTTTTAGTTGCAGAGTACTGTATTTGATAAATTCAAAATATGTCCTCGACGGGGCATTCTACAACCAAATGATCATGTTGAGGTTCGCATATCACTTATACGTCCTTCGTGCATTATATCTAAAAAAGGACGCGATCGTATTTTGGTATTGTGTATGCCAACACCGTGTAGTGCTATGGAGATTGAGACAACTTCATGCTTTTGGCGTCATAATATTTGCTATAATCCAAGCGTAGAGAAGCATCAAGTTTGCTGCCATCAATTGGATGAGGGTGAAAATGTGCTGCCACAAGAGGCGAACTTAGCCACCAAACGATGTTGATGTCGTCAGGGTGTGGTGGGGGGGAAAGTAAAATTGTATATGTTCCATGTATGGATGAATATGCCTAAATGAATTGATTTTTGCAACCGACTCTAAATACGAGAGAACAACCTACAAAAACAATAGCAACAGCATCAGTGACAAAGAGAGAGAGTGAGAGGTGGTTTAGAGTGAAGGGGTTAAGGGTGGATGGTACTTTTCAGATTTTCAGGCAACGACTAAGTAATTGGTAGATGTGGGTTTTGTATTCTTGTCATCTACCTTAATGGCTCAACACATTGTTGATGAGCCTTCATTAAAAACTGAGAGCCCTAAAGGAGCCGCCGCCGCCTAGCCTTACTATGTATCCTATGTCTATTTGTGTGTGTATGTGTGTTATGTTCTCTCAACTGGGTTCATCCCTACTAACACACACAGGAGGTGGTTTATATGTATGCATATAAGTATGGCAGCCTATCAAGTGCTAGTAGGATGATGCTCAAGTTACCTCCTATACCCTACCTCTCTCTCCCTGTCATCAAGTGTGGAACAAGCAGCAGCAGTAGCAGCAGCAGATAAAAAGCGTAATTTGTATGCATTTAACTGCAGTCAGTGTGTGTGTGTGTGTGTGCGTTTATGTATGTGTGTGTGTAAAGAGATTTGTGCTGACTAGCAATTAAGCAATGTTAACTGGATACACGACGATGCATATCGACAAATGTTTAGCAAGTTGTCAGCAATTAACCATAGCGCGCCATACATGTAATTTGAGACCTTACCCACAATAAATGGTATGGAAACCTTTTACTCTGGCTCAATGGGGGAGGGTTAAAATGGTTAACTTAACTACCAGTTAACCTCTTGTGCGGTGACCTTAGTAACTAAGATGTTGATATTTCACACAAGGCAGAAATTTAAATCGTTTAATCATTAAATGATTTCAGAACATGAATATATTCCTTTAATCTTTATTTCTTGAGCCGTTAATTTATATACAAATTGGAATCCTTCAAGCGGAAAAGAAATGGTAAGATGAAACAATGTCAAATAAATTTTCATTCAATTCTGAATTTAAGTTAAAAACAGTTTCAACTAAAAGAAGTAAATGTTAAACAAGAAAATATATATGTATATTAATATTGCAATTGGGTCAAGTTAGTAGAAATGTGAAATATATATATATATAAATATATATAGAACTTTCATCTGTCAATGTGGTTAACACGTGCATTAATTTTTGGTCTATTTATTGGCAAGACCGTGGCAGAATAGGGGCATTGAAGGAAAATGGACAAACAAACACACATATACACACACACACAAACGGAAAACTAACTAAGACATTTGGAAATTGTGTCTTGAAAGCATGAAAAGCACTCAGCCAGTAAATTAGGTTCATGTCTCAACTAGTTGACCCAAGTTAGGCCAAAACAAACATAGATCAGGCAGAGAGATGGAAAGTTAGCGGAGAGGTGGGCAATCTATGATAGGGGATGGTGGTGGGGGGAGGTTGATATGGGTGGTTAGTAGGTTGAGAGGGGGGCGTTGCCAAAACTGGGCACTTGTTCTGCTTGAGTTGCTCTTATTGTTGCTGTTGTTGTTGTTTATTGTGGGTAGGCGGTAACAGCCCTGAACAACGACGAGTAAATCATAGCCATGAAATATGTGCTAGCCAAAAGAAAACGTATCTTTTGGCCAGAAATAGCAGCAACAACAACAACAACAACAGTAAAACTTTACTGGTAATAATAATGAAAATACAAAATAGTAGTAGTCCAACAAAAACAACAACAACCATTATTTTTGCTATGTATAGTAAAGGGCTAGAGGGATAGATGGGGATGGGTTGGTTGAACCTATGGATAGGTAGGTGGTTAAATTTTATGCTGGAATGAATATCGCAGCTTACCTTTTGTTGCCGTTTGTTTGCCCAAAATTTACGACACAACCAACCAACCGACCGACCAACAAAACAGATGAAGAAGATCAACAAAAAACGTGACCCCCAACTCCCTTTTCCTCTTCTTACACAGAAAAGAAATAATAATGCAATGCAAGTCTTTGCCCATGCGAGCGATAAAATATTTGCACCCCCCCTGCAGCCTTCTGCTCTTCTACTTCTCTGAAATAAAGTCACCCACTAAAGCCGCCCACATCATATATACCCGTGTCTCGTACGCATCTTTGGGAAATCTCAGCTATAAAGTTTACAATGACTTTGCCACACTGTTAACTCGAAGGCACCTCATCGCACTCCATTCGTTGATACTTTTTCCCTCTTTTCTGCATGATTTAATGCGTAATTTTTGTTAAACTTTTTTTTTTTTTGCTTTGTCTTTCTCTCTGGTTCTTGCAAATTTTTCAGATAATTTATCACCAAGTAGTAACCCGTAGCAACCGCCAAAGCCGATAGAGTTTTTACCACAAGCGACACCTGCCACTGACAGTATTTTTTTTTTGCTATTTTTTTGGTTTTCATTTTTTGTTTTTTTTTTTTTTTTTTTTTTGAAATGGAGAAGTTCTCTGTAATAACTATGGGGTATATAACTAATGGGTTGAGCTAGCAAAAATTGTGACCTCAACTCATTGACATTTGAGATTTAGTGAGAAAGGAACACATTCTAGCCACCCTTCCTCGCTCTCTCTCTCTTTTTGCATTGGCCCATTGTTGCCTTAATTAAAATTTTCACATTGAAATGTGGCCAGAGCAAGAGTGGGCTAGAAGAGCGTGAGGGGCTAAAAAGAAAAGGGAGAATTATGAGCTTGTGAAGGTGTAAAGTTGCCAGCAAGGAAGGCCTGGTGATAAATGTTCTAGGCATTTAGGAGCTGAGCAAAAGGGGGAGGAGAAGATTCCGGAAGTTGGACTGTAGTAGTAATGTTGAAAATTTGCAAATTATGCTAGCAAAAGAAAGTTTTCTGCGCTTTTTTTTTTTATTTTTACCTCGTTTTAGATGGCAAGAGAAATGGTCATTTTAGAACTTTGCTATATACTATAAAGTGGCTATTAACTAAAAATTTAAAGTTTCAATACAAAAGTTGAATCATTTATTAAGTAATTTATAGAAATTGTGTTAAATAATAGTTTAATGATATTTTATTTGTATGCACATTGCCATTAATAAGCACTCATTCAATTCAATTTAACTTAGCTAATGACAATTGATATGGCTAAAAAAACGATTTCTCTAATCTTATGATTAGTATCTATAAATTAATATGCTTTTTAGATATTTCAAACCTTTATATGCTGTAAAACATTCTTTTCAATGAGTTTATAAAGTTTGCTTTGCAATATTCTAAGCAGATAACATTTTCCTGTCAGTGCCCATATCGAATTCATTATCTGATGGTAATTAAAAATGCAATATATACAAATGTATATATACATATAAGTATTCTGAAAAGCAACCCTCCTTTGGCTTGCCAATAACTTTGTCGGACAAGAAACTTCATTCATACTCTGACTCTGACTTTGCTGCCGCACACATGTTGTGACTCACAGTGAGGCAAACATTCGTGTATAATGTAGGGGGGGCATGGTTGGCAAAATGTTTTTGATATTTATGAAAATATTTTCAATATGCAATCGGTTTTGGCAAGCAACTAACTAACCAATACAGAAACCCAACTCATTCATCCACATAGATTCAGCTAGTAGTTCTAGTTCACATTAAAAGCCTCAATTATCTAGATATTAATTTGCATATAACTTCAATTTGAGAAATTGAAGGACTAAATGAATATTAGGGGGCGTTTACAATTATGCAAGTTAACCGCATCACCATAGACCTTAATTATTGTATACTAGATTAGATGACCAGATAGGTGCATAAGAGAGAAATCTCTAAAGGTTCAATGATATTGAGGAAATTGTGTGGTTCAAAGTTGAATTTAATTGTCTTCGATTGATTTGCAGCGATGTGGTTTGATTTACAGATGAGCAGGTGAAGTGTGGTGGTGCGGTACAGTTTGTGAAGAGGTGTGGTAACTTACGTTAAGGGAGTTGCGTCTAAGCAATCAATATACCATTCGCTATCTCTGTCTTTCTTTCTCTCTCTCTCTCTCTGTATGTGTGTGTGTCTGTGTTTTCTTGCTATTTGTCGGCTCATCTAACTGACTTTTCTTTTTGTATGTTTTCTCTTCTTTTGGTTTTTTTTTTTTTTTTTTTTACCCATAACTCACACACTTTGAAATGCAACACATGGCATTAGACGGTAGCCAGCAACAGCAGCTGAGATTCCTTCTGGATGCAACAACAAACCCACCATTCTCCCCAATTCACTTGCTCTTACTTCTCTTTCTACTCTCCTGACCATTTACACACTTTTTCTTTGCCTGTTCCGTTATTTTTCTTCTTTTTTTTTTTTTCTCCCCGTTACTAGCTGCCATTTTGCTACAATATCCTTTCTATCTATTTTTATCCACCTCTCCACTCCACTCATCACTCTCTGCTCTTCGTTAGTCTGTTTCACTCTGCTCTGGGGGTTCGTTCGCATTATCACCCAGCATCAGCAACAGAACAGAACAGAAGTAAAGACAGCAGCAGCAACACCAACAGAAGATACATCAGATGGAAAAAGGGAAGCAAAGTGGATTTGTCGTAATTGCGTATGGAGTGCCCGTCCATCGTTGTCGTAGTCGTTGTTGTTGCTCAGCTCTTCCTCTTTAATAAAGTTTCTTTCTTTTCGCCTTTTTCCACCATCTCTTATTCGCTGTGTATATATGTGTGTGTGTTTTTCTCCCTTTCATACTGTTGCTCTTGCTGTTGAGATTTGAAGTGGGCACCCCATGCTGTGTATTTGACTGTGGCTACTGTCTGAATATACCCAGGCCCAGGCAGATCCAATAGCAGGCCATCCAGGCACAATAACACAGGCGCAGGCTGACTGGCGTATTGCCTGGCTGGCTGGCAGGCAGGCAGGCAGGCAGCCACATAGCCGTAGCTAAAATTAGACTCCAGACATTGAGAACGACAACAAATACGATGAATTGTAGGAGCCCCTCGCTCATTATGGCGGCAATGGCAATGGCAACGGCAACGGCAAAGGCAACACCAATACCAAAAGCAATGGCAACATGCGGCATACGGTATAGCATTTTAATTTCTGGCATTAATGCGTAGTAAATAAGCCCCACAGTGACCGTATATTCATCCATATCGTGTACATCTGAATCGTATATATATATATATAAGGTGCGGTATTATAAAGCGCTTATGGTAAAACGACAAATTCCCTAAATGCTTATATATATGTATATACAGGAATTAATTTAGTCCCCCCCTATGAAACTCTTACTGTCATCTTTCCCTTCTTCATTAACATTTCTTTCTCTTTATTTGAAGTCGATTTTTGACTAAGGACGAAATATATTTAATAGAAATAAGTCGAAACTTTTTTAAAAAAAAAAGTTTAATTAAAGGTTTACTTAGACTTTTGTATTTCGCAATTCCTCGAAATAAAATTTTAGATTCCATTGTACATACCTGAAAGAGAAGATAGACAAATATATATTAATATAAGGAAATTTAAGAAATTAACTTTTTGTTTAGAAGTAATTAAAATTGGTGAAATAAAAACTAAAAATAAATTAAAATATTTGTCTAGACAAACTCCACAAAGTTATCTTTAAGTATGCCTATCGCAAATCTTGAGTTATTGACTCTTTGTTCAACTTATAAATCAAGTCAGATTTCAATAGTTATATCAATCATTCTAGCTTAAAACTTTAACTTTAAAATTATGCGAGTTATTTTTGCTTATTTGCTGAGCTCTCAGGGTTCTTCATAGATATGATACGCTGACTTTAACTGAGACTATAACATTTGCATATACATAGATACACACACACACACATACACTCACACACTCACACAACTTAAACGATTTGAGCCTGAACCTAGTAAGCAATGCTTGGGAGAGGAACTGAAATTACGTTTCTAGAATCGAAATTGGTTATAAGCGGCTTCAAACCGGTTGCCTATTAGTCCAAACAGATTGCCAAATAAGGCACTGGTGAAATTCTGTTCAGAGCAATTATTTTGGGGATAAAAATGAATCGCTATTTTGTTTGTGGGGGGAAAAAGAGGAAGGCAATCTGCTGCTGCTAGTTAATAAGAGATAAAATTTGATTTAGAATTTCCACTACTTTTTGTTGGCTTTAATTCCCAAAAATTATTGATAAAAGCCAAAAACAATTTGTTCAATTGCCCAGCAAACCTCAACTAATTGTATCTGTCAGATGCAGGTCCTCCACCATTTGAGAAGCTTACCAATGGTGGCCTGTGGTCTGCTTATGTATATATGTTTGTATGTATATTAAATCAAAAATTTCTTTATTTCCGCATAGTTTTTATTATTATTATGATTATTATTATTATTGGGCATTAAAGTAAAATATATAAAAATTTATAGAATTTAAAATATGTTTTATTTATTATATGTATTTATATCAGTGTTTTTTTTTTTTGAATTTCAGTATTGCAAAAATACAATTTATGTATGTGTAAAGCCGCTTAAGTTCGCATGAGTTCGATATGAAAAAGTCAGAAAATTTGTTGCAGCTGGCAATTGAAACTATATAAAACTTATGCGCGACAACAATTCTAACAAACAAAAAGGAAAAATTAAAATAAAGTGCAGAGAAACATATAAACAATTTATGTAGATTTAAATTACGCGTAAATGATCTGGAATTTTGTTATTTTCGTTTTGGTTGTATTGCCTTTCTCTCTTTCTCTCTCTCTCTTGCTCGCTCTGGATGTATGTACGTATGTAAACAAATTGAAATATAAAAATTGCTCGGCAAATGTTTCAATTATATAAAACAAGCAAAACCATCGACTACAAAGTACCCTATACTATAAATAGAAAAATGCATTTTTTTAACTGCATGCACTTTTTTTTTATATTTCTTATAAAATGTTAAATTTCAGTTTAAATTTTAATAATTCTATCACAAATTATTATCTTAATGAAAAGTAATAGAAATAATAATCAAGTAAAAGTTTGGGGAATTCAAAAATACGTCAGGTTTTGTTTTTTTTCTTCTGAAATTTACAAATTTTTGCAATGCATTTCCTTTATACGATTATGGTTTTCCATTTTCTATGAAACATATAAAATTTCAAAAAGAAAAAGTATTTAAGATTCTCTGATAATAACAAAATTTAAACTTTTCATATTTATATAGACATAACAAACTGACTTGAAAATCAATATATATATATCTGTACAAACTCTGTAAGACCTTTATGTTTATATATAAACTTTGGCAATGTTTATAATACTCTTTCACCCTTTGACTGGGTTATAGGGTAGTGAGGCAAAAAGGCAAATTGTTGACAGAGCTAAGCAGCTGCTTCCGTTTGCTCTGTATTAGAGAAACAGGGATGGCAATTGATTAAGGCGGACTCGCTTGCACAATATCATCATCAGCTTCATCAGCATCGTCGTCGTCATCATCATCATCATCATCTCTCATTGTCTATGTCCCTTTCTCGTTTTCTTTTTCTCTCTCTCTCTCGCTTTCTCTAGAACAGATGCCAGTTAGGCCTGGGCATGGCCCGGGTCTGGGCATTTAATCAGTTTAAATTGACACTGGGGGTCAAATTCATTAAGATAGAATTTTTTTTTGTTGCGCCGTTTGGTTGCTTTTTGTTTCTTATACTCATTTGAGATTGGGGCGTTGCCTTTAAAATATTTATTCTTTTTTTTGTTTTTTTTTTTTTTTGTACACAACCAGAATTCGAAACCGAGCCAGAAACAGAACCACAGGCACAACAGCAACATCAACAACAACATCAACAACATCAACATCGACGACAACGCCAAAGGAATTTCAAAAATACATAAATTTCAAAAATAGATAGATAGGCTGGCTGAACTGAAATATTGAATGAATGAATGAATGAATGACTGGCGGCTGCACGCATTTTCCATTACTTGGTATTTCGCAATATATATATATATATATATACGAGTTTGTACATACTCTAAAACATATTTGTATAATGAGTATATAGAATATTTTACACAGACAAATACAGATATATATATATACTCCTATATATACATATATATATATATATATATATATATATATATACATGCATGCATAGACATTGTGTACCTAGGCCAAAGTAATTATTTCTCTACCGGAAATGTTTTAAGTGGTAAACGAAACTAAAGCCAGTGTATAGAATACAACAAAAGAAACATTAGATACAAGGCGAAATATTTATAAATAGCTTTAAAAAAAAATAATGACAAGGCTTTTGGCAGTGCCAAGCAACATGGTGAGGTAGGGTAGAGTAGGGTAGGGTAGGGTGACAGGCCAACGGGGTTTTTTTTTTTTTGGAGGGGGGCGCTTGCCAGGATATGCGTGACTGGCATCGAAATTAAACAACAACAACAAAAAAAAATAAACAGAAAATGTTTTAGCGCTCAGTGTCAAATGAGGCGAGAGCATTGCGAGTGAGCTACACTGTCGACGTGGTAACCTATGAAGTAAATTCCCCCCCAAACTCCCTCTCTCCCCTCCCACCAAACAGAACCAACATACTTAGTCACCGTCCTTCTACCGCTACATCGTTGCACACACGCATAGCCATACATAAAGCTAAATACATACAAATACATAAATAAATGTAATGGCTTTTACAACAACAACAACAACAGAAACAACAATACCCCATAATATTAAAAGAGAGCTAAAAGTAAAAGTGATTTGGAAACTCGACGAGTAACATTTCTTAGAACAAAGTTTTTATTTTTTTAAGAATTTTACAAGAAGACCAATCCAAATGGACCAGTCTAAAGATGAAGTAACAACAGCTGTTAACAATATAATATAATTACTTAAGTGTTGTAATTCTAAAGAATTGATGTATAATAATTGAAATTGAAGAAGTTCAAGAGCAGAAAAACTATTAAAACAATATATAAAAGAGCCAAACGATAATTATAATTCAAGTTTCATTGTTCATACTTTTATAAAAAATATATAGAAGTTTGCTACGATTTTGATAAACAGGCAGTTTTAATATAAATATAATGGTTATAAGGGTAAATAAACAAAATAATAGATTAACTTTTCTTTCAAAATAAAATAAATATTTAAAAAGGAGTCGAGTTAAATAATTAAAGTCTGTTTCAAATCATTTAAACTAGCTTTATTTGTTTACCTAGATGATCCTTTTATAATCTGTAATAAGTAAACCTTCTATAAAAAACAATATAAAATTCTTTCATTAACCAATTAAGCAAAAATTTCTATAATTTCTATTATTATTTCTTATTTTTAATAAATATTCTTTTGGAACTAATACCACGAAAAGAAGGTATTTATATTGATAAATGAACTTGGTTTAAATAAATTGGTTATATAGTTTTTGGATCATTGCTGAGGTTTATATATTTATATAAGATTTATTTTATGAAATTTTTTTTTATTATTTTTTATACTGAAAATAGTATTTATAATATAATAATCGATTTATTTATTGTTTATTATTTTGCTAATAAACATTTCTTGTTCAAACAAAATCTTCCAATTTTCCAATTTTAATACTTTGCTTATTTATTAATATATATGTATATATATATATATATTTATATACAACTGATCTTTTTTTGAATTTTAAGGTGTTGAAGAAGATCACATATAACCAAATCAAAATTCAATAAACAAAGGAAATAAATCATTGTACTAACTTGATATGTTAATTTACCTTAAAATATTTGAATTGGTTGAATCTAAAACTTTTTAGATTCGTCCTTTGTTTTGCATATATAATCTTTAAATAAATTTATAGGGTATTCTTGTAGCTATATATATATATATATACATGTATTACATTTATAGCTATATATATATATATACATACATGTATTACATTTATTTCAGTTTTGGCCTAAAGGCATTCGGTTTCGTTGCGGGGGGTGTGTGTGTGTGTGTGTAGCCAAAGCTATGTTTTCTTTTTTTTGTTTTTTGTTCTGTTGTTTCTTGAGATTTCCAAAGCGTTGACTTAACAAAGATGTATGGCAAGAGATGACATGAAATGTGGGCGTTTGATTAAGTGCACGTTCTAATGTATGTATATATGTGTATGTGTGTGTGTGTGTATGTGCACAAATGTGGGTAAGTATGAAAACAAAAACAGATGGCTTTAAGAATATCCTTCAACATATGGGCACATGCGGGAGGCATAGCAAAATAAGAAGAAAGAGAAAGGGAAATGAGAGCGTACTAGTTTTTTTTTGGCCTTCATTTCAATTCACTTCACTTCACTTCAATCAACTCTTAATAATTGCATTATAAATTCCATTGTCGCGGCCCGCACAAAATATTTCGTTGATGAAAACGATTGACTAAATTGCCCCCCTTTATTAGTTTTTTCACACACACTAAAAGGAAAATTAAACGTAACGAAATGAAACGGTACGATACGATATGATACGAAATAAAAACTAGAAGGAAACTATATAAATATTTTTCCATGGTAGTTTGTGATATACCAACTACAACAAATTGGTTGGCTCTCAATGGCAAATCGCCGTCGAGGGTTTTGGGCTCTTGCGTGTTTCTTTCGCATTAAAAGGCTGTTTGGCTACAAAGGAACAAAAAAAGAAAAAGAGGAAAAAAAACTAAAGCAAAGCCAAGTAGATAGAGGAGGGTAAAGGAGAAGGGGAAGCAACAAAAGTAAAGTTTTCTTTTTTTTTTTTTTTTTTTTTTTTGTTTGCCTTGGAGTAAAGCAAGAAATAAGAAGTTATACTCTTTGATTCTTCTTCGTTGTTGGTTTTTTTTGTATTTTTTTTTAGTGTTGTTTCTTTTTTGACTACTACTTAATATTACCCTCATTATTATTTCGCTTTCGTTTCCCACTAACACATGCACACATGCACACACATGCACACACACACACACACACACAAACACATGTATACATTTATACAATTAAGCGTCGCTGGCCTAGGTGGGATTTGAGATCCTTTTGGTTTGGTGGGGGCCCTCATCAAATTGTTATTGATTGTGCTGCTGGTGCTGGTGCTGCTGCTGCTGCTGTGTGGCTGGTGCTTCTTGTGCTGGGATTGGTTCTCCCAACTGGAAATTAAGTGCCCTGTTTTGGGCTATCATTAAAGCCTGTATCCTGCGGGCGCGCCTCATAAATATCGCCAAAGTATATTGATGGCTATCTGGCACGCAACATGAAGGAGACTAAGCAGAAGCCAAAACAACTTGCAATGCTTTTTTTTTTTTCACCCCGTCTCGTTTTTGTTCTTGTTGTTGAGGTAAAGATAATTTGATAAGTGTTTGCTTGAAGGACCATAAAGAAACTGCGATTTATAGAAGGAGATAGATACATCAAGAGAGAGTATGAGACAGGGAATGAGTGACACAAGTGTCCTTCTGGTTAACACTCTCTCTCTATATAACTATCTATATATATATATATATATATATGTAGAAATGAAGAGAGCTTCAATTGTCATTTGCATGCATGGAGTCAGGCAGGCAGGCTTCAAAACCAAAATGTCAAAATCATAGAATTTCCTATGATGACCATAAAGGGATGGTTCATTGGTTGGTTGGTTCGTACTAATGGGCAGGTGGAAGCCTCTCAGGCCACATGTGTCGCTATTGTCGTTGCGTCTATTGAATACACAAATACAAATAATGAAAATGACAATAAAATACTTTGCAATGAAGAACAAAGCCAACTAAAGGCCTTCCACCAAAACCAAAACCAAAACAAAACACAACACAGCGAATCATTGGCCAAAGTCAAAGCATAATTAACATGCAAAACATACAACGATTATTGGAATTTATGGTACATACATACACACATATACATATACATATATGTGTACATATAGTAAAGTAGTAGTGGGATAGAGACAGAAGGAAAATGAGCAAGTTTTTGGCATGGCAACTTCGTTAGCAATTGACTGGTGGTAGTTGTGAAGTTGATTTCAAATCAGGCACAAAACAAAATTTAAAAGGCAAAAGTTCATGAAAATATTGTAGAACTCAACTATATACAAAAAGGTGCAAATGAAAGGTGAAAGTCCATTTCGCTGAAACAGATGAAAATAGAATGATTCAGGGAAAGAGGACGATTGACAGAGGGGAACACTTGATGGTGGCAGGTACAAGTTGCAGGTTGCAGGTGCAGAAAGAGAGAGAGAGAAAGAGAGGTATATTAGGTGTGTTTTGTATGCTACTTTTGTATGTGATGCTGCTGCTGCTGCTGCGTGTGGTTTGGAAAACGCTGAAAAAGCCAATTTAACGCTTGAATACAGTTTTCAATTTAAAGTTTTTGCACTTTTTCGCCAGCTTTTCTTATAGAGTTAGATGGCTGGCTTTTCTTCTTCAATGTTTTCTTTCATTTTGCTCTCACCACTCTATCTACTCTCTTTCTCTATGTGTTTGTGTGTGTCTGTTCTCTATTCATCCACCCCAACTTGTTACATTTTTAGTTGCGTTCTTCACATGAAAACGCACAATATGCTTAGAATGAAGAAGAGTAAAAATAAAGCAGGACAGTGACAGAGAATAGGAGAAATAGGGAGCGAAGGGAATGGAATCTCTTTCTCTCTATGTATTTCTCCTTTGGCAAGTGTACTTTCTCGGTTGGAGTATCAAAATCCATCAACGAAAAAAGCGCCTTAAAAATGTGTAGCCAAAGCGCATAAAAGTTTACTTTGATTAAAGTTCAATCTAAAGGCACAAATACATACACCCATACACTCTCACATACACAGCACACACACACACACACACATAAATAGAGAGAAGATACTTCTTGTACATACATAAACACTTTTCACTCAGCAGGAAGCTATCCCAAAGAAGTGTAAGAGTGATGGAAAAGAAGCAATCGAATGGTAAGGGCATACAGGAGGACACTGAGGCAAATAATGCCAGCAGCCGCCACCCTCACCCAGAAGCCAAAAGGCAAGTCAATGTAAGTAAGGCTATAAGTGAACCAAAGCTGATTGAAATGATTGAGGCGAAATGGCGCGATATCGAAATATCGAATGCTGGCTAAAGCCAAAGGAAGCGAGAGACAGACAGACAGAGAGAGAGAGAGAGAGAGATGGCATCTAGGAGGGATAGAGAGAAGGTACCAGGAAGTCAAAGTGTTGGTTAAGGCGGAGGTGAAGGCGTTCCTGTTGATGTTGCTGCTGGTGTTTTGTGTGTGTGTGTCTGTGTGTGTGTGTGTGTCAACAGTGAAGACAGACGCTGTTTATATTGCCCCCTCAACATCAACTGATGGAAAATTGGAAATTTGTTTGAGATACCAGAAGATGAGTGGCTAAAAGTTGATAAAATGCAATGGCTATTATATTGAACACGAAAGCTTCCGTTTCCTCACTCTTAACCCACCCACTTAAACTAAGTATGTCCAAGCAAGAAGAGGATTAATAGAAATTTGTTGCCAGCGACTCACTCACTCCCATAGATTGAGCAAAGATTATATTTATAAATTTTAGAAAAGAAAAAACGTAATACCTTTTTGGTACAGTGTAAACATTTAACACTTAACCGTAATTTTAAATGAAATTCTTAATATTTAATTAACATTTATAATTGAAATTGGCTGTCTCTTAGAGTTTTATCAACATCTCTATTAATTAATTTGCTTAGCTCATTGCCATTCTCCTACTTTTTATTGCCTAAAGATCTAAGTTAACGATAACCCAGTTAAATTTCCTAAAGTTTAAGCGCTATTTAAAATCGGTTATAATTCAATGTGTTAATGTTAACTGTTTAGAATATAATTGTTGAACTTGTTGTTGTTGTGTGTGTGTGTTCATTTATAATAGATTCCATTCGCTTGGCCGTAATGATTTTGGCGCGTGCTGTTACCAGTGAATTTGCTTTTAGCCAAAAGCTGTCAAAACTGTCAAATGTTCAATTTCAGCTTGTTCGCTTTTCTTGTTGTTTCTTTTATATTATATTTGTATTTCGCAACAATTTATTATCTAATTATTTGGTTTAATTGCATGCCAACAAATAATTTGTTACAAAATAAGCCAAAAACAAATGGATGACCAACCAATAACCAAAAAAAATCATAGGAAAAAAAAGAGAAAAAAAGAAATTCATAAATAAAATTAGGTTTTAATGAAATTTACAATAAACCAAATTCAATTTGTTGTCAAATTGTATTTAATATTTTTACATTTCAGAGGTAAATTTATGATTTCTCTTTTTCTATCTAAACGTATATTTCTATATATTTGTTAGACTACCCTTTATATTTTCTGCTATGACAGCCGTAATATAAATTTTGTATTTTAATTTGATTTACAATTTGTAATTTGATTTTACAAAAAAAAAAAAAATAGAAGAAATATAATAATTTTTTTGCACAAAAGAATAGAATTCAATTTACGTTTTTTTTTTTTTTGTTCAATTTGAATTATTTTCTATACACTAGAAGAAAAAAATTGGGTAAGTTAACTTTGGCAAAAAATTAAAATTTTAAAGTTTATATAATCAGAGAAGTTAAAAGAATTTCACTATACACAAAGACACATCAGGGAAAAATTTGCTATTTATAGTCTCACCCAAGCCACTTTGTGGTGATTATCGTAAATTTCATTTATTTAGAACAACTATATGTAATTCTATGCATATATATGTATATAGGTATATATATATAGCTCCCATTGGAAAGATAGGTAGACAAAAGCCAATTAGCTCTGTGTCTTAGCTAAAACAATTTAGTAAGCATTTAAATTTTCCTTAAATCATTTTCATCTTTCTATCGTCATATATTTTATTTCTCTAATTATATTTTTTTTAACTTAACTTTGCTGCTAGGGTATACAGGTTTCGGTAGGACTCGAAGTCAGCCCGTATATTTGTCATTTTTTTTATTCATTCATATCGTTTCATTCAATTTGGTTTGCTGGTATGGGTTTTTTTTTTTCCTTTATAGCTTTGCCGCAGGTGTAAGAAATAAACCTTTAGAAATCTATATATACATATATATATTCAAGTATATACAGGAATGTGTATATATACATATGTATATATCGATATGAACTGTCAATAAGGTAGGCAAAGATGACTTTGCCCCGCCCAAAATGCTTAAACTCTTTGACAATTTCAACGATAAAAATGTGTCAGAAAATATTCCAATTTCCCTTTCGCCCCTCTTTCCTTTTCACCGCTCTCTGTCCTTGTTCTGGCCAGTTTTTCTCACTCTTTCTCTGTCTGTCATTCTCTTCACAGCTTATATTTTTCAATTTTCATAATTTTCGTCTTTTTTTTTTTTGGCAATGCGCCAGTCAACTGATTTACGGCAACAAGGGAAATGTTGATGGTAGACTTGGCCAGGGTGAAGAAATGCGGGGGAGAGAAAGATCGTAGGCTAAGGTGCTGCGGGAGGGAGGTTTGGAACGGGTGAAGGATGACTCAATGGGGACTACTGACTACTCTGACTGACTCAATTGATGGATGGCTGATGGAATGTTGAACTACGTAAGCGGAAGTTGGCAGTTTCAATTATTTATTTAGGTTGGTTTCTCTTACCCATCCATATATCTATTGGACACCTTTCCCCCCCCTTAATCACCTACAAATCTATAGCCTCTTTTTTGACTGGTCGCTGCTGCTAACTAAAAATTAGTTGCCTTTTGTTATGGTAGTCAAAATATTTGTATAAAATCCTGACGTTGTCCTGCTGTCCTGTCGTTTCTCCATTGTGTTATCCCATTGTAGTCTTTTGGCATTATGATGGCCAATGCTGTGTAACCTGCCTGGCAAATGCTTTAGCTGGACAATTGCAATTGTTGCGCTCGCCATGCCTATCTAACCGCCCACCAACCCTCCCCCTATTCTTCCATCGACTCTATTGTTTGCATGTCAATCTCATGCAGGTTACCCGACTCTTCTATTTCATTCCCATCCCATAATCCCCATAGACCCAACCGATAATACTCACATCTACCAAAACTACCTTACATGACCGAGAAAGAAAAAGAGGGAGAGAGAGAGAGAATAAGTGAGAGAGACAGAGCAGCTCACTTGTATATATGTTGTGTTGTTGTGTCATTTAAGTGCCTCATAAAAGTGTCAACTTGTTGTGGGGTCCTCTATGGCACTCGGACTACCAAGTCCCTGCCCTCTATCATCTGGTATCTGCCCTCTGGTCTGCTGACCCACCAAGCTCAACCCAGGCCAACCCAGCCACTGTCTCAACCATCATTCGCATTTCATATATGTCGGCTTTTGTTTGACTCTCTCCCACCATCTAATGCATATATATATATACATACATAGATTTATATACATATATATATATAAATATATATATATATGTTTGGTCAGTGTGTGTGAAAGGATTTTATTTCCTTTATTCCGTTCGTCGTTCGTTGGTTCTATTTTATTTTATTTTTCTCTTGCTTTTTTTTTTGTTCTTGTTGCTGTTAGAGGGGAGGGGGTAGGTGGTTATTTGTATGCTGCTTTCATACCTTTTTGTTAGCCAGTCATACGATTCTTGTTGTCCTTCTGCTTGTCCTGGTTGTCCTCTCTTCATACACTTAATACATATTTTTGTCACCCTTATCTCTTGCCCATGGAGGTCGCATATGCCGCCACCTTCTACACCGCTGCTGCCCCCAACCGTCTCTGTTTCTCTACACCCGATAACATTGTCCTCTCCATTCTGGGTAAATGAAGAGGGGGGGCAGGTCATGCATGTTATGATTGTCCAGGTGAATGAGAATGGCAATGAGAATGAGAATTGAGTGGGTGGCCTTCTGGTTATGGCGTTTTTTGGGTAAGCTACAAGCACTCATATCTCACTAACTTTATAGCACTGTTAGCTGTCTGTCACAGTTTTGGTCAACATATTTAAAATAATACAAAATCCCATTATATCTATGTAATCTAGCATGAAATCTAAATTTGATGTAAAATGGAAAATTTCATTAGCTTTCTATGTGGCATAACAGAGAGCGAAAGAGAAAGAGACAGAATCAACACACATCTTAAAATCTGTTAGACATAAAAGGATTACAACTTGTTTATTAAACAGAAACATATATCATCAGTTTCTCATCATTATATTTAATATTTGATGTAAGGACTAAATATATATATATATATATATATATATGAAATTGTATTTAATGAAAGCGTTTTCTCGATTGCTCTTTTTTGTTGTATATAAAAACTCGTCTCTTTTTTGTTTGGTATTACTTTTAAATTCAAAAAATTCTCAAATAGCTTTATCATCTTGGCTTAACTGCTCTACACTTTTCTTTCTTTATATTTTCCATGGTCGTAGTAACCCTTTTTTTTCTCAACTTTATTTTATTGCTGAATTTGGTGACTCTTTCCTTTCTTCGTTGTCCCTTTTTTTTTTGCTTTACTGCTAGAATTTTCCAATTATAATTTACACATGAAAACCATTTGTCTTTTTGGTGTTTTCCTCGCTGCTTACGCGACATTTCCATAATTTAGCCACTTGGCCATAATTTAAAATAATGCAGAAAAAAAAAAAACAGCAAAGGGGAAAAATGGTAAGGGAAAGAAGGCGAATGGATGCGAGGCCCTTTCTTTACGACTTTTTAGCTTAAGTTAATAAAGTGTTCTCTTTCTCTCCCCCTCTTAACTGTTTTTCGCGCTTTTCTCTCTCTCTTGTTCACACTCTCTCCCTCTCTATCTCTCTCACTCACTCACTGTCTCATGCACACACATAGCATAAGTATGTGTGCAGACAGTACGTGACTTCCGGCCAAAACAAAACGGTTTTTCAACATTTTATGATAATTTATTTGATTATTTTCTTGTTAAAGTGCAAAAACTTTGTCATATTCTCTTTCTCTCCCTCGGTTCTTCTCGATTTATCTTTGTGTTTCTTTCTTTGTTTCATTGTTATTTTTGTTATGCTGCTGCATGTATTCTTTCTGTGTGTGTGTGTGTGTGTATATGAGTGTGTGATGGTTGGCCAAAGTTTATAAAAAAAATTTGTTTTTCGCTATCCCGACACGGAAACGGAAATGTTGCACAACATATGCGCCAGTGCAAAGTGTGGCCAGATAGATCGGGGGCCACAGGAATCTGTGTGTTTGTGTGTGTATGTGTGTGTGTGTGCGAGCAAAAGGGTAAAGTGAGATTGTGAGTTGCCTCTCGTTTTGCCACCCGCGAAAATGTTGGCAAATAAATTTTATTGCATATTTTTTGGCGCCACATGACACTCAGGCTATTTATTTATGTGGTGTGAAAGTGTGTGGTGGTCCCACCCATACCCATATCCAATCTGCCCCCCTCGTTCTTCCTCCCTGTTATTCACATTGCTAACTTTTTCAACTGCGTTCTCTTTTTTTGTTGTTCCTTTCTTTCGTTTCTCGCACTTCCGGCATTTGCTACTCTTGCTGCTGCTGCTGCTGCTATTCAATCAAGCTAGGAAAAGGGCAAGCAAAAGCAAATGAAATGAAAACTGAAGCCAAAAGTTTGTTTGTTTATACCCTATAGTGAGATAGCCAAAATGAAGTATACTAACATTTGGTAACACAATGTAGAACAGACAAAAATGAAACAGAATCATTTGAATAATATAAAGGAACATTGAATATGGAGCATTGATATAGACGTCATTCTAGCACCAGATCAAATTAAAAATATTTGAAAATTGGAAAACCTTTTTCTTTTCGATAATTAAAATATTATTTTATACAACTTTTTGTTTTTTTTCTATTTTTTTTTTTTAAAAAGGGTATATAAAAGTCTATTACCAACCAAATGTTGTCTAATATATATATATATATATATATATATTTCTTTTTTTTTCTGAGTATGCAGTTGTTGTTTGCATTTTGGCAGTCTAGTCAAAGTTTTGTTTGGCATTGGCAATATCCTGACTCGGCTCTTTAACCTTTTCACCCATGTGAGAGCCAAAAGCAATCAAATATATATATATATATATATAGAATATATAGTAAATATGTCTAGGCACATGTGCATATGTATGTATATACAAAGTTTAAATGCATTTTGGTCTTTAATTAATTTCTTTTGCATTGGTTTATTCTTCTTTTCTTTCTTTTTTTTGATTTTGTTAAATTTTTTATTTTATTAAATCTTTTATTTATGCCACTTTTGGATTGCATTTCCTGCGCGTCTTCTGCTTCCTTCCTGTACTGCCTGCCATCCTGTTTCACCTCTACAATTCTCCAATTCTCGTTTGCCTTCGCCTGCCTTTCTACTTACATTTTTCAAGTATTTTCATTTAATTGAAATGCATAAATTTTATTCAGTGTGGAAATAAAAAAAAAAAAAAAAAAAAAAGTTGAACGTCATGGCAGCAGCAGTTTTATTTACCATAATATTATAATAATTTTTGGTTCTGTTTGCGGCATTTGCATTAATGCCGCCGCAGCTCTCTGAATCCCACTTGTTTCCCTTTTCCGCTCTTACTCAGGCAGACAAACTTTTTATATTCTCTCGCTCGATTTGTGCACATCAACGAATTAAATGCGCATTTTACTCTAAACAATTGTGGTTTTTTTTTTCAGATTTATTTTTTTTCTTTTTCTGAATTTTCCCGAGAACAAAAGTACTTGTACCCAGGCATCGAAAAAAACAAACGGGGAGAAAAAGTTGTTAAAGCCTGACAACAAGTTGATATAATGCGATCTACTTTATAAATTTAATTTCAACTTTGATTTCTTTTGGTTCATAATTAAACTAATTTAAAAAAATACTTTAATTTTTCTTTTGAATTCCATAAAAAAATATTTGTGTAAAGAACTTAAGAATTCTTGGCAAAGTCTTTTGATTTATTTTTACAGGTAATGGTTGGGGATCGACTCGCAAAAACATTTTCAAACATTATTTTTATTTAATTCTTTGCATTTGGTCTAACATCCGACAGTGTTTCCTCTCTTTTTTCTCTCTGTGCTGTCTCTATGGTGCCACCTTTTGCGGCAAGGCATAAAATACACATTTGTCCTGACAGCCGCCGCAGTTTTCCTAACATCGTCATAGTCAACCCATCTTTGCCGCATTGTTTCCTTTTGCTTTACGAACCGAAAGAGCACCAAAAACAAAAAATAAAAAACGAAAAACAAAAAAAAAACACCAGAATAAAGAATTAAGGCATAAAAACGCAATAAAAAAAAAACAACAACACAAACGGCAGAAAAAGACAGACGACAAAGAATGAGAGACGAACAAAAGGAATAAGAAAACGAAATACAAATGAAGACAATCTTAAAATTTTTGGGTCTAAACTAGAGTAGAGATAGAAATTAGGCAAAAAACAATGAAAAAGAAGTAAAAGTAGAAGCAGGGGCAGATTAAGAGGGGTGTGTGTGTGTGTGTGTGTGGTACGTTTACTAATTACATGCGTTTGCATAATTGCCGTCTTTCATTAAATTCATCGTTTGGTATGGTTGATTTTATGGCCAAGGCAGTCGGCGCACAGACGGTAGTCGATGTTTTCTTATTGCTGCCACATTTTGTGGGGGGCATTTTGTAAATCTTTAACTTTCTTTTTCCTTTGGCTCATGCATATGCAAATTGTATGTAAATTTTCCTATTGCATACGCGCAGGCGCCGCCTTTGCTAGAACCCTATAAGTGTGTGTGTGTGCGAACCACATAAACTTTTTGCTTGGCCATCAAAGTTTCGGCACAAAAATACAAAACGAAAAAAAAAAAAAAAAAGAAAACCTTTTGTTGTATTTTAATTGAAACCAAAGTCAGCTTAGAGCATACAATTTTTTTTTTTCTGTTTTTTTTTTTTTTTGAGTTTATTTAATTGGAATAAGGAAGAAAAAGTTTTTGAAATTTCAATTTCGTTGCGTTGCGGATGGGAATCACAGCAAATGACTCAATTTTTTGGCAAACAATTTGCCATTGTCACAATTGACATGTAGGCAAGCAAACTGAAAAGTTTTCCCTCCTGGCGATTTTTTTTTTTTTTGTTGGATTTTGTTGTGCCAAAAAGTTTTGAATGTGTGTGGTGTTTGTGTGTGTTGCAAGTCAAAGTAATTAAAGTGGTGGTAAGAGGGGAGTCGGAGCGTTGATTGTGAGAAGTTAAAATGACATTTCTCTAAGCTCTTTCCACTTTTCCGCGCTTCAATGCAGCTGAAGCGTAAATCTCATTTTAATGCCAAGAGAGTTCTTAATTTAGTTTAATTACAGCAAACACATTGCAACAGAGGAAGAAAGAGAGAGAGAGAAAGAGAGAAGCAGTCATTAAGTGTGTGAAAGAGAGGTAGCAGTATATGCGTCAACAAGTCTTGTTGTTGTTGCTTCAAAAGGATGTTGCTGCTGTACATACATATACATATGCATGTACAGTCGTCTGGTTGCATGCTCCCTCCTGCCAGTCTTCCTCTTCTTGTTGCATGCTTCAATGCGATTTTAATTACAAGAAATATATGCAGTGAAAAAGAGAGTCAGAGTCAGAGTCAGAGTGAGCGTCAGCATCAGCTTCAGATTCAGCTCTTTGTCGAGTCAGCAGGCAAAGTCTCGCGACTCTTTGCTGTTGTTGTACAACATGACGTATGCGTCATCAGGAGTTTAACCCAGACAACGGCGTCGGAATCTGTCTACCCCCGTCTCTTCTATATATCTTTACTTCACTCTTATACACACTCTTTGTGTGTGTGGGTATGTGTGTGTGTGTTTCTGTGCTTGCCACGTAATTATGCGCACACGAAATTCCAACAATTTTGCAGGTGAAAAATACAGCATCAACAGCAACAACTACAATCAAGTGGGAACACACACACACATACACACAAGCACACACTCATACACTCATATATAGAGAAAGAATGACTGAAAGCTGCATCCAGAATCCAGCCATGTTGATTATGTCTCCTGTGTTGTGTTATGCCTTGCCGTGTCGTGTTTGTGTTTGCTTTTGTAACTCATACTCTCCATGCAACACTTTTCAAATTTTGAATCTCCCCTTTTGCAATTAGCAAAAGCCGAGGGCAAAGCCAAATTGTTTGTGAAATTTTACAAAAGGCCAAGAAAGACACATCGAGAGAAAGGCAGTGACAAAGTCACAAATAGAGAGTGAAAGAGAGAAAGCAAGAATAAACGAAAGAGAGAGAGAGATAGAATTTTTGCCTCAATTTATATACTTTTATTTGATAAGAAACAAGTGGCCCAAGCCTGAAATATAAGATAGATATAGGAGATGGTGGCTTGCTTTGGTGGTATATGCAGCCAGTGTGGGTGATGCCGATGGTGGTAAGTGCATTACCCAAAGGGGGCGCTGAAACGTGACAATGCAGCAGAGCCCGAGCCCGAGACCGTGCCTGTGCCCGAGTTCGAGCTAGTGCCAGAGCGGCAACATTCCGAAGCATTGCAGACAGGCAGGCAAGTCAAGTCAAGGCAACACTTTATCATGTCAGTTAGCAAAGTGGAAATGGAGAGAACAGCATCAGCAGCTCGGCAACTCTACCACCACTACTACCCTTACCCCTATACCATTCTTTAGTTCTTTCCTTCTCCCCCGATGGCAATGGTGAACGTTATTTTTAATTTCATGTGACTTGGGAAAAAAAAAAATTTTTTTTAAAAGATACAAGAAAAAAACAAAATGGCTAGAGAGAGAAATAAAATCTCGAGAAAGGATAATAAAGGTAGTCGGTCGGGTCGGTCTCTGTGGTTATCCTTGAAAGGAAATGTTATGCAATTGAATTGAATTTGAATTTTTTCACCTACAAGCAATACACCGATCAAGCTAAAATTGAATAACAAAAACTAAGTTTTCTCTTATAAGCAGCAAGTTAAAACTTTAAACACTCAAATAGAAGCAAAGTAGTTATTATCAGAACACAAACTATTTATAACTATTTATATTTATATTTGCACTCATTAAAAGAAAACAAAGTTCTTTTTTTTATTCCCCCTTGTCTTTGTGAAATATAAAAGCCAAGTTTTGAGTGCGTTACAATAAAATATTTTTTACTTATTGAACTTTACAAGATCCCAGCTTTTTTTTTATAATTTGAAGCTATTCAAGAACTTATTTCTTTCTTTATATTTCGTTTTAGTATATTTAAAAAATTCACAGACAAACTTACTTATATTATTTTCTATCTATCCTCTTCAGTATTATATACTAAACACTTTGCTGGAAATGAAAGGATATTGAATTGTAACCTCAAATGCATTTTGGTTGCATTTTCAATATCGTGACATTGATATTGAATCGTTAGCTCGTTGGTGGCAAACTTGATACCAAAGTGTATGGTACTCTCTTATGCTAGTCAAATGAGTCAAAGGTGACTTGGTCTGTGTCAAAGGTAGAAACCCCAAAACGAGAATTCAGACTCGACGAAGTCATTCGGTGAATATGCAAATGAAAATATAGCAGTGGCAATAGCAGTAGCAGAAACACTACCAGTAGCAGTGACAGTGGCTGGAATATGGGCAGGAGGAGCAGAAGCAGAAGCAGAAGCAAGAGGGCATGGGCAGAGTACCAACAGTAGCAGGACGAATGAGGTTAAGTTGAGCAGCGTCAATTGTAGCTGACGGAAATGAAAACAAGATGTGTATGTGTGTGTGTATATGTGTGCATACTTCTCCCCTTTCTTTTACCCTTCTCTCTCTCTTTGTGTGTGTGTGTGTTGGATGGGAATGGTTATGGGAGTACTTGGTTGGTTGGTTGGTTGGTTCGTTTGGATGGATGGTGAGAGTAGACTGACTAAAGGTTTGAGTTACTTTTTGTTTCCTTTGCTACGCGAGCTGTTCTGCGCTGCACTGCACTGCGCTGCGCTGCCCTCTGCAGTGCTGTGTGCTTCTGGGCATAAAATTTGAAATGAAAATGTCGCGTGTTGTACGCAAAATGCAACAATGCAACCGCCTGCCCAGAGATAGGGATGGGTATGAGTATGGGGATCGGGGAACGAAGAACGGATTCGCTATGGATGGGGTTAACCTAAGATGAAATGCTACCAGTATGGGGGGGTTATACGTTGAAACTGAACAGAACAGTACAGAAGGGCAAAAGACGAAGAAGAAAAAAGAGTTGAGGGTGCGTGGCTAAAATTATTTTCGTCAACTTTCTTTCTGTATTTTTGTTTTATTCTTCTCACCCTCCTTCTTCATAGTACCGCCCTGTTTTCATTTTCAGTTTCATTTCTGTTTTTTCTTTTTTTTTTGTTTTTTTTTGTTTTTTGGTGACTGGGGACAAGTTTAATTTGGTTTTAAAGAACTAAGGGGAAAGAACAGAAGGATAGAGAGCAATTTAAGCAACTCAATTCAAAATTTTTTAATTAAAATTGTCAGGCCAGAGAAGACAAGGATGATGATGATCATAGTCAACAACAACCTCATGATGATGATGATGATGTTGTGTGAGATGGGGAAGTAGGGGGCGCTAGGAGAAAAAAAAAAAAATCAAATTGCTGTTTCCATTTGCTAGTATTTCAAAGGAAAATCAATTTAAGCCTTTTGCTGCCTAACACAGTCTCGCCTAGTCTACCTCCCACCCCTCTCCACCTACTAAGCCTCATCCTTTACCACCCCCCCCTACTTTCCTTATTCTTCTTCTATGTTTTTAGCCATAAAACGTATTGATTGTCACTTGAAAGCAAAGAATTAAAAAAATAAGAAAGGAAAAAAAAAACTGACAATGCGTTTGTTGTTTGCCATGATGCGTGTGACATCCCGATAGAGAAAAAGCCAAAAGTAAACGGATATAAAGACAGAGACAAGCAGAGAGGAAAGGGGAAAAGATTTCTACAGACATATGTATCTATATTGAAAACTCATTTTGGTCAAGACCATACAAAATGATGTAAACACAAAAAAAAAACCCCATAAAGTTTCATTTTTCTGTAATTTTTTTTTTCTTTACATTTGTTTTTCTGTTTCTCTGTAGCAATCAAAAGGCAAGTTGAATTGAGATGGAGTTGAGTTAAGTTGACTTGAGTTGAGATGTAATGGCCCATCCGATGACCTTCTAAGTTGACTATAGCTTTTTATATAGATATGATGATGCTCATCAGGGCAAAAAGATGCCCCCCCTAGACAGTTGGTCAATGGGGCAAACTCTAAAGCTTAGTCAGTCATTAGTTCGCCTGGCCATCTGTCTATTAGTCCGTCCAGCAGTTGCTTCATTTCAAAATGATTAAATTATAAAGCAAAGCACAGCACATTTTCCGCACTTTTTTTGAGTTAGTCGATTATTATTTTTTTTTTTTTTTCCTTTCTGTATTTAACAGATTACGACAGAAGAAACATTATCTTTCTATCCGACTTGCTTTTTTTTTTTTTTTTTTTCTTCTTCTTTTAATATTTCTTGGGCCAGCGCGTTTTTAATTACGAGTTGGTTGGTCTAAGGTCTTTTTCTATATGCGTGGCCAAAGAGATCATAATGTACGGGCTAGGCAGGCAGGCGGCCCCACGGGTTGCTCATTAAAAAAGCAGCAGCAGCAGCAACAAAAACAACAACACCTCATCGAACAAAACTCAGTTTGGAGGCTCTTTAAGCGCCTAACGAGTTTCGAGTGCTGATTCTATTGTTAGTCTTTTGGCTAAAAAATAAACGAAAACCGAACTTTAATATGTTTGCATTATGTTTTGTCAAAGAGGCGTGAGGCATGTGAAAGAAAACTGCTCGGTAATGCTAAATATTTAACCAAAACACATCACACAGAAACAGAAAGCATTAGAGGGAGAGGATGACAGAGGCAGAGACAGAGATTTCAAAATAGACAACAATTGATTAAACATTATGAATTTGTTATGTTTTGATAGATTGTTAAACATTTGTACCATTCATCATAATTTGTCTTCCTTCTATTTAACCAGATATGTAGTTATGTATCTATATAATTTATTTATATATCGAAGTATGATATCGAAATGGTTTTGTAATACTTAAAAGATTGATGCAAGTGCCAAGTACAAATTGTTTTTAACGATTCAAATATATTACGGTAACAAGAGACGGGAGCAAGGGAAATGATGGTTTATAATGATGAATTATCAATTTATATTCAACCTGGTTGAAGTATAGAAAACAGCAACAACTATGTTAACATATTAATGGGCGTAGCACACATACACACATACACAGAGATACACACTCACAATGGCAAAAACATAAAAGCAATTGAAGAAATTTCATTATCAAGCTATAATGTACATAAATTGAATCTGAGCAGAGATCAACCAAAATTTGATCAATTTCTGATTAGATGAACAATTTAAATGTTTAATTTTAGAGAAATTTTTTAAAGAAAATATTCAAATTGCTTATGTGTTTAGAGGGCGCCTTCAAATGTATGTATACAGAAGAAAAACTTGTTTTAACTGCGATTAAAATAGCTTTAAAATACTTTAAAAACTTTAATCTTAATAAATTTTTTTGTTTCTTTTAATCTTTTCTTTTTATTATATTTATGTAAACTTTGTAGTTTATTTTTTATCACTCTATGCGTTTGTCATGTCCCAGGTTGTTTAACCACTTTGAATCACTGTCAGAATATACTTTTTATATAAGCAACACAACCAAGAGGAAATACTCTTTATAGGAAGAAAGATCATTGATCATAGATTATTTGAACTTGAAATTTAATCATTATATGATTCTTATAATCAAACCATAACTGTTTATATAAAACTTACAACTTAGATAGTTAAAAATTAACTATTACCTTTTATTTTGTTTTATTTAAATTAATAAGAAATTAGTTTTTGCTTTTTATTAAATGAATTTTTATGAATCATATCTTGTATTTATTTAATTTAATTTTTTTACAGGGTATTATGAAAGTCTTTGCCTTTATGGTGTAAAAATTTAATGCTTCACCTTGCTTGTTTTTTTTTTTTGGTAGCGTTGCAGCAGCTTTCAAAGAAATAAAACTCTTTTGTTTCACCTTTTTTTTTTTTTGGGCGGAGGGTTTTAACAATTTTTTCGCTTGGCTGTACGAAAAATTAATTAAAATATGGCATATTAAAGCTCTGCAAGCGCGCGCACACACACACACAGACAAACACACACATAGACACATATGCATGTGCATGGTTTCAATGAGAACATAAAGAATATGCCATCTCGTCCACGGGTCGTATGCTTGATACCGATTTACACTATTTTTTTTTTCTCTCTGTGTTTTTTTTTTTGCTTCTTTACACTTCTTTTTTAAGCCAAGAGGAATTTACTTTAAAATCTTTTTTAATATAGTTATATCTGTCGTTTGCATACAGATATATATATATATATACCTATATATATGTATTTACATATGTTCAAGTTAAATAGTAAATGATCTGATTCATTTCAGCATTAATTTATTTAATTGCTTTTAAATAAATGAAGATATAATCGGGGTATAAAATGCCCTAAGCAACAAATATACAAACATTAATACAAATTTATATATATATTTCCATTGTTACAAAAATGCAGCGTTAAATTTCTAAATTGTTGCCAACAAAAACAACAACTACACGAGGCAAGCAATCAACCCACACACACACACAATCACAATCACACACTCATACACCGAAACACAATTTGTAGTCAAAGCAACAACAAATGACTAGCTTATTAGCGTTTCCCTACTCCTCCCCCCGCCCGCATCCTCACCACATCTCCATTGCGTTTTACCCCTCCACTCAATTTACCCTACCATCTATCCCATTCATTGCCTTGGGCGGGTGTTAAAACTAAACTAGAAAATTGTCGGCTCGCGTGTCGGTTGGCATTTTGTCCCACGCCGCCCCCTTGCTACCTCGTCATCATTGCTACCATACCGCCCCCCAACCCCCCGAACTTTTTAAATGTACTCGCCCGCCCAAAAAACAAAGTTTTTCCTAAGTCTAAGTTTGTTTTTGTTGTTCTTGACTCGCGTTTAATCAATAAGTTTTCCCTCTTTTTGTGTTGCCTCTTTCTTTTTTTTTTTTTTTTTTGGCTCCTTTTTCTTTTCTTTGCTTTTTCTATTTTTTTTTTTTTTTTTTTTTGTGTGTTGGAAAGGATTTTTGGAGGGTCGTAAGTGCATGATAAGCAGAGTAGATGAAATGGTAGATGGGTCGGTGGTGCGGTGGTGCTGTGGTTGTCGGCTAGAGGCATGCCGCCGATAAGCATTTTAATAGAGCTCATTTTTTGATCTAAAATTATGCTAAAGTGGATTTTGAAACATGGCCAAAGGCCGATTCAAGGCAATTTGTTTAAGTTGAGGGTGCAAGTGGGAAAACTTTTTTATTGTTGTTGTTGTTGTTGTTGCTATTGTTGTTGTTGTTGTTGCTATTGTTGTTGTTGTTGTTGCTATTGTTGCTGTTGTTATTGTGCAATGTAATTGATTCAAAAGAGAGGGTAAAAGGAAAAGCAAAGCTAAGAAAATGTAAGGCAAGCTGTCAATTATTTGGTGGGCAAAAAGAAGAGAATAGACAGAGAGCAAGCGAGAGAGATAGATGGTAATAAGAGTGGCAAAGAAACGGGCAACTAAGAAGCTCTTAGTCAGACCTTTGGACAGCGACAAATCTATTGGCCATTTATCTTAACATGTACATTTTCTTTGCCAAATTGCATTTGATTTTTCTTCATATACTACACACACACACACATTTATGTATGTATATATGTATCTGTTTCTATACCTATACGAATGTATTTATCTATATACGTAAACGTCTCTATGCGTTAATTAAACAATGACAGGCAAAGCTTTTTAATGCCAATAAATGAGCTTTGCAGCAGTCACACGAATAAAGTCTAAGAAAATCGACAGACCACAACTGACTTGTGTCAGGGAGATTATTTTTCTTGATTCTTGCCCACACTCTGCAATCATAGAGGATATATGAGGATATATATGTTTTACACATATTTCAAAAACAACAAAGAAAAAGCTACTCAACAAGAATTTTTAGTCTATTTGTTGTAGAGTATTTGAAAATCGGTTTCCTTTTATTAAATAAATAAAACATTTTACTTGTTCGCTTTGACGATATTTAAAGCACATTACACACTGAGAGGGACTGGTTGTAAAGATTCAAACTAATTTGTAGTGCAGCAGTGCAAAATGAAACGCATTTATCAGTTGAATGCCAAAAATCGACTTCAAGGTCATTTTGGTCACATGGTTGATCGATGACCATATTTCAAGGCAACATTTTCTTAAAAATAAACCAATGAAATGATTAGGAAGTGATTTATATTGTATAAGCCAAACGAAAATCAACAAAACAGACCAAAATAACAAAGAAGAAAGACAAAGAGAAAGAGATAGAGAAAGAAGTGGCCAAAGAGAACATTTTTCAACTTGATTGTCCGTAAAAATGGATTGTCAATATTGACCAATCATAAAAAGTAAGTTTTTATTACATTCAATTTGTATTCTTTCTGAAATTGCACTTGTAATTCTCAACTGGTTCGAACAGACTGCATATGTATTGATTTCGAGATTCGAAAGTATTATAAGTTAATATATTAAATTTCTTTGTAACAAAATTTTATAGGACTAATAGAATATTTAATTTTATACATTTTATTTACCAATAATATTAGTTTGAATCATTCAAATTGATCCATTTAAATGCAATTTTATAAATATATATATATATTATTCTCTATCAATATTTCCCTTTTCTTTGGTGGTTTTTTAATCCATAGATTCTATCTTTTTGCCATAAATGGAGAATATGCAATATTTTTATATAAACCAACAAAAAACCGCAGCAATAAAAACTACGAAAACGTATACGGACATATCAAGGAATAACAACAAAAGTATTTGTGAAATAAACATAAAAACCATTTAATCTTCAGTGCATACAACAATCCAATACACATTTACATTGAACACCACACACATACGCCACAATCACAATCTCATCACATACACACACACACAGAGACACACAATCAACAATTTTGTACGAGTAAATATTTTGGTTAAGTATACGCCGTGTATATTTCTACCCATGCCAACCCCTTGGTCCATCATACCACTTCTCTCCCCCCCATTTACCACTTTACCACACAGTGTGTGTTGTCCATATCTCAGCTAGATGCTGCTGCTGCTGCTGTTTCTGAAGCCCTGTGAATGTGTATTTGCGCGCGCGTGTATGTGTGTGTGTGTGTGTGTGTATGTGTATGTGTGTGTCTTTCTGTCTGCCTGTCTGTCTCTATCGATTCCCGACTACACGTTTTGTTTGACATTCAATAGTTTTCATTTCTGTGGCAAAATAAAAATCGACAGAACAAAGAGAAAAACAAAAATGGAAATAAAATAGCAAAACAACATTTTCATTTATATTTGGCTAGCAATTTCTATATACCCCCCCCAAACAGCATACTCCTCCCTTCTTCCTCTCTCTCTCTCTCTTTAATGCTCGTGTAAAACAGCTCCCTTTTGCCACCTTTTTCTCAGGGGAAGGAGTGGGGTTTGCTTTCTGCTCATTTAAAATTATTTTTATGTGTTGCCTTTTTTTCTTCTTTGTTTTTTTTTTGTTTTGTTTTGTTGCTTCTGTTGTTTGGGTATTTTTTGTTGTTGTTGTTGTTGCTTTTGAGTTGGTTGAAGTTTTCTGCGGGTATTTTTATTGCATTTCGTTTTTATATAGTTACAATGACAATTTTTTTTTCCCCCTCTTTCGTTATCCTTCTTCTTCTTCGTCTGCTAGTGCTGGTGGATATTGCTGTGGCAGTTTTGGTGGTGGCAGAGATTTTATGCAGCAATTTATGCAACATGACAGTCGAGAGCAACATCATCATCATCATCTTCACTGACAACATCATGATCATCATCGTCATCATCATTCGCAGAGTCGACGACATCGTAGTCGTTGTCATATACATATGTATGCATATAGTTGTCATTTGCATTATTTTTATTACATTTTATTGGTGGTGAGCGGAGGATGATGAGACATGTGAGTGAGATGACAATGATCATCATGATAATGATGATGATGGAGGAGTTGATGCAGTTGCCTTTCCTCTCCTCTGTGGCAAATGAACTTCCCTTCGAGCATTAAAGATTCATTCACGAAATGTTTCTTCTTCAGCACTTAAGACTTACTTTCAAAAAAAAAAAAAAAAAAAAAAGGGAACAAAACGTTCCTTAATATCGATGCCTCGACTTTAATGTACCCTTTGTTTGACTAACTCAAAAAAAAAGAAATCCTAGTATTAAAGAGCCATCTAATTTTCTCCTTTTTTTTATACAATTTTTCTATTAATTAAACATTTAAAGGATTTAAAGGATACGTTTAGAATATACCCCACCTTTATTTGAGAAGAGTACAGGGTAAAAATACCAAGTTGACAGTCGAATTGCAAACTTTTTTCTTACTTTCTGTATATATATACGTATATATATATATATGTGTGTGTGTACGCTCTTTGGAAATGTTTTACGTCTTAAAAAGTTACAACTTGTACGACGTTCTAATCTCTGTTAAAAACTGCCAAAACATGTCACATGGCAGCAGCATTCTTACCACCTCACATCTCCCTTTTTCGTCTCTTCTGTCACTCCCAAGCCACCACAGATGACCCCCCGCCCGCCCCACACTCCCATACGCATCCGCATCCGCATCCGCAACTGCTTCAAGCAAACGCCATCTTCACGTCCTTTCTCATGACTCAAATGAACCTTTTGGCTTTTGAGTTGTTTGCTTGGCGAATAATTTACACAGAGCAAACTTTTTTGACTAAGAAAACAGGCAGAAAAGGGAAATGGATAAGTAACGTATTAAAAGAATTCTTGACCAAACCGCAAAAGGCTCTCAAAAAAAAAGGGGCGTGGTTAGCCAAACAGCAGCGGTAACAGCAACAAAAACAACAATAAAAGAAGAAGAAAGCAAGAAAGAAAAAAAAAACAAAAAGGTAAGAAAAGTTATAAAAATTTTATACCCAACAAAAGTGTATGAAATAATCCGTGGAGATTTTTATCTTATTAAGCATGAAATGTTTAGCCGTATCTCCCATTCTAGCTCTTTAGCTCACTCTCTCTCTCACTCTCTCTCAATCTCTCCTGCTAGCCCTTATCTTTGATGGAAATCTTGAAGCAGCTGTTTTGACGCAGGTAACGAAATTTTGGCAAAAGAAAAAGTTTTTGCTGCTTGATATATATATATTTTTTTTGTTTTTGTTTTGTAGACATAAAAATTAAACATAAAAATTGCCCGGCATTAAAAAGTTATTCTCTCTTTCTTACTCCCTCTATATTTCTTAGTTCTCTTATCTTAGCTTCAACATTTCTCTTGGTGTATATATGTGTGTGTGTGTGTGTGTGTGTGTGTGTGTGTGTAGGTTGCGAACTAGGCCTTTCATCTTAATTCAATTTACCGGGATTTGGACAGAAACGAACTTGCGCACCTGTTAAGAGATTTATTATGGCCAAGTCGAAAAAGTTATTTCACTCTCTCGATCTCCCTCTTACCGAAGGCGTGAAGATTTTGGGCTAATTAAAGTTGCCTCCTCGGGGGGTTTTTCTTGTTCTTGTTCTTGTTCTTTTTTGCCCCGGGTCTCCACTTACGAGACAAAGTTAATTTTCGGCCAACCCGCTGAATTTTTATGAGTTGTTGAACTTACCTGTAATGAAAAAGTTAGAAGAGAGAGAGAGAGAGAGAGAGAAAAAGTGGAATTAGTAATTAGCACAAGTAATTAGTAAAAAAAAAAAAAAAACTAAGGTGAGGCTATGGGAAAATAAGTCCACGTTCTTCTTTTTGTAATGTTAAGTGGCTCGATTTCTGCATAATCATAAAAACTTGAGCATATGCATCAATTATGACAGAAATATGTCAAAAAACAAATTAAAAATAAAATTTAATTTATTATTCATCTTATACCAAAAAGTAAGCAAAGAATTTAACGTTTCAAATTGCTTTGTCAATTACATGAAAATATTTAAAAAAAAAAAAAAAAAAAACATCAACTACTTTCAACTGTTAAACTTTTTCTTATTTTATACGATTTAAGCTGATTACTTAAAGCCTATTTAAAATCCATTTTAAATACCTTCTCAATATTAAAAATTTCAAAACATTTTTCAAACTGTGTAAATTTGATGATGCTATTTATCAAGGCACTAAAAAAAAATGATCGTAAAGTAGTTTAAAATCTGGTAAACAATCACAATAAAGACTAGTTTGCAGGATTCATGTCGTGAAAACGAGTTTTTTTTTTTTTTGGTTTTTCTGCATTTCTGTCTTTTGTTACCTGTTTCAATAACCTACAGTCGAGTGCACCAGGCAAACCGCCAACCCACCCACCCACAATTCAGCATCATCTACTATCCCGGCATCCACTTGCACCAAGGCATCAATATAATCAACACCATATCAAGCCCGCAACCAAGACATGAAGCTCTTGCCCTAGATGGGCATCAATCTCGCTTTGTCAGCGCCCAGTCAAGTTGCCTCATTGTTGTCGCTCCTTCTCCTTTTGCCTGCCGCTGCTCCGTTTGTGCCTCTTTTTTTTTCTTTCTTCTGTATGTGTGTGTGTGTTGGATTTTTGTTGTCATTGTCGGTCTGCTCCACTCCCACAAGAAGAAACCAGTTTGCTTCATTCCTTAGCACACACACACACACACACACATAAAACAGGATTTGTTGTTTCTTTTCGTTTTTTATTTTTTTCTTCTTCAGATTCGCCTTAAGGCTAAATTCATTGTCAAAGTCGCTGAGCAGCGCCTACAAAAAACTTTTGTCATCAGACAAAAGAGTTGAAAACTTTTGCTGTTGCAATTTTTTTTTTTTGTTCTTCTTTTTTGTCGTTACGTTGTTTTTTGTTGTTGTCTTTTGAGCAGCAGCAGAAGAAAGAGAAGGCGGCGACAAAGGCACGCCCACACGCAGACTCCAGCCACGCCCAGTTACAGCAGCAGCAACAGCAACTGGGAAACATCAGCATCAGCGATTGCATTTGCCTTTTTGTGGGTGACGACGAGAGGCAACTAAGGATGAACTCCCTCAGCTCTACGCAAAATGACTGAATGACTCCTGGCTTGCCTTTGATTGATGATTTCGAATTAGCGTTGCGGCGTAGCAGGAGCAGCATCCTTCTTACATTGAGCAAGAGAAATGTACGAGAAAAAGGATTCTCCTTGTCGTGGGAGTTTACTTTTTGCATGTTTTTTCGTTTGTTTTTTTTTTTTATTTTGAGTAAAGTAAAGAAATGCCAGCACATAAGTTCACTGACAGTCCCCTGATGATGCCCCCTGATCGAGTGCCTTTTTTTTCTTGTTCCCCCATGGCTAACTAATGATGTGAATGGACATGGCCAAAAAACCTAAGTGGTAGTAGTAATGGTAGTATTAGCAGAAGCAGAAGAGTTTCAAACATCTTTTATATGTATATATATACATAGATTTGTAGTATGGATTATGAGATCATCTTGGTTGAGGATACATTACTATATATATATATATATATATATATATATACAGACACACACACACACACACACACACACACACACATATACACAAATATACTTAACTACTTGTCTGTCAATAGCAGATTGACGATTTCAATCTAGGAAGTGCTTTTCCGTTGGCTCGACTATATCAAGTCCACTCTAAACATTTTTTCTAACAAATATTTAACCAAGAAATGAAACTAAATTCAAACATTTAAAAGAGGTTTATTTTAAATAAAATTTAGATTTATATTACAAGTGAAGAAATTATTATAAAATATATTTCAAACCTCATTGAAAAACATAAGATAAGATAACTTTATTAAGAGGTTATCGTTTGTAAATTTAAAAAAAAAAAATCGTTTTAACGGATTTTTATTTATAACAGATATTTGATTTGATGAATTGTGTATATGTACCTTATATATCCACATAATTTTAAGTTTTCTAGAATATAAAGTCAACAAAGAAAGAATCTCTCACTTAAACGAATGAGGTTTGAAATTTTTGATGATCGTTTTGAGACTTTGCAGGCATTTGAAAAATATTGAAATGTTATCCACATACATTTATTTTTTTAGTGAATAATCAAGCTATAAAAAATAACAATTCGACTAGAAATATAGAAATATAATAGACAAATAAATTGCCTAACGAAAAGTGAATTTTAGATATAAGAACACTAATTCCAAAACGTATTGTAATCCTTCTCCTTTTAAAAACGACGAAAGTAGATTTGTATAATTGATACAATTCAAGTTTTATAGTTTTCTTAGACAAAGAATTAAAGAAAATTACTTTTGTATTGGGCTTTTTAAGCAGTTTTCAACTCTAAATCAATGGCAAATTTGTTTAGTTCTGCTAGTTTTTCTTTCTAGTACCCTTTTTTTTATACCTTTACCTCTTTTAGTTTTGACTATCCCCTTTACAATACACGCCACTGGATCTTAATATGGCAGTTTGAGTTCGTGTAAATATCTTTAAAAACATTTCAAGTTTCAGTTATTTTGTTGTATTTTTTGTATGGTTCTGCGTCATTTTCTATTTGCTCCGCATGAGGCTGGCAGCTGCCTTGTGCTCTTTTGTATCTTTGTATCTGTCATTACAAATTTGTTTCAATTTTCTGTATTTCTCTTCAATTTTTTTTTTTTTTTTTTCTTTTTTTCGGTTGTATGCCCCATCAGGTGCCAAATGCGAGTCGCTACATTTGCAATTAGCCATGTGCAGAGTATCTCTCTTATATTTTTTTTTTTTCATCATTTGGTGTAAAAATTGGGGTTGACCAAGAAAATAGATATAACAGCTACTAATGAGCTGTCTGAAAATCAAAAAAAAAAAAAAAAGAAAAACAGAAAAAGAAAAAAAACCTTTGCAGAAAATTGAAAATTTGGCGTTTTGCAAAAGGATTTCTTTATGGTATTCCAACATAGGAGAAAATTCTTCTAGTTATTCTTATTCTATCAGTTTGTACATTTCTCTGCTAAAATACTTGACTCTATCTGACATCCGTAGTCACTTGAAACACAATTTGTGCTATCTTAGATATATGTATATATATATATTCAAAGCTATCTATACGCCACTTATGTCTGCACACACTCACTCACTCGCACACACACACACACACACACTCGACTCTCTTGTAGTCGTCTATTGTCGTTTACCTGATGTCCCCCCTCTTTTTAACCCATATATATATATATGTATATTTATTTATATATATATATATATAACCCAACCTCTAACCATATTGTATTTTTTTTTTCTTTTTTTTTTTTTGTATTGTATTTCATAGGCGAGCATCAAGTGTTGCTTCCTGTGCCAACACAAATGCTTCCTGTTCCCGCTACTGTCCATAGATATAGTCTGGTCTTGGTCTCTTTCATGGTCTAAGCAGAAAACACAATGCGTAAATTTTTATTAGCCCGGGCCGGGCCGGGCCAGACCAAAAGCCATACCATCGTTGCCATCGTCATTGCTGTCCGCCTCAAATGATGGCATCATTAGACAATTTAGGCTCTCTTTTGAGTGCCGTCGTCGACGTCGAGTGCTCATTTGTTGTTAGCTTTTGGCGTTGATTGAATAAATTATTGCCACTCGCGCGTGCATATTCAAAAAAAAAAAAAAAATAGAAAAAAAAAGATATGAAAAAGAATTGTGTGTACATACATACATACATACATATGTATTATGGTACGTATTCTCTTTTAGTTTTGGGAGGGGAAAAACTGGCACCGGAAATAGCAAATTATGCAGGCATCGTTGCCATATTCATCAACGCCAACAAGAACTCAAATGTAAGAAAATATATATATTTATTAGAGAGACAATGCAACTATTACATAATCAAAACAATATCCTTTTCCATATATTTGTAAAATATTAAAATGAAACTAGTCAATTTATTTACTTTTGATATGTTTTTTCTCTATCTCATTCATAGTCAATAAAATAAACGTCATAACATTGTAATACTTATGCAATATCAACAACAAATAAAAAACAAAACGAGTCATAAATATAAAAACAAATCGTAAACCTTTTACTGCAACTATAATTGTTATGTGTTTCGGTTGCAAGATTCCCTAAGATCGGTAACTCTATCTATTACAGATTGACAGACATAACTCTTATCATTGTGAACAGAGAGAGGCAGTGGGGGGGGAGTTCCCAGTTAGTTAGTAATAGTAGTAGTAGTAGTACATATTTATAGTAAGTGCGCCAACCACTTTCACTGTCACTAACCGAGTTTAATGCACTCGAACGGCTGTTTGCCTTGTTGTCTTGTGTTGTGTTGCGTTGCGTTTGGATGTTTGCAATTTTTTGTTGTTTTTTTTTTTTACTGGTTATTCCAGTTCTTCTAATGCTCGCCGGTCTGTGACGTAGTAGTGGTGATGGTAGTGATGGTGGTGGTGATGGTGGCGGTGCTGTCGGTGGTAGTGTCATAATCAGAGCCAGACATTTAAGAGAGCTGCCTGTCCAGCTAAGACCACAAAGCCTATCTCATTCACTCTCGCTCTTTAGTGTATGGCATTTTTTCTTCTTCTTCTTCTTCTTTTTCTTTTTTTATGTAAGCCAAACGGAAAGGCTGGCTGACTGGCTGGCTAACTGCAAGACAGGCCAGGCAGACAAAACAGAGCCGCATAGAGGGCTTTGAGCTCAAGTGGATGACTTCAGTTTCAGCCTCGCTCAAGACACGACTCAAGGACAAATCGCTTGAAGCGTGCAAAAAATATATTTTATATATATATATATAAAGTTATATATATATCTGTCTGTTTTGGTTGGTTTTTCAAAGCAAAAGCAAAGAACTTTATTCTGCGTTTCACTTATTTAAATCAAGTCAGTTGTTTGCTTTTGTTTTATATTTCCTTTTTGGCCGTTGATTAATTATTATTTCATAAAACAAAACACAAAAAAAAAGGAAACACAAACATAATAATTAATAATCAAAGCATTTAAAGATTGTAACTAAATATGTTGAGAACCAAAAATTTGTATAGGCTTCAAATTTGTTCCTCTCTCGTTTTTTGTTTGCCTCTAATGATGGGTTCAGTTCTTTTTTTTTTTTTTTGCCTTCCTGCTGACAGCGCACGAAACCCCTCGCAATTATGTTTTTAATTAACCTAATGAACTGACAACAACAACAACAAGAACAAGAACCAACAACTGACCATAGGCAAAGTTTAAAATAAAAATCATAATAAGCAAAAAATAAAAGCAGAAAAACCAAATGCTCAAATGATTTCGTTTTCTTTTTTATTTTTTTTTTTTCTTTTCTGTTTTTATTTGTGTAAAGCTTAAGTAAAATGTGAAGGGAGGAAACCCAAGATGAATATTGATTTCATATATACTTAGATATATATAACTTGATATATATATATATATATTATATTTCACTTTATTTCCTATAATTGTTGATTTATCTGCTGTTATATCAAGATATCAATAACTGCTTTATAGTTGAACCTCTTAAGATAGTTCATACTCTAATTGAATAACGGTCAATGACCAGTTTGAAAGATTACGTCTTATTCAAATGCAAAACTGACATATATATAGATATATATACATATATATATATCGTCTCTAGTATAAACTGGTTCATTAATTGAAATCTAACAAAGAGTGTTCACATTTTATTCACATTAATTAAGGCTTTAACAATTTGTCTCAAATTTTGTTAATAGGAAACTAATGACAGTTAACCAAGTTTAAAAACATAAACAATATATATATAAATATATATAAGTTCTATAAACAAACAAATTCCATTCCCATTTTATTCCCACCATAAAATGTAATTTCCATTTTTATTAACTTCTCCACAAGTATTATTTGACAAAATTCATTGAAAAAATTTCCAAAAAAAGAAAGAAAAAAAAATATTAACATTTAACACCATCTCATTAAAAACACAAATGAAATTCAGCATTTAAGACATTGACATAATGAATTTTGACACCTTCACTTTGTTGGTTAGCGTATAGTCAACCAAATGTTTAAGTTTAACTTTAGCCAATTCAATTTACACATTAAAATATTAATAAATTAATAACAAAATGTAAATTTTGTATCTCATTTAATCAAATTTGAATCACTATAAATAGTACAAGATAATATTAAACCATCAATAGATTGGTTAAGTGTTTAATGAATTGTGCCAGTTTTAGCCAACATCTGCTACCAAATAAATGGTTCAAATGAAAATATATAATAAAAATGGGCAATCCTTCAATTTTTGCCTTTCTGTCAACACTTTTTTCTTTTTTTTTTTTTAAATTTAAATTAATATATATTTTGGGTCTCTCCCCCCACAAGAAATAATAATGAAAAAAAAAAACAACAACAACATTGACACATAACACATTTTTTTTCCCCATTTTCCATTCTATCAGAGGAACTGAAAGGCTCTTTTCTCGTGACATTTAATAAATTTTCCGGCAAAGTTTGTGGGGGGTGGGTGGGGGATGGTTGATATTTTTTTTTTTTTTTGTTTTGGGGTTTGCTTCTTACTCGTGTGTCAAATCTGGCCACCGAGTGGCAGCTCATCGCATCGCCCACATTTTGTTGGGCAAAAAGTCTCTTTAATTAATATTTTATTCATGGCAGCACAGCACAGAGAGCGAACCAACAACAAAGAGAAAGAGTGTGGAAACCTTTTTTTTCCTTTTCCTTCTTTTTTTTGTGTTCATGCAACAGAAGAGGAAACAGTGGCAGCAACGTAATTAACAACAATTTTGGGGTATTTAAAAAATATACATCAAAAGAAGGTGGAGGGATAGAGGGGAAGAGGGTGAGTGCTCGAGAAAATATGTTTACCCACATGACGCATAGCACACCAGAGACACAAACACACACACACAGAAAAAAAAAGTGTGTAAGTGTGGGATGGGTAGATTGGGCAAGAGAAGAGTAAACCATTTACTGAGACCCCGATGACGCCCCAAAGCAATCAAAACTGACCAAGCGACGAACCAAACAGAGCCCGGATCTACGCCTAGCCTGGGCGTGGGCGTGGGCCTGGGCCTGGCCCTGAGCCTGGGTAATGTAAATTTATGTGTAAATTTTGTAGCAACATGAAAATTGAATTCAAATTTGACCACAGATTCCACAAAACTGGCCTCATGCCTCTGCCATATATCACAGTGACAAAAGAAATGTTAAATTTACTTTATCTATATATATATATAACGTTTTCCTACTACTCTTTTATTGTACATTTTAGTTAGTTTTCTTTTCTCGGTTCATTGATACCAAATCTGACTTCATCTTTGTTCAATTGTATTCAATTTTGATTAGTCTGCCTTGCAAAAGACAGACAAATGAATCAAATTGTTTCCTAATGTTGAAACTAAACGAATTTATTGCGAGGGTCAATACAATAAGTAACGAAACGAAAAGGTTATTTATTGAACAGCTCAGTTAATTATAGCTTATATTTTCTTTTAAATTCGATCTTTTGTTCGAGTGGAGATTTTATTGTTTACTTTTTGCATGACCCTCGTACTACACATCAGAGTCATCAACTTCATAAGGTAAACCTTCATTAAAGCTGGAGAAAAAAAAGAAACTAAAAATTAAGTTGTCAGTTGCAAGTATCTTGAAGATACATTCTTTGTTTCAATTTGGTTGGTTGTTATTTTTTTTTTTGTTCTCGTTTGTTGCGTATTTTGTGCCTTGTCATGGCAAAAATACATATGATACACACACACACCTTAACCGCATTCCTTTCTGACTGTATTGTGCGCCTTTTTTTCTGATTGGCAGCTAATAAAAACCTAACAAAAAAAAAAAAAAAAAAAAAAACAAACTATATGTACATGTATCTATATCTTTATGGAGGCCTAGGCAAAACGAGTGACAGTTACATACATCAAGATAACATGAGATATATGTATATGTGTATATATACATACATATACATAGAGTATGAATGAGACAAATATAGTTAGAGAGGTAGACAGGGACAACAACAACAAGAACAACAGCAACAACTACGATAACAATTGCGATATACAAAAGGCCGTTTGCATGTAGAAAACTTTTTGATTGAAGCAAAAGTTCGAACTTTGACTTTCTCTCCACTGTCTCCCTAAGACTCAAAACACACTCTTCCTTTTTATTCCACTTCCCACCCATACTTTCTCTCTCCCTCTCTCTATCTCTCTTTTGTCCTATCTTTTCTCTGTGTATGTTTTTGTGTGTTGGTTTGACAGCTGCCGCCATTTAATTTTTGGGACTAGACCGCGATAAAAAGGTTTCTATCCAAGCATTAACCAACCAAAATTGGTTTAGACAGCAGCCGCTTTTACTATATATATATATATGTGTGTGTGTGTTGTTGTTGTTGTTGGTTTGCTTATCTTATCACAAGCCTAATTGTCATTGGCCTAACAACAATATCAGCAACAACAATTTCCTATAGGCAGATGAGAGAAGATATATATAACCATATATATATATATATATCTAATGAGTTTTGTCACACACTCACACACACACGCGCAAACACACACATACACAGTTGCTAAATACATGTGACGAGCATTTAATGAACTTCACTTTACACCGGGATTGATGCGGGTTTTCTCCTTTTTTGTGGTTAGCAGCAAAAATGCGTTAATTAATGTCAAGTTAAAGAGTCTAACAAAAATGATATGATAAATCCAATATAGATTTTCTCATTGATTAACATACTTGTTAACTAATAGTTATAAAAAGAAAACTAAAGATAGATAGAAAAAGAAGAAGGTAAAGATTGAATATCAAATTTTATATGATCTATGGGGAAATATAGGGAAATAAAGTAGAAAATTTAATTAAAAACGTTTTACATTACTTGATTTTCATATTTTCTAGGCTATATAGTATAGGTATATATTAGTTAAGAGTCATTGTAATTAGCTTAGATTGATCATCTCACTAATCCTAATATCAATTTAAATGTTTTTTCTTTAGAATTTTGCAAAAGTATTGTATTTTTTTATTTCAATTTAATTAATTTAAAACTAAACTTTTGATCGTTCATTTTCTATTTATTTATCACTTAAAAAACTGTTTAAATTTCACACTTGATAAATATTTCTACATCACATAATAATAATAATAATAAATGACTTTTAAGCTTTGATTTTGTTTTTTTTTTTTTTTTTTTTTTTATTATTTATGTTTTTCAATTTACTTAATACCTGGAAAAAGGATATATCACTTTTCAGCTACAATTGCAATTCAATTTGAACACACACATACACACACACACACACAGGCACGCACACGCCTCAGTGAAAGCCTGTCAAAATTTGCATAAAATTCATATCACAATTTACTCAATGTTAATAAATCAATTGCGACTTGCCAAAATCATCTTGCCATATTTCCTACGCTTCTGCTCCTGCAGCACACACAAATGTGACTTATAAGTATTTAATTTTATATATATACATACTATACATATATATATATATTTCTGTGATTTATTCACATTTGGCTTTTGGCACTTTCAGCTACCGTCTCCTTCTTCTCCCAATGCTCCTGACATCACCCATCCATTTGCCAATGCCGCAGCCGCCGCCTTCTTCAGGCTTACCTTTCCACTTGTTATTTTATTTTTTTTTTCTTTTTTGTGTATTTTTTTGTTTTTATTTTATGGATAAAAGAGGGGAAGGGGTATACCAAGTTTTGTGCACAACCATTATTTATATGCTCGATATTTATTCACCATATTTATGACCCAAAGACTTTGCAATACTTTTTACCAGACAGCCGACTTTTTGGCTTTAGCAAATTTATCAATAACATTTCAACTGAAATGAAATTAAATCTCGAGCAAATATTCAATTCGTATTTTGAAGAAAGAAAGCAGAAAAAAAAAAAAAAACAAAATGGCAAAGCTTTTTTAAGTATATAAAGTGTGTGTATATATGCAAATTTATTTAATATTATGCATTTAAATACGAAAAGGTCTAATTAAATTTCTAAAAAGGAAATTATGCAAATACATTTAAAGAGTTAATGTTTCTATATTCTTATCAGTTCAAACATTCGAAACATAAACAAGAAGAGATGAAGCCCTTTTTCTTATCTTTTGCCCTTAACTTGAAAGTTGTAAAATACAAGATAAATAAATTCTTAGATAAAATTATATATAATTTGATTTTATTTAAAAAAGTGTTTTACAAAAGATGCAAATGCTTAATTTTAATATGCCAAAAGTTTTACACTTTATATATATATATATATTTGATTTTCTTTTTGTATTTATTTAGTTGTGGTTCCCTTTTCTTTTTTTCCTGCGACTTTTGTAGCTCCTTTTTCTGTGATAGGCTTTGTTGCATAGTTTAAATATTGATTTTTAATTATTTTAAGCAGTACCACCAACGCCACAAAGTATGCTACACTTGAGAGAACACACACACACACACACACATATACACTTACACTCCAACAACTCACACGTAGAGCTCCTCTGAGAGGCCACACACAGTGCAGCACAGAGCTGAGCTGAACTGAACTGAGCTGAGAAAAGCAGCGACTCACTTGCCTCACACCTTTTATTTGGCTTGCCCTGAGGGTTGCTTTGGGAATTGCTATGGGTGGTGGGTGGTAGGGGATGGGTATGGGTATGCTTCATTTTAAGGGGCAGGTGCGGCAACTGCGGAGGGGGTACGCAGGGTCGCAGCAGCAGCAACAGCAACAGCAGCTTCTGTGCGTGTTTTGTTTTTAGCTCAACACTTGGTAACTTCATGGCTAAGGGGGAGGGGCGACAGAGGTGTAAGGGATGACGAGTTGTAGAGATGGCGATGGCTATGGCTATGGCGGCTCTCGTGAGCCTCTTAAATGTCACAATGCCTGATGCGGATGCTTTGGCTGGCTCTAGCTTCTGGGGTTGGCTGCTCCCACACACACATACAGACACGCGCCCACTCTCGCTCAAACACATACGCATATGGAATGCTCTTTGTATATGTATATGTGTGTGTGTGTTTCTTTCTTTTTTTTTATATAGAAACGAGGTACAAAATATAATATGTATGAGTTTTTTTTTGTTGTTTTTTTTTTTCTCAGTGCTATTATTCTGCGCTGAAACGTTTGACAACGACCCTGACCCCAAACAAAAATGGCAGATGGGGGTGTTTGAAATGAAGGGGGTGTGGTTGTTGGGCGCAGTTAACCCTCCACTGCCTTTGCTTTTGCCAATTCTTTTCATCATCAAGATCGTCGGACTGGCAATTTGATTTGTTTTAAGCAAAAACGTGCAAAAATTCCCATTTACTAAAATCCCTCTCACCGACATTTAGATACTCTTTTTGGGCAAAAGGTAAGCGCAACCTTATTTGGGTATGCAAGTGTAGGCAATGTACATTGAATCACTTGGTTTGTCCCCTGCTGTGAGCAAAAACTTGTCAGATCGACTTGAATATTGTTACTGATCAGGAATACATATAGGTACATATGCACGTTCCGTAAGTTACAAATGTATCTACGTACGTATGTATTCAGGTGTTAAAATAGTCAATTTTATCCAATCGATAAAGGGTACACTGAAAATGGTCCGTCATAAAAGTAGATGTGAAGAAGGACTACACACAATTAGATGTGTTGGGTAACGACCTGGTTGCCAAACTTCACAGCGTTGTTAAATGGACAATTGGACAGAGGGACAGCGGGATGGCGGGACAACGGGACTATGGTACGATGGAACGCCGGAATGATGAAACGACCGGGACAGCCTTGCTTCACGTTTCTCTTTTTTGGGTTTATCGATTCTGATTTCAAGACGAGCCACAAAACTGTAACAGATGCTGCACACGTGTCCCGGGTGCGGCCCGCTGTGTAATTGGATGATGTTTTGCTAGAGAACGGCACAGGGACCAGGACCAGGGTGGAGAAGCATACCAATAGAGAGAGAGAGAGAAAGAGAGTTAGTGAGAAAAAAGGGAGATATATATATAGAGAGAAGGAGAAAGAGTGAGACAGCTAAAACAAATAAATAGTCAAGGGGCATGCAGGCAGACGGACAGGACAGACAACAAGCATTCAGTCTGTGAGTAAAATACAAATAACATTTAATAAGAAAAGGAAATTGTCTATTTTGGCCAGAACAAGGAGGACAGGAAACACTCAGGGATTCATCTTCGTTTCCTTCTAATCAAACGGAATTAATGGAAAACTGAACGGGAGGAAACAAAAAACAGAAAAACAAAAAAAAAAAAAATAACATTTCGACTACGTTCGTGATTGGTATAAAATGAGATTTCTTTCCCTTTTTTTTTTTGCGTTGGTTTGGTTGCCTTTGCTGCTTTTGGCCTTAATGAGAAGAGCTCAATTAACACACCTTTCGAGCGGAATGTTGAACGAACATTAACCCTTTTTATTAAAGACTTGCAAAAAGGGAGAAATAAAATATATTGCTATATTTTATTTTACAATAATTAAATAATTTCATTTCATTCAATTTTATTCCTTTAATGCAATACCAAAATTGCAATTAATGTCAGAAAAACAACAAAAAAAAAAAAAATATATAAAGAATCGTGTTGCCTGCCACATTGAAGGCCAACAACAAATACGCCAGAAAAAAAAAGCAAATTTAAGTTAATAAGTAAATACATAAGTAAACAATTTAAACGAAAATAAAAACAACAACGACCAACACTAAATAAATAAATAAATGAACAAAATGTCATTAAAGTCAACTTTAAATATCTTTGGCAATGGACAAAAGATAAGAGAAAACCACAAAACAAAAAAAAAAATATCTGTAATTTACCTTCGAGTTAAGCAAAAAACGAAAAATAAATGAAGAAGAGAAGAGGTGAAGAGGAGAGTCCGTTTTTCAAAGAAGACAGGTGCACACAAAGGTTTATTAACTATTCACCTAAATACCAATAAAAGTTTGAACCACGTTTAAGAAAAATCTACTATCAAAGTGTTGCAAAAAACAGTGTTGAAAAGTCACATATATAGTTAAGTTTCAATGTGTACAAACTGAGGAGCAGTATTAACTAATCGAAAACTAAACATAAGTACCAAATACTTAAAACTAAAGCATATCTAAGGAGGTAGCCCTAATATGGTTTTAGTTACTTTTTCTTAGTTAAAGTATCTAAACAAGAAAAAGCTCTTTGACTTGACCTTCTTAGATGTATTTGATATTTGATCAAAAAAAAGATAAATCTGCTATTATGAAGATCTATTAACTAATCGAAAACTAAATATAAGTACCAAATACTTAAAAGTAAAGCACTACAAAGGTAGCCCTAATATGGTTTAAGTTACTTTTTCTTAGTTAAAGTATCTAAACAAGAAAAAGCTCTTTGGCTTCAAATCTTTAGATGTATTTGATATTTGATCAAAATAAAGATAAATCTTCTATTATAAAGATCTTCCAATTTCCCAAATGACAAATTTTATCGCTTTGATATACTTCTTCTATATACAAGTTATATGAGCAAAATTCAAAACATATAATGGGATATTCTCTTGTCTGAATCATAAAGGCCGGCACACGAGCATAACATAAAAAAAAACACACAAATCTAATATATAAATTAGTTGACCATGCCGATAAATATATAGATATATACATATATATGTTTATATAGTATATTCTATATGTGGAAAATTTTGAAATATTTTAAGAATTTTATAATTTTATTTTCAGACACAAAACAAAAATATAAAACATGTTCATTAGAGATTGCATTTTCCTGTTTAAAGAAGAAAAAAAAAATAGAAAAATATTGTAAAATGAAAATTAAACAAAAGGGAACTAGGGGAGGGTAAGGGGAAGGTGCAGTATTACTACCTTGAAAAATCAGCCATAAAAATTTTTAATTTCAATCCTTTGCTTACAAGAAGAAGCAAAATCACATTAAAATTATTGCAATTTCAATACATTTTATGAGGCAATCAATGTGAACCTTTAATTTAACTTGTTTTTAAAAATAATATTCCATTTGCAATATTTGACATCGACATCAAGATACCCTAAGTAGTAAATCCTGTGTATATTTTTTTAATATATTTTTTTTTAATATTTTTGTATGAATTTGAAATCCGAAAATGGTAAAGTAAAAAATGGTGAAGTATAAGAATTAAAATTTTAATTTTTGTAAGTCATTTTAAACAGATTTTAGAAATTGTGGGAGTTATTAAAAGGCATGCCTGTTATTTTTTTATAATTAAATTGAAAACAGGGTATAGAAATCCATAAAGGGAGACGATTGAAGGTCAAATGGTAAGCGACAGTTGTAAAGGTCAAAGTTGATCAGGTTTTGTGTACAGTCAGTTGGTCAGCTCCATCTCCGTCTGATGATGTCAGTTTGCTGTTGTTGTTATTATTATTATATTTTTATTTTTATAATGGTCAAACCATTGGTACAAACAATGGCAATGACAACAGGCGCCTGCCACCAACAGCAGCAACAATATCAGCATCAATGGCAACCAAGTGCATCTTCTTCAATTTATCTTTTCAATGCAAGTTACCTGCCTGTTCACCTTGTTGCTTCTAATGTTGCTATTTCTGTTTTGTTGTTGCTGATGCCATTGTTGGTGTTGTTGTTATAGACAATCTGTCTATCGTTATGCTAATTGGCAACAATATATAGATATATATATATATATAAATATATATAAACGTATATATATATATATTCCCCCCTCTAGCATAACCTAACACCATCAATAAGAATAACAAAGCCAAACGGCAGCAAATTTGCACATTTTAACTAGGCAATAAATTAAAATCATCGACAGAAAACGCAGCAATCCTAAAGGCGCCATTTAACATAACAAAAAAAAAATACAAAAAAATTAAATAAAAAAAACCCAAAACCAAACAAACAATTCTATATAAAGTTAAGACTTGAAAAATACCCTCTATTAATATTTTAGTATCATTCATTTATCCTTTTTAATATTTAAAAATTTAACTAAAAAAAAAAAAGATTTACTCTACATTTTTTTCCTTCTTATAATTAAAGTAAAAATTATTTAACTTTTTTACTAGAGAAACCTAATGAGCATTTATTGTAAAACAACAAAAAATATTAGTAGAAAAAACTTTGATATAAAAAAACCATTAATTTTTAAACATTGCAATTAAATTTATTTATAAAACATATACTTGAAATTTAACTAATTAACCATTTGTTTATTCTTTATTAATTCTTTAATATACCTTACTTAATTATATATTTACAGGGTATACAAAAAAAAAAAAGTTACATTCCCAAAACGTTAAAATGCCTTTTGTTAGAGAATTTATGTAAAAAAAACGTGTAAATATGCAACACGCTTTTTTTGGGGCAAGCAACTAAAAGGCGAGAAGCGGCTTGTTGTTAAAGGGAAGATGGGGGAGTGGAAATGGTAGGATGAGTCGTATATAGAATGTAATTAAATGTTGATTAATTGAATTTGCATATATTAAGCATACTTTTCAATTAATATTAATACATAGATATTTTGCGGTATTATTGAATTAATGAATCAATCCATAAATAAACATGGAAACAAGTAAACATTGAATATAAATATATATATATATATATGTATGGAGGCATCTACTACTTCCGGTTATATGCCATGACTAAGCTGTAACAATGAGTTGTATAAAAATCATTTTGATGGGAGCGTCGTCGCAAGATCATGGCCCAAAATAGAAACTGCTAAAAACGAAATCAGCTCATTATAATGCAAAAAAAGCAACAATAACAACAACAGCAGCGAAATGTTCTTCTTTTTTTTTGCGAGAAATAAAATAAAAAATTGTATCATATATTTATAGAAAGATTTATTAACCGATTTTGTTGATTAAGATACCAAAAACTCAAGTGACACAAAAGATGAATGAAGCAAAAGACGCGTTTTTAGCTAATGAGATTCTTGATTTGATTTCATTTGCATAATTGAAATGAAAAATTGAAGATTGTCAATTGGTTGCTTATAAGAGATAAATTTGATAAATATTGTAAATTACGATTTTGGAAATGATTTTCATAATAATATAAAGATTTTGGTTTAAATAACTTTACATTGAAATAATAAATAATATCAATAAAGTTTTTCAAACTTTTTTTTACCCCGCCACAATTGAAATTTTTCTTTTTTTTTTTTTGTTTTTTGTACAGAAGCAACCAACAATTAGATGAAGAAATATCCGTTGAACTGACTTTTGACATGATTTTGTATTTGTTAAGTCATCAGGTGCTCAGAAGACTATATAATATTCAAATCTTTTGCAATTGATAAGTACAAGCGATTGACCGGATATAATTTAACTTGTAGTTTATCTCTCTCTCTGTCTCTCTATCTAATTTTTTTCTTTTTGGTCTTTTGTTAAGGAATGACAATTGCATGTGTCTTTGTTAATACATACTTGAATGTAAATTATATTATGTAAATTCTTCTTAATAAATGTGACAACATCAATTAAGCAATCTCAATGAATGCAGGCAAAACACAAAACGCAAAATCTTAGAAATGTATTTGAATTGACATTGCGGTTACACAATAACACAAAAACGGAACAACAACAATAACAATAACAAAACGAATACCAAGAATATAGTATTATATATATATATATATATAAATGTATATATATATATAATACAAACAATGAAATCTCGTTTATGACAAGCTAATAAAATGTAAATTTTAGTAGTCTAACAACAATAACAACAACAACAACAACAATGTTGACAATATGTGCTAGAGAGCCAAGCGGCAGCTAAAAAGAAATTCAAATAAGTTTAAATAATAAAAAAAAAAAAAATTTATATAAAAAAAGAACGGAAGAGACACAAAAACCAAAAAAAAAAAATCAAATGCCGGCCGCAGAAATATATAAAACAAACAAATAAAATAATAAAAAAAATACAAAAAAATACAACTCAAAGATCAAAATTTGTCGACAAGTGTGTTGAGTGGGCGTTGCAACACAGGCATGACAAGTAAACGACTACTTAATACCCTCTAAAATGCAATAGCTATCAATGATCTATATAAATTGGTTCATTTGTTAATGAAATAAACAAACGATTTGTCTTTAGAAATGAAATTAAATTGTAAAGAATCTTTTGTAGTACTTATTCATATATGAATAATATTCAATATATTCGAACAAAACTATATAAATATGAATGATATATAGGAGAAATTAATAAAATTTTATAATTTCTTATGAAAATAAGAAAGAATATATACCAATTTGATAACATAAACATCTTTTAAGTATCTTTCAAATAAGGATTCAAAGGATCATATTATATTATGGATCAAGTCAACCGTTATTTTCTTACGTACATCATTTGATGTTAGTCGTATTATTCATTTTCAATAAGGATTAAAACCATTTTCTTTATACTTCTGCATTTGTTCTCTGCTCTGTTACCAACAATTAGTTGATTTTTATATGCTCACAGCATCTGTAGGGTATACAGATATTAAGCGAATTGAAACGAAATATTATGTGATGGATTATCATAGAGAGGAGAAGGTAGAGAGGGGGTTACAAATTGAACTAATGCTGCTACAGTTACCGTTGCTTCTCAATGCATTACTAGAGCAAACAATAATAAAACAAGGGGACACACACAATGAAACCTGTTACAGTTTTGTTTTTTGTTTGTCAATTCTGTCACTGACATTTCTGACTGACTGACTGACTGACTGACTGACTAAATGACAGAGTGACTCTCTCACTATCTGAGTCACTGTTTAGGCGTGCGAAGCTCTTGCTAATTGCCAGCAACGCGACGGCATTTCGAATCGTGTGACTGACACCTGCGATTAGCGTTGAACCGAATCATTTGCATGAAACTTGGCTTAAACGATTTACGGCAACAGCAACAACAAAAAAAGTCAGTCAGTCAATTTCAAACCAGCAGCGGTCGTTCACATTGCCGTAGGTTGGGTTTTCTGTATATATGTATATACCTATATATACAATTTTTATATTTTGTTTATCTTTGTTTTTGGTTTCTGGCAAGCTGTGAATTTGTCAGTTAGCCATAAATATCTACTTGCCTTGGTTAATTTGATTTGCACAAAATAAAAAAAGCAATAACAAAAACAAAAACCGGGTAAGCGTACCTACCAAACGACTAAAAACCTTTCATCGCCAACTAAAATTAATGTGAATTTAATTTTCACAAAAATGCATACGAAACGAGACAAAGGCGTAACCAGGATCTTAAATGGGGGGGAGAAATACTTAAAGAGGTAAGGGAAAATATACTATTCGGGACTAGCACTTAAGCCATTTTATTTCTGTTCTTTCGTTCGTTAATAGAAACAAATTAAAAATGTCCAAAAAAATCTTACTTGTTGAATCTTATTTCGGTTAATGTCGCCAAACAATATTAAAATTCAGGTAAAAGACCTCACAACAGCGTGATTAGGTCATTAAAGGAAAGGTGATAACAATAAAAAAAACACACACTGCGTTTGGCAAATTAATCAATTAATTGTGACTAAGCAAAACCAGATTAAATTTCGATTAACATAAAAAATATTTACAAATATTTTGTAATTAAAAATAAACAAAAAATAAAAGAAGATGCCATAATAAAATCTAAGCAAGTTAGAAACAGTTTTTTTTAAATAAATTAGTTTTTCTTTTTTAAATTAATATTATAGAATACTTTTCAAGTTAAGAAATTTTAAATTTTTTCACCGAATTAAGATAAATCTCAAAGATTGAAAACTATTGAAAAGCTTTTCAAAAGTTTTAATTCATTAAAAAGATTAAAAATCTTCAAGAAATTCTATTTCTAACTTAGTCTATTTATATATATAATTTAAATGCCATATAGGTAGGTCCTTTTAGGAAAGGTTCCTTGCTACGCCCATGCATAAAAGCTAATGAAAAGTAAGCGGATTATCTATTCAGCAATTTAAATCCAAGGCAAATAATGATATAAAATCGGAAAAGGAAAAAAAAACAACAAAAGAAATCTTATCAATTTAAGTATCTTGGGTGCGTTTTAATTTAACTTATTTTTTTTTTTTTTTTTTTTTTTATTGTTGAATGTATTTAGCAATAATTTCTATTGGTTTATTTTTGCATCATTTATCAATATCTGTTTTGCAAATCTTTATTTTGTGAAGGTTTTTTCCTTGTTTTTACTGTTTTTATTTATTCATTTGGCTGTTGCTCTAATTTTTTTTGTTAAATTTCATCAATCAAGTTGCTTTCTGTAAATCAACTTTAATTGAAATAAATTGTGTCATATACTCGTAAAAAAAAAAAACAGAAGGAAAAAATTGTTGAGGCAAATCAAGAGACACTCTCAATAAATGAGCAGAGGGTTGATGCCAATAGGGGCGGGAGGATTTAGTAGAAAACCTATAGTCTTATCTTGCCCCCCATTCCCCCCCGTCAACAAACCATCAATCAATCATTTGAAATATTGAAAAATTGTTTTGCATCATGACAGAATATCTTCTTTTCGTTTTTACTTATTCATTATTATTATTATTATTATTTTTTATATATCATTCATTCACTGAACCAAAATTGATGACCACTTTAGGTAATGAAAAATGTAAATAAAGAAAAAAAAGTAAAAGTCTTAAAAGCATCTGTTTTCGTTTCCGTTTATTTTCGAGGGTATCGAATATGAAATTGAAATTGATTTAAAAGCTAATTGAGTGAAAGTAAGTAAGTACTATTCAAATGATATTTACTTTTTTTTTTGTGTGTTTGGTGAAACAAACATAAAATGCATAAAACAATATTCAAATTTCAATCTTTCAAGTTTACGGCGTAAAAATGAAATATAAACATAATTAATGTTGACCATTAAAACCAAATGGATAGATACCTCCGTCGGGTATTGCTACATAAATACACACACACACACACACATACATACTTATACATTTATGAAAACTCAACCAACAACAACAAACTAACAGTCAGATGAATGAACTTTTAGATACCCTATTCTAATTCTAATTCTTATACTAATTGCATTCAATTATTGTATATGAAGAGAAAAGAAATTACCTTTTACTAACTCTATAATCATTGGACTATTGGATTGATCATAAATAGGAGATATATATATATATTCAAACTTTAACTGATCGGCATACTCTTTCTTTAACAAATGTTTAAAGGGTATACAAGAAAACATTGGCAACTTTGCGGTTAAGTGCGCACGCACAATGGAACCTACTAGAGTGCCTCTACCTACCTCCCTACTTTGCCACGATCCCCACCCACCCATCTCTCCTCTCTATCTACACTTTTCATATGCTACTACCGCAATATCTGCTCTCTGCGTTAGCCTCCACTCATCACTATCCACAACAATTTATGCCAGTTGTAGTTTATGCAATTTATGTGCAATTTTTCAATTGAAGCTCTCTGGCAGGAAGATTTCATTTAATGCGACGCAATTTCTATATTTTCTCTCTTTCTTAACTCTCTTTACTGGGTTTTTCCTTTCCTTTTCTTTCTCTCTTCTTTTTTTTTTTTTTTTTTTGTATTTATTCATATATAAAAATTTAGTTATTACTACAAAGCGTCGACAAAAACTTTTAATTGCAATTAATTAGAATGACATTTGGAAATTGCTGCGGGCATTTGTTGAAAATTTCAAATAAGCGAACATTAAACGCATTTACTGACTGACTGACAAACTGACTGACTGACTGACTGACTATGCTTCACCGGCATACGAGAGATTATAAGTTATATAGTGAAATTAATATAGTTGAATAGAAATTTCAAAATGACTTCAAATGGAAAAATGTCAAATAATTTGTATTTCTAAGCAAATAATAGATAAGGAATATAATTTTAAACTTATGTTAAATAATGACCCTCATATATAGAGTACCTTTGTATATACATATACATATATATATATATATATATGTAAATAAGAGTAGATACAGTCAATCTTCCTAAACATAAACTTTTATGTAATAAAGTTTTTTGCTTATTTGATAAATTTAAAAAAATTAACTTACTTAATAATTAAAAATAATTTATATATAATAAGGTTTTTTTTTTTGTTTTCTGCTCTTGTGCGTTTTCATTATAGGGAATTTGGACTGTATATAAATATTTACAAATTTTCTTATCGTTCTCTTTTCGTTTTCCGCCGGAACTACCTTTTAGATGGGGTGTGTATGTATGTGTATATGTATTTCCAATCAGAAAGAGAAATCTTTGTATTATATTCTTATTTACAAATTTAAAATAATCAAATGTTTTTTTCCCCTATTATTGTATTTTTAACCTCTTTTCGATTATTTCTGTAAATTCAGATTCTAAGTTTATAAGCCAAATTTTAAATAATTTTCTTTTAATTTTTATTCATTTTTATATATGTATAAATTTCTAAAATTCTTTTGTCTTCTTTAACTATTGTACTAACTTTAGTTTGCAATCATTTTAAATTTTTACTACATCAATTCATATATTTTTCTTTCATTTTCATTTACATTCATTATTTTCTTTACTAGGTTGCAGAATATAAAAATAGAAATTGTCTTTAAAAATTCTAAATATCTTTTTCCAATTGCACTAAAGAAATTTCCCCTAAAATTGCTCTATTATGACTCTCGATCTCCCCTAAAGAACCTATATGTTTAGCCTATCTTATAACAAATTACTCTGTTTCTTCTTGTTAAAAAAAATATATTCAAAATTAATTAATAATACAAAAAATTATTCATTCATTAGGCAAAAGAATTGTGTAAAAATATTGCTAAGATTATGTCAATAATATATAAAGTTTTACACTTTATTTGAAAGCTCAAAAAGCATTTAAAAAATGAGGGTAAAACCGAACACGAAAACTAATCGGAAAAGATAAAACGCTAAGCTATATATTTAATATTTTGAATTTTTTATATTTTACACAAGAAATCTCTTTATTCTATTCCTTTTTTATTGATCAACTGTTGGCTGAAGTTTATATGAAATTATTTTTGCACTTTTTTTTAAATTGAAGTATGCAAATATTTTGTGGCACCGGAAAAGACTCAATGATATAGAAATGTCAATTTGATGACAACTATATGAAGAGACTAAGCATAAGAAAACTTTGTCAGTAAATTTAGAGTGAGTTACCCTCAATTTGAATTATGTTTAAAGTATATGTAAACTTCTTTATCAATCAAATGATATATAAAATATTTAAACAAACTTTTTCCTTATTTTTTTTCGATTTGCATTCAAATCAGTCAACGCAACGTACCTGAAAAGACAAAAAAAGAAGAGAACGAAATTAGATATAAATTATACAATTTGTATGCACATATATATACATTCCATATATATATATATTTATACATTTATACATTTTTTTTATAATATATATATATATATATATATATATATATATATATATATATATATAGAAAAATGATTTATTTTCAACTTGTTGTAAAATACGTGGGAAAACCATCAGTTGTTTGTCGGTATCAGATGATAAGGCAATAAATTTGCTCATTATAATTATATAACTTTTGATGAGAACCAAAAAAAAAAAAGAAGAATAATAAGTAAAGAAACGTAAGAATAAAAAGGAATTGAGAGACAGACAGACAGACATAGAGACAGAGTGGAACCCGATAAAAGAATCAAAATCAAAATCAACCGCAAAACTCGACCCGCATTTTGGCTATCAAATTACCAAAGTTAGCAGCCAAAATCAAAGACTCAAACTGTAGCTCAAGCAGCTCAGCTAAGCTCTGGCAAGAGGCTCACAGCGGTTTCCCATTGGGTTTATAATTTGCTGTAGACCAAGTAAACAATTTACGCGCATTGTCAAAAAATATAAAATAAATAAATAACCAAACATGGGAGAAAAAGAAGCGGCAAAAGTCAACAACAAATATGTCTGAGTGGTGTTTGGGGCACATACGCACACACGTGTGTGTGTGTGTGTGTCTCTGTGTCTGTGTGGAGACAACATTTTGACATTATTTGTTGTTGTCTATGTAAATAGGTAAACAAAAGCAACAACAAAACGTACAAATCAACAAACAAACAAACAAACACCACCGACTAAGGGAAAGGGAGAGTGTGCTGCTTCTTGCTGCTTGATGGATCAACGCATGTAAGACTCGCGCTCGTGCGCTTCTTCTATAATAACACTATGCAACAAAAGTCATCATTAACTATATCCTTACTATTTTACATAATACAAGTAAATAATAAGAGTTTGAAAATAGATACATCTAAACTCGAAGAATTGCTTTCTTAGTAACTTTTAAACAAATTGGAAAAGAATTGAGTTGCGTCACTTGCGTTTTGGAAACTGGGAACTTGAGAAAACTGCACGTTAAATAGACCATTAGAAAGGAATAACTATAACTTCTTCATTAACTATAATAATTAAAAATATTTAAAGAAAATAAATTAAAGCTAATAATTTAAGATAAAACACTTCTACTTAGTTCTTCGTTGAACAGTGTAGAACTTCAGTTTATATTGAAATTTAGATACAAATTTGCTTTGCAACAAACGAAAGGAAAAGTCAACAGTAAGAAAAAAAACTAAAAGGAACAAGGCAAACAGGAGAGTAGAATGAAAAACACTATAAAAACGAAAGGTAAGGTAAATGGCAACAAAATTCCTATGGTGCAGCAGTTGCACTTAGTTGTTGTGTAGTGCCCTTCATTTTGTGTCGCTGAATTCTTACCGGATAATACATTCCTTGCGGAGGAAGAAAAAATGCCCCGGAGCCCCACAGTTTGACGGCTTTTTATGTTTACACTGGCGTCGAGAATTACGTGTCTAGGCTGTCCTTTTTGTTTTGTGTTTTTTTTTTTTTTTTTTTGGTTCTACTGTTTTGCTTTCTGTTTTTTGATTATCCTTCGCCTCGTTCCGCAAAATTTTTTTGATTGTTGTTAATAATAATTGGAAATTCTTTTTTTTTTTTTTTTTTTTTGATATTTGTTTATTATATTTTGATTTAGCTTATTCTCTTTTATATTCTTTATTTTTTTTTTGGCACAAAAATTGTTTAAAATTATTTGAGATTATTTTTCTTTACACTGTTAGCAAAAATTGTTTGCTACTGCTACAAAAAAAAGAACCCAAAAAAAAAAAAAGAAAAATTATAATAAATAAACAATTTTTGATTAAATTTGAACTTTTTTTTCGCAATTTCACACACAACGCGCGAGAGAGATAGAGAGAGAGAGAGTATGAGCGAGCGGGAGAGAGAAATGTTTTAAACAAATTGTTGTTGTTACTTTTTAGGGGTGGCTTCTGGCAGGATTTGAAGGATATTTGTAATGAAAACACAGCAACAGAAACAAAGAATCTGCGACCAAAAGCGAAATGCGCAAAATAGAAACTGAGGAATATATCAAGGGGCAAAAACAGCGCAAACGCGCGACACAAAACACAAGAGATGAAAGCCAGCAGAGGAGAAAGGAAGGAAAGGAACCAACAACAACAAAAAAATAAAAAAAGCCACGCGCTATTTAGTAACGGTGATGAGAGGGTTGGCGGTGATACAGGCATACATGGTAAAGGTAAATGCAAGAAGGAAGGAAGGGAGGGAGGGATGGATGGATTGGTGAGCCAGACAAAAACTTTGAATGAATCGGTTATATGCATATACATATATCAATTTGTTGGGAGAGACAAAGGCCTCGATTTGTTTGCAACTGTAAAACAGTATCTAAAAGATACAAAATGCCAAAATGCACATCATCTGGCACACACATTTTGTCCGCTGTCTTCTTCTTAAGTTCTCCTTTTTGTTGCGAATTTCCTTAACATTAAAAATGAAAAATGGAAAATAAGAGACAAAGGCGGCCGAGGCGGCAGCGACTACAGCTGAGTGTATTTTGTATCTCTTTCTATCTTACTCTGCCTGTAAGTGTGTGGGTGAGAGGGATGCTGCTGCTTTCGAGAGAGAGAATACACATATGAGTGTGTGTGTGTGTGCGAGATGGGAAAAATCGAATCAGAAAAGAGCGAGTGCTCAAAATACGAATGAACGGCACAAAAAGGATAACAGGCTAAAACAGCAGGCACAAAATAAATGAGAGAGAAACAACAGTCGCAGCAGCGGCAGCGGCGGCGACGAAGACTATGAAAACATGTGCGTTGAGTGAATGAAATTCTGTTTTTTTTTTTTTTTTTTTGGGATGCTTTACAGAACAGACCAGACAAGAAGGGGTGGACTGCGACACGACAGAGGCAGAGGCGGAGGCTGGGGCAGAGAGACAGAACAGCAGCAGCGGCATATAGGCAGGCATAGGCAGAATGGTCAGGCACAAGAGAAATCACGTCCCTCTTCTTATATAGTTGTTGTTGTTGTTGCCGCTGCCGCTTCAGATGTTGTTGTTGGCGTCATGGCATATATATTTATTTATAACTTTTCATTTCATTTTGTATCTCATCATTGCCCGCTCTCAAATCATCTCCACTGCTTTAGCTTTATCTCACTATCTCTCTTGATTTAATTCATTTTTAGGCATTGCACTTTAATTTATTTATTTCTTTTATTATTATTATTTTTTTTTTTATTAGTTCACTTTGGATGTGATCTGTTGTTTTGATATTATTGCACCGGATTTACGGCGTTGCTGCGTGCGCGCGTATATTTGTCTGTTTGTGTGTGTGCGTTTTCACTTTCAAGCGTGCCGAATTCAATACTATAATTATATTTACGATCCGCACACCAACGACTTGTTGCGAAGAGCTCAAAAATACAACTACAATAATAAAAAAAAATCAGACTGATATCGATTCTCTGAAAGGTAAAACTTATCGGTATGTTAACAAGAAGTTCTGCTAGTAACAGTCGCCTGTTAAATTACTGTTAACTGAAGCTTGCGCTGAAATTGCAGTTTAACAGCTTTCGTAAACTAATAGAATAGCTCACATGCGAGTCTGTAAAACTAACATTTACTCATTCGCGAGTCGTTTATTTTACATTTCCCTTTGCGCGCCACTGTAACTTTACAGACTCAATTTGATTCTGTTAAAGAACTGGATGGTGCGCGTGCCACCTCAAAATGAGCACGCTGAAATGTTAATAAAACTGTTTAGGCGGCTGTTTTTAAAAAACATAAACCTCTATATGTTTTAAAACTGGTACTCAGTAATTAAAGTTACTTTAATTTTTTAAAATTAAAGTCTAAAATTCAGCTTAACAATGGAGATGTCTTAATAAGATAAAATGAGATTAATTAGTCGGTTTTAATTTCATTATAAGTTCAAATATCAATTGCAAATAAGAAATTGTTGTTTGAATTGAATGTAAAATCCATTAAAGCGCATAAACCAAATTGTTTTTTTTTCCATAATTTTTACTAATTAGTTATTTAGATTGTTATTGAGCATACATCATAATCTAAGTGGTAGAAAGTATCCAATGAAACTGGCACAACTTTTGTTTTTCAAATTTCAATTTCGAGTGGGGCATTGCGATATTTATTGCCTTGGTGTTGGTGGTAGGTAAACAGGGAGAGGGGTAGGTACCTTGTTATATGCAGGCTATTTCACATGCCATCGTTTTTAATGCGATCAAAAAAGGTCGCCTCGTGGAACAATATCTCAGAGTTGTGTCCTCCTCAACTCGTTCTATGCCAAGTGCCATGTCATGAGGCTCAACAAACAAGCGACAAATCAAAAATTCACCATGGCCAGGGGCTAGTAAAACCAAATCAAAAGTGACAAGCCTCATTTTCGGCTGTCCACGGCAACGCTTGGCTTGTCAAGATTGCATTAGCCACAGCAGCATCACCAGCAGCAGCAGCATCAGGACCAACTCCAATCCGTACTCCTTTTTGGTGCCTCGAACGGCACCTAGCATCAGCGTGTGCAGGGCTTATTAAACAGGCAAAGTGTGGCCGTGTGTGTGTGTGTGTGGGTGATGCAGATTTGAAATGCAAATAACACCACAAAAAGCGAGATAGAAAGAGTCAGATCAGAGATGGAGTAAAGGGGAAAAGTGATGAGAAGAGGAGGTCATGGTACAGTTGAAGCTGCAGGCGGTAAAGTGGCAATTTTTGCACTGTAGAGTGACTGTTTCCGGCCTGGAACAGGCAGATATATATAACCATACACATGGCCGTAGCCATTAACTACTAAGCCCAGGTGTTTAATCTATTTCATCTACTAGATAACATTTAATATAAATTAAATTACTTAACCCAGTAAAAGACTTAAATAAAAGGAGAAAAATCTTTTTTAAGGTTACTTCTATTTTTGAACTTATTTAACTTATAATTGTTTAGGTAGTGTAAACCCCATTTCTCTCTCAAAAAAAAAAAGGTTTCTTTAACTTGGCTTAAAAGTATGGTTAATAAGATAACAGCCCGACGAGTAAAATAAACTTTGTGCTTAGCAATGCCTTTTTTCACATAATAATTCAAACATTTTTAAGTAAAACCGAATTTTTTAAAAATTTTCTTTAAAAATTTAAAGAATTCTTAAGAAATTTTCATTTTTATTTTTAAACGTTTTCATTATAATTTGTTTTTAAAAATATTAATTTCTTTAGCCTTCTTTTAAATAAAAGAAAACAAAAAAGTTTTTTCTTAAGAAAGAAAAAGTTAAACGAATAAGAATCGCAGTCCTTCTATTGCGTTAGAATATTGAAACAAAGTATTCAGATTTTTCAGTAATCAGAATCTTTTAAATCCTTTTTTAATATAATTACTTTAGAAGTACTTTAAAATTAGCTATTGATTGAAGTAAATGCTTGAAAGAATTTGGAAGCAAAAGTTCTAAGAAACTTGGGAATAAAAATCCTAAGAATTTTCTATAAAAATCAAATATTTTAGAATGAAAATCTATTCCATAGTTCTACTATATAAAAAATAAATAATTATTTCATTATATAAATATTAGTTAAATATTTATTTACTTAATATATCAATACTTAAAGTTTATGTTAGCTTTCCCTATATTTTCGACTTGCTAACAAATATTTTCGTTTAGTTTTCCAACACTTAAAAAAAAGAATAAATTAACTGTTAATTACATACTATAAAGTAAAATGACCTGCTATAAATATAAATTTTTGATTGAAATTAAGCCTTATTTATTAATATTATACTTTTGTTGTTGTTGTTGTTTTTATTGTTGATTAAGCCCCTTGCTTACTACGCCCAAGTTGAATGCAATCTGTGGTATGTGTGTGTGTGTGTGTGTGTGTATTCTATGTACAGTACGACTCTTTCCTGCTGCGTTATGGCTTGTTTTGGTGGTGGAACCTACTCCTGCTCTAGCATAAATGCAAATCCCAACGCTTGCAACTTTTTAATCCCTTTTGGCCAGCAAATTGTCGCCACCAACAACATGATGGCAAAAAGAGAGATGGAGAAAAATGCAGAGAAAGAGAGAGAGAGCAAGAGAAATGCAACGGCAATGGCAATGGCAATGGCACTGGCAATGGTAATAGGAATGGGGTAAATATAAAGATATCTACCATGGTTTAGTCCAAGCTTGGCTAAGCAGCTTGGAGCAGCAGCTGATAAGTTGCACAAAAATATTATATTCATATATACATATATCTATCTCTCTCTCTCTTTATATAGATATCAAATAAGCAATAAGAAAACTACGAAAAAAAAATCCGATTTGTAATCAAAAAGAAATGAGAAATGATTTTCATTTTCAAATATTTAAGTATAAAAGAAATATATATATACAGTACAATCTGCTTAGGTAAATCTTGACTGCAACGCGAAAAACTTGAGTGGAAACTTTAACTCTCTGGGGTTATGCTGGTTGGCAGTGACTTGATATATATATATATATAGATTTATATATGAATTGTGGTATGGAATGGTGTGGCCAACTAACCGCAAACAATAACAAACGATGGCCAAAAGCGAAACAGACGCTGCTTTTCCTTCGACAACGACGACGACGACGACGCCTACAAAATGGCTATAAAGAAATGCGTGGTGCCTTTGCCTGATGGTTGAATAGTTGGGGTTTTTGGGGCCACCTAGCTGTCCGTGTGCCATTTACAAGGAAAAAGGATTTATGATGCTTGTTATCGCGCAGACAGAACGACGACCAACGCCAGAAGAAGCAGGCAAACGATGACAAAAGGTGGCCCAAGCTACAAAAAAAAAAAAAAAAAAAAAAGGATGGCTAAAAAGGATATACACGCAGAAACGACTAGAAAGACGGAGAGAAAGTGCTATTTACGTAGATAATATCTCCCACACGCATATCATAGCTTACCATAGCATACTTTTTGGTGCAAAGGAGAGAGAGAAAAAAACATGTGTTCATTCATTTGTAGCAAAAATATAACGAAATCGCTTCACTTCCTTCACCCAAGTATACATAACATACATATTTCCCTTATGTCCCATTGCGTTTAATCGCAACTTTATGAGTCTCTGCCATGTACCAGGTAAAGAGATGAAAACTTGTGGTAATTGTGTGTAATGCAAAGGGTCGGGGGGAGTATAGAAACGGTGGTGGCAATGGTGGTTGTGGGCGTTCTGTGACCTAATGATGCGTGTGTTCTATAAAATTTGCATTAATTAAATTTTCAAGGCAAATTAAAAAGCAACGAAAGATTAAATCAAAAATACACAGACCATTAGCAAGAACAAAAAAAATAATAAAAAAAAAAAACAAAGCATCTATCTATTAGAGGGAGAGAGAGAGAGAGAGGCTCGACTAAATTAGTCAATAAATTTAAAGAGATGGTAAAAAGGAGCTCTGACTGCTGCCCCCCCATAACGAGCCAAAAAACATTGCATTAAAAAATCCATTCATTAAAATGGCAAAACGTGGCGCAAAATTTATGGCCCAAAGCGAAGAGCCTGCGAAAGAGAGAGAGAGAGAGAGAGGAAGAGAGAGTAAGGAGTGTATAAATATATGTGAAAATGTGCGGCGTCTCAAGTGGCAAAGCAGCAAACAGAAACAGAGAAGCCACAAAGACCCAACCAACATATATACCCATACCATTTCGTATAACCCATCTCATTCCAAATCCACAATTCAGACAGGTAGAAGAAAATGCTTTTCTCTCTTCATCTCTCTCCCTCTCTGTCTTTAGCATCTCACCGAAAACATGGTTACAGTTGCCACACACATACACATCTATGCAGGTGGTTTGTTCAATGGTTAGTAGGGAGAATGGTGGGGAAATGAATATTTTTTGGGCTTGGGACACAGTTCAATGCGCTTGCCATGCACTCAATTATAATTTGCCAACGACGGCTCACTCTACTCGCCCCTACCCCACACACACTCCCCCTTTTCTACCTCTAACTCCAGTAGACTAAGTCTGGTATGGCCAAAGGGGATGAGGCGTCCAGGGACGATGACGCGACGACAACGACTACAACAACAACAACAACAACAACAACAACGATGACTATGGCGTCAGGCCATTAGCAAAAGAGCTCATGTGTTTGGTGTATCTATCTTTCTCTGTTACTCTTATTCTGCGTGGGAACACCAAAAAGTATGCAACATTTTTTGCCCAAGTTAAAAGCATTTGCCGGTTTATCATACAGCTTTAGATATAGGGTTGGGAGCGAGATAGCAAGAGTCCAAAACTCAGCCTCCTACTTCATTCACTAAAAACTTCTTTTCACTCATTTCATTTGGTTTAGTTTGGTTTCGTTTGGTTTAGTTTAGTTTGCTTTGGTTTTGTTCGAGGTTTGCTTTTTGCCTTTTGTGTATTTAGCTGTGGTCTTTCCTCCACTTCTTCTTCTATATTCTTTATTTTTTTTTGGTTTTGCGTAATATTTCTTGATTTGTATTACCCCAAATAAGATGAGAGAGCAAAAATGTCCACACAACCACACATACATACATATATATATATAGATATATGTATGTAAATCAGTATAAAGATGAAATGCGGTAAATGTGGCTCTAGAGCATACGGGTCACATATGTGAACAAAGTTAACTTTTCCTTTGCCAATCACAAAAAATCAACGCCATACAAATTGAATATTTGAATGTAAGAAAAAGAAAAAAAAAGTCATATTGAAATGTTTACACAATCTCTTTAAAAGTTGTCATTGTTGTATAGATAGTAACTGAAGGATATACATATATATATATATAAATGTTTTGAAATTTCTTCAACAAGAGCTTAAGATTCCATAAGATATGTTTTCTTTATACTTGGTTGATTTTAAATTGCTCTTTATATGTATTTATTTAGATAACTAAGCAAGGAAGAAAATTTAAGAAATTTCTCTACTTGTCTTTCTCTGACTTTTTAAAGTTTACTAATTATTTAATAATATCAAAAAAACAAACTATGCAAAAATTTATATAGTTAACAAACTATACAAGTACCCAGTTTATTTTTTAAATTATTTTACTCTAAATATATTTTAGAAAATAAAAATATATTGACTAATTTGCTAATCCATTTTTTATGAAAGTTTCAGAAACAGAGATTGTCACATTCTCGATAAATTAATATTTTATTAAAATATATTTTTAAAATTTATATTTTAAAATATATTTTAAATATTCAAAAAATTAAAAAGGAATACTTAAAAAATATTTTTTAAAATATCAAAAAAATAAAAAAAAAACAATATTTTTAATATTTTTATTAAATAAGTAATTTAATCAAAAATATATATTATAAAATATATTTAAATAATAATCGAAAAGAAAGATTTTTAAAATATATTTTAAATATTCAAAATATATAAAAATAAATATAATTAAAATATAATTTAGATATTCAAAATAAACAAAAAAAAAAATAGTATTAAAATATATTTCAAATATTCAAAATAATCAAAAGGAAATGTTATTAATATATTTGAATAATAATCGAAAAGAAAGATTTTTAAAATATATTTAAAATAATCAAAGCAAAATATTATTAAAAATTTATTTGAAATATTTAATATAATATTTTTTGAAATATTAATATATAATTAAAAAATATGAAAATAATCAAAAAGAAATATAATTAAAATATATTTTTAATATTCAAAAAAATTATAACAAAATATTATTAAATTTTTTTTTTGAAATACATATTTAAAAAAAAATCGAGAAAAAAAATATTTAAATACATTAAAAAAATATGAAAATAATCAAAAATATATATTATTAAAATACATTTTAAATATTTAAAATAATCACAACAAAATATTATTAAAAATTTTTGAAAATTAAAAAAAAATTAATAAGAAATAACTTTAATATGTATTTAAAAAATATTAAAAAAAAAATAAAAAAGAATTAATATTAAAATATATTTAAAAAATATGAAAATAATCAAAAAGAAATATTATTTAAATATATTTTAAATATTCAAAAAAATTATTACGAAATATTATTTAAAATATTTTTAATAAAATCAAAAAGAAATCATAATGCTCAAAAAGAAATGGTATTAAAATATATTTTTAATATTTAAAATAATTAAACAGAAAGAATAATATTATATATAGTTTTATAATATTCGAAATAAACAAAAACAAGTATTACTTAAATTAAAATTGATTTAATTATTTTGAATAATATTCCAAATAATCCAATCGTTCAACTTCTTGATGTCCTGCACTAAGTAAATGAAACCTTAAGGCAAGGTGCTTACTCTATTACGTTTATTTTAGTTTAAAAGATCTATTACCTGAAAAGTTCTTAACATATTTTGTTAAACTTTATTGCTAATAAAAGCTGAAAACATAAAATTTGAAAACAAGCAAAGTTATTTTTATAATAATTCATTTTTTTCAAAACTATTGTCAAATAAACTAATCGGATAAAACGCAAAGTACATTCATATTTGTATGAACTTAAATCTTTTAAACTTTTCAAAATGTCAAAATTATTTAAAATTTTTGTTTTTTAAATTTAAAGGATCTTAATAATGCTGTATCCTTAGAAATAAACCAAATAATAAATCAAATTAATATATGTCTAAAAAGTTGTTGTCAATATATTTTTAGTTTTTTTCTTTGTTAGTTTTTACTCATTTGTATTTTGACTATTACTTAAGAGTTTTATAAAGAAACAAAAAGATATATTTATATATATATATATATATTTATATAGATATACACTTTGTTGTTGTTGGTGGTAGCCAAAGTACTAGTTCTCTCTTAAGTATCTTTTACTTGTATTGTATTTTGCACTTAATAAGCCAAAGTCATTTAGTAATGAATGGCATTTACTTTAGACTTACTTTAGACCTTTACAATTCACACACAATTTACTGTGTGTATGTATGTGTATTTCGAATGAAAAATGTCACTTTTTTTTTTTGGTCCCTGTTTTGTTTTGGCTTAAATGGAAGTAGCAGTTAGCAGTACTCTCTGCCAAGTTGCTTTCGCAATCCAACTCAATCAAACTAATTACCAATGCCAAAGTCAATAGAAGACAACAAAAAAAAAAAAATGTATTGAGAGTCCTGCGCCACTAAAATTGTGCACTTTATAAACCTCAAAATGATTTCTTGGCAAAGTCCATAAAAATCTATTCAATGGTTTCAGGCTGTGTTTGGACTCTTGTTCTTGTTGTTGTTGTTGCTGTTGTTAAAACTTATTATTTTTGACTACATTCCAAAGAGATACAATAAAATTCAATTGCAAACTTCTCTTTCTCTCGCTCTTTGCCACAGCAAATGAAAACAAAATAATGAATATACTTCGCACATACACACACACACACACACAGATAAAGTAAAAGATAGGAAGGAGTAAAAGATTGAAGGGAGAAATACAAAAGCTGCAGAGACGCCAAAAAAGTTGCCAAGTTCTTGCCACAGAATCTTCTGGCCATAAGGACAAAAAAAAAAAAGAAAAACTAGAAGAAAAGAAGTAAAGTAATACCCATGAAGAGGTAGAATGGTAGGGATGCTACCCTCTACTTTTCTTCTCTTCTCTTCTCTTTCCTTTCCTTTCATTTTTTTTTTTTTTTTTTTGAGGGGGCCTGCAGCAAACACATGTCAAATGCGCTTTTTAAAAACAAGTTTTTCCTTCTAGACGGCGAAAAACTTGTACAAGAAAACAAAAAAAAAAAAACAGACAGAAAACAGAAAATAGAAAATAGACGAAAAATGGAGGAAAAACTGCTTATCTCGACAAAAAGCCAAAATAGCTAAAGTAAAGTAAAAAGGCAAACGAGACAGAGACAGAGATAGAAAGATGGAGGAGGAGGGAATGATTTCCGCAAGCAAAAAAAAAAAAAAAGGGAGAAGGCGTGGCAGAGGCTGCACTAATGGTGCCAAGCAACCGGAAATGCCGCCATGCATGTCTGCTTCTATTTGAGCAAAATGGCGGCTGTGTATCGGTCGTCTGAACACATCTCTTTCTCTCTCAGTGTATATGTGTATCTGTGTGTGTGTGTGTGTAAAGATCTTGATTGCCTTTTGCTGCAAGGCAAAATTTATTTCAAATTTTTTTGTTGTTCTTCTTTTTTGCTATGATAATTTCCGTAGAGTATGTGTATTATATAAAACAAATGCAGTTGCTGGTTTGATTTGATGGTCGAGTTTTTTTTGCACTCACTATGAAAAAAAAAAAAAAAAATACGGCACAAATGTGATGTGCCGCGTGCGAAATGCGAATTGGAATTGACATTTTGGCCACTGGCCAAGAGCAAATAAGCTTAGAGAGATACGGCTACAACTGCTCACTTTTTTGGTTACCATTCCCTCACTCTTACTCTCCCTCTCGTTCTCACTCACTCTCTTTTACTCGCTTTCCATATAAAAACAGAGAGAAATAAGCATTTTGCCTTACTTATTTCAAATTCTTTTAAATCTGTAATTTTTTTTTTTATTTAATTTTCAATTCACTTTGGCTGAATTGAATTACAATCAAAGCTCAAAAATTGAAACGATTTGTTAACAGTGTTAAAAGTGCTTTCAGTTTCAGTTTCAAAACAAGTTTTAATTTATGAAAGCTTTTTTTTTCTGACAGAAAAGTTTAAAATTTTATTATTATAAAAAATATGCAAAAATTTATGAGTTTTAATTTTTGTTTAAAAAAAAATCTTTTTAAATCAGTTTTTATTTCTAACTTATAATTAATATTTATTTTTGTTTTTGGCTTGCTAAAATTTATAAGAAAAATTTATTTACTTTTAGTCTGATTTTTTTTTTTTTTTATACCAAGTTGCCTTTATATAGTTAAATTTAAGTGCCTGAAAAAATTCTAAAATTAACTTTTGGATTTTCTACTATAATAGAAAATAAAATTAAAGTTTTTTATATATATTTTTTGATATTGGAAAAGATTTTTTAAGCCTCATTATTATTATTAAAAATATTTCAAAATTTAATGGTTTTTTTTCTTATATATTATTATTATTATTATTAATTATTATTATTAAATATATTCCTAAATTTGAGGAATTTTTTTTATTAATTATTATTATTAATATTATTCCAAAATTTAATGGTTTATTTTTCAAAATTTATAAAAAATAAAAAAAATCTTTATATTAAGTTTTTAGTTTTCAACCTTTTGAACCAAACTTTTTGATCATTTTCTCTCTCTCTCTCTCTCTCTCTCTCTCTCTCTCTCTCTTTCTCTCTAGTTTTCTCCAAATCTCAATCTTCTATCTTTATTAAACTTCATAGACTCAAAAACTTCCTTTAAAAGTCACAGCAAATAAATTTTTTTAACATAAAAAACAATTTTTATAAATTTTTTTGACTTCTACAACTATTTCTATATCAATAATTATAAAATTATTTTAATTACTATTTAAATTTTAAAAAATTTTCATTTACATTTAATATCAAAATAGCTTAAGCATAAAAAAAAGAAAGCTTAGTGATTTTTTTCCCCTTTTGTTTTTGTTGTTGTTATTGCAAGGCTTTTTGGCAAAGTGATGAAAAGCGTTTTCAGATTTCCACTCAATCATCAAACTGAATATTTTACAATGAACCCCATCAAAAAAAAAAAAAAAAAAAAACGAAAACGAAACGAAATAAAAGCGTAAAAGCAATCGTTGAATTTTTTGGTTGCTTTGTTGTTTTGACTGCCTGCCTAATTGAAATGAACGCTGCATACTTTAAGGCGCCAAGCCAAAAAAGTTTTTCGCCACAAACTTTATCCTCAAAACGCGTAATCAATGCAACGCCACGCCCACAACCACATGCGAGCCCCACAAAACCGCAAAAACAATACGGGAAAAAAAAAAAGAAAAATTAAATGTTAATATAGAAATTAAATCGACTTTATGTATACCCTGTACTATGAAATGAATTTATTTTTAAGCCTAAGTTTGAGTTTATCTTGTGAGAATAAATTGTATATATAAATATATATATAAAAAGTTATTCTACATGATATTTGTTTTACTTAAAACTGAGCAATTTTACTTTTTTTTCCTTCGAAAACTTTTTTAAGGTTACAATTAGAGTAGTTAGAATAGAATAGTATAGGATAGGATCGGATGGGATAGGATAGGACAGGACAGGACAGGATAGGATAGGATAGGATAGGATAGGATAGGATAGGATAAAATAGAATGAAAAAGGATTGAATAGAAAAAGATAGCATAGAATTGGAAGAAAAGAAAAGATTTGTATTCAACTATGAATATGAATTGGAGAGAAAGATTGAGGTCATCATAGCAAGAATTCAGAGACAGACCAAACCTACTTTTAAAATGGATTTTCCCAGAACTATATGGAAAATCCCATGTATCAACTAACTTTTAAAAGTTTTTTTAGCTATTCTAAACAAATAAAGATTGAAAAAACCTCTAAATAAAAGTTGTCAATAAACAACAATCCATAAACTGATCCGATAAGTCAAATAACAAGAAGGTTTCTATAAAACTTCACAAAACCCATAGGTTTTTGATGTTCCTTGGATCAAGTTTGATATATATATATATGGTAATAGATGATTAATAGATCTAAGTTTTTCCTAGCATAAAGTACTCTCATTTTTCCCTAGAGAATAACCATAGTTTTTCGATATTGAAGGCCTAACTTTTTTTCTCTTCTCTCTTTCTAAAGAATCAGCAGCAAGTCTCTCGCCGGTTACTGCTCCATCTAAGGGCCTTACTTTCTTTCTCTTTCTCTCTAGAGAACTATTAACAAAGACATCCGTTAGTTTACTTCACTAATATACCCGTTTAACATATTCTTTAAATGCGTGGTATAAAAAAGTGTGAAACGTTGCACGTTAATTGAATTTTGGACAGCACAAAAAGCCCTTTTTTTGTGGGGCTATTTTTGTTGTTTATTGCATTTTTAGAACTTTAACATTTTTGTTGTTGTTCTCTTTTTGGCAGGAATAAATGTAAAAGGGATGGGGGGGAGGGGGCTGTTGAATATGTGTGTTGTTACTATGCTAGTGGACTGGTTTACTGCTTATCCAATTATAGTGAAAATTTTTTTTTTTTTTTTTTTTTTTTTTAAAGCATCGCGGCATTAGCTCAAAAGTTGGGCCTTCTCTCTCTACACTCTCTGTCTCTTTCTCTCCTACTTGCTAAGCTTACTTTCCCATTAATTGCACACGAAATTCACTTTACTGTGTTGTTGTTGTTGTTGTTGTTATTGCTTTGTTGTTGCTACTGCTGCTGGTCTGTGGTTGTTAGTTCAGTTCACCTACACGAGAGTAGCATCTGCTGTTGATTCTGATGGTGGCCAACTTCGTGTTTGTTTTTGGCCAGCCGCTGTCTATGAAGGTTTCAGCCGCCATCATCTTCTTTTTCTTCTACTATACCCAAAATTCCACCCAACCCATCGTATGTCTCTGGTTTGATTGCGTAAATGGTAGTAACAGCATTTGGTGCTATTTCAGTGGCAGTTCAGTTTGAGAGGGTTTCAAAAAAGTTTCTCCTCTGGGGAAATTATTCTAAATTAAATATACTGAAAAGGATTCATCAACTCAACTTGCTAAGAAGAAGAAAAGTACAGCAATGTCAAGAAAGTTGAAAAAAAAATGAAGCAATACTTGGCTCCAGTTCAGTTTTAACCTTTAAACAAGAAGTTCATGATAGAAACAATCCTTCAATAAAGAACAATTAAAGCTTTTTTAATAAGATGCTTATCGGAATCCCTTTCACATTTTAGTTACGCCACTGGAATGCTGGATGCTGGGCTCATCCAGGGAACGGCTGTTGACGTCGACAGAAGTTTGCACTTTGCCATGGCAGCCGTTGGAATATTCGTTGCCTGCGTTTGCGAATTGCGGCGGAAGTCAATAAAAGTTGGCCTAGTCCACAAAACGGTAAAGCATAGAGTGTCTGAGTGGATTTACGCCAACATTTTAGCCTAACCAAATTAGCACTGATCAGTTTTTTCCTTTTTTTTTCCACATTTTCTTTTTGCTGCCCAGCTATTTACGGGAATTTGGGAATGGAGATGGAAAACGTGCAAATTTCGTTCACTAAATGGAATACATACATACATACATATATGTATATATAAAGCAATGGGTGGGGGGGGTAAACGTAACACTTTAATCAACATTTATAGTTAAAAAATGTTTGATTTCAATTTGCCAAAAATAATAACATACAAAATTGTGTTTAATCAAATATAAATGAATGAAAATGAATGCCCAAAGCAATCATTCAGACATTTCAATTTTTAACTCTTTTGTTTATTTGAAAATATATATATATACATATATGTATATAAATTGAAAGTTATATACTAAATATAAACAGTTATTTGAAAATCAATCATTAATTTGATATTTATGAAAATCTATATATAAACTAAGTCATTGTTATTTCCCAATTTTTGATATAATTTCGTTCATTTTTAAGTTGCTTTTATTGAGAAATCTAAGAAGTTGAATGTCCTTTAATAAGGCTTAACTTTATAATAAAATTTTAAAATAATTAACTATGCAACTATGCAATGCAACCCTGGAACATATTGGAATTATGTCGATATAAATTGTGATGCTCAAGACAATCGATGTTACAGTGGTCAAGCCCGATGAAGGAATTTGCCAGGGGGCAACAGAAAAATACAAAACTAACCAATGCATTCATAGTGTGGCAATTGAACAAAAATGTCCTTGATACTCTCTTCTAAAACGCTAAAAAATTTGTTTGTAAGTGGTCATCGGATTCCTGCGGAGCTCAAAGAAACTCTACTTAGAATTAGTTAAGCGAGTAGTTTGAAACACATGGCAGAATACCCAGCGATTTTGTCAGTAAATTTATTACCAATTATTATTGTTCCTTTATAAAATATAATATTTTACACCAATTAGTTAGTTAACTGATATAATTAAACAAGTATGATAAAAAGTCAATTGATTTCAAAAAAAAAGGAGAAAGAAGATCTTTAATCAAATGAGTATTCCCTTTAAAGTAAACTTTATCTTTTCCTATAATTCCCATTGGTTTAAGTCTATTGCAGCCACCTAACGTTAGTGGCAAAAGGACCTTAGAAGTTCTTGCTAACAACAGCTAGATGGCGCTAATGTTATTTGCATAGAAATTTAAAATAACAAATAAAGAGCATTTCAAATGTCGTTGTGTTAAAAAATTGTTATACAGTTTGAAAAACTTTTTAAAAACAGAATGTTAACATGTTCTGTTCTGTTTTACATTCGAAAGTTACTTTTAAGCTTTAGCCAAAAAAGCTTGCTATAAAATTTAAACAGCACACAAGCGCCACCTAGCTAAAAGTCCTTGCAACTTAAACAGGACAAGCTTTATGACAAACTAAAATACAGCTTAAAAGCTTGCTACATGCAACAAGTCAAATAACGGTAAAATGAAATTTGTTCAACTAAATAAAATGCAATTGAAATTTATAGAAACTACAAAAATGAGAATAAATAAAATAAAAATAATAATAATAACGAACCCAAATATCCTCATTAAGATTGCCCCATTCATCGTTTAGTTCCTCATTCAATTGACAGCAACGATAAAAAATTCCCCAATTTCCCGTTATGGTTGTACCGCTATGTGTAGTCATTAATTCAATGGGCCAATCGCTATCCATTTTTGCCAATTATTAAACAATTTTCTTTTTGTTTAACCAAATCAATTAACAAACACAAATTCACTTAAAATATATATATATATATATATATTAATAATATATTCACTCGATTCCGACTAAAACGACCGTACTGAAAAATCACTGCTAAAAAATTACATCCGTTCACTTTGACGATTTAAGTGCAAATAGGACTGCATTGCGGCAGACCAAATATCAATGCCAGTAAGGAAAACGAAAAATAAGGAGAAGATAAAATGAAACAGAACCGCGTTTGGATCTAGCTGCGCAAGTGTTCAGTTAACGTCGCGCAGCTTTGCAAGCGCAAGAAAGAGAGAGAGAGAGAGGTAGAGAAACAATGCGCATGATTATCTAACGTTTTTTTTTGCCTTAGCTTGAGTTTATGCATATGCAAGTGCAAATGCTTGTCTCGCTTACTCTTATGTATCTCTTATTGAAAGAGGTTTTTTCTACAGTGGCTCACAGCTTATTTCGTGCAGGGGTGCAATGAAACTTTAACATCGTGTACCCCTTAAACTATTGAAGATATTAAAAAAATTTAAATGCAGTTTTATTTAGTGGTCAATTATAATATATTTAGGCACTTCATTGGCTTTCTTACTTATTAAATAACTATTAAAACTAAAAAAATGAACATCAGTGGCATTTTCTATGTCACAGCTTATTTCGTGCACTCCACTTAACTCTAAAAATTAATCTAAACAAATTAAACTAGTATTTGGTGTGACCTCCCTTTTGTTTAATCACCTCTTTAATGTGTGTTTCCATCGAGAAAACCAATTTTTTGGTGACTTTAGTGGATGTTTTTCCCCATTCTTCCATTAGTGCATTTTTAAGGTCATTTTTATTGGAAATTGACCTTTTCCGGATGGCCATGTCCAATATTGCCCACAAATTTTCTATCCCATTAAGGTCATGAGACTGGGCAGGAGGATTGACCACATGTGGGCGATTCCATATCAACCAGGACTGGACAATGCCGGATTTGTGTTGTGGGTCATTGTCTTGATAAAAACGGAATCGACCCTCTAAACCCAATGACTCTGCACTTTGAAGTAAATTCTTCTTTAAAACTGATAGATACATATGTCTGTCCATTGTTCCTCCGGTGAAAACCAGGTTTCCAACTCCCGAAGCCGCCATGCATGCCCAAATCATGACACTGCCACCGCCATGCTTCATAGTGGGCTTTGAGTTCTTATTGTGAAGCTCGGTATTTGGTTGGCGCCAAACATATTGCATCCCATCCGACCCAAAGATATTGAATTTGGAATCATCAGCATATATAACTTCGTTCCAGAAAGAAATTGGGCGGGAAACATGATCCTTGGCAAAGTTAAGTCGACACTTCCGGTTTTTTGCATTTATAAATTTCTTTTTTCGTGCAACCCGGCCATTAAATCCAGATCCCGTAACTCACGACGAACTGTCTCTGCCGAACATTGTTTTCCCAGTTCTATCTCAACATCCGATGCCAATTTTAGTGCCTATAATTTTGGATTGGCTTTAATTTTTCGCACAATAAGTCTCTCCTCGGCGTCAGTAAAAATTTTGTTCGGTGCTTTTCGGCCTTTATCTGCCACCCGATTTTCTCGAACAAAGCGCTGTATGATGTATTGCACTGTACTGGGACTCAACTGAGCAATTTTGGCAATATTTCGCTGGGATTTGCCATTTTTGAAATGAGATAGGACCAATTCCCGCATCTCCACAGTTGTACGTGGACACATTTTTGTAATTCCCAATAAAACAATGTACTCAAGTGTGATCAGATCCCCTATATCGAAAAAACACTGAATAAACATGTGTTGTAAAGATAGAACTTAAAACCGCGACAAAAACACCGAAATTTTGGCAATAAAGTCATTGAAAGTGCAGTGCACGAAATAAGCTGTGACATAGAAAATGCCACTGATGTTCATTTTTTTTTAGTTTTAATAGTTATTTAATAAGTAAGAAAACCAATGCCTAAATATATTATAATTGACCACTAAATAAAACTGCATTTAAATTTTTTTGATATCTTCAATAGTTTAAAGCGTACACGATGTCAAAGTTTCATTGCACCCCTGCACGAAATAAGCTGTGAGCCACTGTATGTTAATCTTGCCAAAAGTTTTATTTTATTTAATTTGTATGAAACTTTGCAGCGGACGAACGCGTACGCATATATGTACATATATGTATATATGTACTATTATCTACTTGAATCGTTCGATTTTATTATATAGTAATAAGAGAAACTATTTCGATTTCATTATATAGTAATAATAAAAACTATCGGTAGTAAAAAGTGTTTTCGTTTAATAACTTTGTTGTTGTTCAAATTATGTTCAATTCAAATCGGTTGTGCTCCGTTTGATTTAAATCGGATCGCTTTAACTTATAGTGATTCTATATACGTACGTACATATATATAACAAATTTTAAAGTCGTTCCGTTACAGTTATCTTTGTTGAAAGAGCCCGTAAAAAAGATCGTTCGTTACAAAAGGAATGCGCTCGCGTATAATAGAAATGATGTCGTTTCTGCTTTGCTTTTTATTTTCGCTGTTTTTTTTTTCACGAAACTTTGTGCAGCTGGCGGCCCTTCCGGAGCCTCTACACTTGGGTAAAGTTAACGTTATTATTTATTTGCTTGTTCTTAACTATTAATAGGAAACATTTCTAACAATATAATACGTTTTATTATTCTATACTTGATTGGCTTAAGATAAATACTTGTTATGTTAGCCATAACCTCACTTTTTAGGCATTCAGTGAAGAGTGACGAGGGGTTTTCTTAATCTTAACTAAATGTTGCTTACTTAAAAGTTCTAGTTTACCTGATTACAATTTTTTTTTCATAAGAATGAATTCTCTCTATAAACTGGACTAAGAAATAAGTAAACTGTCCTCCCATGGTTTACCTGGACTGAATAAAATAAATGTGAAACACTTTCTGAGTGAAGGTTTGATTGAATAACGTCTCTCTCACTCTCTTTTAAATCTCTCTTAGTAAGCAATCGTAAAGGATATCAATCAATCAATAGATGAACTCTGATGGCTTTGTCAATCTACAGTCAAAAGGTGTGATTGAAATCATCAAACTTTTCAAGTATGTATATACATATATACATACATAAAATTGGAATGTGTGTGTGTGTGTCGAAAAAGTGTCACCATATAAAACGAAGCAGGCAAGTCGTCCCTGCCGACTTTGACTATATCCTGTACCAAGTAGAGGAACTTTATTAAATCAAACTCCTTCGAATTTGCATATAATTTCAACTAAAATTTTCCCCACAAGCGGCAGCAACGAACGCATGCTATCTCGCTCACACTTACAACGCAATGTCGCACATGTCATTTCAATACAAATTGTACATAGATATACATATCTTCGATATTTCTTGTCCGATTTTAACAAAATTTGGTCAACTGATGCCTTTTGGCCATATTATTGGGTGTGCCAAATAAGAATACGCTTCTTTAATTAAAACTCTAGTTACTCGTTTTTCCTGAATTCCCAAAAATTTGAAAGAAACTTGCTCTGCGTAGACACTAAATGAATGCTGACACCAAATTTGGTTGCTCTCTGAGATCCACGTGTTCATACTGACGGAGGGACAGACGAACGGATAGACGGACTGACGGACGGACGGACAGACGGACGGATAGACGGACGGACGGACGGACGGACAGACGGACATGTCTCAATCGACTCGGCTGTTGATGCTGATCTAGAATATATTTACTTCGGGTCGGAAATGCTTCCTTCTGCCTGTTACATACATTGTAGCGGCTTTAATATACCCATTTACTCGATGGGTACAGGGTATAAAAAATTTACTCTGTCAAAGATATTTGCATATAGAAGTTTCAAGTATTTTTTATATTATAAACTTTTGCACTTACCTGTCTCTGATGAAATTCCATGGCTGGAACATTTCCATTTAATTCAACTGCAGACATTTTTCGATATAATATTTGATTGTTAATAATTTCCGGAGGGAGGGGAAGGAGTTTTCTTCTTCTTATTTTTTTCAACTGGCAACTTTCTTTTTTTTTTTTTTTTTATATTTTGGCAAATTGTTGCTGTATTTTTATCACACAATCAGCACTCTACTAAATCATATAAGAAGCTTGATATTTGGAAGCCCTTTTGGGAGGCATTCGCCTTAATTTTTTTTTCTCTCTCTTTACTTCGGGTTTTGTTGTTGTTGTTGTTGTTCTTGTACGCCTAATTGAATTCGGGAGAAGAGATTTTGTTGTTGTTATTTTTGTTGGAGAGAGTGAAACGTGTCGCCCATACAAAAATGGCCAAAAACAAGCGACGCGCAAAAATCTCCCTTTGGGAGTGTATCCTTTTTTTTTATCCTCGTTTCCTTTTTTTTTTCTCTCTTGTTTTTTTTTTTTATTTTTAGTAGTTTATTAAAGGATTTTGATTTGGCTTCATGTCTTCTTGATGTTCTTGTTGTTCCAACTGAAATGAAATAGAAGGATATAGTGTATGAGTATGTGAAAATTGTGCTATTAAAGTTGCACAAGTGAAGGACTCCAAATGTGTCGTTGGTGTATTGGTCCTGGTCTGTGGCTAGCTTTGACATTTATACGTTTCATCGTATTTCTATGGCAGCTGCGTGTGACACATATAGCTATCTATACATCTATACATCTATGGTATAGATATATCTCTCTCTCTCTAGATATATAGTAGGGTGTTTCAAACCACAACATATTGTATATCTTTGTTGCATTTGCTCTCTTTTTGATTGTATGTATGTATGTATGTACTTTTCTAGTTCCACACGAAAGGATAGATATTGTGTAGGGGACATTTTCCCTATTTCATTTTCTTAAGACATGTCTTCTCTTACAAATGCTTTGTCTAACCTTATGACTGGCCTATTGTTTAGGTTAGGACAGTGTCCTGCTTGTCCAACAAGTGAGCCTTTACAATAGCCTGGTTTGGCCTAAATGACCAAGTCCGCGGTCTAATTCAGACTCATTTGTCCCATTTGAATTGTTTTCTTGGCAACAGTTTGTGATTAGACCAGTTTATATATAACTTCAGCTTAAAAAAAGAGGAAACAATGAGTCTGTTTCCTATTAAAATGCATCTTATTTCTATACTAATTAAAAATTATTAATTAAATGATATAAAAAGTAATATTAATTAAGAAGATTTGTTTAAGGTTTACAATTTTTAAGGTTCTCGCTTCTTTTTATGCTTGATAATTATCTCAAATTTCTAGGTTTTCTTTGTAATTTGTGTGAGTTTCTTTATAAAGTTTAAAAACTTAAATCTATTTTTAGAAAAAATATGCAAAATTAAAATGAAAAAATGCTCATATAAAAAAAATATCTATTAATAAATAGAAAATAAATTTAATTTTATTTAATTAAAGTAAGAACTTATTCTTATAATATCAGAATCTATAATTAATTCTTTTCATTTAAAGAATAATTTTAAATTAATTTAGATTAACAATTAAATTAAATCCTTTAAAATGATAAAACCTAAAAGATTCTATTATAATTTCTATAATTTTTAAACAGTTTAAATATTAGAAACCAAATATATAATTGCCAAAGATATGATTTCTTTTGTGTTCTTGAATCACCCTAATGTAGAGATATGGACTATTTTTTTCTTTTCTTTTTTAGCCAACTTGCTAGCAATTGGCATGTGAGTGAATTTCGATTGATTGTTTGACATTTTGTAGATTTTTCACAGTTGGCACACGTGTGACAGGCTCTTACTCTCTTGCCCTCTCTCTCTCCCCTCATTCTCTCCCTCTCTCTCGTTCTGTCGATTATGTGTGGCTTAGAGGTACTAGAAATAGGAATTTGAATTGCAAGAAAAAAAAAATAGAGAAAAAAAAAATGTTCCATTACACCACCTCAAAAGTGTTGTGTGTGTGTGTGTGTGACGAGTCTTGTCCAAGGACGTTTAGAATGGAGAAAGGATAATAATTACAGTAGAGTTTATTTATGTTACTTTCCCATAGCCGCTTCAAAGGAGAGCTTATTCCTATTTTTCTTTGCCTCTCTTACAATTTCTGTTTTTCCTTTCCTTTCTTTTCTTTGCTTTTCTTTTCTTTTGCTATATTTTCCACAAGCTCATTTTACATAAATTACACGAAACATAAAAATTCATTTGCCACATTCCACGACACACACACACAAACAAAGAAGAAGAAGCAGAAAAAAAAAACTATAAGAAAAATTGCAACTAATTTGCAGTCATATACAAAAGGGGAAATCCTGGGTAAAAATGAAGCAATTCATACGTTGGGCGAATGGGTGTAAAAAAAAATATATATATATGAGAGGAGGGAAAGAGTTTCTTCTACTTTAGCTGCTGCTTCTGTTGCTGACACATTTGGCACATGGCAAAAGGATGGACAGAGGGGAAAGAACTCTCTCTCTCTGTCTTTTACTTTGCCCCGTTCGCACTTAGAGAATCGGTCTACATTGCTAATGTGTCCCATTTGCAATGGCAAACCACTGAAGCTTAACACGTTGTCTACGCAGACATGCCGCCTCTTAAAAAAGCCACGCCCCACACACACACACAAACGCACGCAAAAAGTTTTTGCCGGCTGAAATGTATGCTATAGTTTTTGCAACTCCCTGTGTGTGTGTGTGTGTGTGCAAGTGTGTGTTTTCTGTGTTGGCACACATTCATCGTATTCGTATGAAGCTGTTCAAAGTTGCATGTTTGGCCAGCAGCATCAGCAAGCATGCAATGATGACACGGAAGAGAGCTCCCATAGATGGAGATGGGGGCGAGGAGGAGGATGGGGTGTGTGTGGGCTGTGAGGTCTGCCAGCGGTTGCACATTCCCAACGGTAATTGTCTCGTTACTCGCTGCATGTTGTTGGCAAACATGGCACAATTTTTTTTTTTTTTTTTTTTTTTGTAACTCCCTTAGGCTTAGGCTTCACTGTACCTGTGGGTAAAGGTTAACGGAAGCACATGCCTCGTACACGCCTATGCCTACGCCCTCGTTCCCTGTTATCCGTTTGATAATAATTTATTTACACTTAACGTTTTATAAGCCCAGGACACACAGGGAAAGGAAGAGAGGGAGAGAGGGAGAGAGCGAGAGAGAGGATATGGCCAAGCCACATCAACACAGTCACACACACACACATCCATATAGAGGACCCAGGACGCTATTTGATTTTACAAATATTTACAGTTAGTCTTGTACTCTTTTTTTCCTCTTTTTTTTTCATTCACTTACAATGTTAGAGTATATAGATTTTCTATTTTAAAATGTTAAAAGATTTTGAAATGTCCTTTGAGTTGTTTTTGTTTCTAATTTGTTGTAAATATAAGTAGAAATGAACTTGAAATTATATATCCCCTATACAGAGAGTATAACCAAATTGATCAGTTATTTGTAAGCCCTAGAAATATACATTTTCAAATCCTTAGAGACTATATATACTTGATCAGCATTTGAAAGACAAATCAATGTAGTCAATTAGCATCTATAAACTAAGCAGAAATAGAAAATAAGAATATAAAGTGAATATTTGATTGATTTCCTTTAGTTACTAAATCAATTTAAAATCATTGAAATTCAATAAAAAAAACAAAAAAAAAAAAGTAGCGTATAGAAGGCTTCGTTATTAAATAGATGACTTTTTCTATCAACTGATCAAGGAGCTTTGAATGCCATTTGCCATTTCAGCGCTGAAGTTAAGTGAAATATGCACAATTTCCGTTTGCCATTTTATATACATAGACACACACACACACACATACACAGATATACAGTCATCTGGCGAAAGACGAACAGAGGTGGCAACGTTGTTAGCAAATGTAAAATACAGTTAGCTGTGTATATATCTTGTCATACAAACATACATTTACCTACATACATACATACATAAATGAATGAATGCAAAGAGGTGGTTGGGAAGGGGGTGGGGGGGAGAAGTGGAGACAGCTCGACGATGGCATTCGGTTAACCGGATGTGCAGTACCATGGCAAAGGAGCAGAAGAAGTCATAGCAAAGGGGCCAAGATGAAGAAGGAAATGTAGGAAAAGGTGGAGAAGTAGAAGTCAACATCGAGCAACGGAATCGAATTCAGTAGCAAAGAAGCAAAACGAAGGGGAAATGGCAATAACAGCAAAAGTTGCCACGACGGCTGCTTTCAATAGCCATTATGGCCATTTTGCTAGCTTCCTTTCACCTAACACTCGCCAAATCCCTGTCCCTAGATCCTAGATCCTTTTGCCTTTAACCCGCTTTTCTTTCTAGAGCTAGAATGTGTGAGTGTGTCTGTGTGTGTGTGTGTGTGTAAATGGAAATGCACTTCTAATGGCTATTGGTAGAAAGACAAAGTTATGTTGTGCATTTATTTTCTATACGGTCTGTCCAAGCATTTGGTTTTAGCCATACCATTTCGCTCATGTTGCAAATAAATGTGAACTGGGCACAAAAAACGAGTTTTACAAGAGCTTTTACATGGCTTTTTGTGAGCAAGAAAGTGAATTTGATTTGCATAGGTTTAACAAATTGTAGCTTTGTCCTTTCACTCACAGACTAACACTTTGGAGTGTGTGTGTGTGCGTGTGTGTGTGAGTGTTTTTCTTATGGCCTAAAGAAAGGACTACTTGATGTTTATTACAGGATATTAGTTCAACTAGTTAAATATTTATATATGTATATATCAACATTTGCATAAATATCAACTACAAATCTTAGAAATTTTATCTTAGATTTCAATTTCATATACTACGAATATATATTTACCTATATCTATATCATGCTATATATATTGGTTTTTTTTTTTTTTTAATATTGAATTTAATTACTAATTTTATTTCATATCTATTTCTATAGTTATCTTTCTACCTCTTTTTAATTTTAATTATTTTTTATTTATTAATATACAATTATTATTTTTCTCAACTTTTTTTTGCATATATAAATGAGTATTATATACTTTATTCATGAACAAAATGATTTAATAAATATATAAAAAAATTTTCAAAAAATTATAAAAAATAAAATGTTGTATTAAATTTCACTTTTCAAATGAAAAAGTTAACTTAGATACATTTTGAAATTTTGAATTAAAAACTTTTGGTTAAAAATTCTTAAGAAAAAAAAAAACAGCAAATCAATTATTATAAATGCAAGTAAACTTTTCTTTTATGTAAATTTCAATTATCTTTCTTAAGCTTCAAACTAAATTATTTGTTTTAAAAGTGCTTTACTATGCTTATCCTTTATATAAGTCTTTATTTGTCTTTTAGAAACTTCCCAAAAAGAAGAAAGCGAACCATAAGTAACTGTATATTTTTACAAGGATCATTACAAGAACATTTCTCTAATGAATTCTAATGATTCCAGTAATTAGCATAAAGTTTATTATAAAGAAACTTTATTTTAAAGAAATTATATATTTATATTATTATATATAGAAAAAGAAAGCTTTTGTCTTTCAAAGAATATTATAAAAAATTTTATTTAAATGAAATTTATGTTTAAAAATAGAAAAAGAAAGCTTTTGTCTTTCAAATAATTCTGTATATGGAAAACCTCTTTAAAATAAGTTTACTTTGGGGAAGTTTGACTCTATTATTCTTTAGAAAACGAGAAAATTTTAAATCTAGAAATAAATAATCACCCATATAAGTATAAAGAAGTATATATAAATATATATATTCATTATATATTCATTATTTTTTTAATTGCCCATATTTTGCTCTCGCTCTTTTATACCTTTGCAAAAAAGGCATATTAATTTTGGTCAGAAGTCTGCAACGCATAGAAAAAGCATCTCCGACTATATAAAGTATATATATTCATCATCAGCACGATGAGCTGAGTTGATAAAGCCATGTCCGTCTGTCCGTCTGTCTGGATCAACGCAATCTCCTTTGAGACCCTTAAAGCTACAGAGCCGAAATTTTGCACTAGGCTTCTTTTTGCTGCAGGCATTGTATATCTCGGAATCATTCCGATCGGATGACTATATCATATAGTTCCCATAGGAACTATATTTTTTTCATATTTTCTGACATATCCATTAAGTTTCATCAAAATCGGTTGACATTATCATATAGCTCCCATAGGAACGATCGGTCATGAATATGGATTTCGAGCAATAACTTGGTTGTTTTAAAAGCGATTATCACTAAATTTGATATTTATGTTCGAGTTTAATATACTTTCTAACATATCTGGCAAGTTTTATCAGAATCGGGGCACTATATCATATAGCTCCTATAGGAACGATCGGATAGAAAAATAGTTTTAGATGAATAACTTGTTTATTTTTAGAGCGTTTCTCACGAAATTTGGTATGTGTAAGTTTGGTATATATAAAATTGAATTTACTGAGTTTCACTAGAATCGAAAGACTATATGCTATAGCTTCCATAGAAACAATAGGATCAAAAAAAATATTTTTATTAAAAAGTTTGCAAAGGTATTCAAACTTCAGCATGGCCAAAGTTAGCTCATCCTTCTAGTTTTGCTTTATATTTGCATAAATTATCATTATTATAGTTCTGTATTTATAATGGAAAATTTTAATTATTATACGTGAATATTAATTAAATAAATTTAATAAGAGTTCACGTATATAAATATTATTTAATATGTACTATATTTTATATTTATTTATATATATTTTTTATTTATATTAACTTTCCCTTCATTTGACAAAGATAACCAATAAGAAAAATTGTTTTTCTACCATTACTTGTTGCTAATTAATAACTCGTAAATTGTCTTATATTAGTTTCAAATAGATTATTCTTTCTTTTAAAATATCGTTATCTCAAAATATCTTTAATTTGGTTTTTAATAAGTAAAAATCTTAATCAAAGCTTTTTCTAAACATATTTTCTAGAACATATTGAAAAAGATATTAAATTTGTTTTTTAGCCCTTAAAAAAAATCTTAAAGTAATCTAAATTAATGACCATATTTAATAAAAAATTTAAAGGAGTTCTGGTAATAAATCTTTGCTTTTTTGTTTATTTAATTTAAATAAAATAATTACTTCTCAAAATGTTTTGCAATTAATTGCCAAACAAGTTAAAAAGCTGCTTTAAAATTTGTTTGTTAAGGCCATGCTTAAAAGAGAAAGAGAGAGAGAGCTGTAGCTTTATCAATTTCATTATAACTTTTAAATATATATATATATATATATTTTGTTTTTGTTCTACTTGTTTTCAATTCATTTTTCCATTAAAAGATCTCTTAAGTCCTTGTGATGAGCGTTTAAATGAAAGTTTTTATGCATTTCTACAGCTAAGCTACTGCACTTGATGCCATTATGGCTAATGCCATAATTTTCCTTGACTGTTGTAAAAAGTTGCAAGAAAAAATATGTAATAATATATATATATATATTGAAAAGTTGTAAGGACATTGCTGTACCATTTGTAGGTATAAAGTTTTACATTATATATATGTACATATATATATATATACTTTAGCATATATACTACATAAATTTATAACTAATTTTTTGTTCTTTCCTTGTTTTTTTTTTTATGAACTTTAACTGCTCTTTGCCCAGTGCGTATTGGGTGGGTTCTCTTCTACTATTACAAGCACTACTATTACTTTTTTTTCTTTCTTTCTTTCTTTCTTTGTTGTTGTTGTTTTTGTCGTACTCTGTCTGTTTATTTTTGCGCAAAAAAAAAAAAAAAAGAAAAGTTTTGCGCGCTTCTTGTTTGTTTGTTTATTTGTTTGTTCTTGTTTTATTTTTTTTTTTTTTTTTTTTTTTGAACTGTTTGTTCTGCTAAAAACTCTACAGAATTTATACACAAGAGGAAAGTAGAAAGCGGCCAAAAGCGGTAGCTAGAATGGAGCTAAAATGAAGGCAACAGTGGCCCAAGGCAAATGGCAGTAAAAAAAAAAAAAACGTTGCTCTGTCACGCGTAAAATATTTCTGAGAATTTCTTATTGCATGCAACGTGACTTTAAGTTAAGCAGCCCCACAAAAATAAGAGAATCAACATACACGCAGACACAGACAGAGACACGAGACGAAAGCATTTTCAATTTTTCCTTCATTTTTTTTCTGTTTTTTTTTTTTGGCAACAATGGCGCCAAGTTCATGTTTTGGTTTTTCCCTAGTTCTGTTAATACATGGCAACTGCAGCGCTCGTAAATTTACGCAGCGAAAATTGTCTGACATTTTGTTTGCTTTATGCTGTTTAAACATACATAGATATATGCACACACTCACACACACACACGCACACACTAACATATGTATATATATATATAGAGAGAAAGAGAGAGAGAAACCCGCAGTGCAATTGACAACTAGCTTTGCTTTTTTCCTCTTTTGAGTTTTCCCCCCACTGAGCAACTCAGTTGGCAATTTCCCGCCAGCATTTTTCTTCACTTTTATGACATTTTGGTTTTTGTTATTGTTGTTGCTATTTGATGATAGCAGATTGTGAAGGAAGGTGGGGGGGAGGGGAGAATTTGTTGCTTTACTAGCCACATTGTTGTTCTTGTTATTCGTATTGTTTATTGTTATCGCCGCTTTTAAAAAGTTAACTTAAACATTTTTTATCAGCATACAAAAATAAATAGCAAAACATTCAAAAAATGATATAACAATTGATCTTTATTTTAAAATTTAACTAAGAATCCAAATAAATTGAATCTAAAATAAAAAGTATACTAAAAACAAGAATTTCAATAAACATTTGCTGTAATTTGAAATTTATCTCGTGAATTTCTTGATTTTCTAGTGTAGATGAAGATACTTTTAAAGCTATCAATCAATCTTTTGATAGTCCTTTTAAACAATTTAGATATATACATATCTAGATATATATATACCTATATAGTATAGAAATCGTCTTTATTTCATACAGAAAGGTAAATAAAACTTATATAATCCAATTTTAATCAACATATACATATATATTTCCCTATACATTTTTTTAATTTTTTGCTTTTGGTTGTCTATTTCACAGATCTGTTAATACGCTAACCAAAAAACTGAACTGGGATCGTAATGTCAATTTGCCATCGTACTCTAGTAGACTTCTTTTTTTTGGCCTTCCTAATCTTAATAATCGTAGAGTAATGCTTAGCGTCATTTTTATGCACAAGCTTCTTAAAGGTGATATAGACTCGCCCGATCTATTGAACCAAATAAATTTTAGTGTTCCTTGTAGATCTACTAGAAACTTTATACCTCTATCTCTTTCACGCTGTTCTACTAATTATTTTGTTCTTTGTTCTGATTATAATCGTCTTTATCATGTAATCAGTACAGAACTCTCTTTTCCATTATTAAAAAATTCTATACTCTCTTTTCTAGCTCGTAGCTAGCTTTAGTTTTCGTTTTTGTCATACGTACGCGGCTAGCGCCCCTCGGTCGGTTGGGCACCCGTTGGGATTCGCACGAAAAAAAAAAAAAAAATCTAATACAGGTAAGTAATATGTTTGCTTTACTTTATCTTTTTTTATATTTTTTACTTTTATACAAGAACAATGAATTAATTTGATCTTCAATTGAGCTTCAATTTTATTTGGCTAGATCAACTTGAAATAATAATTTCATAGCTAAAATTGTTTTTTTTTAAAGAAGACTTCATTTACAGTATGGTTAAAGCTATATATAAACATATATATTTCTGATGTCTAACCCACAATTCTTGAGATTAGAATTAGAATTGAAGACAACTTTTATACATTTTGATTGATTCTTTCAATTATTAATTTCAGATCGATTCAGTTTAGATCATTTATATCTTATTTAATATGGAAATTCTTTCTTACATTAAGCTTTTCTTTTTTCATTCATTCTTCTTTTTTATGATTAATATTAATAATTATTTAGTTGATTTAAAGTTGCAGATTTCGATTTTTACATTGGGTTGATAATCAATTATTATTAATATTTGCCTTGGAAATTGAAAAACTAAAGAAGAATATTTACTTTTCATTTGTTATTAAATTATAAAAACAAATTTTCAACTATAGATGAAAACAAGAATCAGTTTCCTCTATAAGAAAAAAAAGTATTTATTTTGATCATTTTAATAATAATATTAAATTTAAATAGAACTAATCATATTATCATTAATTGCCCACCAATTTTTAAGGACTTTTAATAATATTTTGTTGTTTCTTAAGACCAAAAACGAATTGCCTTGTCTACCGATTTTTCCAAGTTTTATATCTTTTTGTTCGTCTAATATTTTCATATTGTTTCATATTGATATAAAATTTTTTATTTTGTTAACCATTTAAAACTCAATTTCAGTCTGGAAAAATAAACAAAATTTTTAACAAAAACAATACTAAATCAAAAAACAAGGTAGATATTTTATCTTAGATAGATTAAACCCTAAAAAACATAATAATTATTAAAAGATGCAATTGTAAAAGCAATTTTAACTTAAACATATGAACAGAAGATGATTTATAGAGGGAATTTTCTATACAAAATTTCAAGCTAAGTAGCTCCTACAAAAGATGGTTTTAAGGTTGATTTTAATCTTACTAAATAAAGCAATTAAACTTAATGAAAAGACATTCTATATAGAGCAAAGATATATATACTAAAAACTAATCCAAATAGAGACCCAATACAAAAGTAAACCCAATTAATTTATGGAAATTTCTAACGATTTTGATACAGTTAAAACCTTTTATATCCTAAGAGGAAAACGTTTTTCATGTAACTAATAAATGAGAAATAGTTGATAAACTTTAATTTGTTTATTCTTTGATACAAAAGCTTTATTTGATTTGTAAATTGTTGTTTCAAATTAAATTCTTTGTTCAATAAAAAAAAAAAAGGTTCAATCATCTAACATGAAAACGAAACGAATCGAAATGAAAGAAAATATTCATTTCTGACATTTGGCACCAAAAACCAAACGGAAATGTAACTTTTTATTGTAACACAACTGTTTCGGTATTTGTGTTGTATTTTCCGAGTTTCCTTTGCCTTTGCCTTTTTTTTCTGGGTTTTAGATTTCATTGTTTTTGTTTTGGTTCGGTTTGGTTTGGTTTTTGTTTTTTGTTCTATGGGGTTTTTTTTTTGTAGGTTGTGGTTATTGTTGTTTTGGCCTTGATTAGGGGATTTACCCGAGGGAATTTGGCCTGTGATTGGCTATGTGCAATAGTGGCATCATTTCGAAAAAAAAAACCAAAACTCCAAATCTCATTTTGAAATAAGAAATAAAACCATTTACGTGCTTGCCAGACAATTTTTGCTCACTTATTTTCAACACTGCAGGAACTTTTATATATAGATATATATATATATACAGTATATCATTTGTTTTTTTTTCTGATTTTATTTTTCCACATTCCTTGCACCTGAGTTTTGTTTTTGGTTTTTATTTTATTATTTTGTAGGAATTTTTCTAATTTAAGCCACAAATATTTGCCACTCTGTCTATTACATTTTATCTCTCCCTCTTATTTTACTTCTCTATCTCTCTCTCTCTCTCTCTCTTGTTTGGCTGTTTGTTATCTTAGCGGACTCGCGAGCGTTCAACAATTTTCCAACTGCATAAACTTTGGTCATTAAACATTTGTTTGCGCATCAAATTAAACGCGTTGGTAAGCCGAGAAGCGGTTTCATTATATTCAACGAGTATGTGAATGTATGTATGTATATATGTTAGATACGTACGTATCTGTATGTGTGTCTCTCTGTTATATGTATGTGTGTGTGTGTGTGTGGGTGTGTGTGCGTGTGGGTCGTTTGCCGCTGGCACTTACTCACACCGTCAACGTTTGCGGGCGTACTGAAGAACCAAAGTCAAGCAAACCAAACCATATCAAATCAAAATCAAAGTAAAAAGCAAAGCAACCAACTTTAACTGGCTCAAAGGATATACCATGTATAACAGTTTTTACTCTTGAACCACTAGCACTCTCTCTAACACTCTCTCGCTCTCTTTCTTACACTATTTTGATTTTGTGTGACTCTCTTAGTTAAAAAAATTGCTCTTTGAATTTTGTTTTGTTTACATTCACAAATTGCTGCGCAGAATTGAAACATAAAGAATCCTTGCGGTTGCCCCACAATTGTTTCACATTTTCCCCCTTCCACTCCCCCACTCCCATTCCCATTCTCTTTTTCTTTTCCTTTTTTTTTTTTGTTTTTGAGTTGTTGCAGTAGTTAAACCCAGCTGGATATTTGGTAGAGGGTATGGGGAGGTGATGCTGTGTGAGGTTTATCGCGTTGAGCATAAATCGTTTTTTATGTCGATTGCTTGACCTTCAATTAATTTCATTCGGCATCCTGTCAGCAAGAAGTGTGAAGAGCAACGGCAGGACACTGACTTACTGACATTGAAACAATTAACGCGCTTTTTTTTTCGTTTTTTTTTTCTTTCTTTTTTCTGTTGCATAGTCTGCGGGGCAAGCAATTAGTCTTTGACTTTAGCTTTAGCTTTCACACCATTTTGTATGCTGATTTATGCCATCAACTAAACTTAATCTATTTAATTTGCACATTTTCAATCAATATATAGAAATAATGCTTTTTATACCCTGTACCCATTGGGTAAAAGGGTATATTAAAGTCGCTAAAATGTATGTAACAGGCAGAAGGAAGCATTTCCGACCCCATAAAGTATATATATTCTTGATCAGCATCAATAGCCGAGTCGATTGAGACATGTCCGTCTGTCCGTCCGTATGAACACGTGGATCTCAGAGACTACAAGAGCTAGAGCAATCAAATTTGGTGTCAGCATTCGTGTAGTATCTACGCTGATCAAGTTTGTTTCAAATTTTTGGCACGCTCACTTCCGCCCCCGCTGAACGAATAACTAGAGGTTTATTAAAGGTAGCGTATTCTTATTTGGAACAACAAATAATATGACCAAAAGGTATCAGGTGACCAAATTTCGTTAAAATCGGACAAGAAATATCGGAGATTTATCTTTGTACAATTTGTACTGAAATGCCATGTATATATTATTATACATTATAAAGTTCCCCTACTTGGTACATGATATAGTCAAAGTCGGCATGGACGACTTGCTTGCTTCATTAATTATAAAGTTTATTAAGTAATTATTAATTGCTTAGTTTAAAACAAGTTTTTCTATAACGAAATATAATTTAAAATTAAAAAAATAAAATATTTATCTAAAGTTGCTTAATTTGTTAAATATTTCCTTTCAGTTTACTATTTGTATATAATTTTATATATATATATTTTAATATATTTATTTATACAAAATAAGTTGACTTGCCATTTGTTAACAAATTTAATCTTGTTCTTGTTCTTTTTTTTTGCTAGTTTTACAACGTTGATTAACACTTATTTGTGTTGTTGTACAAGGTTAATATTATAAATATTTTACTATGAACCTTTAGTCATAATTTCTTTTTGTTTTTCTTTTTTTGCCTCCATTTTATGGCCACAAAATAGAACCGAAAACACACACACACAGACACAAAAAAAAAAGAAAAAGCCCACAAAAAAAAAAAAACATCCTATGGAAAAGGTAGGACCTAAACAGCAACAACAACAACAACAAAATAAAAGCCGACGACCAACACATGTCACATTTTTGTGTAAAAAATCTTCTTAAAATTCTCTAAGCTGCGTTTTGCACAACATTTTTTTTTGTTTCTTTCCCTTTCCCCTTGCCAAGCATGTTGTAAGATGATGATGAGGGTGAGGTGAGGGTCGTTGTGTGGGGTTAGCATGTAAGTTCTATATATATATGTAGATACACAGAGATGGATTGAGGGGAGATGGTAGCAAGTTTGAGGGGGAAAAAGGACCGGCATGCCCACCATTCAAGGCTTTTATTATGCATAAACAAGGACAAACTGGGTACGTGTATATATATATATATATACATAGAGATGTATGTGTGTGTGTGTGTGTGTTTAGATGGTGTAGCAGGGGGGGCATTTTGACTACCAAAAAAGGGGGGGGGGGGGGATAAAAAAAAATATGCAAATACATTTACGTAGTAACGAAAAGGACATAAGTGACGACAATTTGCCAGCATGGCACACACACACACACACACATACAGAAGCACAACAAACACATACGCTATACAATTCGATGTTGAATTTGAATTTGAATTTTTTGCATTTGCATTTGCATTTTCTCTCTCTCTCTCTCTCCTTTCTCCCTTGCTCTGATGCTGTTTTCTTTTTTCTTTCCTTTTTATTGATGTTGTTCTTGTTGTTGTTAGTGCTGTTAAATTGCAAGTCACCGAAACCCACAAAAACACACAAAACACTTGAAACTCAAAACTGCATATTGTTCTTCCTCCCAATCCCCCCCACCCCCTCCTATACAGGAATATGGCTATAACAGGTCTATCGATCAATGACGGCAAAATAAAACCAACCGCAGTAAAGTAATTATGGCTAGGAGAATTCTTGACAAATGCCATTTTAATTGAGTTTCCAGCTGCACAACTTCACAATTAGAGAAATAAAGAAACTAGAGAAAAGGGAGTAATATGAAAAGAAAGAAGAAGAAAGTAATTAAGCAAGAATTGAAATTAAAGTAGTCCTCATGCTAAGCATTTCTTTCCATCTCTCTCTCTCTCTGTATATATTTTGTATAAATTTTCTTAAATTGTTTTTCATTAACTTGCATTTTAAATGCAAAAATTTATAATATTTGTTTTCAGTGAATCTAAAAATAATTCAATTTTTTTCTATAAAATAATTGTTATTAAAATATTCAAATACTTTCAAAATTATACAAAATAGTAATTTGAAATTAATTTTAGGAAAAAGTTTAACATTTTTTTTATAGAGAACTCTTAAAAATTTAATATATACTACAAACATTTAATTTTTTAATATTTTTTTTTTTTTTGGTAAGGAGGTTCAAAATTCCATTATTAGTTTGCCGATTTGAATATTCAGAATTTAAAATGCGTCTTTATAAGTTTACGAAATTAATTTTCAAGTAATAGTTTATACATTTAAAACTAAAAACTTTCCAAAATATTCATCATTTGACCTTTATTGAAACCTGTTAACTATCTGTCAAAAAGCTTCTATGGAAAGCCTTTCCTTTATATGGTCAAAACGCCAATTGAAAAATAAATAAAATAAAATAAATATTGTTTTAGTATGTTAAAAAAAATCTTAAAAATTATGCGAAAAAATTTCAAAAATTATGCAAAAAAATATCTTATAATATTATATTAATTTGTTAAAAAAAATATGCATAAAAACTTTAAAAACTATGCAAAAAATATGTCAAAAATTATGCCATAAAATAACTAAATATGGGTAATAATAATGATGTGTAAATGTGTTTAAAAAATATGCAAAAAATTTCAAAAATTATGCAAAAAAAATATCTAAGCCTGTTTATCCCATACTTTTGACTTGGAATACGTTAAGAGTTGACCATTTTGTGACACAAAAATTAATTTTTTAGGCAAACTTGAACAAGATTATTTACTTATTTATAAGAAAGAGAGTTCAGAAATCTAGAATCTAAAAAATATATAAATTTCAGGCAAATATATCTATAATTTTTTAGGTAAACTTGAACAGGATTATATATATAGTAATAAATAAATAATATATAATCTTTGCACATTTGTTGGAACCATAGAACTAAGCTTCACATGGGCCTAGAAAAAGCAGGAAGAAAGATATCAAAAACAATGCAAAAGAATATTTTAATTTGGATCTACTTAAAATTGCATTAATTTTTTAATAAAGTATGCAAAAAAATTTCTAAAAATTAACCCAGATAATATCTAAATTTGGATAATAATAATATTGTATTATTTAAAAAAAAAAATTTACAAATAATTTTTAAAAACTATGCAATAAAATATCAAATGAAACGGGCCTAAAAATACCAGGAAAACTTTTTAAATAAAAAAAAATAGATTTAACTATCCAAAATGATAAAACTTTTAGATTTACGTTTAAAGAAATAATATTAATTCTTTAAAATATAATATAAACAATCAAATATAAGGAATATATACGTATTTCTGTTATATATAAAAGGGATTTAAAGGGCTTTCTTCAATTATTTAGTGAATCTATATATAATAAATAAACAATACAAATATATAATAAAATACTTAAAAAAAGACCAATATTCATTAATATTGAATTGATCAAATTTAAATGAATCTATATATATGATATACTAAATCAATTAATAATATAAATTGTTATTGTTGTTGCGTAGGATTAATTGTTAAATGAAATAAAGATGAAAATAAAATCATATAAGACTTAATTGTATTCTTATGGCTTAAGCTGAATAAGGATCTATGAACTTGAACAAAGATGCTTATTATATGTATATACATATATACATATATATATATATATTTATTTATACATAGATTTCAAGGGAGATACAAATTGAATTGCTTTTGTTAATCAACTGTTTGTTTAGCCCTGTTCTCAGTTGTAGTACCCTTGCTAACAATTTTTGCTATTCTAATATATTACGAAATAAATATTTGCATTTCATATATACAGGCACACGCATACGTACACACACACACATATTTAGAAACATGAAATTCAAATTTTGTAGCATACTTTCAAGGAGAAGCAAATTATGTTGTTTTTTTTTGTTTTTTTGTGGCCTGAGTTGAGATTTTACTTCATTCAACATTCCCTGGCACATTTTGATGACGGAAAAATTTCCACAACCTCAAAACGCAAAATTTTAATTGGATAATCTAAACAAAGGCAAAACAGGTCCAAAATGAGAGGAAGAGCATCGGCAGCAGCAGCAGCAGCGGCAACGGCAGTGGCAGCCATTAGATATAGGGTGTCTATTTTTATCTTGCAACATAATGAGGCGCACATCAGGCTAACGACAACGGGCAAGGACAATAGGGAAAGCAGCAATGCTCGGATAACTTTGAAGTGTCATAAATGGCACACAGCAACAACACAGTAACCAGCAACAGAAATCTACGAAAAATCGCCCTTGGGCTATGCGCGTTTTTCTTTCCCTTTTGTTGTTGCTTGTGCTGTTGCTGTTGCTGCTGCTGCTGCTGCTGCTGATGTTTACACAGACGCGGCTAATTTCCCCAAACAAAAAGAATGAGGCGAGTGTTAGAGAGCAAGAACAAGAAAATGTAATGCGGGGGAAAAAAAAAAAAAAAAAACTGAACAAAAGTTTTTGCGTGCGTCACAAAACACCTCAAAATGAGAGAAAAGAAAATATGAAAAGGAGGAAAACTAAAAAAAAAAAACAGAAAAAAGAAGAACGAAAGAAAGAAAAACCAAACGAAAGTTGTATACACTTGGCAAACAATATATATATACACTTTTATATATATAAACACTTATATATATATATCTTTAAGCTATATCTATATCAAAAGCTATATATATATATATCTTTTATCTCTTATCTAAATCTATTTATTTATTCCAATGCAAAATACTTGATTCCCCAACTGATGCCTCAAGTCATTGTACTTCTTTTCCTAAGCTTGGTCTCTCACTCTCCCTCTCTCTCTCTCTTAGCGGTTGATTCTTTTCTTGCATCCGGCGGAAGTCAATGCGACATTTTTGCCAACTTGCCATAAAATGTAACTTCCGAGCGTCGAGCTTTCAATTATGCAAAGAGATTTGCAGACAAAGTAGTGTAGTGAACGTGGAGAGGACATTTTCTATGAAAACATTTTGATGGCCAGCAGTCCAGAGAGAGAGAGAGAGAGAAAGAAAGATAGATAGAGAGAGGTATACAAAGGCAAAGAACAAGGACAGAGATAGTCAAAAGAATATTTACATTTAATTTTCATCATTAATTATGCAATTCTTTATGGGTAAAGTAAATGTTGATTCTACGCTTGAAATTATGTGCTGCCATGGAAAGCATAAATCAAATGATGGCCAAGTTAGCTAAGGATTAGTTAGTCAATCCACCCCCACTCCACCCCCTCAACTCCACCAACCTACTGCCGGCTAGTTCATATTTTTCAGCGCAATTATGTCAATAAGCCTAATTGTTTATGGCCTTTAGGCATTTTGGCTCATGGCTTGGCTTGGCTTGGCTATACAAGAAGATGGTATAGAATAGGACACAATGAACAGAATTTCATATCATTAATCATTTGCAGTGTACCAAAAAGACAGAAAAAACAACAACAACAACAAAATGGTAAAATATCCCAGTCCCAAAAGTTGAGCGCCTTAAAGTATGCAAACAATGGGAATAAACAATGGCAACCGCAGTGATTGGCCATGACAAAGAAAAATATGATATTTTCCTCTTCTTCGTCTTCTTTTTCTTGTTCTTCTTGAATTTCTTTCCAGTTCAGTGATAAATACTGAATCCAAAATGTTCACAATTGATAAGCTACACCCAACAAATTTTTTTTTTTTTTTGGATATCGACTCTCTCTGTCTCTCTCTCTCTCTCTCTTCTCATTGCTACACATATCAATTCCTCCGGCATATGGCGATGAAATCAGTTAAGAAGACGAAGATGCCAACAGGCCTCAGTTATTAATACGCCAATCAGCATAAACAGCTGATGCGTTGATAATGCCGCCCTATGGCTACAACAATAACTACAATAACAACAATTACAATAACAACAACAATAATAACTATGGAATCTAATTCACAGACGTTTACCCAAGTAGTAGTCATAAATTTCGCCTGTGGCCAACCAACCAACCAACCAACTGAAGGCTAAAAGCAAAGCCAAAAAAAATCCCATAGAGAAAATAGTCAAGAAAAGAATCAAAACCAGAAGAAAAAAATAAAACTAGTAGAAAAAAAAACTTGTTCGCCTAACACAAATAGAGCTTTGGGGAAAACTGTGTGGGCTGGGACACGGCTGCTATGACTTATCGCAGAAACCAAATCAGGCAAGACGACAAAAAAAAAAAAAAAAAAGAAAAGGAAAGGAAAGGAAGTGAGGAGAATACTACTACTACAACAACTACAAATATTACTATTCGTAGTCATCGACGAACTAGAAGAATAAGAAGTCCAAGAACTAGTGGGACACAGAGGCCCAAGAATAAGAAGCAAAGCAAAAGCATGCCACAAAGCGGAAGTGGCTGGAAAAAGAAAAGGCTACTCTCACTCTACTCTCCTCTTTGCTATCCCCATTCCTAAAAAACTTTAGTGCGGAAGTCATGGCAAAAAGCAGAACACAAAAATGTGGTAGTAAAAGAGGCAACACTAGAATATACCACAACCAGTAGCAAGGGTAGCTCACAATATGATAAATAACAGATGAGCAAAGGGTGTCAGCAATGTGGCTGCTGATGCTATTTCAGCTACTAAAAGTGAGGATGATGATGGGGCTAAGGCTCGTTGCTTATTGAAAGTATGACAAAGAACAACACAGGCGACAAATCCATTTCAAATCATTTCAAAATATAGTAAAATATTGAAAACATTTAAATAGAAAATTTTAAGAAAATCTTAAATAAACTTAACTCTCTTAATGAGCAGCTTATTATATGTAGGTATATATATATTTGTATTATAAAAGTTGCAAATGACTTGCCTTAACTTTGGCTTATTTAATATGGAAAATATTAGAAAATAAGCAAAGAAATTTTCTCTAAGCTGAAAATTCATTTTAAATTGCTTTAAAATATATTTCATTTTGAAGTCTTTTCAATTTAGCAAAATATAATTGCCTAATTTTTTCTAAAAATTAATATTTTATTTATACAATTTCTTTTATTAAAAATAATCATATTATTTTTATCATTTCTATTTGCTACTTATATAATAATTTATATAAATTTTCAAATTTTGTTTTTTTTTTTTTGGCTTGTTTTAAAGAATTTCTTACATTGACTTTAAATTTATTAAATCTATATATATATGTTTATATATTGATCAAGTCGTCTGATATCCTTTGCTTTGGCAACAAAATTTAGCTGACTTTGATGAGCTCTTCAAATTATTTTAGTCATCACTTGTCGGTTGTCTGGTTACTAAATCTACTAAGAAAAAAGAACCACTCATATCTTCAGTATTCTCTCTTGCTCTCTCTCTCTCTCTCTCTCTCTCCCTTTCTCTCTCTCTCTGGCAAAAATTCTGACGACATTTTCCAAAATACATTGACTGTGAGAAGGCCATGAATATTAAATTGCGATTATTGCCTTTGGCAATATGTTGGCAGTGTTGGCAAAAGATGTTGACAGCAATAGCAATTGGTTTCAGTTTCCACATTCATATAACACTCTTAGATACTTTGCCACCCAACCACGCCCCATCATACAATATATAGCAGCAGCAGCAGCTGTAATAGTAGTCTCTCTCTCTCTCTCTCTGTGTGTGTGTGTATATACTTGAATTTAGTTCGACACTCGTTGAGCTTAATTAAATGCGCTTTAATTAAGTCAAATATTAACCTAAAGCATTTAACTGTGTCATATGCATGGCATGGCCCAATAAAAGCTTTATCCCTCCCCAACCCACCTCCAACTCAAAGTCACACCCAAATTCACACCGCCCACATTTCTGTGATTGATCAATGAACTAAGGGAAAGAATGACAGAATGATGGTATGAGGCAAAGCAAGAGAAAAGGAGAAAAAAAAAAAATTGGTTCAATGTTCTGCAAGTTGATGTGATTGAGAATTTGATTTATTGGCAGCAAAACTAAGTTTTTGGCCAGCTTTAGCATCACTTTGACTGATGGCCCAGACCAGCAAACATTCATTTGCATATGGCCCTGAAATCAAATGCTGATGGGGCAAGATATTTTCGAAACTTTTATTTAAGAATTATTAAACTGAAATTTTTTTTAGTTTTTAAACTTCAGAAATTTTATTTTATATAGAAATTTTAATAAAGAAAATTGCTTTAAAATATTATGTCAAATATATGGAAAAATTTCTATATAAATTTGAATATTTTTTTTTTTTAAATAACAATAAATAAAAATAAATATATTAAAAGAGTTCTTAAAACATTTAGTTCAAGTCTTTTGATTTAGAAAACATTTTCTTGAATTTTTATTCACTTTAATCAGTTAAAATCATATAACTTATCTATGGCCAAATTGAAGCTTATTGTGTTAAAGGCCAATTAAAATATATTCTAGTTACAACCATTAATAAGTATAAAGCTTAATTAGCCAGATTATGTAATTGCAAAGCTTAACAATTAATCAAATTAAACGAATTAACAGTTCTGAATGCATAAAACTTGATGCAAAAGCAGAAAATAGAAAAAAAAAGAAAGGAAAAGTTGTTTAAATGCAAATGGAGGAAAAAGTTTGTTATTTTTCTTCTTTTTTTTTTGCATTCGGAAAGTTTTTCGTTCTGCCGCAGCGTAATTAAAACGAGAGAGAGACGAGAAATTAAAAAGGAAAGTCAAGGCAAAAGCAAATCAAATTGAAAAAGTTACATGTGGGCCAACTACAACAAGTACACACCAACACATAAACACACACACACACACACACATACAAAGAAATCCCTAACCCCAGACCCAAACCCTTAGCCTTACTCAACCATGTGATACATATTGGCCTCGGCATGGCATGAGCCGTTTTGCTCTGACTGACTGACTGACTGACATCTGTAAAATGTGAATGTTGTTGGTATACCACGTATAGGTATATATACATACGAGATGTGCTCCTAAAGATATGCTATACGAAATGTCAACTCAAAAGAATGTTGTTTCTTTCGAGTTTCGCGTGTGTGTGTGTTTGTGTGAATAAAATTTCGTGAAAAATTACTAGAATAAAGCTTGTTGATGTTAAGTTTAGTTGCAATAGTTTAAATAACAAACAAAGACATTATTTCTCCCCCGATCATTTCTATGAGAGCTATATCTTATGCCTCCGATCACATCAATTCAAGAACTTAGTATACCTACATGCTTAAGAAGATTATATACCAAGTTTCAATCAAATAGATCAACAACTAATATCTGAAATATGTATAGAAACCGACAGACAGAGGACATTATACACACCGACTAAGAAAATATATACTTTATAGGATGAGCGACTCTTATTTATTAAACAATGTTTCAAATACAATAATATTAATGAAAATTTGTTTATTTTTTGATTAGTTTTCGTATAACATTTCAAACACATCTCGCAAATATATAATATAGTATGTGTGAAAGGAAGGGCTCCTAAACGCATTGTGCTTGCGGCTTTTGTGCGGTGGCTCAGGCAAAACTGTAATTGAATTTGTCTTTGTTTTGCAAACAAACTAATTTGTTGGACCACCATACCCGCGGGTCCCCTTTCGCTCCGCGCACTCTATCTTTTTTTGACAAAAAACAAAAAAAAAAACAGTCAAAGCAATTATGTTAATTTTCATTGTTTTTTCAGAGCACTTACATAGCACTCACTGTAAAGTTGAATTCCATTTTACGTTTATTGATTACATTAAAGTATGTTCGGGTACTATCCAATAGATTTTATGGATTTACGTCCACGCGCTTCTACTGGCTTCGTTGCCTCTCGCTTCCTCATTTCGCATATTGAAAATTAAATAAATTGAAACATCCTGGCCCATATAGGATGGCCATCCATGGACGAAAACTCTTGGTCTGTGGCCACTACGTGCCAGGTCCTAGGATCAAAAAGTTGTTGCTTTAAGGGATGCAGTGTAGTTGTTGAACCAAAGTAGTGATATGGGGGGTTAAGGTAAAGAGGGAAACTGTGAATTTTTCATAAATGTCAGGCCAGATGTGTGTGAGTGTATGTGTGTGTATGTGTGTGGATGCGTGAGTGTATGTGAAACCATTGGATGCAGGACCAGGCACGTAATGTAAGTGGCACTGGCTTCTGGCTACTGGCCACTGGATAATGATGAAAATGGTTAATACTTATATATATATATAGATGGTATATATATGGCCCGGAGTTGAAGTAAAGGAAACGTAATGACGAATCTTCTCCATGTATCCATTTATGTACGTATATAGGTCTGTGTGGAAGAGTGTGTAAAATGGAAGATTTATGATTTGCAGCAGACAGGAAAAGTATTTAAATTAAACTCTTTTTTACACTCCCTACTCTTCTCGTTCTTTTTTTTTTTTTTTTTGCTGTTAAACTTTAAAGATAAGTCCCCTCTATCTGGTTGTTAAGTGTTTTTCTTTCTTCTTTTACCCTTTACCTTGCTGAAACATTTAATTGGCAATCCATTTGTAAGGTTCTCGCCCGTGCTCAATCCATTTACCAAAAGTTTAAAGCAATTTCATTTTGAATGCCATTAACTTTTCGACAACTTGTAAACCTTTGCCACAACCGTGCTGATAGAGTCGGGGAGCAGAATGGGTTAGGCAGAGGGATGGTAAAAATATTACGATTACCTGATAAACATATCCAGCCTACATTATTGAATCCACATTCTCTTTTCACCCCTGAAAAGTGTTCAACAACATTATAACCAGAGTTAAAGTCAGCCCATCTCGTTTTTGGCACGAATGCCACCTGATCCTTTTACCCTACCGCAGGGGCATAAGGATACAAAAACACAGACATACACGTACACACATTACTGACATACACACACATACACACGTATACCCATTGTCGTTTCGTCTTTTGCCAATGCCTTGCTCTGTTATTTATGATAATTCAAAGTAATATCCTCCAGCATTTTCATCAACAAAGACACAAACATACACACAGACACACATGGACCCCACACGGTGAGAGGTTGAAATGTATGAAATGCAAATATCCTTTTTCCGTCTTGGCCCCCTCCTTCGCGAAACACACTTAACCATAAGCCAAGGACATGGGATGCGGCTCTAGCTGGAGGGTCTACACAGAAAATGGCTAAAACGTGTCAAATGTTCAAAACGTGTGTGAAAATTGCCAAAAATTTGTTTGCCTAATTGGTTAAAAAGCTAAACTCTAACGATCCTAAGTAGTCCACACAGACACAAAGATGTACACAGACAAACAGATAAGATATCCTTTGTCCAGAAAGGCTCAAGAAAAATATGTTCCATTAGAGCGTAACTAGTTTTTATTTGGGGTTCAATTTACTGTTAATTGTATTTGGTTAACTAAGGTCTTTATTAGATAAGACTACAGATCTACAATTACAAACTTGTCTCGAAGTGACTGCTGTTTAGAAGGTCGGACAATGATAAAACAAATAAATTCCGCTCATACCTTGGTTAGGTTAAGAGAAGTGGAGGGCTTTATTGAATGGAATGTTGTACAAGGAAAGCATCCGTGTTTGGAGAGGGTGAGAAGTCTCTATTAGAAACACACGATACCAAAAGGGGTGTTTATGCTATACAGTATAGCATATTTAATAGTCTATCTGTCCGTTTCTTTGCAGGTTTCCTATATTATCTTTAAAAGCTTTGTTTATGAAACTTATCTATTAAGCGTCTTAGATGTCCAGGTACACCAAGTTTAATGGGTCTATTGATACGATGAGTTTTAGAAGTTTGATAAGGGAAAGAGAAGGGCGTATTAACCTTTACATCTATGTGCTAAATTTAAATAATAAAACCGTTTTTGGTATCCAAAATATTACAAATGTTTTAATATAGGCATTCCTTTTAACATTTGGGATGCAAATTTACAATATATGAATTTGTTTCTCAAAATTTTATAACAGGAACTGCAAGACTGCGTACCTCACTTGTAAAATACATTACACATAACAATTTGCATTTTAGCCTTTTAACTCTGGGGGCAATTTTGAGACAAACATTTGCTTTATCATCAATCAATTACATCAATTAATGATAAACATCTGTTTGCATCAATTAATGTGGTTCATTGTCTCATTTTTGTTCGGCGGGACAGGCCATCTGGTATACAAATTGTACCAAAGTTCTTGTTGGACGACCTGTCATACGTCTAGCCGCTAGATATGGTATCAATCCAAATTTGCTTAACATTCCAGTGCCACGGGTATCCAAATGCACCCAATCCACACAAGGTACCAACTCATGTAGAACAGCTGCAGCCAAACAGGAGCTGGCAATGCCGCGTCCATCGTTGCTAATATCATAGCCCAGTTCATCTGTAACTTGCTTCTTATAATAATTCCACAATGGCAATCTCCATACACGATCACCAGTAAGGGAACCGGCGGCCTGGAATTGCTTCCAAATGTAATGCGAATTCGAGAAAATGCCGGTAGCGCCACCGCCAAATGCCTTATGAACACCATCTCCTAGGGTGGCAACATCGACAACTAGACGAGGTTTATAGGCATCCTGGCCATATAGCAAGGGATCAGCCATAACCACAACACCAGCCTTGTCTAGATCACGTACAGCCATGGATCTAGCATTAAGCAGGGTGACGACATCACCGGGCTTACAGGCCATACCCGAAGGCATATTTTCGCACAATGGAATAATGCATACCACATTAATTGGTAGTGAAAGAGCTGCACAGCATCTCATCATGGCAACAGCAGAGGCAGCACCAGACATGCTGGCACGATATTCATCCATATCCTTGCATGGACGCAAATTAATGCCACCTGAATTGAATGTAATACCCTTAGCTAGGAATAGAATGGGTTTATCTTCGGGCGAGGTGCCACAATAGCTAATTTCCATTAAAACTGGTGGTTCACAGCTACCCTTGGCAATCATTAGGAATGAATGTAGTCGCTGCTGTTCGATCCAGTCCATGGTGCGAATCTCGACAGTAATGCCGCATGGGCACAGGGCATCGACAGTTGCCTGAGCGAATAGAGTGGGTGTCATACAATTGGCCGGAGCATCGCTTAGCCTACGGGCCAAATTTTGTGCCTCGGCTTTAAATACACCACGTGTCCAGCTATCCATATCGGGTGAATCAAATAGCTCCAGTTTTGGAATGGTTGGACGATCCTTTTTTGAGATCATATCCGTGTAACGCCAAAGAGCAAGGGTTGCTCCCTCAGCAGCCTGTTCGGCATAGTCCATGCTATCAACATGCACTTCATTACAGCCAATTTCCTGCAATGAACGTGCACCAATACCGGCTGCAATGCGTACATTCTCCATACCCTCATCCAGCATCTCCAGCTCATTGAAGCCAATACCCTCGAGGCCCAGGCCCACCAACGCAATGCTACGGAATTCTGGATCGACATTATTAAACACCTTACCACGTCCCAGGCGTCCCAAAATTTTTGTCTCCGTGATCAAATCAGTCAACTTTCCGCTCAAACGGTCATTAATTTTTTCACCGCTTGGCGTTAGCTTTGGCTCCTTATCGCCTTCCTTTTGATAAACACCAATCACCAGACCTTTACCTCCGCGAGCATCACCGCAAGAATGACGAATGCTACCCATAATAGGCAAACGGCGGACAAGGAAGCCAATTAAAAGATTGTTGCGAATGTTGTTCATTTTGCGTAAAATCGTTACTTAGGCGATAATCCCAAATACAAGGAAACACTATTAAATTTTTTTTTGTTTCAAACTTTTTTTCAAAAAAAAAAAAACCCGATTGTTAACCCTTGATGGACTAAACAATTAAATTCAATTAACGACGAGAATTTTGAATAACAACTTATTTAAACCAAAATGTGTATTTTACTAGAGAACACTTCACGAGCACGCACAGAAACAGACTGATGAACTAAGTTACTGATTCTAGGGGTATGCTTTTTTAAACGTCAAACGAAAGTCACAACCTACGTTGATTGAAAAAAAAAGAATCAAATTTATTTAAAACTGAAGAAAACCTTTTAAATTAAACAAATAAATTGCTAAAATATTGTTTTTAGTAAAACAAATTTGCATACACGAATTGGTAAAGATAATAAAAGTAATTTTCACTAAATAAGTTAACTAAAAAAGTGTTAAAAAGAAGCATTATATGGTTTTTAGTTTCAGTTAATGTAAAAAATATTTCTCTATTTAGTATTTAAGTCCTCAATAAACCAAGATTTCAGATTGAAGAATATTTTATTGGCCAATTATTGAGTTGTCTATTTGCTTTTGCTTGAAAAGTTATTAATACAACAAATTAAATTAAGAAAAATATATAAAAAAATATAAAAAAAAATAAAAAGATATAAACTAAATAAATATATAGATATAAATAATATTAATATATAAAAATTTATTAAATTTATTAAATAGAAAAATATATAAAAATAAAAATCAGCAAGAAGTTCAGTTAAATGCTTTAGAGAAACTTACAGAAATTAATTACATACAGAAATTTTAATATATAATATATTAATTTAATATTTTTATATTAGTTAATAACAGAGAAGCCTTTAGCCTTTAGTTTTTTTAACATAAAACAATTTTAATATTTAAAAACAAACTAAAAGTAAAACATTTATATTTTTTATATTATCTTTACAAGAATTCACTTCGAAAGAATTCAACTCTTCCTAAATGTTATTAATAATAATAAAAGGCTTCTAATTTTATTATTTTAACGACTCTTTTAAATAGATAAATCAAGTAATAGGTAAATTATTTATTTTTTTTAATTAAATACTTAATCAATTATAATAAAATAGTTACAAATTATTTACAAAAGTTACATCAATTATAGCAAATTAGCAAAAACTTGATACAATTTTTTTTTTTTTTTCTGTATACAGAGATTTGTAAAATCGATTGAATATTTGATGAAAATTTAACACAGGACAGCTGCTGTTGTTGTTTTTTCTGTTTTTTTTTTTTTGTTGTTTTTTTCCTTTTTGGCTAATGCATAATTTAAGTCTTAATTGCCTGACTGGGTGCTAATTAAACGCAAACTTGGCACACAATTAATTTTAGCGCATTAATTTATGCAAATGCCGTCCGATAATTATCATACTGATTAAGTGAACCGCATTGAAATTGAAGTTGATTAGCAGCATTATCGTTATCATTATCTACATCATTATCATTGAGATTATTATCATTAAAGCATATCCTTTGATAATAATGATGATGTCATTTACAATTAGTTGAAACAGCTGCCAAATTGTTTAAACTGATTGTGTGTGTTTGTCTTTTCTTCTCTTTTTTTTTTTTGTTTAGTTTATTTATTTAAACAACATTTTAACTAATTGCTAGTATAAACTATTTGTTAGTTCGGCTTCTACATTGTTGTTGTCTCAAGTTGCTTATTTTGCTTTTAGGCTTGGCTTGTCTTTATTTTGTTGAGCCAACAAAAGTTAAGCACATGCATTGAACTTTTCGCCTTTGCACTTAATTTGGGCCAAGTTAGTTTCAAAAAGTGAGAATAGAATGTATGTGTATGTGTATGTGTGTGTCTATGTGTATGTGTGTACATCCTTGATTAACAAAGATGAGTAAAACTTAATTAAACTATCAGGTTTTTGAGCTACTCATGAAAATTATTCAAAGATCCTTTCAATGGAAGTAAGCAAAACGTGTTCACGTTTAGCTATTAGCAAATTAACTAAATTTCAACTTCAGTACACACAAACAAAAAAGTGTTGCCTACATTTTGGGGCCAATATAATAGAAATTTAACTCTTTCATAGAATAAATCTTAAACAAAGACTTAAAATTGAAATTTGCCCACTAATAATGAATCGAAACGTTATTCAGAGTTGAATAAAAATTGGAATCTAAATGATTTGTTTTGTTGAAGGACTAGAAAGCACTTGTTTTTGTTATATTGTATGAATCAGTCTAATATCATTATGCTGTAAGTTTTGTGGAGAGTTTAGAAATAATATTTTTAGCTCTAACATAATATAAATCAATAGAAAGAAGAACAAATAAAGAGACTTCATACGTTTATATACAAAAAAGTTCCTTCTTAAAGTACCTAAATAAGATGATTGTCTTAAACTAAAGCTCAAGGACACTCTCTATACTATGCTCCTTTAATAAAAAAAACTCCAATTTTATTCAGTTTTCTATAGCAACAAGAAATATTAAATAACTGATTATAATTATTATTATTATTATGATGATTTATGAACGACTTCTTAAATGCTGCTGTTCAAAAGATAATGCTCAAGAGCAAATAGTTATTGCCGAAGGGGAAAACTTTAATATTTATTTTAGTTAGCAAAAAGTTTTCACAATAACAGAAAATAGGAATGAAGAAACAAAAAACGTCTTTAAATAGCTATTGAAGGCAACTAAATGATAAGCGATTCGCATGATTATGTCCGAAACAAGAGACGAAAAGGAAAAGGAGAAAAACCCAAAAACCGAGACCAGAAACCAAAACCAAAATAATGAAAAAAGAAAAGAAGAAATGAAATGAGAGTCTCATAATGGTTTTGTGGCTACAGTTAGCTGCCCCTTATAGACATGACCCTCAACAATAAGAACAACAAGAGCAGCAACAACAACAACAACAACAAGCAACTGAGACGAGAAAAGAACTTAACACACTTTCTTCCGGATCCCCAAGTGAAACACTTCAGTTGCCATTCGGACAACTTTTTGGCTTTAGAAATCTGCAGGATGCCACCATTGGCGTTGCCATTGCCGAAACCATGCCATAAACTGGTGTTGATAATGGCTCTCGGCATGTGCGTACACATATATATATATATATATACAATGTATATGTGTGTGTGTTTGTGTGTGTTGACAGCATTTGCTGCCAACAATTTCATTACCGCGCATTTAAAGTTTCACCAACATACATTGAAAATGAGACAGAGAGAATGATAAATACATACACATACATACATATATATACATGTATATATACACTTATATGAGTCGCATTTGTACAGACAACATTCCCATCCCCCCGCCCTCTCCATGCCACCAACTCACACCTACATATATGTTGAGCTCGTTATAAATGGAAAACTTTTGCTACTTGCTCAAGTGGTTTTTAGTTTTTAGTTTGTCTACCCTTACCAAATGGGGGGTACATTCATTTCCGGCACAAGTTTTAGTTGCTCTGCCAAAGAATCAAGCATTACTTCTATAGCTTTATTTAGTATATATAAATATATATATAAATATCTGATTAGCCTTAGTAACAAATGGAATAAACACAAAAGTTCGAACTTTTGTAAGGTTTTTTATTTTCTTAATTTTAATTACTTTTGTAGCATTAACTTTAGTTGAGGTAGAGTCTACAATTTACTTTATAGTGAACCTAAATATATATATAATATATATATATTTCTTCTCTTTTCTAGTTGCTGTTGACTGTTGGTTTTTTTCTCATTCACATTTGATTTTTTACGTTTAAAAAACAAGAAAAAAAAAGGTAGGAAACTTTTTTTTACTTGTTTATTTTACTTTTTAATGAATGCGACATGTAAAAGGAAATCGAGATCAAGTTGTCGAGTAACATAGATATAGATATATATATCTATGTACACATGTACCAGTATATATGGCCTTCACCTGTTTCTTGAATGTTAAAAGTTTTGCTGTGCGAATTTGACGATTAGCCATGTGAAATGCCAACAAAAAAAAAAGAAGAAAACTTTGTTGGACATGTGCAGAAATGTGTTTGGTTTTTATCTGTCCGGCTAGTTGAACAAAACTTCTGGCCCAAAAAAAACAAAAGACAAACTGGAAAACAAAATGAATAAAAAAAAAAAAAGAAAGAAAGAAAAACAAGGAAAATTTGTCAAGTGGCATGCAACAGTTTGAAGTATTTTGGATCTTTGTCTTGGTCCAATTTCAATGGGTCTGCATAATATTGATTTCCATCACTCTATATACTCTTTCTCTGTCTCTTTCTCTGTCTCTGTCTCTAGTGGGCAATGGATAACACCAACTTGAGTGTTTTTAATTTGAACTTTTTCTACATTCTGCTTCATAAACGTATAGATGGATAGATACGATTTGATAGCCAGCTTTTGAACAATTCAAGTCCAGTTGAAGTGGCAACAGCCGTTTGGCTTGCATTTTTACTACAAGCAACTTGGACACAGTCTCTCATAAATGTATATATATACCTATAGATATACATATCTGAGTTGCTATAAAAAAGGGTTTTTTTTTTGTTTTTGTTCATTTCCTCTTTTGCTAAATTTTTATTTTTAGTTTTTTTTTCTTTTTCCTTTTATGCTTTTGATTAAATTTTTGCCTTTTAAGCAAATGAAATGAATGCTGCAGCTGACTCTCTCTCTCTCTTTCGCTCTATCTATCAGTTCTCCTTTGACCCGCATTTTGCTTCATTTCATTTGCTTTCGTTGAACAAACATTTCGATTTCATATCCTTTATGCAAATTTTCATATTGATTATAGATCTAAACTATATATACATTTTTATCAGTTTTATAGAACTTAAGTTGAATAGTTTTAGTAAAATCTTTTGGCTATCTATAAATAAATTAATAAAAATTATATATCTATGAAATCATAAGAAAACTAAAGTTAAGTTTAAAATGAAATTGCTTATATATTTTCAAAAAATATTTTTAAAAAGAATTTTTTCAATGGTTTTTTGTTTAGGAAATGTTTTTTATGTAAATTTCTCTTTATTTCGACACTCTTTTTAAAACTATTCTAGAAACTTATCTAAAAAATAATACAAAACTCGGCAAACTTGCTTAAGAAAACAGCAAATATATGATCTAAAAAACTATATAATGTATGTATATATATATATGTGGGATGCGATCTGGCAGACGTGGCCCAGAACCATTTCTTTTGAATTGGCAACAATGGTCGAAGATAAGATTGGCAACGATGGTCGAAAATTAGATGGGCAACGACGAAGAGAAGTGGCAACGAGGGAGAAATAGAGTTTGGAGGGGCAACGACAACGAGTACGACGAGAAAATTAAGAGGAACGACGCGAATCTTAAAATAAAACGACGAACGACGCTAAATTATAAAAAGAAGTAACTACTAACGAGGAAAATAATAATCATAACGACGAACGAGTTTTATTCATTTCATTGTATTTTAGCATAATAACACAGTTACCTAAATAAACTTACTTAAAATATAAAAAAATAGAAATCCCACATATATATCCAATTCCTTATACTTATAATTTCTTTCTAAAGTTTTATAAATGCAAAATTATTGTATATATAAACACACACAAATGACATCAGTTGGCTTTTTATATATAAATTAAAAATTTACCAACTTCAAGTTTCAACTATTAAATTTCAATTCAATTTATTAATTATGTGTATAAAAGTTGAGAATTCAATTTAAAACTGATTATAAATTCACCTTAAAGTTTCTTAACAACATCTTAAAGTTTTATAGTTATTTTTTTTTTTTTGTCTGACATTTGCAATAAAAGTTTGAGGGAGCTTATTAAATAAATAAATAAGTAATGGAGATATATATATATATATATATATATATACCGATTTTACTGGCACCCCAACATTCTGGTAATGCAGTTGGCCATTTATTCTCCCCCATTTTAAGCCATTTAACAAGACCCTCTTGACTACAGCTATAAATTGAAAAGTTCTCTTAGGCAGTAAAATTGTTAGAGATATATATATATACATATATGTATTTCTGTAAGTGTATGTGTGTGTGTGTGTTTAGAGTTAAATGGGGCAATCAAAACTCACCTTTATTGGCAATTGAAAATTTTTAATTGTCTTAATTGAAATGCATCATTAAGTTAATTGATTGAAAGTGTATTACCAAAATAATATTACATACAATACGATTGAATTCTTAAAGTTTTGTGTATGCGTGTGTGTGCGTGTGTGTGTGCTACATTTATCAATTTGCAATGGACCGACTCCCTAAGCTCTTGGGCGTTATACTCTATACTAAAGTATATATATAAGCCGATTATGCCACAGACATACAAAGAAATACAAGTAAAAGCCATGGCACGCATGAAAACTTTTTGGCCAGAAAACCCAGCTGTAGTTGTAGTTGTAGTGGTAAGAAAAATTGGCCATGTCGAAAATCTGCTTGTCAGCACAACTTATCACAAAACGAGCCAAACCGACAGACACAGAGAAATAGAGAGGGAGAGAGAGACAAAGAGAGATTGAGAGAAGTAGAAGATATAAAGTAAAGCAAGAATAAAAAAAAAAACAAAAAAAAACCTGACTAATTAATTTAAAGCCCGTTGGCAATCAGAGTTGGAAGCTTGTCAGTTTGGCAGCAGTTTGCTCAGTCAGTCAGTCCGTCAGTCAGTCAGTCCATCTGTCTGTCTATCTATATATCTGTGTCTGTCTATCTTAAGTTAGCCAGACACGCGCCATATAGCTTAATGAACGCTCAAAAGTATGCAATATGTAAAACTTAATGGGCTGCGGAAGGGGGTGTGTCACAATTTCTAAGGGGATGAAGCAATTGGCTAAAGTTAAAGCTAAAGTTGAAGTTGAAGAAGTCGAGATAATATGCCCGATGTCTGTGTAGAGCGAAAAATGTGACATTTATTAATGTTAACGCATCAACAACAATAGCTGAAGTATAAATTGAGTGGGCGTGGCATCTACACAAGTGGAATTAAATACGCATTTGCGCTGTCAGTTACAGCAAAAAAAAAAAAAAAAAAAAAATAAACTGAAAGGGAGACAAAACAAAGAGAAAAAATATTGTAAGAAAACGCAAAAAAAAAAAATATGAAAAACTTTTATGACGCATTTAACGCAGTTGAAAGCTGAGCCAGCAAAATCTCGTCTTTCCAGCCAAAGAAGAATTATCAAAAGAGTAAAGAGTGAGAAAGAGAGGAGATCATAAAATAAAATAAAATATATATATATATATATAAATGGCTAAGGTGTCTGAGCATATTATGAAAATGACATTAAAACGACGAAAATGACGACAAACGCAAGACAGAAGACAGACATGGCCAAAATGAAGGCACAAAGTCAGTTATTAAAGCTTTATGAAGAATCTAAGACCGGATTTAGTTGCCACTGAAGTATGCCCAAGCGAGTGGCCCATAAAACTTGGCAATCATTTCTCCTTCTTCCCTTAATATTTTTTTCTTTCTTTTTTTTTCTCCTTAAGAGGGGAAGATTGCAGTGGATTGGAGGGTTAGGTGAAGCGTATAAAGCTCTTCCTTTTCCATTTTTTTTTTTTTTTTTGGACTTGAGCAATTCGTTTTCCAAAGGGCAATAAGTGAGTTAAATTGCAAAATGCAAGTGGTGAAGGGGCGGGGACAGAAACTTGAAGCGTTTGCTTCGCTTCAAGTACCATTGAGAGTTATCGAGATAAACATAATTGGGTAGATTCATTTTTACACAAATACCAAAATAAAATATATACATATATAAAATATATATATATTGGCTCTTGTCTGCCAATTATAGATTAATTTTTTAGCATATTGCAGCTAAAAAGTAAAAGATAATGTGAAAATACTTTGGTCTATACAGCAATGGATTGTTAGTTAAGTATCGAGATTCTTTCAATATCGTATATATATATATATATATATATATATATATATATATATATATATATATGTATGAAAGAAGCAACCACAGCTTCATTCAACTTCTTTATTCTATTCAATAGAAATATATATACATACTGAAACATATTTCTTATCTTATCTCATCTTCTTATCATCTTAACAAAAATGCTACAAATTTATTTAACTATTCAAAAAAATTTTGAAATTTTTTCTTGAATAGGAAATGATTTTGTTCTATATAACATTAACAAAAAATAAAAAGAATTCATTTGCTTTTATTTGTCTCTATAATAGATCCTTCAAATGAGCTTATAGTTAATAAAAGATATAGAAAACTAAAAATTTGATAGTAAAAGTTAAAGCTTAAAAGACTGTTAAAAGTTTTAACAAGGTAAAAATCGAGTCTTGTTTTGTAATAATAATTTCGAAATATTATTAGTTAATATTTTAATAAAAATTTCCTAGAATTACCACTAAGAAACCAAAGAGAAATGCAACTCAAAAGAATATTTAAAATGTTTTTTTTCTTATATTTTATATATTTCCATTTTATTTATTTTTGTTTATTTTGAATATTTTCTAAAATAAACCAAAGAACTATAAATTATTTGCTATTGATTGTCAAATGACAAATATTTATGTAAAAAAAAAAAAAAAAGAAGAAATTTTAGAAATAATAAAACTTCTATCAATAGATTTATTTAATTGAAATCAAATAAAAATAAATCAAGAAATGCTGTAAGAATATGAATAAATGAATAAATAAAAAGAAAAATAAATCATTTATAATAATTTACAAAATAAATCATGTCAAATAAAAACAGAAAAGAAAAAGAGATTTAGCAAAGCAAAGAGTTAGGAAAGGAATGTAGGAAACTTAACAAAATTGAATGTAAAGACCAAAGGTAAGAGAAGTAAAGTCCTTGTATCAATTGCATAGAAAGTAAAACAATTCATGTAGATTAAAGTTTGAAAGACAATTTCTCAATTACAACAGGACAAAATTTCTGTAATTTAATTTTCCCTAACAAAAAAAAAAAAAAAAACGATTTTTTTTTATCAATAAAAAGCTTGGAAAGAAATAGAATACCAAAGATTACCCTTTGCTTTACTAAGAATAATACCAAACCAAGTAGAATAAATTGAAAAATGTCGAATTGGGTTCCATGTTGAGTAAAAAGAAAGGAGAACACATTGTATGGAAAAGGTTTTTTACTACCATCTTTGACTACCAATTAATTTAAGTCCATTTGCTGTGGCTAAGAAAACATTTGCAACTTGAATGTAAGAAAAGAAAACTAAAAATTGCATTTTTTGCACATTCTTCTTTAGCTCTTTGCAGTAAAAATTAAATAAAAAATTTCATTCCAATTTGCCATTTCAAATACTCTTTAATCTATTAAATGAAAAGAATATTTTAAAGTATAAAAAAAAAACTCTTTACTACATTTATTAAGATTTTTTTTGGTTTAAACTTACTTTCCTAAAAAACCCTTTTGCTCTTTTACTCTATCTTTGTAATCGAATTAATTTTTTTTTTATATAAATTTAATAATAAATTTTAAATAAACTTCTGCCTTAATATTTTTCTAGTTCAGTTATGCATTTAAAAACAAAATTTGTAGCTTAACAATACAATTTTTAGTTTAGTGTACGAATATAATATGAGAGGCAGCTTTATCTAATCCCATGTGGTTCTTCTTCTGTGTTGAAGTCAACTAACATAACTCATACAAGTTGGTTCCCATGTAGTATAATAATTTTTTTTTTCCTCTTTTTTTTTTTTTGGCGCCAGCGGCAACTTGGCGCACAAATAACTAAATCAAATGTTGAAAAAAAAAAAAAACTAAAATGTGTAACAAATGTTTTATTATTTTTTTCGCGTTTCGTTTTCTATTTTATTTTTGGACTGTTCGTGGCCACAAAAGTTATGAAAAGAATATAAACACAAACGCACAGCAAACATCATAGCACTTATGTTTCTCACATGCACAGTGGGGCAAATCCTACCATAAGGAATACTATTTCATATGTACTAATAAAAATATATGTGAATTTCATAAATTAGAATTTAAGTTAAGTGTAATTAAGAGATTTATTTTCCATTTATTAATAAGAAAGACAATTTATTTGTAATATAAAATTCTTAAGTGAAAATCTATAATTTTAAATTTAAATCTAACAAAATCATAAATAATATTTTAAAAACTATTTTAAGAAAATATAATTCTCTTATTATCTTTTTTTTAAAACATTATAAATTTTCATTATAAATTAATATAATTTTGTATTCTGTTTCAAGGAAAGCTTTGAATTTTTTTCAAATTTAAAATATTTTTTTTTAATATTATTTTTAAAACTTGAAAAGAAAATAAAAATCATTAGAAACCAGAAGCCAAGAGCAGCAGCAGCAGCATCAGCAGCATCAGCAGCATCAGCAGCATCAACAGCAGCGCCCAAAAGTCTGCAATTCTTTAATGTGTTATACGGCCAACATTAAGAAAGTGTTATACGTGCGTTTAAAGCGCATGACCCAAAATAAGAAGAGAAAAACAGTCAAATTTTGTGATAGAGCAAAAGGGAGAATACTTAGAGTTGCTTTTGCTTAAAGGGCGGATGCAGCAGCAGCACTACCATTACCACCCCCACCCCTCCTACACCTTGCTTTAGCCCGCACCACCCTTTTAACAGCAGCAGTGGCAGTACCAACAACAGTAGCATCATCATCATGGCCCATACTTTAGGCCAAAAACGTAACAACAGCCTGACCTTCACCATTACCGCACATTTTTTTTTTCATCGTTGCCTTTTTCTTACCAACAGCCAACAGCCAGCAGCCAAACAGCCAACAACAAGCTGTCGCTTATTGTCTGTGTGTGTTTGTGAGTGTGTATATGTGTGCGTTAGGCAGTCTCTGCCTTTGTTTGGCTTAAATGCTTTTTGCTAAATGGAGCAGCAATGGCAGCCAGCGAAGCATCAACCACGTCATTGATGGCATTGATACGCGGAAGTAAGCCTACTTGGCGTATACTTAATGTGTGTTCTTTGCCGCTCTCTTGTGTGTGTGTGTGTGTGTGTAATGATGGCACACACTTAATGAGTTTGTTAACCCACATAACAAAATCAATATGATCAACATTTCTTCATCCTTCTCTTTGCCTACCTTCATCTACTGTTTTTATCCATCAATTTTGTATAGGAAAATTTTTTGAAAATTTGTCATTCGAAGTGTTGGCATAATTTGCAATTGATGGTAACACAATTTGAATGCACTCACATTTGGTATGCCCAATCAGGCAGTTGACTCGTTTTGGCCAACATTTCAAATATCTCTGACTGTGTGAGTGTGAGTGTGTGTGTTGTGTGTGTGTGTCGCTCCAATTTCTCATTTCGTTACACTTGATTCCACTTTTTTCTCTCTCGGAATATGCTTAACATGATGGATGATACGTGTGATTGAATTGTGTGTTGCGTTGAAATGTTGCTGATAAATTGTTTTGTCTGCACCAAAAAGGCAAAAACAAAAAAAAAAGAAAAAAGAAGCAAGTTGCATGCCATACACACACACACACACACAAAGAGTTAAAGACAAATATATTTTATATATATAAACACACATTTTTCTTATGCAAAAGTTGCCACAACAACAACAACAACAACAACAACGTAAATAAAAGAAGAAAAACCCCGTTTTCTTTTATTCACATTTTTTTTTTACTCCTCCTTCTCGTTTTTTTTTTTTTCCTTTTGCCGTGGTGAGGTCCTGCGCTAAGCGGATTTGCCAGAAAACAGCTTCGAATTCTTACTTCTTTCATTTTCGTTTTCGTTTTCTTTTTTTGTTTTGTTCTTAAGTTGAATTTGTTGTTTCTTTATTTTTTTCTCTTTCTTTTATGCTAATGCAGTACAAACAGTGAAAGGAGTAAAACAAAAAAAAAAGAGAAGCATTTAATCAAATTTATGTAAAAATAAATCATATGGGGGATATATATATATATATATATACCCATTCAGGCCACAAAATGCCATTAAGTATATTAAAAATAAAATCAAATTGTATTAAGACGAATGACTTGTAAGTGAAGTCGAGTATTAACCAAACAACAAGTTCTAAAAATCTTTAAAATTTGTCATACATGACGATTATGTTCATTATATTATGATCATCCATTAAGATTGATATGGAAATCAATCAACTGAACTTGAAAACTTTGACAAATTCAAATATATTTAAAGTTAATTAGCCAAATGGAAATGATAAGATGCAACAAGAAGCAAAACTTGGTAACAAAATAAAGTGAAAAGTTTAGTTTTTATAGTTAGTTTGTTATATTATATATATATAGATTAATATTAATATGATATAAAATCCTAGTCTCTGACTAACTATATTGTATTCTTCAAATTTAAACACATTTAAACGAATTCCTAAACAAAAAATTAAAAGAAATATAATTGCTTAATTTATAGCAATTTAATTTTAATTTAAGACAAAACTAAAGCAATTTCTTTTTCAAATTTAATGGCTTTTCATTTTACCAATTTTCAAGCTGTCGCAACAGCTTTATTGTCCACGAAATGTCCATGTTCTAACGGCATTAATGTCAATGACTGAACAAGGATTTTGCATCAACTGACAGATCTGTGCCATTGAAAAGTCAATGAACTCAAGTCCTCTTTAAAATTCATAGTTGTGTTTAATATGAAAAGGAATTTCTTTAGTTATATCTTTTATGGATTTCTGCTTCCACTTTTTTATACTAGTCGTTATAAATAAGAATTGAAAATGTCTAGAAAGTAATAGAATTATTTTAGTTAAGCATTTTTTTCTACTAATTAATCATTAATTGATATTTAAAGGTACTTTTATGCACAGGCAGTTAATTGGTCATGTAAACCTAATGAAATCAAGGCAAATCTCTTCGATCTATGCATATGCATTGTATATCTTTCTATATTCCCAAATATAAATATATATATAATCTAGTTTAGATCCAACCAACCTTGAAGTAATCTTCTTGCTTCAAGTATTGTTTAAATAACAGCATCAACAAAAAGGTGGTAAATGGCTATACCAAAGACCTTTGAACAAGTCACGGTTTATCTGTTAAGTTTACCAGCAAAGTTAATGATCTGGTTGAGGGTCTCCATAGCTTTCATATCAATAAATTTGTCTACAATGCCAAAGACTGCATGTCCTCTCATTCCCACATAGTAAGTAAAATGATACTTTTGGTAATGATAACTGTAATTTGGGGATATTAAGGCACCTGGAGATATCTCAATTATCGAAAAGATAACGCTTTTTGTTGCTTATGGCATTATTGAAACCACAATTGTTGACCATTCTGATCCCGATGAGTTGGGCAAAAGCAAAATGTCTGACAATGCTGGAGCTTCCATTGATTGCGGTGTCATTGGTCATGGCAATACTTAAGGACCTTTTTATCCACTAAAATAACACGATATATTTGCATTGTATATCTTCTATATTCCCATATATAAATCTATATTATCTAGTTTAGATCCAACTAAACTTGAAACAAATGGGTGTTTCATTTTTCCATATTGGCCTATAACTTACTACAACTAAAGTAAACTTACCATAACTATATCATTCATAAACCTTTACAAGTTCTCTTCTCCAATTTCATTTACCATTTCTATGTTTGATTTAGTAGTTTAGTTTTAAGTTTTTTCTTTTTCTACCTTAAACTTTTATACTTTCTTAACTAATTCGTATTTTATTCTATATAATTTCTATATTATCGTGTTTTATATATATTAGAGATTCTTTAGTTTAAGCCACTACTTAAGAGAGTCAAACTAATTCAAAATTATAGCAAATTAAGTTGCCTAAAATAAATTTTATATTAATTTTACAATAAAACTTTCATATATAATCTATCAGCAGCAAATGATTACATTTACAATATTTTATATAAAAAATATCTTAAGCAAAGTTAAAATTAGATAACAAAAAAAGTTGACCAAATTTAACAAATTGTCCTTTACTTGAGATCATCTGTTCAATTTTACGATATTGAGAAATAAATGCAAAACAGACTGACAACAAATTTTGCCCTCAATATATCTATCTATCTATATATATATATATCGAATTTCCATATGTATATCTGTAATGAATTTTGTTTGCTTTTTGTATTTTCCTAAAATGAACACACACACACACACACACATAGGGACAGACATACACAAATAGATACAACTGCAAATACTTTTTCCATTTAAATAAACTGCAAATGGAGCTGTTGAAAAATAGTTGGAAATAAACTTTAGCTAAACTAACCGTTTGGTTCCAGTTCCAATTTTCAAGTAATTGCTGTTTATGCCAAATTATTGAGCAAGTTTCTCCTACTGTTTGTTGTCTGTTCACTATTCTAAATATGTGTGCGGGTGTGTGTGTGTATGTGTGTGTGTATATGTGTATACGCCCCACTGATTTATGGTGTAAAATTTTTCAAAAGCTCTTTGTCAAAAAAGCAAAAGAAGTAAAAAAATAAAAATAAAATTTTAGCAAAACTTTTATTTTCTATGCCATTTGTTGAAATTTGTTTTCCTTTTTCTTTTTCTCTTTTTTTTTGGCCTTTTCCCAGGCATTCATTCATATGACATGCCCTTCCTTGTAGGGGTAGATTACTTAAATTGATAAGTTTATAAAACTTGAATATGGAAAGAGTAATTTTGGGTATCTTTTTTTTTAAGACCAACTATCTTTTAAACAAGCTGCTTAGTAAAAATGCATTGTAACATGTTTTAATCTTACTAAATTGAATACAATTATAAAGTAAATAGATTTATATGGAATATTTTTGAATATAAGAAATTAGTTTTTAATTTAATGATCTTTGTAATTAGTTTAAAGTACTTTTACAACTTTAAATGGCTTTTTGGACCAGCTGATTTTAGTTTGTTTCTTACACTAAATGATTGTTCTATATACGACTAGATTATCCCATAACTCTTAACTATGCCATCCATATACTAGAAAAAATAAATCCGAGAAATAACTATGCCATCTAAATAGTAGATATTTCTTGTATCCTATCTTTTCTGAATTATAGCATTAACCAACATGATTTTCTAACAATCTACTAGATATTTTTTGGATTAACTTTCCCGAATTATAGCATCAACTTATATGATTTTCACTTTCTATTAAGTTCTATATAGATATAGTAAAACTTTTTATTAAAATTTTTCCTAACAATTTGGAGGAAATTTATAAATTATATGAGAGATTTAAAATTTTAAAAAAAACTTGAAAGAAAAACTCATTATTTAATCTTTCAAGCATAAAAAAATAATACTTATTAACATTATTCCATTATAAAATCTTTGTTACGAACTTCTTTACTATATAATATAGAATAAAAGTAATAAAAGATACAAAAAATTCAAAAATTTTATTTTTTTCCAAGTTTTTTTTTTTGGCCTTAATTATTCAAAATATAGAAAAAATTGTTTTCGAATTTTACTTTAATTATAATAGACATATTTTTAAAATGAGTTTTAAATGATTATTAGAAATTTAATTGGAAAAAATATAATTAAAGCAATTTTTATATATTTTTTTCAGATTTCAGATAAATAATGAGTAATTATTCAACTTTTTTAAGTTGCAATATTCTGTATGCCAAACAAACTATATTATATATATATATATATATATATAGTTATATATATCCTTATGACATATTTCTTATATTGTTTATATAGATAGTTTCATTATATAGATAGATATCACAAAATATCTAAGTGGTTGCCATAAAAAAATATTTTCATTTTTTATTTTCATTTCTTTCTCTAAAAACAAACAGCTAAATATTATATTTTCTTATCTACAAAGGGTATCTAATGTTCGATTAGCCTTAAATTTTATATATATAATATATATATATATTTTTTTTTTGCTGTTTGCTTGTTTGTTTCCTGGCTAATGCGCCTGCATTTTTAACCTGAAATTTTGCGTCATTTTCGGCCTAAAAATAAAACGCACGTGCAAGTTTTATTTTAGCCTTCTTCTTTTCACTTTTATTTTGTTTTTTTTTTTTTTCTCATTTGCCACCGTTCTGACATTGTTTAATTATTGTTTCGTTTCGGCTTGTTTCGTTTTGTCATTTCCTTTTGTTTGAAAACTTTGACATTTCAATTATTTAAAGTTGAACATTTTTGTTGATTCTTTTTCTTTTCATTTTGCTTTTAAAAGACAAAAGATTTTTCTTTTTCTTTTTTTTTCCGGGAAAATTGACAGTTGTTTGGCCTCCATTTTTTTTGTTTCCTTCATTTTTTTTACTCCAAATATCCTGTATATATAATGTTGAAAGGGTATATAAAGACTAACAAAAAAGCGAATAGATAAGGAATATTTTGAATAATAAAAGTTTTACATTATTTTTTAAGGCTTTCATTTTGTTGAGTCTATAAATACAATGCTTGAAGATTTGATTGAAACCAAATAGTTTTAAGGATTATATAGTTTTATTATCTTCGATATAAGTTTCTATGCAAATTTTAGATAGTCGAAAAATTCTGAGAGTGGCTAAATAATGTTGTTTCAATCATGTTTTAAACTTTAAAGGTCATTTTAGATCAATTTGAGAAGAAATATTTATAGCTATATGCTCTCTATAAGCATCTATATATACGCATCTCTTAATACAACATACACTTGCTGCTAGATGGCGCCACTAAGTGACAGAAAATGGAATTTTATATACTGCAGGGTATTATAGAACATATAGAGTTGATTATTCTTTTGCTAACTTTAAAGACAGAATGAATGATATGTTTGTCCTTGATTAAAAACGCTTTGTTGCTGTTTGTTGTTGTTCTTGTTGTTGTTGCTGTTGTTGTCTTATAACTGTTGTTGGTTGTGTCGTTATGCAGATGGTAAAATAAATATGCTACAAAAATGTTGCTTTCCTTTGTCTAGTTACAATTTTGAAGTGCCTTCACTTACCACTTACACCTCAAGTAGAGAATATCCTGACTCCTGTCTGCCTCTCTGTGTGTTTGAGTGTATGTAAGTGAGAGTGTGTATGCGCCTGTGTGTGTGTGTGTTGATGACGGAAGTCTCAAAGTGACAGACAATTTTTGCGTTAACAAGAATAACAACAAACCTGTATAGAGTAAGGGAGAGAGCAACTTAGGTGAAGTGGTAGAATGTGTGTCTGTGTTTTGCGTGGCTGGGTGTATGTGTGTGTGTGTGTGTGTGTATCTGTGTGGCCAAAGTATATGAGAAAAAAAAAAGGGGCGAAAGAGCCGAGAAAAACTTTAGCCACATGTGCACAAACATTTTTTATGTGCCTGCAGTTTGACGAAGAGCTCGTTGCCTTAACCGCAAACCCTTGCCTCTTCTACTTTCCAACAATCTACCTACCACATGCCCCTTACCCATTCTCTGTAGTTAGTCAGCATAATGAATCACACACACACACACACACATACACACACACAGACCGGCATAAGCGCTCTCCCCGAACTCGTGCCTGCTTGCCATCATCATCATTATCATCAGGCTCCATGCTTTGTTGGTTGCTTCAATTTTACAATTGACTGTTTCTCTATACTAACGATAGAACGAATGAAATGGAGAGACTCAAAGGGGGAGATACAGAGTGTGTGAGAGAGAGAGAGAGAGAGAGAGAGAGAGTGGGGTAAAAGAAATGGTAAGAGAATGGAGAATGTTTTGAGGAGGGTTCGTTCGTAAAACGCTTGACTTGTTTTACGCATTATTTACTTAGTTTGGATGCTGCTACTGCTATTGCTACTGTTGCCTTAATGCCATGTGAATCTACCTACAGACATCTGTTTACAGGTGCGGACTTGCAACAATAAAAGGCCCAAGAAAGATAGTGAAAAAGAAATACCTATAAAAGGAATAATTAGTTATTATCTTAAAAGATTTATGTTAAATTTTATTTACCTAAATGTTTTCTAGTGACACAAAGATATCAGAACTATCTAAACTTACTTATTTCTCAGAACTTATTTCTCAGAACTTAAGTTTAAGAAAGTTATAAAAAAAACCATAACGGCAAAAGCTATATCTATCCATTTTCAACTTAAAAGGAACTTAGAAAATAGATCTTTAATTTCAATATGATTATAAGCCAAAAGCTAGCGATCTATTATCAAAAATGGATTGGTGATATATAATTTTGATACTGGAAAAAGTTCTTTGAAAAATCTCTTTCTTTAAGAAATACCTTTAATTTGAACAGATTTTCTTTTATATTATCAAAAACAGAATATTTTTATATATTAAAATCCTTTTTAAACCATAAAAGGAGTTTAAAAATCCTTATTTTGTATGCCTCTCTTTTGACTATTTAAGAACTCAAGAAAAGATTAACAAAAGCCAAATAGTAAACCGCTCCTGATAGTGTGTACGTGTGTGTGTTTGTGTGTGTTTGTGCGTGCGTGCAGTGTGATGGGATATTGGGGGGCGTGGCAAATGAACTAGCATAAAAGTAAGTTGCGGCAAGTAGCAAAACGTTTGGCTACAATTAATTTCGTAGTCAGAGCACGGGAAGGCATGCTGAGTAGATGGAAAGGCATGCCACGTTACGGCATACCGAGTGTCCAAGGTGGGGCTCCACTCTGAATGAAGTTCAGTGGTTAAAGTGTGTAGTGGCCATGGTGGCATGGGGGGGATTGGAGGGGTCTCTTAATGTGGTAATTTTAAATTAAAATTGCCTGGGGAGTCCGTTTAATTGAAGGCATCTATAAAATGTGTGGGCATTGTTTCTCCTTTCTCTTTTTTCGTTTTCCTTTTTCATTTTTGCATTTGAATAAACCCATCCAAAGTAGCCAATTGGGATATTTTTTGTTGCTGATAAGGACCACGCATTGTGGTCCAATTACATGATACTTGTACATGATACAATCCTTTCATATTCAAAATTGACATAAATTCCACAAAAACAAAAAGACCAAACATATTTGAGCATCCTCTTTCTCTCACACACACACACACACAAACATTCAGACATATAACAAGAACCTGAAATTTAATTTCACAAAACATTCCAAAAATGTCTTCTTAACGGTATGCAAACAAAATGGCATTTTTGTTTATCTCGGTTTTTAAAGGCCAATAAATATATATATATATATATATATATATATTTTATAGGTAGGCATAAAATAAATATAATAAAAAGATAAAGCTGTTTAAATTTTATATAAAAATTGTATACAAAAAAAAAAGGCACCAGAACAGTTCTACAAAAGTATCTTTTAAAGTTCTTAGAATGATAACTTTAAGAAAAATTAAAGAAGTGATCTAATGGAAATATTTAAATATTCAGGAGATTGATCAATTTCGCTTTTTCATCTTTACCTATTACAGAAAAAGATTCCAATTTTAAGTAAATCAAAATCTTTCTTCTCTACAAATGAATTCAATTTATAAGGCTCCCCCTATTCTATTCTCTTTTATTCTAATTATTTAAACAAGAGTTTAATTTTGTTTACATACCGAGAAAATATTTTAAAAATATTTTCGAATAAGCAAATTATTAAAATTTATTTCCTTTTTAAATGGCTAAGTTTTTTTCTAAAGGACTTTAATTTATAAATTTCTGAAACTATTCCAAACACTTATTGTTCAATTTTTACAGTAACATATATGTAAATATATATATATTTCACTATATTAGTTACTTGTAAATCTTATAAACATTTTGATTCACACTAAAAACTAAACTTGATTATTTTTCCTTTATAATCACATTGTCGCTCTCTTCGCAAGGACGAGAGAGTCAATTCCGTGTTTACTCTCTAGCTAAGCTCTAACAGTGGAACTAATACTCTTACATACTAATTACTTATTACATATATTTATTAAAAACCATATTTATCAATTTTCATTATAGATATATAGATATATATAGATCATTTATCTTTTCCTCAAACCATTGCCTAGGTTTTCGAAAGAGAAAATATGGAATACTTTGAAGTATTATTATTAGTTCAAAAATCTTCAACAATTCCTAGAAAGTTGTATTAAAAGGTCTCTTAAACCTCCAAAAATATTAACCTTTATATTAAAAAGCCAATAATTATAAACTTTTTGTTCACTTTCTATTATTTCTAATATATTGAATACCTTTTCTAGTTTTACATTCAGATTCCAAGACAAGAAAAATATAATTTCAAAATTTAATCTATGCAGTAGTCCAATAAATATATTCAAATTGTCCCCACTTCTATGATAAATCTTTTAATGAACGATCTTTTAACCTAACTTAGCAATATATTTTAAAAATTTGTCAATACTTCCTAAAAGATTTGAAAATTATTCATATTATTCAATTGTTCAAACCTTTATTTTAAAAAATTTGCTTTCTTTTTCATAAAATTAAAGAAGATTTAAAATTTACAAAAATTCTTAAGAAAAATTGAATAAAAAAAATAGTTTTTCTATTCCAAAGTTGGCCAAAAGTCCTTAATGTTAAATATTTTAAAGGTTTAAAAGTGATTCATCAGTTGTGTATATAATTTGGTCAATTGGTTTTGCATTTATTTACAATTATCATTACAGTTAATTAAAAGGCAAATGGAATTGGCATATCAAAATGATAGATCATGATTTATACTTACGATATTTGGATGTTGAATGCGTTTTCTTAGGCAATTCCTTGCAATGAATTCGTCTTTATCACTCTTTCCTCCTCTCTCTCTCTCGGTCTCTCTCTCTCTCTCTCGGTCTCTCTCTCTCTCTCTTGCTGTTTGTGTCTCTGTGTCTAGAGATGTCGATAAGATGATGCTAAATGGCACGAAGCTTATGCATTTACATTTATTTGATATTGTATTAAATATTTAACATACGACACGATAAAACACTTTTGCCTCATTAATCTTACCCCACACGCACATACACGCACAGAGACGCAAAAACACATATACACGCACAGGGAAATTCTCACATATACAAACACACCAAATAAATATATATAACTATATATACATATATATATATATATATATATGTATATGTGTACGCCAAAAAAAAAAAGAATTACACGCACACACGCGCCACTCTTAGTAAGCAAAGGATACTGCTAATAAAGGACCAACAAAATTGTTAAGCCTATTGCTGCTGTTGCTATTGATTGGTCTCTTTACTGGCCAAAATCCACTTGGCCACCGTTTGTTTTTTTTTTTTTCTTTTTTTGTTTGCTTTTATTATTTTTTTTTTATCTTTTTTTTTTTTTGTTTTTGGGTGTTTGTTGTTGCTGATGATGATTCTGTTTTTCGCTGGACCAAAAAATTTTACGCGTTTTTTTCCCCAAAAAATTTGAAAGGCGTGACAACACGTTTAAACAAAATATTCTGCGTCTTGTTATGAACACTGGCAAAAGGAGACTGAAAGCGCCTGTAAGTATGCAGCAGCAATAGGAGTGCACGTATAACAGTTTTAGTTTATACTCGCATATAGAACACTCTCTAAAAGGTGGTTGTATGAATTGTATAGTACGGGATAAATGTTGTACGGGCAAGGATTGTGTAGAGGATTGTGCGCTCTCTCTCTCTCTCTCTCTCTCTCTCTTTCTCTAAAGCTATTTTGATTACCTGCCTAAAAGTTGAAATAAAAGTCTGACAATGACAATACGACGACCTTGATGCCGTTAATGCCGTAAACCATAAACTTGATATCAAACTAGGCGGAAAAATGGGGCAAATATAAACTGTTAAAACAACCTGGTCAAGTATGAGCATAAAAACAGATTTAAGCATATCTATAACATCTATATATATGTACATATGTATAAGTTAAACAAAATCTTATTCATCATATTACCCAATTACAATTTAGTTTTTATTAGATCTTGTCAATGAGGCATACTTTATGAGTCGCTTGGAAACCCCCGCACCATTTCTTCTAACTTGTCTGCAAACTTATGAAGAACTAAAGTGTTGGGAATGAGAGGAAGGGGATGGGAAAAAAGGCAAATTATGATTATGATTATTTGTGTATTTTGTGTGGGCGTTTGCTTACATAAATATGCCATTAAATTTAAGTGACTTGAGCTTAGATTTCTCTCCCTCCGCTTGTCTCTCTTTTATCTTCAATATTTTCCATCTCGTTCATATTATACAAATTTGTTTGGCCTTTCAGTTGTTTGCCTTAAAGATGTGAACAAATTCAATTGAATCACCAAACCGAATTCTATTCAAAAATGTCAAAAGAACGGTAAACAAATTTCACTTAGCCTAAAAGTAGACAACAAAGTTGAAATCCTTCGTAGAAGCATCAGAAGGAGCATCAGCCAATAGCCAATTTTAAGCAGCCATAAAGAAAAGGCATTTCCAGTAGACAAGTTTCGTACGAAATGTAATTGAATTTTTATTGACATTCAAGAAGAACGACAGAGAATGGGTCAACTGAGGTGTGGTATGGACTTGACTGCCTTGTTGGCCGAATGCCTGGTTCAATGAGTGGGTGGCTGCATTGGCTCCCTCCGTATCGTCGTCGCTTGAATGACAGAATCGAGTCTGAACCCAATGTTCTGGGAGTAGCAGAAGCTAAAGAGCAACTATTTTCCAGAGAATAAATGACCAGCTAAAAAGATAGAAATGGTAAAACAAAGAAATTGCGAAACAAAAACATTCACTCAAATAAAGCAACTTGAAATTAATTTAGTTTTTCCCCAAAGATATTTACAATCTTCAAGAAGACAAAAAAAAAAAAAAAAAAATCAAATAAAATTCTTTTGCAACAATAACTTGAACTGAACGATATTTATTTTAAAACCTATTATAAAATTGATTTATAATCGGATTTGTTGACATTTAATTTAAAATTGAAATGAGAGATATTAAAATATTCTTTAAAATTGATTAAATTCGTTTTTCATCCATAACAATAAGAAGAATATGAATAGAAAGACAAATGCAAAAAAATGTAATCTAAAAATCGACAAAACAGCAAAAAAAAAAAAAGTCTTTTTTTTTTGTTATCTCATTTGCTCAGTATACGCAGATAAACTTTGTAGGCATGAGTTGTATATTAGTTCTTCTTCTTAGGCTTCTAAAGCCGAAAAGATCTCCATATAATGCTTCGTTTTACCGAACACCCGTTAAAGGAAGACAGCGACACAATTGTCGCCTTTAAAATTTACCCATTTACCACCACCCTCTCTTTTCTTAAGCAACAAATGGACAAAATTTCAATTTCTTGTTTCTAAGTTCTTCTAATTCTACAGTAAAATCTCATCATGGACGAACCAATTGTGCGCAAAACACAAAGAAGCTGCTTAAAAGAGATCTTACTGTTCTTCCTTAAAATATGAGAGCATCGAGCTTTGATTTCTCTCTCATGCTCTCATACGTTCGCCTACTCGGCTCTCATGCACCGTCCTCCGTTAGTTATATTTTGTCTGCTCAAGTGTTAACTCGCAAATTCGTACGTTCCGTGTTAGTTAAAAATTGATCGCGCTTAAAACACGGAATAATGAAATGTATTTTATATCAGTGTAAAGCTTATCACTTTTCCTTGCGTTTAATGCAAGTTTGTTTAAAATCGGTTAAGTAATTGTTGTGTTAATTAACGCGGAAAATTTTATATATATATTTATCTATTAGAAATGGCGAACATTTCGAGTGCTTGTTGCGTCGGCGTCGTTGGTGTCGCTGCCGGTATCGGTTTCGCTGTCGGCGTCGGTTTGTGGTTAAAGGAAAACGGGAAAGTTGCTGCAGCGCAGCCGCAGTGCAATTGCCATCACAGTCTTGTGTTAAAAAGAGACCACAATACTGTGGCACTATTGAAGAAACAAAGAAGTGAAAACCAAAAGATTTTTAACTGTAGGGCTTTTTGATGAGACTATTTTTTATATAAAGTAGATGATATTAATGCTCTCTCGAAGTATAATTATTATGTATTTCAATATTTATTTTTTCCTTCAAATCATTCCGATTGACCTATTGTACAAGTAAATCCATTCAATTAAGTAGTTTACAGTTTTTGATAATAATAATGATCATGGTCCGCTCACAATTGTTTAAGTCGACATAAGTTAAAGCTAGAGCATTAATATTTGTAATATTATGTAGCAGCGCAGTTACTGCAAGCGCATCACGTATTCGGTGCATAGAACTTTGGTTTTCCTATTTTTGTTTCTCTGCATTTTTTTAAAGTGAAATAAGTGTTTTTTTTTTCTGTTATTTGTGTGTGGTAAATTTGTGAAAGAATGTGATGGCAATATATCGATATATAAAATCGCCGCGCAGTTCGTGAGTGGTAAAAAAAAAGATGACAATTTACATAGATAACTTTTCATTGGTGAGGTAAGAGGTGCTTTTATTTTTGTTTACAGTTATGATCATGGATAACTATAAATATGTAGTCATTGGAAACACATTTGCAGAATCTGCAAAATTCAAATCATTTTATTTAAAAAATCTATTATGATCAGCATTATTTATCATAACACTTCTATTAGTCTATGCTGATGCTTATCTTATATATTTTTGTTTTTGTTATTTGTCGCCTCTGAACTAATTGATGTTTGCTCTTCACTGTCTCGCTATCTTGGCCCTTTCATATTATGGACACCATTATCGTTTACATACGCTTGCTTTACTGCCCAACCGTTTTGCTCATTACCAAGCATCCTCTATCTGCCCCTTCCACCTACCATTTAACCTACCATTCCTTCACCCCTTCACCCTCTGTTGGCTCGTTGGTTATCATTTCATCGCTGCTACTGCTGCTGCTTGTTGCATGCCGGGCCATTAAATTATTTTATATGGCACATTAAAATAAACTACGCACAAATACATACATACCTACATATATATGTATGTATGTACATATGTATGTATGAACATACTCTATATATGAATGTATAAAAAAAAGGAAAAAAGAAAACGCATTTGCAGCTGCCAGACCAGAGACAATGCATAAAGAAAAAGAAAGAGATAGATATAGTGTAAAAGAGAGTGAGAAGGGGAAACCGTTGTAGTTGGCAGTCAGTCTTAGGCTAGTAGGACCCAACTTCGCTTGGCTTTTAGCTATTATTATCACTGGCCGGTTCAAAAGGAGTACTGGAGTCTGCAACGAGGAGTGGCTAAAAAGTTTGTAAAGAAAATTTTCACATAATAAATTTAATTTTTTATTTTTATAATATTATTGGTAAGTACCGTTCATAAAAATATATAAGGAAAAAATATTAAATAATATAATTATATTTGTTTAACAAAACATTTTCCTAACTATAAATAAATCTTCTCAGAACTCAATTTCACATAATAATATATTTTTTATTTTATTACTATATTATTATTGGTTAGTACCTTTTATAGAAAAAATATCATTGAAAAAACCTCGAAAATTTTAGTAATAGTTATTATTAGTTATTAGACGAACCTCGTGTATGGCATGTGGTATTATTATTGTTATTAGTATATGACTATTCGTGTATGTGTGTGTGTGTGTGTGTGTGTATAAGCGAGTTCTAAGCAATTATTTAAAGCGCTTGGTTGCCTTCTTGCCGCACGTGATCCACATTTGCATTGCAGCAGCTTTTGGGGTGGCACTCAGATTTCTCAGTTGAAACGAGGCCAAAACGTCCCTCGGTTGGGGACTAACAAAGAGAAAGACCTATAGTATGAGTAAGAGTGAGACAGAGTAGATAGATAGATAGATAGAGAGAGAGAGAGAGAGAGGGAAAGAGAGAGAAAGCTGTCATGGCAGACCGCAGCTTTTTGTGCCTGTCCAGCAGTTTACACACACAAACACACACACACCTTTGTGTTGTGTTGGATGATGGAGTTGATTGCGTGCCATTGTCCGAGTAGGTGCTCACATATTTATTTACAATTTAAATGCAGAGCCATCAACTTGAAGCTCCTTTCCCTCTTTCTGTCTCTCTCTCTCTCTCTCACACTCTGTCTCTTTCCCCTCTGTGTGTCATTTTAATTGGTACAATCAATTGAAAGCCAACAATGGTGTTAACGCTTAACTGATTCCGCTTGCCAATCCTCTTCAATTCATTAGCCATTTTTATTGTTCAGCTGATGCCACTTGATGGACTGCAAAAGGAAGCAACGCAATTTATCCGATTCCTCTGCATACGGATCTTTATCAACATTACTATTATCAGCTGGAAGTTCTTTCTCCTTCTTAACACGCAACCAATCGCCTGAATATGATTTTCGTGCTCGTGATCGTACTTTTGGCCATGGCCATTCAAACAATTTACTTTCCCTACCCTCCAATATGTTCATCATTTCCAATTTGCGACGTATTGCCTGAACTACCCGAAATTTACCCTGACAATCATGTCCAGCCACAGTTGTGCCCGGTATTTCCAGTATATCGTCAATATTCTTATATAAGGTGCGATTGTAGTAAGTCTTTAAGTGTGTTGACTGCGACTCGTACAAGTGAAGGCGACTCTCCAATAATTCCAATTTTTTCCAGGTATCCTCCATAACAGCTGTAAGATTTACCCATTGGGACAAACATTCGACAATACTCGTCATATTGCTGTTCTTTATATTATGCAATTGTTTGTAACAATCGGTCAAATTGTTGGATTTGGTGCGATATAATTTTCTTGGTTCATTATAGAAATAATTAGGACTTGAACTTGGCCATGGTGTCACCTGACACCAAACAGAATTCAGATCTAAATAAAGTTTCGATTGAAGCACAATCAATAACTGTAACAGCAGCACCAACAACATTCCGTCAATGTAGATCGATATATTCTGACTGGGCAAAAGTTTAAATCTTTTTCTTTTCATTTCATTTTAATTGATTATTTAGGGTAATAATAAAATGTAGGCATGAAGGTGAACGCTACTGAATTTAAAGGGCGATGCAATTGCTGTTATAAAAAGGTTTTTGTAATAATTTGCAGGCTTTTTATATTATTTTCTTTGATTCGCAAGCTTCAAATGAAGACTTTATATAAAGATCTAGCTAAAATGTTTATAGATAGAATTTAGAATAGAGTAATAGAGGGAATATCTTTAAAGAATAATATTTTTCGATACAATCAACTCAAAAATCAAAAAATCTAAAAGAAATTTTAAAGTTCATATCTGTAGATTACTAAAGAATCGTGTATAGATATAGTTCTTTGGTTTACCTGGGCATTTTGTGCATTTTACACATATAATTTAAATGTAGGTCTTTGGGTAATTCTTGTTAAATTGATTTGATTTACTTTAGTTAAGCTTTATCGGTGGAATTTGGCTTTAAATCGGATAAACATACAGAAACACACACAGACGCATTCATTGAGATATGGCCTGGTCGCATTATGGCCCCATTTGCCAACTGGCAACAGCAGTCATATTCATAAATTAACCATTCAAATTAACGCGGCCAACACAAGGCAACCCAAAAAAAAAATAAAATTAAATATAAAATATAAGAAAACTGAACAGTCAGCTCAAAACGTCGTGTATAACAGTTTAATCAACCCAAAGCGATTCAGCGTTCAAAATGCTGCCAGATGCAAAAAAAAAAAAAAAAACAAAAACCAAACTGAAAATATATATATATATATTTCTATATATGTATAAAATGGCGTTTAAGCATCCACATCCATCCTTACATCTTTTGCCTCTTGTACCCACTCTTTGTTGCTCTCTCCCACTTGGTTTCGTTACATTTTTGCCGGCCCGCTTAGCAACGCTGTGGACTTTTGGAGGTTCCTTTTTTTGTTGTTCTTGTTGTTGCCCGGGAGCCATAAGGGAGCAGCAAACTCCTCAACGTTGGTACGCAAAATTTATTGTTTGCGGAAGTTGTCTTTAATGGCTACGCCCAGCAGCCACGCCTCAGAGCACACGCCACCATCCCTGATCCACCCATTTGCAAAACCCACCCAACCATCCACCACCCACATACTCACTCACCCAATCTGCACCCTACAAAACCAACTCACTCGACTCCATTCGGCCATCTAAACTTGGCTGTTAGTTGACCTTCGGCTGCAAATAATTTCAACACATTGAGTTTAATGTCCTGCGCCTAAGGGGCGTACCCGGGACGGGCATTTGTCGAATGATATTTTTTTTCCTCTATTTTATTTCATTTTACCCTGTTTTCTGTCTTCTATTTCCTGCCCTCCCCCCTGTCCCCTGTTGCCATCATATTTATCAGGGCACGTGTTTTGGCCTATAATCACATGATTTATGGCTGACAATGGTCAAAAAGTAAGAGAGAGGAAATATTTTTCTTTACAGTCATAAATATTTACTCTATATATATATTTATTATATTTGTTGTTATTGTTGATGTTGTTGTTTTTTTTTTTTTTGACACTTTATGTCGTTAAACTTGCAAATTGTATTTTGATATGAGAGGACGCCACATATCCCTCCCCCCGTGTTTGTCCTCTTCACTATCTCAATCTTACATCCGTTTTGCCCCCATGGCTAATGCTTTTATAAAGTGTTAACATGGCGTATGCGTAATATTTAATGGCATCTGTGCGGGTCGATCTGCTGCTGCTGCTGCTGCTTGCTTGCTCCGTAGTCTGCCGCTTATAGTTATAAGTTTCATATGATTTGATTTATGAAAACGAACAAAAAAAAAAAAACAAATAAGAAAAATGAAAGTGCCACGCCTTGTTTTTATGGCTCCTCGTTAAATGCGGTCGTAAAAATTTGAAGCTCTACTCTTAAGCATTTCCCTTTGAAAAGTCACAAAGGAAAAAAAAAACAAAGAAAACAGAAAGAAAATCCAAAGGCAAGTGAAAAGCTCGTAAATTTAATTGCAGTGATTATTGCTGGGATAATGGTTAGAGCAACGTACTTAAAGTAAAGATATATCGCAAGTTGCCAACAAATGCAAATGAAATTTTTCATCCCCCCTCCCTCTGTACCGATCCATAAAACCTACCTACATACATATATAATATGGAAGTACTTAAAGAGTATTTGACTATTTTGCCACAATGCCTCAAACGGTGTGTTTGAACAATCGAAAAGAAAAAAAAATACTTTAAACAACATTTTCTATTTAATGTTTTTTTTTTTGTCATCTTTTCGGCCAAGAAGTCTGACTGAATCCCTGAGGAATTGCAAAAAAAAGTTCCAAGGAATTGCTGAAGACTCTTTCAGGAATTTCGGAAGGTGTTTATCCAGTGTTTTTTTTCGAATTTACTCAGAATGGAAGGATAAACATTGCATTTGCCTAAGTTCGATTGCAATCTATATGAGAAATTGAATAGACCCTGAATTATGGTAATTTTCTTTAGTAGTGTTTTTGAATATTGGAAAACAATTTAAAGTTTTTAGAAAGAGAATTAATTATTATATAGAAATTTTATAATTTTAATAATTTATAAACATTTGCATCGCCTAGTTAGCTTTAATCTCTATTTGTGGTTAACTAATTTGATCCATTTTGAGGTTTAGTTCATTCAAATTGTTTAAATAGTTGAGTGAATATGTATTTATAAATATAAATTCCTTAATGAAGTGTCCTCTCCCATTACCAAACACAAATAAATAAACATACAAACAAACAATTTATATTGAATATTGTCACAGTGGGGAAATTCTCTTCAGTTCAGGACAATATTTACCTTTTTACATTATTTGTCATGGCATAATTCGAACAGATTTTATCACTCTTTCTCTCTCCCTCTCTCTTTCTCTTTCCCTTTCTGTCTTTTTCTGTCTCTGTTTCTGTCTCTCGGCGTTAACAATGAAATCCAATTAAGTTTTGTCACATAATTTTAATGAAATTAAAATAAAATCAGTGCAAATAAATATGCAACATGATGGATGGACAAACAAGCCGCACAAAGAGGAGAGTGAGATAGAGATAAAGACTTGGGGGTAGAGAGATGGCAAGAAAAAAACAAAAAACTGGAGTGAGAGACAAACACAGGGAATGAATAAAGATCAAATTGTGGACAAGGGGAGAGCGGTTGTTGTAATGGGGAAGTGTATAAACAGTAGAATGTGAAGGAGCACCACCAGCAGCATCAGAGCATCGTCGTCGTAATGTCTCAAGGTTGTGAACCTTGGTTGGTACCTTTTCTTTCTTCCTTTTTTTTTGATTAGTGTTGGCACCATTATGCCGCTAGATCTAGCGATAAAAACAATTTACTTATCAGTTTCTGTTAATGCTTATGATTATGAAAAGTTTTATAATATGGTAGAAAAATTTGACCACATATTATGTAAATTGATATAGTAAAACTAAATGACAAGAATCAGTTTGAAGATATTGCCATTATTTCAGATCTGTGAGGAACTATTTTAAGCCCTCTCCCCATCTTTTCTATTTATAGTTCCTAAGCGTTTTGTGAGCTGATAAACTAAATTTAGATTCTTTATGCTACAAGGACATTTAGCGGGATTTTTTTATTCTTGCTAACTTTTGACCAATATTTTAATGTTGTATGACAGAAAATACATCAAAATGGCAACACTGATAACTGTGGCTGTTAAAAAATTCAGAGCATGGCCTGGCGGGCGTCTGACTGACTGAGTGACTACATGAAGAAGGTGATGTAGCAGCTAGCTGGGGTTTGCTGTTCCTCTACTTGCTGCGGGTGCTACTACCGCTGCCGATGCCGATGCTGCCGTCCGCTGCTGCTGCTGCTGCTTGAATGCTTAAGTGACTCCCTGACAGCAGAAAATGAACAACATGGGGCAAAAGCAAATGGAAGAATTTGGCATGGTGAAGATGAAAAGCATAGTAGAACACTACATAACAGTATAGAGTGGAATAGAAGAAAAGCAGAAAAGGAGAAAAGCAGTGAAAAGCAAAGTAAAGTAGACAAAACGCTTAGTCTACTTTTGGGGTTTTTGGTTTCTTTGCATTTGTCTTCTGACGTGTGTGAAGGTCGTGGGCGTGGTGACGTCGCGTCGTCGTGCGGCAAAAATATATTGCCAACTAAGTGTCGAGCATAATAATGAGACAGACACACACACACACACACACACTCGCACATAAACAGTGAGTCTCGGTACTATGCGTGCGTTTGACTTGCCGCTTACTCAACTTTTCTTCTCAATTTATCTTTTTGCTCCGTCATTTCCCTTTCCCCCTGGCCCCTTAACCATTTTCATTATTCTTTTTTTTTTTTTGGTTTATTTACATTTGCATTCTGGTTAAGTGCTTTAAATAAATTATTATTTCATTTTAACAGAATTATATTCATTTTGCAATAATTTTGAATACTCTCACAGTCTCTCTTACTTTACTCTCTCTCTCTCTCTCTCTTTGTGGATGCAACATAATGATGATGCATCATGGCAATTGCATGGACATTTTGCATTCTCATTTCCATCCGGTGCTCCATAATTCCCTTAAGCAATTAGCTAGCCACTTATGTTCAATTGGCTAAATTATTTGCAAGTGGCTTTAATTTTGCTAGTTAAATGCTAACAGATGTCCTACACTACTACACCAATTTCACTCCCTCTGTGCGTGTGTGTGTGTGTGTGTGTGAGTGGCACGTGTTTGGCTTGTGAAAGCAGCTCACAGTTACAGGAAGTCATTGTCATTGTCATTGCGTTTTTGTGGCTGCTTTTTGGTCCTGCTTTTGGGTCGGCCCGTTTGCATAAAAGTCTAGTAAATTAGCATAAATTAAAGGTTGGAACTTTGACTATATTGTACTATAGATAGATAAGTTGGGAGAGGTTAGGTATAGATGGATACACATTTACGCCGAGAATGTTCAAAATGATGGCACATTGTACATTTTAATGGAAATTTAATCTGTAGGGAAATTAAATTTTTTGTTTTTTTTTAATGTTTAGCAAATGTGAGTAAATTAAATAACATTTTAATAACAAAACAAAATCAAAAAAAAAAAATAACGAAATTTATATTAAGTATAGACACTTTGACATTTTTAATCACTCGTTTAGAAAAAAATGAAAAAAAAGAGAAGAATGACTAAACAAGAAGAGACTCCCATTGATTGGTACTTCTATTCCGTAATCGGATTAGGTACAATCTATATCTAGAATTATCGGGTAGGTTAAAGGGTAATAGATCATTAAATTGTGAATCTCTGTGATAGTATTGAATTATTTATATAAATGTAAACTAAACAATTGATAAACTTAACACTTAAAGAGACGTATAGGGATCATAAAAGATGGTGTATATGGAAGGGTATACTGTTTTTCATTATTTTTGCTTTTTGTACCATTTCATTCTCGTTTGTAGTTCATTAAAAAAGTTTAACCTCATGAAAATCTGGCTACTATGGAAAACTAACAATGTTATCTTATTAACAAAATCATTGTAATAAATGATTTCAACTCAATCCTGATTAAACTCTTAACTAGACTTTGGTTTTTAAATAAACAGATGATCAATATTTTCATAATACTCTTTGATAGTTATATGTATCAAAAGAACAAAAAAAAAAAAAAAACCGCTAATTTTATATGGCCCATCATTCAAATTGGTGTCCGTGCAAAATGCAATTAAATGCGTTTTTCCATTTGCATATTTAATTTCAATTCTACACTTTTTGTCCCATATAAGTTTTTCATATTCATGACTTTTTTGTGTGTGTCTGTGTGTTTTGCACACAAATTAACATTCACTTGGGTCCCATATACATACAAACGAATAGTGAAAAGAAGTGCCTGGAAATAGAGGGGGACGGGATGATAAACAGATAGAAAGAGAGACAGAGAAAGAGGGGAGAATATAATGTCTCTTGCATTCAAGGCCTCAACGAACATGGCAACAAAATACAGCAAAACAATGCAACAACATAACATACAAATTGAGTTGCATAACTTGTGTCGAGGTAAGTCGAGTCATTGAAATGCAAATGCCACTTACAAGCACTCACACTCACTAAAACACTGGCACTCACACACTCACACACACACACACACATGGTGACACTCGTACACACACACACACATGCTCATGCTGATGACTAACAACGCATAGAAATGTCATCCGCAGGCACAAGGCATTAGGCAGCTGTGCAGAATTCAGTGAAAACCAAATCAAATTCACATACCAACAAGTGTAGAACAGACACACACACACACACACAGACACAAGTATAGAAATGTATATGTGTGATCCAAATAATTAACAATAATTCGGTCAACTGGAGTAGACATAATTAGCATACATTTTGGGGAAGAAGAAGATAAGTAACTTTAATTGTAAATGGAAAATATCTTAACTAGAGAAAGAGAATGAGAACGAATTGAGCATTGTCAAACAAATTTTGTACAATTGCAAACAAAAGGACAATCTAGTTTAGGCCTACTACCCACTCACACATTCTGCCCTTCTCTCCCTCTCTCTCTCTGTATCTACATTACTCTTGTTTACTCTCTTTGTCTCGCTGTCCCTCATTTCATTTAGAAACGTGTGTTTAAAGAGCAACCGCTTCAACGCCCATCATTCCATTTAGATGTAAATTACCAGAACAGGAAATAAAAGGAAATAAGCAACAGCGTGTACACAAAACAGGAGGAAAATACACAGTTAAAAAAAAAAAAAAACAAGAAAAAATCACTCACACACAGCAACAACAATAAAACGGTTTGTTTAGGACTCGGACAGGACACTTACCACATATTAACACAGTTCTTGAAAAATAAAAAACGCTTTCCCTAGACAAACAAAAGACAAGTTGACAACTGATGTAGGAACTTTAACCCATCGTTTTGGCCGAACTTAAAGCCATGTCTAAATTTCAATCCATTGGGATTGAGCATGAAGAGCAAAAAACTAGAAAATGGATGGAAAATGGAAAGGAATTGTTGGACTGTTTTGGTATGTTGTTTTATTATAGAGGGGTAAAGAGTGCAAGAGAGAGAGAGTGAGAGAGGGAGACAGAAAAGAGGCAAGAGTGGTGTCATAATGAGCCTGCAATCAGTATTCCCAGAATTGCAACAGAGGTCGCGTTATCTCCCCCTTTCTCTCTTTCTCTTACTGTCTATTCTACTGCCGGCTGCCGGCTGGGTCTTCTTTTTCGTCTTCCTGCTCTATTCTGCATTTTCATTCCACTTCCTGTCTTTTCTGGTTTTTGCATCTTCTTTATGCCTGTCTGACTTTTGGCCGCAACTTTGGCTTCTTCTCCTTCTTCTCTTAAAAAGAAGCGAACGAGTGGTACGTGCTGTGCTGCCATGGCGTTTCGTACATAAATTAATGCAGTCGTAATACAATACACACAAACACACACACACACAGCCTAACACTCATGCAGAACACACACACAAACACACACACATGTTTTGGTTACCCCCCGCTCTCCTAAAAATGCTGCAGTGTAATTTCTCTTGTCGTTATTAAATAGAAATTTTTGCTCCATGACTTGTGTATGTGCGGTATGTGTGTGTGTGTGTGTGTGTGTGTATATGTGTACGGCAGCATAACGGCGTCTCTCACTGGCAAAGTTTCCTTTCTTTCTTCAAATTCATTTCTTATACATATTTATATATATATATATGTATATATATACGTATCTATATACCTATATTATTTCTTTCTATCGCTTTTCTTTTTTTTTTTCTTGGCAAATGTATGCACTGCAGATTTTCCTTTTTTTCGTTGCTTATCTTGTGAAACTGCCATTAAAGTTGATGGGCCTGAGCTATATATATATATATATACATGTACATACATATATATATTTTTATATATATATGTACATTTCTGAACCATAGATAGATAGCCATTAAGTTGTTGTCCCTCGAATGTCGAAAGATAAGCAATTTGTTTTCACTAAATATTTGTTGTTTAAATATTTAAACAGATTGACGAGAGAGATTGAAGAGAAAATATGCAAGTTGTTGTTGTTGTTCTTCTTGTTTTTTTTTTTTTTTTCAACAAACTTTGAGCATAAAAATTGTGCCCAACTTCTATTTACATTTATTTTATGCCAAGACACAAAAATTTCGTACATTTATTAAGGTAGCCGACTACAATGTACCCAATGAAAATTTTCATTTTATTTTGGGTCAGAATAGGAAAATGCCTTTTCTTCTTTTTTATTGTTGTTTATTTGAATGGAGAATATTTACTCAAATCTTTTATATTTGATGGGGTGAAATTGTAAGAAGATTATTTTGTTATTATTTTATATTTGACATTGATAAGAAGCTTTTCTAAGAAATTTTCATTGAAAAAAAATTACCAAAAAGAAGAAATTTTGTAAGGTATTGTTAACGTTTCTTCATGGTCCTATTTTGTAATATAAATAATAATTAAATTGAAAGAACGATGAAAAACAAAACCATACTTTAATATACAAAAGTCTCAAAGGAAGAGAATGAAAACTTATATATTAAAATAAGATTTCAGTTACCTTTCTATAATTAAAATAGTTAACAAAAAAAATTAAGCAAATGCTATCGTTAATATATCTCTTGTCCAAATGTTTAAAGGGTAAAAAAAGAAACGAGACCCATTCAACATATAAAATCAATTTTAATTTCTTTTGGCATTTCACAAAGTCCAAAAAAAAAAAGGGAAATAAAATAATTTAGCATTAAAGCAAGTCACTTTAGGCAAACCAGCATAAATTTTTACGCAAGTAAAACCAAAAATCCAAACCGAAAAAACAAAACACCTTTATATATATATATATCTATAAATATATATATACGATGCGTATAACAGTTTACAGAAAAAGAGACATTGACAGAGAGTGAGAGAAGCAGCAAATTGCTCTTAAATTGTATACAAAAGCCAAATCTGTGAAAGCCAAACTAAAATACAGGAGAAGGTAATTTCATAGCGGAAATCCATTAAACAATGTGTCGAGAATGGGGAGAGAGTCGAGGTCGACTGACTTGACTAATTAGAGAGATTTATTGATAAACTTTCAACAACGCATATTGAATTTTTAATGATAATTGCGGTAGGGGAGAAATTCGCTTTTAATACCCTTTAAAATTTGGCCAAATTAATTATAACGCAAAAACCACAAAAAAAAAAAAAAAAAAAACCCATTACTCATCGAATAATGGTAAAAGGTTGTTATAGAATCAGATTTATATATTAAACAAGATTTTTATTTATTAATAAATTTGGCATGTTAAATATTTATTAAATGACACACAAAATGTGGAGAACTTAATCATAATATTTGAAATATTTATTTATATAGACATAAACTAGAAAATTTAAGAAAAAAGTAAAAAGGTTTTAAATATAAAGGAATGAAAATAAATATACTGATTTGAGAGATATATCTTCAACTTATTCAAAAAGAAATTGATCGTTTTGCTTTATAAGCGAAAATCTAAAAATATTCAAACATTAATGATTAAAATCATTTAGTACTAACTAAATGCTGCGTTTAAAGAAAGATTTAACTAAAGTTTATAAATTTAAGAATCAAGGAAATGCAACAGAAAGCGTTAGCTTATTTTTCATCTTGGATTTGGTTATATTTTATTTTATAACTTCTTTTTTCTTGGCCAGAGGTTTGCGTATTGGAGCGAGGGGTTAAGGTGGGACCAATGTGCGCGCTTGACTAAGCATATCAGCGCAGACCAGGCTTAGTTCTGTGTTATTCTTCCTTTATTTTCTTTTTCCTCTTGTTTTTTTTTTTTTTTTTTTTACCTTTGCTAGAACGTTTTGAATATACCTTGTTTCTAGTCTCCTCTACCTGGCTCAATTTGCTGACAGCTTTTGGACTCACAATGCCTGGCAGCATAATTCAATTGGATTGCCAAAAGACTTTGGTCTTTTGAATGTGTTTTGATAGCCCATGTATACTTTTAGGATTGGGTATGCGTGTATGAGTGTGTGTGTGTGTTTGTGTGTGTTTAGCCGCATTTTACTTTTCTTTCACTAAATGGGATCAAGTTGTCATTGCAATTGCTTTTAAGCCGGCTTCTTATCTGTGACTAAATCGCCAGCTTATCAAAAGGTGCCACAAATTTATTTGTTATATTGCTGCTGTCTCTCTCTCCCTTTCTCTCTTTTGGAAAACAATTTAAATGCGAGATAATAAATTATATGCATAATTAAATTGTTTTGTTGTTGGAAACATTTTTCAATTTTCGCACTAATCAATTTCATAATCAATTTGGCGTAGGCAAAAAAAAATAAATAAAAACAGACACCAAAAAAAAAAAAAGAAACATAACAAAACTAATTTCCATTTGGGAAAAACTTTGATTGTCATATCAATAAATCAAATGGAAAATGGGGTAAATTAAATGCAATTTTTCTCTGAATTTGCATATTTCTCTTTCGAAATTGTAACAGAATATTTTTCAATATTAAATCAAAATGTTCCATCAAATTACATAATCTATGCCACATAATTGCAAATTGCATTGTCTGTTGTATTTATTCGTGCGTGTGTGTGCGTGTGTGTGTGTGTGTGTACGTGTGCGCTTAGAGAAAAACGATAAACAGAATTGAATAGTGTATATGCGGCGTATGCGCAATATTACAATCATATATGTTAGCTAATTTTGTATTCAATTAAAGAAAGAATGAGATAGACCACAAAGGGTCACATGAATAGAATCTAAATTAATGTATATTTATATTTTTGCTTTTGGTTGTTTTTACAAACTTTAATAATCTCGTTGACCTATTCAACTTTGTCATGCAATTACTAGTTGAATGAAACAACTTTTTACGACTTAAATTTTAAATTGGCAAAGCTTAGAAAGTGAAAGTAGACTTTGTGAAAAATGCATTGGTGAGTTTCTTAGTCAATTATAGTGGCAGTTTGCGTGGCGTAACGGTTATAAGCTTCTTAACAGCTTATTCCTAGGAAGAGCTGCCTCAATTACCATAATGCCTTTCTGATGACTATTGGCGCTTTGTTCGGTTTGCAATGGCAATGGCTGTCATTCATATCTTAAAGAGCAAGAGAAATAATAATGGAGATTGCCATTTGTTAATCTAAATAAATAAATAAAATAAATTATATTAAGGTACTAACCAAATTGTATACAACTGAGTGGAAGTATTTGTAACAAGACATCTAAAAATAATGAAAACAAAAACTGAAAATGAAATAGAACATAAAAAAAAAATGTTTAACTCAGAAGTGTATAGATGAAAGACTCCCACATTTAATATAAATTAAAGTTGATTGAAGATAAAAGAAATTTTATCAAAATAAAATGAGAAGCCTGTTAATTTGCATTTTATTTATTATATGAAAAACTTTATTATATAGAAGTTTGCAATTGTGAAAATTGATTGTTTTTGTTTCTTACCTAAAATATTAGATATTTTCTCTAAAGTTCAGCTTAAGAGTTTTATAAATTTATATTAATTTGCAATTGTCATAATAAGATTAAAAATTTATTGCATTGGCGTTAAATTTGTAAAGTTTCTTTCTTTAATTGGTTAACATTTAAAGATTAAAAAATCATTTAAAAAACATTTTTTTTTTCATTCTTTACATTTAGCTTCTTTAGATTATATTATTTTATTTCCGAATCACTTCCGCATTCCATTGAATTATTTCATCTTGAATCATCATTTAATTTGTAGACAAAATCTCGTTTAATAAAAATAATAATTTCATTCTAGTGGATCACATCTCCTTGTTCACAATTTATTTTCGTGTTTCTGTTACCTTGGCCACGCCCCTTGATACCCAATGACAAGGGCTGGTGTGTATGTGTGTGTGTGTGTGTGTTGGCCTTGCCAGAAATTTAACAAGCTTTGCATTGCTCTTTGATTACATGTCCATTGTTGTTGTTGTTGAGCGTTTTGTTGTTGTCTTGGCTTTTGGCCGCCACCATTCTGTTTTTCCCTAGTTTTCTTTTGCGTTTTCCCACCTCCTTCTCTTTTGCCCTTTTACATTTTTTCTTTCTTTTTTTTTTGTCCAACTTGAATTGAATCAAGTTTGCTTCGTTTCCGGGGTTTTTCCCTCTCTCTCTCTCTACCTCTCTGCTTCTGTGTGTTTGTGTGTGCATTTTGCAGCAACAGCAGCAGCCAAGTTTTTTCCGACCGGAAAACACAAGTTCCGTTTTTTATAAATTTTCAATTGTGCACAAGACCTAACACACACACACACACACAGTTACCCACCAAGAAAAAAGGCGACAATTGCGACTAGAAGAGACATTTTGATGAGTGCTTCTCGTTTTCTTTATTTTTTTTTTTTTTTGCGTATTTTTCGGATGTTTTGTATTTTTATCTCTCGCTCTCTCCCTCTCCTTGGGTGTCGCAAAAATCGCTGCGGGCGTTCGAACAGGTGACAAGATGACATCTGACATCTGGCAGTCATTTTAAGTGGATTTGCTCTGACAACTATGTGTCAGCGGAGCGCGAAAAAGTATGCTATGAAATTGTAATATACATCACTGTACTACTATACATTCATGTATATGTATGTATGTATGTGTGTGCGTGTGTGTGTGTATGCCATACATGTCAAACAGGCCGCAGTTACAAGAAAACACCTTTGTTTGCCCTTCATCTGTACACACCACTCTCCTCCCTCTACTCAATCTTTGCCCTCTTTGATGCTCTTCTCTCTTTATCTCTCTCTGTCTCTGTCTCTCGTTTGCTATGTGTTGTTTCGTTTTCAATTTAATTAAATTGTTGACCGAAATTCCACATTTTGCTCTGAAGCCAACTCAATTTTAAATGTGAAATAAAAAAAGAAATACATAAAAAAAAAATGCAAAACCTCAATCAGATTTAAGGATTGAAGTTGAGATTCCCAGAAGCATATGCCAAGTATTTACTGCAAATTGTTTGCTATAACTCTTAAGCCACAATTGGAATTCTTTCTCTCTTGTTATTTTACTCCCCTTCCTATCACTCTCTGTCTCTCTCTCTGTCTTTTTCTCTGTTTTTGCATATTCTATTTTTATTTAGAAAAGAATTTTAAATTCTACTTTCCATTTCCCACTGTATACTTCATTTTTCACGCAATTGCAAAACGTAAATAGTTTACAATCCTTTTTAGACATTAAAGCAAACCGATTACTCCGCACCTTTCCCACTCTGCTTGTCTACCTCTCTATCTCTCTCTCTCTCTCTGTATCGTAGTCTCACTCTTTTTCTCTTTGGAATTCTCTCATCCGACCTCTAACATTGGTTATATGCATTTTTGGAGAGCAAAATTTATGCGGCCTGAATGTGCCGCGGCATTAATTAAAAGCGATTTAGTTGCTTGACCATTTTGTGGTTATGTTTTTTGGTTATGGTGGCAAAGGAAGGAAAGGAAAGGAAAAACAGATTTGCTGCTGGATAGATGGGAAAGCCGGAATCTGAACTGAACTGAACTTTGAGTGGATGTGGGTAGAATGGAAGGTGCCAGTTTGGGTCCGGTTCTCCATCTGTGTATGTGTTTGTGTGTGTGTGTGTTGATGCCGATGCTGACCACAACATTTATGGGTATTACGCATGACGCAGCAACAACCAAAAACAACAATAATGCAATACATACAGCAGCAAAGGGAACAACAACAACAACAAGTATGTTTTAATATACGTTTTAAATTATGTTTTGTGTGCTCCCCCAGCCTCAAATGAAGTTGTTAGTTGAAGTTGTTGTTTCTGAGCGGGGAGGAAAGGAGGGGCTCTCCTTTTTGGTTTTTGTGTAAATTGAAAGCACGTTGTGGCCATTCATAAAATCAAAGCTCAAGGTTTTTTTTTTTTTATTTAGAAATTGTTTTCTCTCTTTTTATGTTGTTTAGTAATTATTTCTATGGATAAATGCAATTACAAGCCATATGATTTATTAATGAAACATTATATGAAAAAATAAAAAAATTAAATTCCAACAAAATGCACGAAAACTTTTCCATTAATTTTCCATTAATGCAAACAATTTTCTTTTACACAAAAGTTACACTTTTTGAGTCATAGATAATTAAGTCTCCATTTTTCCATCTTTTTTTTGTTAAGGGTTAATTTTAAATATTTAAATTAATAAAAATTAAATTAAAAAAATACCAAAAATAATAAAAATATTTATCAAATTACTAAAAGTCAAGTTACTCTAAAGAAAACTACAATATTTAAACTTTGTTTACACCCCTTAACTGAAACCATTTGTTGAAACAACTTTCTCATGTTCTTTTTTCCACACTATTTCTTTCTGTCTGTGTTTCATTTTATTATGGCCTTGAATAAATATATTTTGTTTCCATAGTTGTTTTGTTGTTGCAACCAACCAATACCCTTTGGTTGGTTAACCAGACCAAGTTGCATTGCAATTTGCTTACTTGATTGTTGCATTGCTGTTATGCTTTCTGTCTTCCTGTCAGTGGGCCCAGAGTCATCTATCACAACAGCAGCCAAAGGGCAACAACTATCACAATACAGTCAAAAAGGGCAGGCAGGTGGGTAGGTACGTTGGTAGGTAGGTATATAGTGGATATCAAGAATGGAATCGTTTGGTGGTGTTGGTCAAAACGATTTGTCTACCGTTCAAACTTGGCCAGGCCAGCGAATTCATCAGCCATGTGCAAGGGCGAAATGTCATTTCATTTCATAGAGACAGGAAACGAGATAGTGTGTGTGTGTGTGTGTCTGGGTATGGGTATGGGAGGTTTGGGGGTGCGGACTATTGAAATGACACGTCGATGTCAGTGCACGCATATCCATATCCGTTTCCTGCCAATTCTCGTCATAAATAACAATAGACGAAAGAAGGAAAGGATAAAAAGGGCAAACGAAATGGAATGAGAGATCATATCAAGCAAGCGACAGCCAGACAGATAGACAAATGGCAACCCGATGCGCAACTCAATAGCTGTTATATACCAACACACACACACACATACATATACTTATGGCCTAATTGTATTAGACCATAAAGAAGTCGTGGGCCAACAAAAATAAAACACAGACACACATAGATAAAACTAAACGCCTTGCCAAGTGACTTTTTAATAGTTGGAAAATCAGAAATCGCCGCAGCGCACAGTCAAGCAAAAAAAAAAAAAACGATGGGGGGACGGAATGGATTCATAAAACTTTATATATATATATCTAAGTCCTCCTCCTGCCCGCTATTACCTACTGTTATTTTGTCCATCAGGACGATAGCGGAGATACAATGCCTGTCAGCAAATTTCGCGTTTTGGCCCAGGTATATAAAAGATTAAAACGCAACACTTTATCATTAAAAACTTGACAGGCAACGAAATGAGTTCCGCCATCACGAGCAGCTGACACATAAGCAAGTAGCAAGCAGGCAAGCAACATTGGGAACGTAGCATAAGAGGATGAAATTGTCGTGGCACTGCTTGAGTGAGGTACTGCTGAGCATAGTGTCGCACTAGGTGAGTGGGTACCATTGAGTGGGTGAGTTTTTGACATGATGGCGACATAATTAATTAAATTTGTAGCAAAGCAAATAGTAAAGAAGCAAATATTCAAAAAATAAGAAGAGGCCTCTTGAAACGTGTCACAATATTTTGTTTGAGGTCATTAAATTTACCCCCCATTTTCTATCCCTTTATCCATCATTATGTCATGGGGGGGAAAATCAATGCAAATGCAAAATTCAATTATCTCGCCTCGCATAATTTATAAAGTGTCAAAAGTAAACTCTTTAATCCACTTCCTCTCCCTCTCTCTCTCTCTCTCTCTCTCTCTCTCTCTCTCTCTCTCTCTCTCTCTCTCTCTCTACGGTGTGGGGTCTTGGGGAGTGGTGGTTAAATCTCGGCCTGCGTCTGAAATATGATAAATGATGTGGACAACAGTAAAATCGAAAGCTTTCCCATTGAATTACCTGCTAAATAAACTGCATAATGTTTCAATTTGCCTCTTAAACTAAAAAGCCAAAGGCGCTCATCCCTCTTCTCCTCCTGCTCCTCTACTTGCTGCATTGGCACGTACCATGACCATGAGTTTGGAACTTTAGCTGAATAGAGCATCAAATATCGTGCTAAAAACTTTCCCACCAGACAGACACAAGACGACACATTCGGCCTGCTTCTGCACACTATTCATTCCCCCCATCTTCTTCATCTCCACTCTATATTTTCGTATCCTCTTTTAGAGAGTCTCTTCATTGATATGCCAAAAGTCACATCCGTTGGTCTAGGGGTCAACTTTGGGGGCGAGGGTTTGGCTTTGCTTTGACTGTTGGAAATTATTGATGAAGCAGCCTGCGGCTTATTACCCAATGTCTGCTTATACTCTAGATACCCCACCACTTCTACCGCCTTCTATCATCCAATACCCCTACCCCGTCGCATAATCTCATGCAGGTTCACATTGAATGTCAGTGAAGAAAGCTGGAGCTAATATTTGCTTTGAATTCCACTCGATTGCCTTGCAAAATGACAAAATGATGCTTAAATTTAAGAAATTTAAGATATACCGAGACTAAAGAAAAGTAAGAAGGAGAAATAAAGACCACAAAATACACAAATCAAACGATGAAAAGGAAAAAAGAACACAAAAAGGAATAATCAAAAAGGAAAATAAAAACGAAACACAAAGACTGAATAGAAAACTCACAGAAAATAGAAGGATGCGAAAACATTGACAAATATCAAAATAACTGCCAATTTAAATATTCTGGGAGTTTCGATGAGTTTATCAACTACATGTGATATGAAGATCCCTTAAAAGAACTCTAGTTTATCAGACTCTTGCAAATTTAATTAGCCGTACATAGATGGAATGATTGTGAATTTTTACATTTTTTTTTTAAATAAAATTTAACGATTTAATTGTACATTGTATAATAATCCAAAAGCAATATTTATTGTTTTTTGGCTTCACATTAAATAATTAAACACGACAAATTTAAAGCTCACATTCGATCGAAAAATTTTGTGCCTAGCCCTTAGTGTCCCATTTCTGAAAAATATCATATTGATATATGTATTCTGACCATTAATCGTCCTAATTTTTCTTTAAAATATTAGAATCAAAATGCGAATAGGTCACGATAACTTGTAAAATGTGTTGGTTGGACGCGTCAGTTTCTGTCTTTTAGTTGGGCTAACACAAGTCTTTTTTTTTTTACCAATTATTTTGGTTGTTCGGGGCAGGCCATTTGATAGAGGAATTGTACCAGGGTACGTGTTGGTCTTCCAGTCATTCTGCCAGCAGCCAGATATGGGATAATGCCATATGTGCTTAATAGGCCAGTGCCATAGGTGTCCAAATGAGCCCAGTCACTGCATGGTACAAGCTCGTGAAGTACAGCAGCGGCCAGGCAAGAGGAGGCATGGCCATCACCATCATTGGCCAAATCGTAGCTGAGATGGGCAGCAACGCGATCTTTGTAGTAACGCCATAGTGGGAAACGCCATAGGCGATCCCCAGTAAGTGATCCGGCACGTTGGAACTGTTTCCAAATGTAATGTGAATTGGACCAGATACCAGTTGCACCGCCACCAACAGCTTTCTTTACACCCTTGCACATGGATCCAACATCGATGACCAAGCGTGGCTTGTATGTCAGTTGGCCATAAAGCATAGGATCGGCAATGACCACGACACCAGTGCGGCTAATATTTCTAACGGCCATAGATTTGGCATTCAAAAGTGTTACCACATCGCCTGGCTTGCACGACATACCGGATGGAAGATTCTCACACAATGGCAAAATGGCCGTGATATTAATGGGCAGGGATAGTGCTGCAGCTGCTCGCATGGCAGCCAAAATTGCAGCAGCACCCGTCAAATCTCCACGGTATTCATCCATACCCTTGCATGGACGCAAATTGATACCTCCCGAATTGAATGTAAGACCTTGGCCCACCAACAAAATGGGCTTATCTTCGGGAGCTGTGCCGCAATATGCTACTTCAAGAAGAACGGGCGGCTCACAACTACCTTTGGCAATCATTAGGAATGAATTCAGATGCTGTTGTTCAATCCATTCCATAGTGCGCACCTCCACAGTAATACCGCACGGACAGAGCGCATCAACAGCTGCCTGGGCAAAGATTGTCGGTGTCATACAATTTGCCGGAGCATCACACAAACGTCTAGCCAAGTTCTGGGCCTCTGCCTTAAATAGCCCGCGAGTCCAAGAGTCCATATCCGAAGAACCATAGAGTTCCAATTTTGGCATTGTACGACGATATTTTTTAGCCAAATTCTCTTCATAGCGCCAAACTGCCAGTGCAGCACCCTCAGCAGCCTGTTCCGGATAATCCATATTATCAACATGGACCTCAATGCAATTTAGAGACTGCAATGATCGGGCACCAATGCCTGTTGCTACGCGCACATTTTCCATGCCCTCGTCCAGCATTTCGAGCTCATTGAAAGCGATGCCCTCCAGTCCAACTCCGACCACACAAACTGAACGGAATTCGCTATCGATATTGTTGAATACCTTACCTCGACCCAGGCGACCCATGATCTTTGTCTCTGAAATCAATTCGGTCAATTTTCCCTGGATCCGATCATCGAACTTCTCGCCAGCTGGCGTCAAACGTGGACCTTTGCCGCTCTCCTTCTCGTACAGTCCCAAGACGAGACCTTTGCCACCTTTCTGGACATCGGCACAGCCGCTGACATAGCGCAATGGACCCAATTCAATCTTGCTAAGGAGAGCACGTCCCAAGCAACGGGATAGACCCCTATTGCGCATCATTAGCAGTTGTCCACGAAGAGACATGATTGATTATCGCGCTTTATATATTTTGGCCAAGAATTGGAAGAATTTTAAATCGATACGAAGGGAAACTCGCGCTATTCTTTTTCTTTAATTCGTTCGAATTTTGAAAGGATTATAATCCGCGTTTATAAACTTTTTAAAAAATCTTAACGAAACGGCAAAAATAACAAAAACGGGAGAGAAACAATTTGTTTGATTTACCGTGTGTATAAAACCGAACGACTGATGCTACCTGAATAGTTTCGGAGGTATATCACAAATTTGTGAACATCTAAAAAAAGTCAATGTATACTTGATTAGTAAAAAATAACAAAATTGACAGTTTCATATTCGTAGCAAAATCTAGGCCTACGTGATTGAAAATATTTTAAAATTTTTATGTATGATTAGCAATGGTCTAAAGAAAGATATTTGCTTGCAAACTATTATATTATTGGAAAATTTCGCAAAGTAATCAAAAGAATCGAAAACTAAACTGAAGGATAAACACTTCAAATTGTTCGTACTTACCAGCACTCCTTCGGACGGTTAAGTGGCTTCTGATCTCACTGTTCACAATTACGATCTGTTATTTGTATGAATGTGGTTGTGGGTGGTGTGTGTATGAGTGTGTGAGTGTCTGTGTGTGTGTGTGTGTGTGTGTGTGTGTGTGTGTGTGTGTGAACGTGTTGATTATGCAACGGGAATTGGCCAGTAAATGCCTTTTCTCGTATTGCTTTTATATATGTTATATTCACTTTCTGAAGGACTTTTTTTTATAATCAATAATTTACAATATTTGATTTCTGTTTAAATTCACTTTTGTGTACGGTAGAAATTTCTCAAGGGTTCTTGCTTCTTATCTTTCTTAAATTTTGATTGTGTTGTATATGGGTTCTCCTTCGAAAGTGAAATGAATTTACTTGACCAGCTCTCTAGGCTATGAAATTTGTGAAAATGAATATAAATTTCAACAATATAGATAGAACGTGTACGAATGGGAAGTAAAAGCCAACTGCCTAAATATTGTTAGGAAAACTTATAGGAAGAAAAATAGCCAAGCTCAAGGCTTACTTGGATTACAAAAAATTTTCATTTTACTCTACAAAATCATAACTTTCCTTAAATCGACTTGGTTAGATAACAGAATTTTGTAGGAAAACACCAACTCATATTATATAGATATATATATATCTTTATTATTATAGTATAGTATATGATATTATTCTATATAGTTCATCGACTTCTAAAAAGTTTAAAGATATTACCCCTATAAATAAGCCACGTTTAACTATTTCGAATTATTAAAAGGTATTCGAAAGATTAAAAGGACCCAGATCAAGATTGTTTATCAAATGATGTAGTTATATTGCAAAGCCAAAGTTTTTAGCTATTGTTAAATGACCTTCAAGCTAGGGTATTAAAAAACGTTTTTTTTTTTTTTTTTTTTTTTTTTTTTGCATATTTTCCACGTAGACCACAAAGTTCGTCCAGCATTTGCTCACAGATACAGGATACTCAAAATACACAAATACACACACCCACTTACATATGCACACACAATTTAGATAAAGACCTAGGCAAAGAGAAAGAGCAAAGTTCATGGAAAAGTTTGATTTTTGGTTTATTCTTTCATGGAAAAATATAGTTTTATTGCCAGAAAATGGAGTAAAAATTAGAAAAAAAAAATAAGGATATAGGGTATTTTGATTGTTATGTGGGAATTTTTCGAATTCTTTTTTCTTGTGTTCTCTTAGTCGTCCAGCAAATTGGGCTTATATATAATGTAGTCATTTAGGCTACCACCACCATGTCCTCCTCCTCCAACAACTTCTCCTTTATGTAATTGAGACATTCCGATTGGCAAAAATTTAAATATATTGCTCAAGAACATTCGCTGTATACCCAAATGTAAATTCATTGTTTTCCATTTCGAAGCGCCAAAGTGTTCCATTATTAGACAGAGTCGCATATAGCTAATTGCATAATTAATGAAAAATAATGAAGTCCATGCGATACCTTCCCAGGGTATGTGAGGTGAAGGGAACCAACTCAGTTTTGCCCTCAAATGTTGGGCAGTCCTTATTTCTTGTTTTCGCAAATAAGCTTGCTTGATTTTTTCCGCATTTGACATGGTGGGGGTATTTCGGGAATCATTGACCTGTTGGTCCAATAATTCCTGCTCTTCCTGCTGCTTGTTTATGGCCAATAGATAGCGACGTCGCCCCATTACAATTAAAAATACCAGGGATACGATAAACGACTGCCACAGCATTGAACATGAATACATATAGCCCAAATGAAGATTAAAACTTCGCTCAACCTTCGGATGACTGTATCGAATGTTGGAACGGGCATCAATGTCCGGACGAAGTAATGCGCACAAATACAATCCTGACATCAAAACGAAGATCGGCAGGTCTATTAATTTTAGCTTTAACATGTTAAATTTGGTTGGATAAAAAAAAAATAATTAATACGGATTTTTCGGAGAAATTTTTTTGTGCAGTTTTGAATCGGAAATTTTGTAAAACATCGAAATTAAATGACAAAAGAAACAGTAAATAAAAATATCTTTATTTGATACATGATTATTTGGTTTAGGTTTTTCTAAAGTTTTTTTATTTAATATTTTAATTATTATTTACCAAAATAATTGTTAAATTCATAACATTAAAGTATTTGGATCAATTCACTTTTGGCGCCAACTTTCAAATGCTGTTTTGAACTGTATATTTATAGTATTTTTTATTACCCAAAGTATTTTCTTGATTATTTTAGTATTTTCTGCGGGCACATTGTCAATGATGAGGGGTTCTGTGACTATTGACGATAACATAACGATAACAGTGACTGTAAAGGCAACACAGCAGCAATATATCTATACATATATAATAATTTTACCGGTTCAATTGCGTCTCTTTCTTTTACCATTACTTTATTATATACTATATATAGTGTCATTTATATAAAACTAAAGATTAGAGAGGTTTTAATTTATTATTTTCTAATCGTTCGTAGTTAGCTATTTTTAATGTGACTTTGGTGTGTAATAATCACTTAAATTTGCTCATCACTGTTGTCCCACGTTTCCCGCTTTTGGCATTAATTGGCAATTGGTCCTACTATAAGCATTTTATATTCCTCCGGTGTTATATTTTGTTTCTCGGAATTTGTTGTTATTGTTGAAACAAATTATATTTGCTTGTGAAAATGGAAGGCGCAATTGCGCACAATTTAGAGAATGGAGAGTATCGGACAAGCGATGTAGCTGCCGGCAAGGTTAAATCCTTCTTGGATATTTATCAATTGAAACGCAATGTGCTAAACGGTTTGCAGCGAAACAATTTTGTGACGCCGACTGGAATTCAAGCAGCTGCCATTCCCATGGTCCTAACCGGAATGGGTAAGAATCGTAAAATTGTCAACAAATGCTAAAATTGCTAATCATGATTACAATGTATGTAGATTTGTTAATTCAGTCCAAGAGTGGAACAGGCAAGACGCTCATCTATGTTGTGGCCGCCTTGCAATTGTTAAAGAAATCTATAAGGCAGCCGCAAGTTCTGATCATAGTGCCAACTCGAGAATTGGCCATCCAAGTGGAGAGTATATTTAATTGCTTAACAGAGAAAATTGGTGAACAGCCAATGGCATATTCTTTTATTGGAGGCACCGATGTCACCCTTGATCGTCAACGTATGCTTCAAAGTCGTATTGTAATCGGTACACTAGGACGTCTACTTCATTTGTATGAGAAAAAAAAGTTTAATACGTCTGAAATTAAAATGTTAGTTCTGGACGAGGCCGATCGACTCTATATGACAAATACTTCTAGAAAGACATTGGAAGAGCTAATTGGTTATTTGCCAAAATCGCGGCAAATTATTGCATGCAGTGCCACCTATGAGGATAAACTCGACGAGCATCTGGCCAAACTTATGCTAAATCCAATATTAATATCCAATACTGAAAGGGCTACTGTGCTCCTGGGCATACGACAGTTTGTATATGAGCTACCCGATCAGATCAATGGCATAGAGGATATGCTACTCAAGGTGAAGGCTTTGCAAATAATATTTTCCCTAACGCCCTATGAGCAGGCCATTTTGTTTACCAACTCCCTAATGCGGGCAGATTCATTTAAAAACTATATAAACGCCAGTGGGATTAAATGTGAGCTGATCTCTGGGGCACTTAGTCAGACCAAACGACTTGAAGCGTTCGAGGGTTATCGAAAATTCACTATACGCACCATGGTATCCACAGATCTAATGGCACGAGGAGTGGACTCTTCGCATGCCAATTTGGTTATCAACTTGGATATACCACGGGATCATGTTAACTATTTGCATCGAATTGGTCGTGCCGGACGTTTTGGATCCAAAGGTATAGCCATTACCCTTGTATCCTCGGCCGAAAGTGTTAAATTTAAAGAAATGCTAAGCCAAATTGGTACTGGCATGACTGTGTTAAAATTTCCCAAAGATCAGATTGAAGATTTTAACATTTGGGACTTTGATGAATATAAATTACCATATTATGTTAGTGAACCAAAACCCTTATCTCAAGCACCCGTAAATAAGGACAATAGCCCCAAAAACAAAACTGCAATCGATGAAATGCAAGAAATAAAGCAACAGATCAAAGATTTGTACTTGGACAAAAGTCCAAACGATGAAATTAAAACCAACAATGCATCAAGTCACGCTAATACCAAAAATGGAGTTAATATAGTTTTGCAAACTGCCGATTCTAAAGAACAAAATAAACAGGAATTTAGTCCCGGAAATGATTTCGTTAAAATTTCTTTACCCAATGATGGATCACCACAAATTGAACATGATATAGAAACACCATCTCCATCGGAAGTCATATCTACAGATTATAAGCAAAATCGTAGAGGAAATATATTTAAATCTCAAACGTTGTCACCAATGCCTTTAGAGTCATCATCAATTGATTTGCCACCGGCAGCTCCAAATTCCATTAATACAAAAACCTATTGCCTGGTTGTGCCCACAGAGCCAAGCTCGACCACATTACAGCCACTGGGCGGTGTATCAAATACTGTTGATGATGCCAGTAGCATTATTTCAGATAGCATGGAATGTGGCTATTCCAGTGATGCCTCATATATTAGTTATTATGATATCAAAGATGAACGTCTTATTTGGTCGCATTTCAAGCAACGGCAAAAGCTAATGAAACGTCATAAATTGAGTGCTAAAAAGCGAAAGATTCTTTATCCATGGCGTTATAATAAAAAACCAAGTAAGAAAAAGAATCCAGCAAACTATTATCTTGACTATAGCATCGATAATGAACAGTTAATGGATCTGGATATGTTAACCAGAAAAACAAAAGATGTAAGTTTAAATAGTCCCTATACTTTTTTTTTTTTACCATAAATAATAAATTTTGTATTTATTTGTGACAGAATTTTCGACATGATATCAATAATCGTCCTTTGCTAACCGATTGGTCTCATATGGAGCTGCTAAAGAAGTTTAAAAACTGGCAAAATATCAAACGCTCTTTAAACATCTATATAAGAAAACGTAATTGGAGTATTGAAAGATCATGGGAATGGTTAAATCAATTAATTGATACAGTGCATCAAATATATTATGCCGATATAATAAAGCCAATCAAATCTCAACATCCTGAACTTGAAAATATACCAAGATTACTGGATTTGCTAACTAAGAATAACCAAAAAATGGATAATGGAATTGTGATGAATGAATTAAAACCGCCCCTGGCTAAATTGAGTGTACATGTTGCCCATCAATTGAATATACCCGCTAATAATATGCCACCAGTTGAACCAGAACCAGTAGTAAATGATGATAGTCCATCGGAATCGGACTTATCATTTAATGATCCTAATGAACATTTACCTGGGATTGAATCTAGTGATGATGGTGGTGAAAGTGTTGAACCAAATTCATCGAGTGGTTTCGATGAGAGAAATGAGAGTGCTTCATCGGGTATAGATACTTCTAAATATGATACAGATTCCACAGATCATTATCAATTTGTTGATGATGACGATGAGGAAGAGTATAGCTATGAAGTTGATGATGATGATGAAGATGATGATGATGATGATGACTACTATGCCCAGGAACTAACCAATGATAGCCTGGCCAGCATAAGCACTGAGGAATCTCATACCATCAACAGTGATGATGATGAAGAAGGCGTCGACAACGATAAAGATGACAATGACAACGACAATGACATTGAGGATGTCGATGATGATCAGCCAAGTGGCAATGTAATTAATGCAATTGCTGAGGCTCAGAACCAATGGCAGCATATATTTAATATGCAATATCAGTTTATTGCCTCCTATGTGAACAATTATATGGCATTGGCCCATCCCGATTTATAAAAAAATTGGAAAATTGATTTTAAACTAGTCTTTTATCATTCATTGTTGTTACTCAGGCATTATTCTAATGTTCTATTTTAGAAATAATGGAAATGTTCCAAAAGGCTGTATTAGCTATACCTATCTACATAACATACACACATAACAGAAATCCAATTTTTTTTTTTTATTATTATTATAACTATTAAATGTATTATTTAATTTATATGAAACAAGTTACTTATTTGATACAAAAAAAATTATATTCATGGAATTGAAATCGAAATGTGAATGCAAGAAACAATAAATTGTAAAATGAATTGCACTTTTGTTAACTAAAATAAAAACAAATTATAATAAAAAAAAAAAAAAAACAAACATGTATTATATAGAGAAAAGTTAATAATTCTATTCAAAATGTTTATAATTTATATTCGAATTGTGAAAATTATCTCTATTTATAGTTAATATTATATGCATTTAATTTTAATTTAATGAAAAACAGATTAGCAAAGCAAATATGTATACCAAAACCCGATTTGCTAGCCCTGATTTATAGAGATTTCAATACTAAAAATATCTCTAGCGGCAATTATTTGTTTTTTTTTTTTTCAGTTGTATATTATAATCAAAATTCTATAGGTAATTAATGTATATTTTGTCAAACAGACATTAATAGCCATGTTTATTTACTTATACTTTTAACTAAAATCAGTAGTTAATATTTGTATATACATAACTATAAATTGATCAGATAAAGCTCATCCAAGGGCAAGCTGGAAATCTTTAAAGATATTGTTAACTTTTTCCTACAATTCTTAAAAAAAACATTTGTTTGTTTAGGTAATTTTAAAGTCAACTAATTAATAGCTTTATTTTAGTTTAACTCAAATATGGTGGGCGTTAGTAAGGGACAGATAATAGAGGAGATATTACAAGTGCTTATATATATAGTTTTATAATATTATCGATTTTTTAATCACATTTTGTTAAGTTACTACAAAACTGTTGTCTTGGAAAAAGTTATATTTGTTCCTGAGTTGCCTTTGAAAGCTATACAAACATATTCCAATACGCTTTCTGTACTACGGTTTCGGTTTCTATAATGATTTTTCCATTTGTTTTAGATATGGCTTCATATTATAGTGGCTTAAAAAAGTCTAAAAAGTTGAGGCGATTCTAACAAAATCGAATTGTAATTGCTTAAATTTGCTTCTGGAACAGTTGTCTTTGCCGTATAAAGCACTTTTTGTCCTGCATTTTCTCATTTAGTTAGTTTAAAATTACTGCTTAATAACCTTTTGAGGATGTTCTTCCCATTTGTAGATGGGTGGATTATGCCTGAAAAACGGATATCCCGAACGAGCGTTACAGTTTAAGTTCCCTCTAGTAAACTTCCATATATTGAAATTCTCAGTAAGTTTTCAGTTTTATTACGGTTTCTGAAAAGAATTTTTTTTTCAATTGATAAAAATATTATGAGAGTTAGATTTAAGGAAAAACTTTTACTGTGTAGAGAATATAACCAAGGCTTATGCATACAAAGAAAAAACGTTAAAAGGAGTTATCCATGATTAGAGCCACTTTACTTCAAACGCACTCTGGTCAGTTAGTTTTCAGTTGTTGCTGGTAATTTGCAACAATGTTGCCCTCTTCTCTTGTTTGTTTTTGGAGCAGTCATTAAATGAGATTTATCTAACAGATGAGAAAGTTATTTGATAATTTTATGAAAAAGTAGAAAAAGGGGAAGTACAAAAAAAAAAAAAACAACACAAAAAATGAAAGAAATTGCATAAAGATGCGGCGCCAGTCGAATTGAAGAACATAAATCAAATTGAAGAAGGGGCAGCTGTGGCAATATTGTTGCAACAACATTTTTGTGGCCGCCGCTCACTTTGAATTGCTTGGAGTGGACGGGCGGCATTGGCATAGGCAACGGCAACAGCAACAGCATCGGCATCGGCGTCGGTGGCAAAGTCAAAACATTCGCCCTGCGGTTGCGCACGCAAAACGACATCCACATCGATGTCAATTGGATGGAAAGGGGAGAGATAGTGGGTATTGCGGAAGGGGCTCCCGCTGCTCGCGTGCACTTGCGTTCCAAATCCAATAAGGAGCGTGAGAAACTGCCGCCTGAATGCAAAGTAAGCTTAAGTTTTGGAAGCGGCAAAAGGCAGCAAGCAGCAGCAGCAGCAGCAACGACAACAACGACGACAAAATTTTATAGATGCTAGTTTTGTGTTGCCCGTGTTGTGCCCCATGCCTATGACTATCACTATGACTATTACTATGACTGTGACTATAACTATGACTATGAGTATGACTGCGACTTTAGTTGTGGCTGGCCAAGCTCAATTCGATTAGCGATAAATGCGAGATGCGAAAAATGTTGTTGCAGTTGTTGCTATTGCTGTTGCTGTTGCTGTTGTGGGACTGCATGCTGCAGGTGTTAACTTTTATAATGATGTTAACATTTTTATGGCCTACAACAAAATAAACTAAAAATTTGTTAAGCGCAATAATTTTTTTGCGGTTAACTTTACTTGTAGCTTCCATTGCCATATTGGGGCAAAGCGATTTGCCGCTGTGTAAATGGAAGTTGGTCGACACACAACAACAGCAATAACAACAACAACAATAACAGCACTCCTGTGGGGCCAAGGGGCCAGGGACCAAAACGAACCAAAACCAACGCACAAAACTAATTAAAATTACTGAAAGTCATAAACAATTATGACTAAATACCAAACCAACGAAAAAAAAAAAAAAAAAAAAAAAAATTCATAAATAATAAAAATAAGGTGGGTTAAATTCATTTTGTTCAATTTGTTTTTTTTTTTTTGTGAGAAAAGAATCTTGATTTTAAATTTAATACTCATACTATTTTTATTCATTTTCTTTTTTGTTGTGGTGCAAATGATAAAAAAAAAATAAATAAAAAGGCAAGTCAATTAAAATTTTTAAACCATTTGAATATCTGTGGGAATATTTTAAAAAGGTGTTACCAGCCAATATTTGGTTAATAAATGAAACAAAATAATTAAAATATTATATATATAATATATAGAAATATTAATATTTATCTAGTTATCGAACAGTACAATTGATTATCATAAAATTGAATAATTTTATATAATTTTAGTTAAATTTTAAAATACATAATTCGATTAAAGAAAAACTATTTTGTTGTGCAGTGTAAACGTCAAGAGTCTTAAAAAGAATGTAATTTTTACAATTATTAATCTTAGTTCCTTATCATAAAGTTGCACTAGATTAATTGAAAAAGAATTACCTTTCAGATGAGATAACTGACTTTAAGATAACGCAAAATTTTGTAAGTTTAATTAAAAGAAAATGATTCAAGAAACAAATATCAATTAATTTGATACTCTTTATACCCTTTTAGTTTGTTTTAATTCTTCATCTCATTTATCATGATGCCAACTATCCAACTTTTATAATATTATCATAAATTGTAGATATATAGAAGATCTAGCCCTTCCTTCCTATGTACTATATGTTTATTTTTATTTTTATTTTTTTTTGGGATCGCACAACTCATCTCCATTCGCCGTCTTGTAGGAGTTGTTGTTGCTGTTGTTTTTGGTGCCCAACCCAGCCCAGTGCCATATTTATGTGACCAAAATGCCACGCATTCATAAATAAAAGTCATCATTAATTAAATTTAGTATAAACAACATGGCATGCCTGCAATTATTCACTCGACGAACGTGAATACCAACAAAAAAAAAAAAAAAAAAAGAAGAAAATGAAAAATAATAATAAAAAAAAATATATATATAAAAATAAATAAAACAAGTCAAACGCTAGGAAATCGCACGCGACGGCAAACGACAACGAACCAGCAAATAAAAAAAAAAAGTCGTTGACAAAAATGATCTGTGGGCAATTATAATGAATTATTTTGACACCTTAGCTTTTAGGGTTTTTCTGAATGCTTTGCAAAATGCATAAACATAATTTATGCCATTGCTCCTCGGCCTGTCCTCTTGTCGACATGAAACGCATTTTATTGCATTTTAAATATGATAAATAAACACACACACACATACACACACATACACACTCTTACACACGCACACTTTTTTGGGCCAACTGCTAAACGAAAGATGAAGATCTAAGCAATGCGGCAAGTGCAAAAAGTCAAATTACATTTCATTTTTAGCTTGGGGATTGGCCATGATTATGATCATTGCGGCATCGTTATATAGGCATGCAAAATGGGCAGAGAATCCGTTTTTAATTGGTGAAAAATAGCAACAATTTTCAACGCTCTCTATGTGAGTGTGTGTGTTGACAGTGTTGGCCAAAAGGTTTGTACGAATTGCTAGCAGTAGCCCGCCCGTCTCTCTGGCAATGGTCTTTGCCATGTCTAGTTTCAACTAGCCACTTTTTCTGCACTTTTGCCTACGACTAACATTGCTCCAAAGATTTGTAATGCTAATAAATTGTACACATAATGGAGAGCAAGAGATACTCTATAGTATACCGCAATGGGGGTCAGGGGTATGGTCAGAGGTCTGCGACAGTAACTTGGATCGCATGCGTAGTTACTTTTCTTCTTTTATTTTCTTTTATGATGCACTGAACCAAATTAGGAAAACTATAAGTTGCACTCCACAAAATTGTTATAAATATGTGATCTTTTGTCGATCTCTTAAAATAATAAGAAAAATATATAGTAAGTCAATATATATACATACATATATATATATATATCTATATAGGCTTTAAATTCCCACTTCTCTCAGTGTATCCTCCTTTGGGTTGCCTCTCTCATATATGTTTGTATGCAATTCAAAAATCTGCGAGCCGCGTAACTTTTAGAACGTCAAAAGCCTAAAAAGCAAAAGCAAAACCAATGACGACGACAACAACAACAACAACAACGAATGGAGGCGATGCCGCTGTTGTCGTCGTTTGGACTGACTTTCAAGCGGCAAAGTGCGCTTTTGTGGTTCCCAGGCGACTTACGAGTGAAACATGCGAATGGCTTTAATTGTTGCCGCAGCGGCTGTTGCTGCTTTTGCTGCTGCTGTTTTCAACCAAGTGATTTTTCTAATGCAATTTTCCAACATCTTACGCAACGCCAACAACAACAGCAACAGTCACCGCAGCAACAGTAACAGCAGCTACAACAATGACAACATGTTGCAATGGGCAGGCAGCCTGGCAAAAGGCAACTGCAACTGCAACGGCAACCTACCGCCGCCTTAAACGTGTTACCAAGCGGCTTTTTTAAGTAATCTCTGTCGGCAAAGTTCTCGAGTCTTTCTCCTCATACCTCTCGCTTCTCTCTTCTCATCATTCGATCACCATGTGGTCCTCCTCTCCAACCAACTTACCGCTCCAATCATTCCAAGCATACGCGCATATTTAGCATTTTGAAATTGTTGCATTTTGCGCATTTTTATGACAAGAGAAACTCCAACTAAATAACCTCCCCAGACCGAATCAAAGTTGCTGTTGGTAGCAAACCTGGAGTTAACTAGAGGACAGCTGCTTTAACTTCTGCTGCTGCTGCCATAATTAAAATACATATCGAAAATCACACTAAATAGTTTTTGCTGTTGATGCTTGTTGGGTTTTTTTTTTTTTTTTTTTTTTTTTTTTTTTTTTTTTTTTTTAGTGGTGAATGTGGCTTGAAAGTAATCGTTTAAGACGGCCAGACGGACATTTAAAACTATAGTTTCCCATATATATTTCTTCTCCTTCTCAAATGAATTTTTCATGAACCATTGCATGAATATTTTTCGGGTGTGTTTGGAAAAGTTTGTAACATAATAGGAGTATAGAAATGGGAGGGCATAACTTAAAGCATATGATTTCTTGTATACTCTTGTCAATTTTTTTATGGGTTAAACTACTTCTACAAAATGTGTACTCAGATTTAATAAGTTTCCAATAAGGCTTAAACAAAGTAAACTAATATAAAAGAAGGCTATCAACACTATGCTGTAAATGTGCCTTGCTCAACACTGCGTATGAAAGTTTAACACTAAATTACTACAAGTATTCGTTACCTAACACTGGATTGCAGCTGTCATTGGTTTAATTGATTTAAGAATATTTTGTGCTTTATAACTAACTAATTAACTCAAGCAGCTAAAAAACAAATCTTTCAACTATATAAATACTATATATATATAGTTATATATACACTTGCAAAAACAAGTTGATATAAAGACCAAGTGTAGAAGAAGAAAAAAAAAAAACCAACCTGATGCTGACTTTAAATTTTTTTTTTTTTTTTACAAATTGCTGGGCAAAAGGGGCTTATGTGAATCCACTAGAGAATGGCATAATCAAATGGTCAACCGGACACACATTCGCATTATTCATATGCAACACTTGGAGGAGCAAAAAAAAAAAAAAAAAAAAATTGTTAAATTTATTCGATTTTATAGACCCACAAGCGCATCGAAAAGTTTGCAATTGAAGTTTTGCTTTTAGAGGAGATTTCCTGTTGTTGTTGCTGTTGCTGTTGCTGTTGCTGCTGTTGTTGTTGATTTGAACGGGAAATGAACATTAATTGAAATTATGCAAGTGCAGCGGATATTATAAATGATGTGCCATATTTTATGTTTATTGAGTTGTGCAATTTGTGCAACAATTCTCCTCATTCTTCCATCGATAAATCGTAAAAGTTGCAGCTTTTTGCCAATCAAAAAGTTCAAGCTTTCAAGGTTACATGCAACACAACAACACATAGGTATTGACTTTCCAATAAGAACTCGAACACACACTCACACACACACACACACACACATGGATACACATGGGTAATGCCTATGATTGATTTATATTGTCAGTTTATTCCATTTGGCGGCAAGGAGAGTTGTCGAGACGGGAAATGAGGGAGTCGTGGCAAAGCGGGCGGTTCGCATGTGAGCATAAATGTGCAATTTTTGCTAATTGTAACATATAACGGGCCAGCTAGCCAGTCAGCCGGCTAGTCAGTCAGTCAGTCAGTTAGTCAGTCAGTGAGTCGGTCTATTCGTCTGTCTATATGTCTATCTTTCCCTTTCCTCTATTCATACCCTAGCCTGGCCTTTTGATGCCGCTCCACAACTCTCGTTAAGCGTTTGTCATTGTTGCTGGTGCTGTTGCTGTTGCTGCTGCTGCTGCTGCTGGCATAGTGTTTGGCCTTCAGCAACATGTTGCCATGTTGTTGCCGTTTGCCATTGCCGTTTGCTAGTCTTTCGCTCGTTTTTCGCATTGATGTTTCAAGGTTGCCCAATTAAAAGTGACATTTTGCAACATAATGCGACTGCACTTAACATGTTTTCTCAATCCAAAACTCGCGTTGTCTAACGTTGTTAACTGTTGCTTTACTTTACTACCTCTTATTGCTATTGTTGTTGTTGTTACTGTTGTTGTTGCCGTTGCTAATTCGTAGCTTAAATTATATAATTGGCATAGGTTTTCGTGAAAATGTACATTAAATTCCAATAGAAACAGCAACAACAATAATCAAAAGCAACAACAACAATTACATATAAATACATTTTGCCAGTTTCTTTTTTTTTTTTTTTTTATTTTTGGCCCTGCTTATTGAATAATGATAATTATTCTCATTAAATTTAGCTTTTGTTCAAATAATACATTTCGAAAGTTAACAATTGTCGAAATTCAAAAGAATATGTAATAATCATAAAAATACAGTTTATGCAACTATAAGGAAACCCGAAATCGTCTTAAGTAATCAACCAGTTCTGGGTTATAGTCAAACGATTTCATTCCAATTGGGTAACAGTAATAGAAAGTGTTTTTAAAACAGTTTTAGTACTTTGCTTACAATAAGTAAAAATAAAATTATTATTATAAGTTTATATAGGTTTAGGTTAATTTTCTACTAATTATTATACATAAGATCTGTGGGATATAGTTAGTAATCCGGATTAGTTACATTGTTGCTACATCTGCTAATGAATAAGTCTTATTGTTTATATAATAATTAACTAGTTATAAAGCTCTACAGTAAAACAAATGTAAGAATTAAAAACTAAGGAGATTTTGATATTTAGAAATTTGTTTTTGATTGTATTCTCTTTTTATTGCTTGTAGTAATTAAAAGAACTATTTACTATATCGAATGAGCTCGAATGTTTCAAATAAGTTAATAACTTTTGGACTAAGTATCGATGTCAATTGAAAAGTGACTTGTTAGGTAAAATGGTGACTTGGTTCGTGAATTAGTTGAAGGCTTAATTTGTGATTTAGTTAGGTAACTTAGTTAAAGGAATTTGCTTATGTTGGGTGTTAAAGTTATATTAATTGAATTATATAAGGTTAGGTTACTTGAATAATTTCTCAGTTACTTTGTTTAGGTTCAATAAAAAAATTTAGCAAAAAAGTTAACAAAGAGGATACCAAAATTATCAATGTATTACCTTTTATTACTTAATAAATTTGAGAGTATTTCTCTTCCTATATCTATTCTCGATTATTTACTTTACTTTTTATGTATTTAATTAGACATAAATTGAGATGTATATAAAACCATTTTTTGTTTAACAAAGTTATTATTAATCTTTGAAAGGATTGACAGGATGTAAAATGTTAAATGAAATTACGACAAATTTATGCCAAAATTGTTTTATTAACTGCACTTTTATGTAATCGAAATTGTTAACAAAAAATAAAAAAAAATTCAAAACTTTATTCATTTTTCGTTTGTGCAGTGATAGAAGAAAAATGCTCTTAAATTTGTTACCATTCGATTTATTTTTCTTGTTGCGGCTATTTAAATGTTGTTGTTGTTGTTGGTGGTGGTGGCATTTTGCCCATCTATGGCATCTATAAAGTGCAATTGACAACCCACCATTTTCAGTTAGCCACAGTCCATATTTAATCACCAAGCTCTTTCGGGGTGTTGAATTCCAAATTACATGAGCAAACCCGCCGAGCTGACGCCGGTACTAAGTCTTGGTCTTACTTATTTAGTTACAATTTATAGGAGAGGGACAGGGAGGAAGAAAGAAAGAGACAGAGTACAAAACTTTTAGCTTAAGCTCAAGCTCTATAATCTAGTTGCATATATCAAAACGTTTTGTGTCTCTGCATCTTGTCTCTGTCTCTTACTCTCTAACTCTCTGTCTCTTTCACTCTATCTATCTATATATATATCTAACTATCTGTATGTGTTGGCTGCCGTTTATTAAAAACAAATTAAAATGCAAGATACCCCCCGAGGGCTTTCAACCTCAACGCTGACCACCCATAAACTAAGCGAAATACTTGAGGCGTTAAATGGAAATCGAGTGAATGCCAAGCAACTGGCCAAGTTAGCCACCTCCATCACCTCCGCACCATAGCCGCCTTCAACCGCTCTACCTAGCTCTTCACCTGATGACTCGTCCCCTCCTTTCCCCATGTTCGTTTACTCCCGTCTCTCGACACATTAAATACGCATTTGTTATGTGTCGCAAGTTGGAATGGAACTCGATGTTGCTTTTTTGTCGATTTTTTTTGGAGTGCAGGCGTAGCCTTATCCATTATTTCAATTGGAAGAATTTCTCCTACTCCAACTTTTTACCCAATACCCCTCCCCCATATTGGTTTGGTCCAAAAAAAAAAAAGAAGCGGAACAACCAAAAAAATAAATAAAACCCTCGAGGCAATTTGTAACGAAAATTCGTAATTGTAATTGTAATTGTTGCTGCTGTTGTTTTTGTTGTTGTTGTAATTGCAAAATGTATTTTTAAAAGGCTCAATACCTAGTTGTAGTTGTTGTTTTTCTCTTTTTTTTTTCTCGTTGTCTATTATTTTTTTTTTTTTGTGTTTTGTTTTAGTTTCTTTTGGCTCTTGGCTACTGTTATGGCCCAATCGTGTGGCCACAATGAGTGACGTTTTGGCCCGAGATCTCTTGTCTTCTGAGTGGAGTGACGCACACGGCATGACTAGTGGAGACCCCACCATCACCACCGCCACTGCCACCAACGCCCGCTTGGACAATTGCCTTGCAACAACCAACAACCCCTTGTAACCCCTTCTTGCTGTCCGCAACTAATTTTCATTCTATTTGGCGCACGTGCCACACGAAGCAAATTGATTTTGCCAGTAGGTGGAAAATAAAATTAACTTTGCGGTTAGATTTGTTGCTCTATTTGAAGTCCACAAGCTCCATTAAAATGAGTTTCGGCTTTGAAATTAGCTAGATTTAAATTTGTGTTTGATTTTTTTTTTGTGTTTCTGCCGTTTTTTCGGTTTTTTTTTTTTTTTTTCGTTTGGGTAAAATAGAAAAAAAAAGAGTAAAAGAAAAAAAAAATGTGGCGTGGGTCTGTCTCTGTTTGTTGGTCAAGATCTTGGTTCATACAACGCCTGTCAGTCAGTCACAGTCAGTGGACTGTGCCAAGTCAGTGATAGAGAGACAGAGACAAAATCGGTGATGGTGACGGAGACGGAGACGAAGACAGAGTTAGTCCGGTGACTGGGAACTCGCTTACAAGGCGCCTGCGGTCATTTTCTATGGCTTGATTTATGGCAAGAGATTGGCCACAGCAACAACTTTGGATTTGCAATTGTACAAACATTTTTCAAATGCATTTGGATATATATTTTCTTCAGTTGCACACACACACACACACACATATATATATATATATTCTTGTCTATTAATATTGATGAAAAATGTTGATGATTTATTTCATACTCGAAGCCTAATTCAATTTGCATTTGTAATTGAAACTTTTTTTTTGTTTTGTTTTGTTTCATTTTTTGGTTTATTTTTTTGTTTTTCTTTGGATTTTTCTCTCAATTTTTGTTTTGTTTTTGCTTGGAGACAGAAACAAAAAACAAAAGACTTAGGCAACGAACTTGTTGTTATTATTGTCGCCCTCTGTTTTGGTTCACACCAATATGCAATGGGCAATGTGGTTGTGGATGGAGAAAAGGAGCCCGGCAATGTCTGTAATTGGTCTGACCGACCGTTTCGTGTTTCTGCACAATTATCAATTACTCCAATCACTTTTATGTCACATGCAAATATCACCGACTGCAACAATAACAACAGTAACAGTAACAGCAACAGCAACAGCAACAGCAACAGCAACAACAACAACAACAATAATAATACATTATAATAATAATAATAACAGTTAATAATAATAATAATAGTAATACATATAGAAGTTGTCGTTGCGCCCACATTTTGTTTACTATTGCCATTTGCCATCGGCCATTTGGCATTAATTAGCTAGCAATTTTCAGCTGGCGGCTTTTAATTTTTCCCCAGTTGCCACCCACAGACCGACAGACAAAACTCAATTCCGTGTAGGGGTGCAGAGTGTTGGAGGGGGGTGGCTTGAAGGTGGCGGCGTTAGCGCAATATGCCAAAACAAAAAAACAAAAGCTAAAAAAAAAACAAATAACACGCCAAAAGATCAATTCGACATGAGAAATGTAAATGTAAAGTGAATAAGTGCAATTTGAGAATTGATTGGCACGATACGAAAATTATGCAAAAATGCAAAATAGCAAAATTGAATCTAATTTGTATAGCTAACGAATATATATATATATACATATATGTGTATATTTCACTATAATAATATCAAGCAATATGTTAAAACTAATCATTCGATATCATCTAATAATCTCCTATGCTAATAAACAGTTTTAAGAAAACAATAATAATAAAATTGAGATTACACTAAAAAAAAGAAGGATTTAGTAACCTTTAGGAACCAAAATTTTATCTATAAAGAAAACGAATATCTCGTAGAATGTAGTTGAAAAAGTTAATTAGTTCGTACGACAACTCTTTTGTTGCCTAATTCTAACTATTCTTTCTTTTTCTGTTCAAAAATTCATTTTATAGTCTTTCAATTGTGCTCTCAATTTTTTTTTTTTTTAATTATAAAATTTATAGACATCTTTAATTCTATTTAAAAAATATATTCTTAAATTTTCTGACCAAAAGCCAATGAGAAAAGTCATCAAATTGTCGTTTTGAGAGTTTTTATAAAATTTGTATAATTATTTGATTAGATTCTGGCAACTTGATAAAGGTTTAATTTAAGGGTTTTTATATCCTTATTTAAAAACTTTTACTTACTTTACTTACTTTTACTTACTATTAACAATTCAAATCTTGGTCTCAGTTTCTATATCGCTGATCTTTCATTCTTTTGTTAAATGTTTGACTAAGACATTAAAAATAAAAAATTCTCCAACAAGTTAGTCGTTGTAGTAAATAAATTATTTTAGTAAGCTGATCAAGAATATATATAACCTTTGTAAAGTTTATACAAAGCTTGAGGGAATCTTTTGTATATAATTTAATGTATTTAATAGTTGAGATTAGTTTTTGCTGATCTTTCCGTCTTTTGATTATCGTTAAATGTTAACTAGTTCCCCCTATAACCGTTAATCTTCTTTGCTTTCCCTTACCCCCACTGTCTATATATATATGTGGGCTTTGTTTGGTACAAAAGTTTCAATTTTATTTTTGATAAGCAGAATGACATAAAAAATCTCACATAACTCAAGACATATTTAGGGCATTAGCCAAGAACTCGAGCTGTCTTAATCCTATCCAGCAACAACCCACACACAGATGCATATACACACATCTTACATACAAAGGTAGAGAGGCAGATAGTCGACACCTGTGTACCACTAACAACAACAACAACAACTGGATGGCGGCCTCTGCAAAATGCCACACACACATACATACCGACAGACGGACAGACAGACAGACAAACAGACAGACGGACATGACAGTAAGACAGTAAGAAAGAAAAACCAAAGCCAAACTGTCTCGCCTGGCACAGAGCCTCATTGACGCACACACACACACACATACACAGCCTCTGGAGGTGGAGGAGAATACAAAGGAGAGCGATGAATGCGGGTGAAAAGGAGGGGAAGAGTCAGCATCAGAGTCAGAGGCAGACTTCAGGCATCGCATTACATGGCAACAATTTTGAAAACAATCAACAAATAACTTAAAATAATTTTCTAGCCATTTGTTTGTGTTTGTGTGTGTTGGAAGTTGAAGTTTTTACGGCTGCGGCGTGTGGCTTTTTGTGGCTCAAGCAGCCATACCGCCACCACTACCACCACCACCACCACCTTGCCACCACCTGCTTGCCTGCCTGTCTGCCTCACCCTTGGCCAAAAGGGAAATGCCTGAGGCTTGGTTCTTTGGTTGTTCTCTCTAATGGGTCTCATAATTTTTGAATTATGCAGTTGTATGGCATTTTTTTTTTTTTTTTTTATTTTATTTTTTGTTCCCTTCAATTTTTTTTTTTCTTTTTATTTTGTTGGTCTGACAATACATAAATTTGTCTTTGAAGTGGGCCCGACAACAACGACGACGACGACGTCAACGGGAAAAACTTGGTCAAATGTTGTTGCTGTTGCAACGTGCCAATTGTTGTTGCTGTTGCTATTGCTATTGTTGTTGTTGTTGCAGTTGTTACTGCTATTGCAATTTGATGCCTTGTGTCATTGCTTGATTAGTTTTTAATTGTATGATTTATGGCATTGCACAAAACGATTGCTTATGTTAATGTTAATTGAGAAATTAACATTTTATTCACTTACATTCCATCTCTCTCTCTCTCCCCCCCTTCTCTACTTAGTGTATACTAGTGGCATCCTCTTCATAACTCCCCTTGTTGTCCCCTCTATCTATACTCTTTTCTTTTCATTTTGCGTCACTTGTAGCATGTCAAACCAAGTTTCTAATAAGCTAAAGCTGTTTAATGCTCATCAATCTTTCGGCATTTTTAATTTGTTGATTTATTGGCCAAGTTGGCACGAAGCGACATTTTGCTTTTAACAAATATTAGCATAAGAGATTTTTATGTTATTTCTGTTGCTGGTGTCTCTTCCATGTCTATGCCCTGCGGCTGTTGCAGCTGCTGCCCACACTCTGCCACAATCCGTGGCCAAACCAGCGCTTGGCATTTGGCCAAAAAATTGGATAAAAAAAAAAAAAAACGGATTTTCTCACAACGCCCACCCTACTCAAAAAAAAAAAAAAATTGAACAAAACTGATATATAAAAAGAAAAAATAAAACTGAGAGAAAAAAAATCCAATCCATGCCTCAAATTCATTTTCAAGTGCTACATAAAGGCCACAAAATGCAACCAAAATGTTCAGCCGGCCTCTTGACTTTCGGTAATTTGAAAATTAATAAAGTCGTTTGTTATGCAAAGTGGCAAACGGATGGCGGTTAGCGGGTTAGCAAGAGAGAACACGCAGGGGGGAAGGAGGGTTGTGAGCGATTTGGAGGGTGCATGGTGGTGCCAGGTGACGAATGTGGGCGAAGTGAGGTGAGGCTTGGCAGCTGTTTTGTTTGTTTCTTGTTGTCTTTGTTTGTGGTTTATTAGCTTTTGGTGTGAATTGGCCATATATACATACAGGCAAGTCATATATTTTAGTGTGCTAAGATAGGAGTGTGGAGTGGGGGAGGAGGGAGGGCAGACCATATGTATATATACGCATGAATCGTAGGTGATTGGGGTCAAAATGTGTTAAATAATGGTGATAGAAGGGGGCACCAATAGAAATGAATGGGGATTAAGTACTTTAGATTACACAATGTTGTTACAACAGTACAAAAAAAAAAGGGAAACTCAAAATCATTCAATCTAAATTGATGCTTAAATTATATATATTCCAATAATTTAGATTTCTTTTGTTAAACTTTTCAAATGTTTTCTTTTTTGGGATTTTATTTACAATTTTGAAGAGTTTGACATTTAGTTTTTGCGGGTTTTCATTTAACTTTTTAACATACTCCTAAATCGGTTTCTTTCTTGCAACTCTTCATCGCTTATACTGATTAAAAAACCTCGATTGTGTGGTATTCCCCTCCTTCAGCACCGGTTGTCTATCATCTACTGCCAGCACTTCCGCATGATCAGCAGGCCCTCGATCATACCTTACGTTGGTCCAACTAATTTGGTGCTTTGACCCCCTGCCCCTGTAACCGATAACCTTGAATGTGTGTGTGTGTGTGTGTGTGTGTCCCACCAACCGATATCCCTTATCAATAGAAGCCCGTTACCGATCCATTACATGGACTGAAACTAAATGAGCAAAGTTAAATTAGATTGTAAAGAAAATAGCAAATAAAACAGCTTTTTGAGGTTAAACTTGAACATAATCTGTGCTAGAATATCGATTATCATATTACTGCTCCATTACCCTCTCAACCTACCATAAAGTTCTAAATTCGTGGACACAGCTGTACTATGTATATATCAGTGACAGTTGCCTTTTGTTTCACTTAAAAATTTGCCACATTTTTTCCTATTGTAGGCCAACTGGATCAAAAGCCAATTAACTAGCAAAAGTAAAAACAAAAAATGGAATGAAACAAATAGAAGAGACAAAAAAAAAAGAAGGAAGGGAAACTATGCCAGCCAGTCGAAGAGTATATTGATCATTAGGCTAGTCCTAGTCTCTAACCCTCTAAAAGTTTAGCTAACAAACGAATGCCTGCCTATTGTTTTTGTAGGAGTGCGGGGTTAAGAGCTATCTCGAATCCCAATGAACGCCAAGTTGACAATCAAGTGCAGGCAAATGTATCATAAATTTTCATATAATTTTCAAGTCTTGTTTGTTTGGAGGGGGAAGAAAAAAAAAAAAAAAACTAACTGAAACAACTGCAGCAAGTTAATGCAAGTGCCACAGAGGCTGTGACTGCCAAACACTTGCAGCTGTTGCAACAACAACAACAACATAACAATAACAACAACAACAACAACAAAGAGCACTTGTAGTTAATTTTTCACAAGTGACTGCAAGATTTTTGTGCAATATGCCGCATGGATTTTCTGGGTTTCGTTTCGTTTTGGCTGCTGACCTGTCGCGACCGTCGCCAGGTGCAAGACAAACTTCAAAAAAAAAAAAAACTCTAAAAACTTTGAGACTTTGACTTTTTCTTCATTTTTCTTGGTTGTTTTGTTTCGGTTTTCGGCAGCCACTTAAATCGCAGCTGAGACGATAATTAATTCGGTCCATATAGCGACAATGGACATACACACACACACACATACACTCAATTGCATATATACTTTAAGAAATCCGGTTCAATTATGTTGCACTGGCCGTAAGGAATTTCTGAGATTTTGGCAAATTGGAGCAACAGCAGGCAACAGTTCCATTTCATAGAGTTGAGGCAGCAGCTGACAACCAGCCCACTGGGGACCCAACTAAATGCCAATGCCGTACCAAATTCTCAGGCTTGTTAATTGCCGTTGTCAGCTTGGAGGCTATTTTTATAAATAAATATATATAAAGTGAGGGGGAGATCAGCAAGAGGAGGCACAAATAGATAGATAGACCAAAAGAGAGAGAGAAATAGCGAGAGAGGAGAGAGAGGCAAATTTATTTAGGTAGGAAGCAAGAGAAGTGGGATAGATAGATTGTGGGCTGTGTGTGTGTGTATGTGCGACATGTGGGTAATAATATAGATTGAAGCAATTGGTTTAGAAAAAAAAAAATTCTCCTTTTTTATTTTTTTGGTTTGGTGATTTATGCCAACGCCAACATTTTAAAGGAATGCCAAACAGGCTAGAAATATTTACGTTAAGTTTATCGAATGTCATATCGATTATATTTATCGACTTTGTCAAAAGAATTAGTTAACTTTTCATGTATATATCTATTGAATAAGATTATTTCAACAGTTGATTGCTATTTCCTCAAGTCATTTACATTTTACCAAGGTTAGAGTGAGAGAGAGAAAGAAGTTTGCTCTTTATATCAAAGGACTTTCTTGGTTATGTTATCGAAATATAGATTCAGAATCCTAACAATTGTTTCTAAGCTCAGATAGAGATTGGTATGCCCATTTAAAAGCTCAAGCAACTGCTCCAAAGGGAAACTCTATCTATTTATATATAAAGATTCTGCTTGTATCAATGAAAAGTTGAAGAAATTTTGAAAATAAATGAAGAACTAAGGTTCTGACTTGGTTCTTCATTCATTTTCAATATTTCTTCAACTTTCCATTGATATAAACATTTTCAAATTTAAAACAAAGCTAACTTTATGTAATCTTTAATCCATCCGTTTTATTTTATGGCTTAAACTTAACAAAAATTGTCAATATATTGCCAAAGTTAAGAAATTTTATTTTCTTCTCAATTCTACTTTTTATTCAAAGGAAACATATAAAATAAAAAGCAAGTAAATAAATAAAAATGTCTAATGAAATAGCAACGATTATAAAAGAATTCCCATGTCATACTAAATTATAACTTTAACTTTATTGAACTTATATAATTTCCTATATATTTTCACTGCTTCAGTTTCCTTTACATGCAAACTAAAGAGAAGAAAAAAAAGCACTTTACAATCAAAAAATGTCACTATTTAATTACGCACACAAAACAGTTTAAGGCAACTTGCAAAACTTACAGCCAACTCAACTGACAGCAGCAACAATAACAACAACAACAACAACAACAACAACAACAACAACGATAACAACAAAAACAGCAGCAGCAGCAGCTGAAGCATTGCACAAATCTCGTCAGAAATTAACATAAATCCAATCACAAAGCCCGCACGTATCCAAGTTGGAAGCCAACCGTAGGACGGCCAACGTTTAAACTCTGGGGGATGGGGAGATCGAGATCTGTCCGACAGTCGGTCTGTCTATATGTCTGTCTGTCCGCCTCGGTCTCTCTGTCTTTGCCAGCATCTGCATATGCATCTGTCTCTGTTAGCCGTCATGTTACGCCTGCGCCCACGCGACTAAATAATCGCGCAACTGTGCAACGCCAACTGCAGTTACGTTTCTTACAGATTTTTCTTTTTTGCCGCTGTTGTTGTTGTTTTTTTTGTTGTTATTATTGTTGGCTTTCTGATTGGTTTTTATATTGTACATGTTACTTATTGTAGCGGATATCGTCAAAGATATACTAGGTTTATGCCTAAATATGTAACAAGTAATAAGAATTATTAGTTCGGGTTTTTCTTTGTGCAAAAATATGTTGCATACTTTCATGAGCACATTATTAATCTCATTTGGAGCCAAAATCAAAACGAATTGTAAACAATTATTTTTAAATGACTCAAGTTGATATTTTATTGTAAAACTATTAAAAAAATATTTAATTATTTTTGAAAATTCGAAATCTTTAAAATTACTAACTATTTGTTTAGAAACATGCATATAAATATTTATTTCTTTATATATATCATATAAATCTTTTATTATGCTTTGATTCATACAGTTTAACTTTAATCTTTTGGATGTCGGTGATGTCTAAGAGTGTGACAGTAATTGTAATTTATTAAATCAACAAGGAATTAAAATTTGATGGGACATTTCTTGATGGTTTTCTTTCTTTCTTATATAAATGGCCTATTTTAATTGGCCTTAACTTGGCAAATCATAAATACTTTTGACTTAATAATTAGTTCAACTCTTTAAAATATATCTAATATTAACTGGGTAAGTCTATGTCGATCAGTTTATGATATAGCTACCCACTTTTTTTTTTTTGGCGTACGGGCTTAAGGCGCCCTCATATGACTGTCTCCAGGTTTTTCTTTAGTTTTTTCTTATTGCATGTTGGATAACATTTTCTGTGTGTGTGTGTGTATGTTTGTGTGTCTATGTGCCCCGAATTCCGCTGTTGCAGTTGCCATTAAAGTTGTTGTTGCTGTTGCTGTTGCTGCTGCTGCCCATCAGGCGAGGAGACACTTGCATTTTTATTACGCTTTTTCCTATGGTTGAATTGTCATTTTAGTTTGGGGGGTGCCACATAAATGTTACTTTAACTTGGCCACAACAATTCAATTATCCGAAAATGCAAATGGCAAATGGTGGCTTGATGGAATTTTCTTCTTTTTTTTTTTGCATTTGCACAAATTGAAAGGAAAATGGAAAATGGGAGTTGAGAATTACATTCGTGACATATATTCCGTGTATCTTGATTTCATTTTTCAATTTTCGCAACAAGATGGAGGAGGAGCAGCAATAGCAACAACAGCAACAGCAGCAGCACCAGCACCAGCAGCTAGTTGTTGAAGCTGAGAAGAGGCAAATTATACAACAAGAGCAACAACAGCAGCATGTTGACAACAGGCGCGCCAGCAACAACTACAACAAAACACGTAGCCAGCATTTCCGTTTCACAATTAACGTTCTACGTGACAAGTGACACCAATTTTACCACCTTTTGCTATGTGTTTTATGTGTTGTTGCGGACCACCATCAGGGCCAGAGTTGGAGTTGCAGTTTGGAGTTGAAGTTAAAAAGTTAAAGTTGTAGCTGGGTATCGTCTCCTTCTCCTTTACCAACAGCAGCGGGCGTGCTGCAGATCCACGTTCAGCGATTGTGTGCGCAGTTTTGTTTTGGGTTAATGGAGATGATTTGTTGCCCTATTCTAATGCAACGTGGCGACGACTCAACATGTTGCTAACTGTAGTAATAAAACTGTAAACCTCCAACAGGAGATGCAACATTATAACTAAAACGAAGCAGAAGACAGCGGGAAAAAGATAGATAGACACAGAGAGAGAGAGAGAGAGAGAAAGAGAAAGAATCCGGTTAACTTTCTACACAGTTACCCAGTGGCTTTGGCTACTTTTTTCACATTCTTCCGTTTTTATCTATTTTTTTTCTTTTTCTTTTTTTTTTTTGGTTTTAATGTTCGTTCACGTGTGGGGCCCGCGCAACCACCTTTTGGGGCATAACCGAAGAGTGGTACTGATTTTTCTCGCATGCTGCTTAAATTATGAAATTGACAAATTGCCACAGCAGCCGCTTGACCCTTACAAATGCTTAAAACCTGACCCTGACGACGCCTTTACCAGCCACTACCAAGTGGCTCTTGTTGTCCCAGAGTTCAGTGTGTGGGTCGTCCCACACTATGAGCTAAGTTATGGCTGTGCAGATGAAAATTGTTTTTCAGTTGCGGAATGTTGCATGTATCATATACACACACACACACATACATACACAGTCAAAGAGTCAGGTTGTTTGTTACTGGTGGCGTGAAGAAGCGACCATAACTTCCATGCGATTTTCTATGGAAAAGAGTTCACTAAGGTTACATTGTGTAGTGTTTATTGAAGTTTACTTGTACCGGAATTCCAATGGAATGTTTCAATTATTTAATGTCAGTGAGAAAGAAAGAGAAATGGTGAATGAAAAGATCTATCAATCATAGAATCTAAAACCAGTTGGGAATTCTATGAAAGTAGAACGAAAAAAAATCGACAATTTTAATTAAAATATCTAAGCCTACCATAGAAATGCTATATCACACACACAATCTATTTGGTTTTATTTATGCTAATTTTTTTTGATTTAATCTTATATCAAATATTTATTATAACTTTTTTGATAACATTTTCAATTTGAAATTCCATCAAAATTGATTTACTATATCTATAAAATCAATTCATACCGATCATATAAATATATTATGAAATTGCAAATAAAGTGGCATAGTTTTTATGTCTTTTGTCGTTAAACTTAGCAGGTTTGGTTTAATTGAATTTCAATTTAAATTCAATGGCTTTAGGTCTTATAATATTGGCTATAATTCTTATGCTCACGACATTATTTGTTTTTAAATTTTTTACGATATTTGTTTATGCCAGCTAAATTAAATTTATTTTTCTATAATTAAATTATTTTAATTTATATTTAACAAGCAAATGTTAACTATTTTTTAAAGATAAAAACTTAAAATTTCATCTTTAAAAATTGCTTAAAAATAAAAGTTTTTTATTTTTTTTTTTGTATAATAAGATAATTATAATGAGTTTTTCTGGAAATTGTTATAGTTTTCCATAATGTATTAATCGTGTAGGGTTAGCCCTAAGATAAGACCATTTAGGACTTTAACTTCTTCCATCTTTTAAACGTATTTCTATATAAAACTAAAACTGGAACCTGAAATGGTTCTTTATTCTCTTATTTTTCTTTGGTTTATTTGCTTACTGGTTAATTTTTTTTATATTTTTTATCTTAAACCAAATTTGGTTTCACATTTGTTAGCCATTTATAAAATTTTGTTAGATTTGACCTCATTTTGTTTTTATACCCTGTACCCATAGGGTAAAAGGGTATATTAAAGTCGCTAAAATGTATGTAACAGGCAGAAGGAAGCATTTCCGACCCCATAAAGTATATATATTCTTGATCAGCATCAACAGCCGAGTCGATTGAGACATGTCCGTCTGTCCGTCTGTCCGTCTGTCCGTCCGTCTGTCCGTCTGTCCGTCCGTCTGTCCGTCCGTATGAACACGTGGATCTCAGAGACTACAAGAGCTAGAGCAACCAAATTTGGTGTCAGCATTCGTGTAGTGTCTACGCAGATCAAGTTTGTTTCAAATTTTAGCCACGCCCACTTCCGCCCCCGCAATTTAAGAAAAACGAATAACTAGAGTAAATATAAAGGTAGCGTATTCTTATTTGGCACACCCAATAATATGGCCAAAAGGTATCAGCTGACCAAATTTCGTTAAAATCGGACAAGAAATATCAAAGATATATCAATGTACAATTTGTACTGAAATGCCCAGTGCGACACTGCGTAGTAAGTGTGAGCGAGATAGCATGCGTTCGTTGCTGCCGCTTGTGAGGAAAATTTTAGTTTGAACTGATGGAAAATTTTAAGGAGTTTTAATTAATTAAATTATTAATTAATGTTCCTCTACTTGGTACAGGGTATACTCAAAGTCGGCAAGGACGACTTGCTTGCTTCATTTTGTATACAATTTAACAGAACTTATTACTCTCCTGGGCATATCGTAGACAATTTACAATTCACATGCTCTACAAATTTTTATTCAATCATTCGTCTACTTGCAACACTTATCGCCACAATTTATCAACGACAGCAAATATATAAAAAAAAAAAAAAAAAATACAGCAAATGCTTGCTTTTTGGCATTTTTGGACGGGCGACAAACATTTGGCAGGAAAAATCTGTTAACGCTAATCACGAGAATGTGGTGCGAAACGAATTTTACCGGCGATAAAATGCGACAGATAAACGCACTAAAAAGAAAAAGCAAAAAAAAAAAAAAAAAGAATAAGGGGGGAGAAGAAGAAAAAAAACGGAAAACAGATTAAACAAATTCACACGTTTGACTTGAATGAATGCTGGGGCAATTGCTGATCGAGATGGTGTCAAATCGACACAAGTGGCGATCGTTGTCAAAATGTTGTTTTGCTGTTGTTGTTGTTGTTGCTATTTTACCTAAGTCCCCCGTCTTTTTTTTCTTCTGTCTTATTGCAATAGCAACATGAACATCGGCAACATTTTGATGGTTAATTTATGCTGCGGCATTTGCATAGTCGTTGATTACAAAATGCCAATCTCTGCCTGTTCACCACCTCATCGTCGGCAGCTCTTTCTACCTATGTGTGTGTGTATGTGTGTGATAGTGTGCGAATGTATATATGTTGCATGCCTGCTGGCAACATGTCGCTGTTGCTTTGGCAACTTTAAGTGTTGAAAAAGTTTTTTGACAGGCGGAAATTGTTGTTTGGCACAGTTGCGGTTGTTGTTGTTGTTGTTGTTTGTTATTGCAAATTCAATCAAGCAAGAGTAAGAGTGCAAGGCAGGTCAAATGCCACTAATGAGTTGCCCCACACGCAGCCATCCAGCGATATGCAATAGCAGCAACAACAACAACATCAGCAACATCAACTACAGCAGCAGCAACAGTAACAACATCAATAGCAGCAACAATAACAACAACTGCAACACTCAAGGCTATTTTATCAAAGTGTTGTTGCTGTTTGCGGTAATTGCAGCATCATCTTGAAACTTATTACATGCCAAGCCAACTCAAGCCACCAACAACACAACAACAACATCAGCAGCAGCAACAACAGCAACAACAGCAACAACAACAATGATAAAGCCGTTGCTGATGACAATCGCATAGACATGGACATGGACATGAGACTGCGGCTGTTACTGGTATGTGATTCTCAGTGCCAGTCTGAGACTGAGACTTGGACTCAGACTTGGTTTTTGGTTTGGTTTGGTCGTTTTTGCTGCTCGCCGATGAGTTGAAAAGTGCAGCAGCTGCTTAGATTTATTGGCCTTAAGTAGCAGCAAAATGCGTCTTTTGTCGTAGTTAAAGTTTATTGGCCGAGCGGCAATATAGGCAAAAAAGAAGAGAGAGAGAGAAAAAAAAAAAAAAAAACAAGGAAAAGAAGCAAACTTTAACAAAAAGAAAAGAAGCATCAACAACCTCTATAGAAGATTTTTCTGCTGAGTTGTTGTGCTGCAGATAAACATCATTCATTTAACTGCGACTACGAAGACGAGTTTATTTATGCCAACAACAGCAACAACAACAAAGATGATGACGACGACAACGACATAAGCGTTTATTACAAAGCATTAAACTATCAGATTATCGGCAATTATATATACATACATACATACAAGTATATAGATGTAAATATAGATATTAAGGACATCTAAATAATTTAAGGAACACATTGTCATTGGCAATGAAATACTGGCAAAAAAAAAAAAAAACTACAAAAATTTTCTAAATCACTTTATAACACTACTAAACCAATTTAGAGTTGCCTTTCCAATTATCGTTATTATTGCATAAATTGACACTTCATGACTATCAACTCAATTGAAAATATCAGTCGTTATACAAATGTCAAACTTAAGCAGCAGCATTAGCAACAGCAACAGCAACAGCTAAAGCAACAGCAGCAACATCAAAAGATCTTCATCAATCTCTGCTCATGCCCATAACGAACATCAACATTTACCATAACTAAGCAACAATTTCAATTTCAATTTCAATTTGGGTCGTCGTCTGACTTCGTGACAAGCACAGCAGCAACACAACATCGCTCCAAATTTAAACTAAATGGAAATGAAAAACTAAAACTAAAAATCAAAATCAAAATGCTTGTGACCTTTTGCAGCCAAATGCATTGAAATAAATATTCCATAATTTATGCATAAACATAGAAAACAAATATTTTTATATAATAAAAATCAGACAGAGCTGCGAAAAAAAAAAAAACGCTACCAGCTAATAGTAAATGCAACAGCAACAGCAGCAGCAACTGCAACAGCAACTGTTGCTGCTGTTGTCATAAGCAATGAAAATAAACTACATTTTCCACTTCTTGCCTCCCCCGATTCACTACCCCATATACAGAAGCCAATCGAATGACAAGCCGGCCCCCAAGACTTACAAAAAAATAAAATCTCAGTCTATGTTTTCAAATATACCCTATAATTTCAATTGGGTATATTAGAAATGAGTAAAATTATATAGAAATTTGTTTATCTTTATAGGAATCATATTTATATATAAATAAATTTTTATTTTAAATTAAAAGAAGACTTCAAAAAAGGTGCATGAGACGTTAGGGGAAGAAATTTGTTAAATATTTAAATGTGTTTAATTTCGAAATGTTTTTAAATAAATAAAAAAGTTTTATAAAGAATTTCAATTGATATTTAAAAACAAATTTTAGAAAAAGATAAGTTTTCCAATTAGCCTACTCTTTTCGTTAAAATATTAAATATTTAAAAGTTCTATTTACATTAACCAATAACAGTATTATATGGAAAGCCTAAATCATTTATGAACGCTAGATGGCGCTGTGAAATGCTAAAGGAAACCCTAATACAAGATTTTGTTAACCGAGATACTTTTACAAAAGAAGAAAGAAACATAAAGAAGAAGTTTGAAATCAAGTGAAAGTTTCATTAATCTAAATCTTTTGATTATTCTTCACTATTTCATTTTCAATTTTTTAAATAATTTAAATACAGTATCTGCAATTCCATAATTTGAAACTTTTTGCATTAAACATTTTGGTATTGGCACTTTTTTGTTTTGTTGTTTTTTTTTTTTATATATATTTCTTTTTTTTTTTCGGCAGCCTCGACTCAATCGTCAACTCATTGAGATATTGATCTCACTTTAGCTGGAAGTTTTGGATACTTTTTATATTCGACTTGGCTTGGATTGGCTTTGGCTATGACTCTGATCTTCCAGCCGCCGGGGCCGATTGTGAACTATTGTTATTTCACGAACTGTGACACGTTGCCGTTTTTTTTTTTTTTTTTTGTTTTCGTTTTTGGTTTGGCTTTTTTTTTTTTTTGCTTCTCTGTTTGTTTGTTTGTTTGATGTTTACTCTTTTTTTTTTTTGTTTAAATTTTTTTTCTTGTTGGTTGTTATTTTTTTTTTTTTTTTTTTTCTTTATTGTACAATGAGTAAATAAATTCACTGCTACTGCACTACTTGATGTTGTTAATGTTGCTGTAGTTGTTGTTTTTGTTGTTGTTGTTAATGTTACTGGTACTGTACCCACCCTCGACCTTTTGTGGCAGTAGCTTTACCTGGTAACTTGGCTAAATGTTTTAGCTGCGATTTATCATTATCGTGACTTGTGATCTCCGTTTGATTTTTTCTCCTTCTTTTTTTTTTATTTTGTTGGTCGAATTTAAGCCTTTTTTGGTTGCCATTGTTGCTGTTATTGCTGCTGTTTGTTGTTTTGTTTCTTTGGTAAAGAAGGAGAAGGAGTGGAAAAAGGGGGGGTGGTGGTTACTTAAAGAGTTTCGTTTTGTACATTAAATTAACATGTTTTTTTTTTTTATCCAACTTTGAGTGACATTTGTAGGTGTATAATGTGGCACAAATGAAGTGAAGTTGCAACAAATATGGCCAAAGATTTTCGATTGCTGCCTTTTGTTCAAAATTGCTGCCAGGTTTTATGTTGTTTGGCTATTGTTATTATTATTATTATTATTTTTTGTGTAGTTGGCAAAGTATTGAAATGACATAATAGGGATATACGACTGCATTGCCATTTTATTTAAGCAAGTTCGATTTCATATATTTTTCCCAGCCTAATTTATCTAATCAAGAGATTGAAAAGTTACTTTAATGATTGGCTTAGTGGAGAAAAAGCAAATCATAAACTTTTCCCAACTTTTCATTTGGATTATAAATATGAAAAGGATTTCAATTGGAAATCAAACAATTAGTTTTGGTTCATGGTTTTAAATTAAAACCGATCAAATTGCTAACTGAATATCTTGTCAATCCGTTACCAACGCCCACACAATTCGTCACTCAATGTTTTACATGAATTTTATAGCCATTGACTTACACACAAAACATGAACATAACATTAAAATAACAATCATCTACCACTTACTTATCGCCCCATCAAAATTGGCCCCCTCCATGCCCACTACACCATCACACTGGACCATCCCTAACTGAGCCAACCGTTTGGTATGGATACGCCTCCTCCTTGTCCTCCTTCTTCTTCTTCTTCTACCGCTACACCTCTCTGTGTCGTTCTTCTTGGCAATCTGAAACCAACGATCTGTTTAAAGTCTAAGTATGCCCCATGGCGACACTTGAGTTATTTCCTTCTCAGTCAAAGTAAGAAACTGAATAGAAAACAAAAAAAAAAAAAAAAAAAAAAAAAAGATCCGTTAAATCAATTTGCTAAAACGTCTACAACTTTATCATAGAAAAGAGATAGAGATAGCAAGAAGGGCAGCAGCAAAACAAAAGAGATAGAGATAGATAGATATATATAGGAAAAAAAAAAATAGGAGGCGCGTCAGTCGACTTGATCTCTTGGCCATTTGAACCCGCATCAAGGCAAAATGCCAAGTTATTCGACAACTCCATCTCAATGCATCAATCTAACTGACTGCATATCATAGCTGGCAGCCAAAAAAAAAAAAAAAAAAAAAATATATATATATATATATAGGAAAAACCAAAGAAAAAACCTCAAAAATCTTAAAGCGAACAACAGGAAAATGTTGGGCATAGAAAAACACTTAAATTTCTGTTATCGCCTTGGTCATATCAATTGACTTTTCGGGGCAATCATAAATTATAATGCTCAAAAAGAAAAGAGTGCCAAATATAATAATTCACTAGACACAAGACACAGAGACAGAGAGACAGCTAGACATTGAGCAAGAGAGAGAGAGAGAGATAGAGAGAGAGAGAGAGGGAGGGGATGGTGGTATTAGGTGAGGAGCAGTTGGATTGATAGAATAGGAGTACTGCAATTTTCGCATTAGTCGCTTTCAACTAATATTAGACATTAGGCAAATTGTTTGAAAAGCGGCAAAAAGAAATTTGTATATTGATATAATACAAGAGTAAGTTGGCTAATACACTGACCAAAATGATTGCAATGTCATAAAATTCAGGCATATTTCTCTTATTTAAGGGTATAGCAAATTCGGTTTGAATATACACATATATTGTATTGTATCTATCTATTTCTATATATATATATAGACAGATATATATATATATAGACAGGTTGGTAGATTATTGTTGTGGAACCAGTGGTGGTCAGTTGATAATGGTTTCATCAGCCGCCCATGGGCAAAGATTATTAGCGTGAGCAGGGTTAATCAAAAATTGTTGACCTTTAAGGCAAGTCCGGGCATATCTGGCCAACAAGAGAGATGCCAACGCATGCATTCAACTTAATTGGCTATCATAAAAGTTAACCAAAAACTATAAAATTGCAACTGAGAGAAAAGGAAAAATAAACGAATTGCTTAATCAGTGTGTAGGCATAGGCGTTGGCCGAGTTGACTGGCCAAAATGAACTTATGTGGCAGCTAAAAGAGTTAATGGCCCATAAACATGGGTAAAAGTCAAACGATTGTGAGCCTAATTTGTCGCTTGCCAGGCCAATCAGCCAGCAAGGCAGCAACATGTTGCCAGCGAATAGCAAGTGCAACAGGCAACTTGCTGTTGTTTACTGTCAAATGTTGGCATTTGCAACAGTCTCCAGCAATCCAATATGTTGCCAAAGTGCCTGACATTTTAGCCTGTTTGCATAACTAGACATCAGCAATAGCAATAGCAGCAACAACACCATCACCAACAACAACAACAACAACAACTAAACAAGATGGCAAATCAAATGCAGGTACATCAACTGATTGCACTTGTTATTGCCTCCATCGTCAATATCAATAGACACTGAAGGGGGCAAGGCAGGTATGTAGAAGCAATAACAACAACAGCAACAACACATAATGCAAATGTCGCTTGCTACATGCAAGCGGCACTATATAAAAATGTTGCTGACCGTCGCCTTGAATCTTTTAGCATTGCATCTGCAAAATGATCTTAAAGGGTTCTTTCTAGCCTTAACAATATTCATCTTGTCTGTACATTTTACCCCTCCCCCCCTTTGCCAAGAGAGATGTGCAACATAGATAAGCTAGGAGTGGTAAGGGAAGAAAATCAGGTAGGAGGTTGTAAATGCGTTTGCAATAAAAATCAAACCATATAACCAGGCACTTAACAACAATAGTTGATTGATTGTCGACAATTGGCAGACTCTGACAGCTTTCAGTATGTGTGTGTGTGTGCGTATCTGTATGTAAAAGCATGTGTGAGTGTGTGTGTGTGTGCAAGCGTGTGACTGTTGTGTATTGGCTCTTTTGGATGCAAGTATTACCAGCTTATTGTTTTTATATCTACTTTCATACACTTGCAAAAAGGGTATATTAGTTTTATAGAGAACTATCTATCTATATTTTTTTTTTAATATGGGAAGCTTAGTTAATACGGCCTGTCTGTATATCCATCTGTTTTGATCAATCTATACTTTTATCTCAATTTTTTAGCTAACGTAATCAAATTTTCCATTAGTCGGAACTAGATTTATATAGAATCAGCTTACTGTTACATATAGCTGGCATAGGAAGAATCGGTGGCTTTTTACACAAAGAGTCTACAAAGTCCGGCATAATCAAAGATTGTTACTCCAAAATGGTAACTACACTTAAAGAAAATATAAGGAAATGCTTAAATATTCCTAACAAGTTAATAATGTATAATTAATGAATCGATAGTGCATATTATTATAACTATTATTTATAGATATGAAAGACTTTTTAAAAGAGATAGAAAAGTGAAAGATAGACAATCATTAATATTAATTAATGAATGTTAATAAATAAACATATACGACATAAAACTAAGATTTAAACAAATGGCAACAAAGTAGTAAAAAAAAAGTAGTATTAAACAAATTCTATAAAAGCTCTCAATTGATGAATTTATGAATTTCCTTATTGACAGCAAACAACTTAAGTATGATCGATAATACTAAAACATAATTTTAAAACAGTCATTTAAAATTTATGAATATTTTTTATTTGTTCTCTAACTCCTTTACTTACATGCAGGTGTAAACTATAATTTTCAATTAGTTTTTATCACACAGTGCAATTTATTTAAATTAATTTTTTAAGGGGTAATTATAATTAAAGGAAAGCGTTAATACTTTAGATTTTATGAAGATAGAATAACTAGAGAAAAGGGCTTAAAATGAATGTTAAGACAAAGACAAGGAAAGACAAAGGAATAGAAGCTTTATTTAAAAGTTAAATTTAATTTAAGAGCAATTTGAAGGGTTATGACCAAATACTTTAAGTTGAACGTTCAAGATTTAAGAAACTGTTTTTAAACTCCTAAATTAAAGACAATAAGATGCACTAAGTTAAGTTAGAATATATGTTTATCTGTGTCTATACATTGATTCTAAGAATATATCTATATCTACATATCTTTCTTTATATTATATGATATAATTCTAAACTATAATCGACTACTGATAAATAAGTTGAAATAGACTTTAAATTAAAGTAAAATTTGAAAAATTGAAACCATATTTTAAACCATTTGTATAACCTAAAATATAAAAAGTGAATTTAATTTAAATGAATTGTTATTTCTTTCTTAACAGATTCAAATTTTATTTTTTTTAATATTCTGCTCAACTGTTTTTCTAACTCTAACATTTCTTAGAGTGTAAAAATTGATTGAAATTTTGTTTTCTAATTTTGGTGTGTGGTTGGCATGCTTTAGGTGAGAATTGTTAATCACATTTCATAAGCAGTTTGATTTCATTTTAAATTTAGCTTCCATTTAGTTACGTTTTATCTCCAAGCGCTTTGAGTTGTCTTGACTTTTAGCACGTAGTTATGGCCAATGCATGTTGAAAGACACCCACAGCAACAGCAACATGAGAAAAAAAAAAAAAATAAATAAAAATAAATAAATAAGCCACAACGACAACAGCACATAAGTAAAAAATGAAAATAAAAATCGGCATGTGACGTTGTTAATAACCATAAAAATAGTCAATGCAGGCTTAAAGCCAAATAGGTAAAAGAGGCAGGGAAAACAGCAAAAGCAACAACATCATCATCAACAACAGAAACGATTGTTGGGCGCTAAAGTAAGCTATAAAAAATATTTAACACACCCTCGGACAAAGCTGTTAACAGCATTGAAAATGCGTAGGAAAAGGCCATAAAATTTGTGTTGCTGTTGTTCTTCTTGTTGCTTTTTGCTGTTGCTGTTGCTGTTGTCGTTGCTGTTGCTCCTATGCCTTATGTTGCTGTTTGGTGCTTGCTGTTGTTGTTGCCAGTTGTTGCTGCATTTGCTGCGACAACTGGCAACGAGTTGTTGGCAATTTTTCTTTTTCGCTCTTTGGCGACAAACGACAATTAAAATGCAAACAAATTGAATTTTGTGTGCGTGTGCGAAAGGTTTGGCTTTGGCTAAGTGTTTTGCGCCATAAACTCAACAACAACAGTAACCACAACACAACAGTAAAAGCAATGGCAACAGCAACAAGAGCAACAACAACAATTTCGTTGTGTTGTTTGTGTTGCTTAGCGCACGCGCGAAACATTTTTGCCGCTGCGAACGATTTGCGGCGAAAGTTGGCGTGCCGTTATTTTAATTGCAACATGTTGCCCGGTAATTTGTCTGGCACTCGTAAATGTTGCGACGCTAATTGCCAGCAACAACAATACAAACAACAACAACAGCAACAACAACAGCAACAAGAACTGCAACAACAACAACAACAACTACACCAATATCACTAATAGCCAACAACCAGGAATCGAACTAACAACAATGTTGCTGACACGTGTGGGCAGCGACTATTCGCTAGCTGCTTATTGCGACCAAAATTGATTTGGCTAGTCAAGCGTTAACGCCCTTAACCGCAAGCATTCCAGTTCACAATATGATGGTATACCCCATCCTCCACCAACCCTCTCATACTTGGCAAATCCCATCCTTTTTTTTTTTTTTTTTTTTTTTTTTTTTTTTTTTTTTGCCCCTCACTAGCCAAAGAGCAATTTTTAGTAGCAAGTCTTCCTCTTTCTTACACATTAACCTGTCAACGTGGCCAAGTTTGCCACACATTTAGCAAAAGGCCCCGCAAGGCTCAACTATAGCACCAAGTTTTAAGCTGCAACTCTGTTATAGTAGCTCTTTGGTCTCAACTCTCCAATTCCAACTCCATCACCCAAGCTAATCTATAAGCAGTAATCAAATTTCAGCTTGCAGCTACCAACTATCCCAGTGTACGTGGCTGCCACAGCCCGTAATTATGCAACACATGTTCAATGCAACAATTGGCCATAATTTAGTCAAAGGTAATTGAGTAAGCGCGCAGCACTGGCTGGCGTTAGTCCGGCCTATCATTATATTGCTCCATACCCACAGTACCCGTCACCAAAACCCTCCCCCTCATCATACGCACAGTAGTCGTCGGTTGACTTGATTGACGATCACAATGAGAATGAGAATGGGAATGGAGATGGAGCTCTGTTCTTAAGAGCTAAGGGGAGCATCTGTTTTTCTTTTCTCTCTTTGGGCGCCTTGTTTATTTATTTCTAGTTAGTCGCATTAACTCTCGACTGTTATTTAATTGTATCGTTGTCTCTTTCTGGTCAATATAAATGTTTGAACGGAATTTCTAGCCAAAGATCCAATCCATTGAGCAGCTATGAGCAAAGTCAGTAGCCAGCAGAAGCAACCGCGATTGCATCCAGAGTATCCTTGGGCATAATTGCAGTATTTAATGACGAAGAAGGCAGTCAACGTGAGTTAAGCGCATCTTCTGATATTGAGGAAGATAGAAATTGTTGTTTAATTTGCGGAAATTGTTAGGAAAGTGGCAGATGATGGCCAAGTTTAAAACATTTTCACAAGAATTCATAATACATACATACACACACACGCACAGCCATTTCATTCTCAGGTGTTGAAAATATTTCAACTAGAAATCAAAAATCCATACACGTTGATCTCAAATAATACTTTAAAATTGCTATAAATATAGATATATAAATGAAATACCAAACATAATTAAGAGCATTAAGATATAAATAAGATAAAAAACAACCTAAAAACATTGACAACAAGTGCAAAATTGGCAATTGGATCTAATTCAATTGTTATAGACAATAAATTTTTGAATAATAACCAAATCTTGCCTTAGCATTTATGAGTCATTTTAATTCAGGCGATAAACTTTAACTTTATTTTTACATTTAGTATGGCATTTGTATTGAAAATCAGAAAATAAAGCTTGAGGCAAACTCAATTACTGAATGATTTGATATATTAAAAACTAAATTTTACAACTCTATTATACATTTTTATCAAAAAAAAATCAAATCGGCTTTGATCAAAACTGAATGAGTGAAGAGACAATATCACTTTTAACAAAGAATTTTTTATAGCGTATTTTTTTTTTTTTTTTATAGCTAAATTTATAGTTTCCCATAAAGTCTTTATCAAATGATAAATTTTTCAAGTTTATCCACCTGAAAACACTTTTTTTTATTATTGTTTTTTGAAGAATGTTTTTTCTTTTTTTTGCAAAAAAAAAAAAAAATCCTAAAAATAGTGTTGAAATTTTTTTGTTAAATATTTTTTATTTAATTTTTAGTATCATGTCAGTTTTTGATATGCTAATTTTTTTTATATTAGAAATCTACATAATATTTTTTTTAGTGCTTAAATTTCAGTAAAAACAATTTCTTTTGTATTTCTCTAATAAAATCTATTTTTAGCTACAAAAGCAAAAAAGGTTTTCTCTTCTTTTTTTTTTCAAGTGTATTAATTTAATGCAATAATTTGTTGTATTCTCAATCAATCAACAACAGATTGTCATGAAAATTCCCTCCCATTAAATGCAGTCAGTTAAGTTTAAAGTTATCTGGCAAATGCCAGATGCCAGCCGGGCTGCCTGCCTGCCTGCCTGCCACCCACACGGTAATACGCCTTTGGCCAACCCACCACAAACGCCTTTTCTTCAATCTCAAATCGCTGACCTTGCGCCGATTTAGCACTAGCAACAACAACAACAACAACAAATGAACAAACAAAAAACATAAAATTGCTAAGCAATTTCATTGCAATTTTTGTGCGCCACAAAAATTATAAATTAAGTACTAATTATATAAAATTCAACAACAAAAGCTAAGAAAAATCAAACGATGCCGCTTGAAAAGAAAAAAAAAAAAAATAAATAAATAAAACCTATTGAGAAAAATGTTTAGAATGACCACGCCCATCACCAATGCCCAATGCGTGGGCGTAACACTAATGAACGACGCGAGAAAAGGCAGAGCAAAATCAAATACAACATTTAAAATTTTCATACAGTAGACACTAGCAATAGAGAATTTTGAAACAAAAAAAGATTCCTACATTTCTTTGAGTTATAAAGAAGTTTTTCTTAAAGTTTTTAGTTTTAGTATTTGAGATTAACTTTAATTAACTTTACAGCCAGAAGGCATCAAAGAACACAGATGATCTTTGCCCTTAAACGTCTAGAGAAGTTTAAGGGATAATTAAGAGATTGTTGTCGTATGGGTTTTACTGTATTGCAATGCTTGGATGAAACATTTGATTGCTGCTGCTGTTGTTGTTGTTGCTGCTGTTGCAGTTTGTGTTTTGTCTTGAATGGGTGATAAATTATTTCCCGCCATTTACATAAATGCTTTGAATGCATTAATTAAAGTCCAAATGGCTTTTGCAAGTTCCAAATGCCCTGCCTCCTTTGCCTTTATGGTGGGACAGACACGCCCACTTAACCACCTCCCTATTGCTAGTGCTAGTGGTGGTGCTGCTGCTGCTGTTATTGCGTGCTGTCGATCTAATCAATTGTAAATTATTATTGGGCCAGGCCCATAGAGAAGCCATTACCATTACGATTAACCAATTCCAATCTATTGTATCGTATCGGATATATATATATAAATATATATATACTTATATGTTCATATCTGTATGTATATATATATATACTCATATATAGCTTTTGCTTCGCTCACCCTCGTCATACCTCCATCTCACAATATATTCGCCATTTTAAGTGGCTGCCGCCTAATTGTTCATAAAAGTCAACAGTCAATAGCTCTTTATGTTTGCGTTTGCAATTTATATTTATTTATTTTTGCTATTCCAGTTGTTGCTATTGCTGTTGCTATTGCAGTGGGTCGTTTTGTTAGATTTGTGTAGCTTCATAATTTTGTCAGACATTTTCTGCAATTTTAAGCAGTAGCCGAAGCAACCAACCCAACATCAGCAACAGCAACAAACATTCGCATAGTACAAACTACAGTGGACACATGGTACATTTGTTTATTTGTTTTTTTCTTTGATTTGAGCTACCCAAGGTCTATAGCCATTCTTTACAATTAGACATAGAATTTATGAGCGATTTCAATTTCAATGTCTTTGGCAATTTAGCTTTTTTTTTCTCTGCTTGCATGTGGGTAAACGAGTTTGAACAAAAACGGCAAAATCAAAGTTATAAATTTGCATGCCCTCAACTCCTCTCAGCACAAACAAACATAAATATTTCAAAATTTGCAATAAGAAAACTTGGTCAATATATAGAATAGAGTAGCATCTGCTGGAATAAAATCATTTATTTTGTTATTTTCTACTTGAAAAAATGATCTACATAAATGAATTTTTTTTAATTTTAATTTTATATAAAATTTTGGTATTATAAAATAAGTTTTATCTTTCATTTTTACAAATTTTGGTTTATCAAAACCAAACGTCACCAAAGTGGCCAACAAATAGGAATGAAAAGACAAAAGCGACTGAGCTGTCACATATGAAAATAATATTTCATCGGTGACAATGTTAGCAAAGTAGCTGTGAGAGAGAAGCGAAAGGAAGGAAGGGGTATTATAAAAACAAAAGCTTTTTCAACGACTCAACCGTTTAATTAATTATTTTGTCACATAAAGTACATGATTACCATGTATAGTAGGAATATATATATATATAATATTTTGTTTTTTTATGTTTAATCTATGGCTTTCAATCACTCACATACCTATCCAGCTGACATAATTTCTTACATCACCGCCCAGTTTGGCGTACAGTCCACCTGCCACTTTGCTACCTGCCACCCCCATTCCATCACCCTAACCTACACGTTTATTCACATTCAATAATGTATTTGCCATTTAAGCATGTAATTTTATTAACAATATCTATGACATTTAGCAATAGTTCGGTCACGTTAGATCAACTCAAGCCATAAACAATTACGCGGTCGTGGTCAAGGGGCAATTTGGTAGATGGGCGATAAGCGGAGGCGGCAACGGTGACGGTGACGGCGACAGCGACAGCGTTGCCATCGACGACGGTAACTTAAAGTCACCCGCGCACGATTTGGTCTTGGACTTTAACTTAAACTTCAACTGATTATGCGGCCAAGTGTAATTGTTAGGTTATGACCTGATAAAGATCTCACGAACATTAACTATATAACCGGGTCAGTCCATAAAAAAACGCAACAGTGTCCCTTTGAAAGGATTTCAATTTAGAATGTTCTTGTACCTAGAGTTTAGTACGCTCCTGTTAACTGTTTGTGTAGGTGCTTCTTGGTTAGCCACTGATATTATAAATCAGTTGAATCAAGATCTAAATTTAAAATTAAATATATATTTGGATTGTGAATCGAATGATTTTCAACTGATTTTACCTAAGTATATGCCACACCTTCTGCTGAGTAATAAATCGAATAAACTAAAACTTTTGGGCGCTTACACGGAGCGAACCTTAACCATTGTCTGTATAGAAGAGACATCGATCAATGAAACGCTGATTTGGCAAAGGCATTTACTTTGGAATCTACAGCAATTGCCAGTTTTGTATATATTACCATCAGAAAGGACAATGAGATATATTTTCGAGAATGCTTTGCATAATGGATATCTTCATGTATTGGTATTGGATTTACAACTTGGCAAATTATATACATATAAACCATATCCAATAATATATATTTATCAGGTGGATCACTTAAACGACTATCACAGATTAACACGTTTAAGAAATCTTCAAGGACATGAAGTACACATCACTGTTGAGTCAATACCACCTCGTTGTTTTTACTATACCAATCGACAGGGTCAATTGGTCTTTGCTGGCTATTTCTATGAACTAGTACATCAGTTTATACAATACTATAATGGTACGGAGGTAAAAATGTTTGAAGGTATTGATCCAATACCACTTGACGAGGGCATAAAATCCTTTCAACAGGGACGCATTGATTTAATGGCCAGAACAATGATAACAGCAGATTGGATTTACTTCTATCGCAGTGATATACTCTACAATTTGAGTGTATACATATTGGTGCCCTTTGCACGGCCATTGGCAAAAACCTTATACTTTCTGCGACCCTTCAATACGGAAGTCTGGGGATTATTTTTCGGTTTGATGGCCTATAATACAATTCTGCTTGGCTGGTTGCGTTCTGGTAGAGTCAATGGCTATAGCATATCAGCTCAATTTCTAGAAGTATTACAATTTTTTCTATATCTACCACCTAATGTCATCAATCACTGGCAGCATGGTTGGCGACTTATTTTAACCTTTCTTCTACTTTGCTGTGCTGGATTTATGTTGACCAATATGTATCAGGCTCAATTATCGAGTATGCTAACTGCAGGTTTATATGAACCTCAAATCAACAGTTTGGATGATTTGGTTAATACCAATCTGCAATTAATTCAGGACGTTTTCGATGAGAAGGTATTAAGAAATCTATCGAGGATTGGAGCTATTAAATCAGACGTTTTCAAAATCGTACAGATTCGACCTTTAGTGGAGATAGTTACTCAACGAAATGGTCTTAATACCAGTATGGCACATAGTGCTCTCAACGATCGGATTGATTTTGTATTATATCAACAGAAATTTCTACGAGTACCGCTACTTAAGATGATCGATGAAGTATTTTATCAAATACCCTTTTATATTATCATGAGACATGGATTACCCTATGTAGAGCTAATTAATGATTATCTTCGACGCATTTACGAATCAGGAATTTTGGAGAAACTCAAATCGGACTCCTATGATCAGGGTATTTTGAGTCGACAAATTCAATTTAGAATATCGACTGGCTTTGAACTACGTGTCTTCGATATGGAATTCTATTGTTTTGCTTATTTTGTTTTAATATTCGGTTGGTTAATCAGTGTCATTGTTTTTACTATAGAATGGCTAGCACTTGACAATTACCGAAAGGGTTAAATTATAGTTGATGTCGTGTTTCCTTTTTCATTATGTTTTTTTTTTTTTTTTTTCTTTTATCCTTATGACTATTTATATTAGTTAGCTGTCATGCAATAAAGTCAGTTATCAAAATGCAGTCGTTTAAGTTGGTATTTCTTCTATTGCAATTTATTAGTTTTGTCAATAAACTCAACACGGAATATACTCAAGAGATTTCTGATTTAAATTCAGCTCTTGATATACAACTTAATGTATTAATTAATTTTGAAAACGATTTGTATAATTCTATGGCGTTTTCGGATATACCAAGAATTCAACTTAAAGTTAATGAAAATCAAACTAAATACTTTCATCTTGTTGGTCAATTTACGGAGAAAACATTAATAATAATATATTTAAATGAAATGCAATTGGAAACATCCACACGTTTATTTCTTCAGCATTTACTTCAGGAACTACATCAATCGCATATTGTATTTATAAGCAAAAAAAATATATCTATTAAAGTGCAATATGAACTCTATACCTATTGCTTTAAGCAGGGTTTTATTAATGCCCTACTTATAAAGGGAAAATCATCATTCTATAGCTATATGCCATATTTTAAATTAAGAGTGATTAAACTAAATGGCATAAATGATTACCTGATGAGAAGATTTCAATTGAAAAATTTTCATGGTCATGCCTTGCGTACGATTAATACAAATATGGAACCACGATATTTTGAATATATCAATCGTAAAGGACAACTTTCTAAGAGTGGATATATGTGGTGTGCTATCCAAGAGTTTACTAAACGATATAATGCTACAATTGTGTATGTACCGTATCCAGAATCTAGTCCTTTTGAAATATATTGGATTGCCTATTCATATTTGATAAATAAACAAATTGATTTCATTTGTTATCCAAGTGAAGACCAATGGAAAACAGCCAAAACATTGACATTACAAATACTTCAAATGTATGTATATGTTCCACATACTGGTCCAATTGCCAATTATTTATATTTAAGCAAACCTTTTGAATGGAACCTTTGGTTAACTATTATAGTTGCCATCGGATATGGTATGATTATGCTATATATAAGCACTGATTATAGCATTGGTATTGCCTTTCTACACAGTCTTTGCCATTTCCTATATATATCAGTTTATATGAGACGCAGCACCAAATGGCAAAATCGTTTAATTCATTTAATATTAACTATTTCTGGATTTATTTTGACCAATATTTATTTGGCTCAACTCTCAAGTATGCTAACATCGGGTGTCTTTAAGCCACAATATAATACTTTGGATCAATTGGCCGATGCTCCATTTCCAATGCTTCAAGATGAATTATATAAGAAGATAGCCAAACGATATATCCAGCTACCTATATCGGTAAGAGAAAATATTGTCACATTGCCTACAAATGCTTCAATTATAGAACGAAATCGACTTAATATATCCTATATGTATAGTAATTTTGAAGATCGTTTAGATGGCATTATATATCAACAGCATATGCTAAGCATACCAAGATTTAAAGTGATTCGAACCAGTGTCGACAGTGCTCTACTAACCTGGCTTATTGCCGATTCATTGCCATATTTGGATTTACTAAATGGTTTTCTAAGACGCATACATGAATTTGGTATATTGGAGAAAATGAAAACCGATAGCTGGAGACAATTAATCGAATGTGGAACTTATACTCTAATGCGTAGTGAGGATAAACTATCAACACCCTATAATTTATCATTTCATTTGTATGCTTTTGCCTTGTGGGCCATGGGTTTGGTAATATCCACTTTGGTCTTTTGGTTGGAAAAGTTTATAAATCCAAGGCAGTCATTTGAATTGGAATAAAAATGTTGTATTGTATTATAATTTTTTGGAAATGAAAAGTGATGACACTTACTTTTTTTTTTTGTTTGGGCCTTCTTCAATCAATGACTTGCAGTTTTATTAACACTTAATTATATAGGAGAGTGCATGTAAGTGGATAATTACTGATTGGGTAATTTTCCATCATTTTGGTATAAATAAAAGCACAAATTGTTGTCAAACTTAAATGGAAATGTTATATCTCAGTGTGGTGCATAATCTAACGCTTGTAGGCCATAATGTTGATTATCTAACGCAATGTATACAACAACTGAATACTTTTTACGGCATGGAACTTAACATTTTCATAGACTTTGGCTTAAACAATAACCACAACAACAACAATTCAGAGCTTCTGCAAGTGATCAATGGGAATGTATTTGGTATACCAAAATTATATCTAACACAAGATGCTGAAAATTACATACTTAAAGGCAACTTTACGGATCGTACATTAACCATTATCTATCTAGAGAACACACAATGGGAAAATACTTTAAATTATCTCACAATTTGGCTTTGGCAACGTCAACATTTGCAGGTGCTCATCATTTATCCTAAAGCAACTTGGTTGCAATTGCAGCAATTATTTGCATATTGCTGGCAACAGGGAATGATACATATTCTTGTTCTAATACCCGAATTGAAAGAACTCTATAGCTATAGGCCGTATCCAGAAATTAGTTTGCTAACCATTGGGAATATACACCAATATTATAAAAGGACATATGGAGTGCTTAATAACTTTCAAGGATATACAATTAATTGTGGTGTTATATTGAATGGAGCACCACGTGCCTTTATCTATAAGGATCAAATGAATAATGATATCTATGCTGGCTATATGCTACAAATGGTATTGGCATTCATTACACATTATAATGGCACTGTACGGGCCAGGCATGTGAGTAGCCTAATCCAAGCAGTTGATTACCTTGACAATCGAACAATTGATTTTCTACCATTTCTTATGCTCTCCACACCGAAATTTACCAGGAGTGTTGTCTTACTATTGGAGAATTTGTTTGTAATGGCTCCATCGGGTAACCTTTTGCCCAAATTTATGTACTTGATGAGGCCCTTTACTGGGACCACATGGCTAATATGGTTCATTATGTTAATTTACTGCAGTGGAGCCTTATTTCTCATTACTCATCAGCAACAAGAACAGACTTTTAGCACAGCTTTTCTCCAAATCCTTTGTTTGTCTCTATTTCTGCCAGTGGGAGCATCTCAACGAAGTATTTCTTATTCAATGCGACAATTGTTAATTTTCATAATGCTTACCATTGCCGGATTTATGCTTACCAATCTCTATTTAGCTCAATTGGCAACTAGTTTGACTTCTGGTCTCTATGGAAAGCAAATCAATTCCTTTAATGATTTAACAGGAACGGATCTCAAGTTGCCAGTTGTGGCAAATGAAATGAAGCATTTTTCTCAATTACCAGATGCACATCCTGTACTAATTTCTCATATGATGGTAACACCAGAGCAATTGGTGGACAATTATCGACGACAGTTGAATACAAGTTATATCCATTGTGGCTATGAAGATCGCATCGATTTTGCCCTATATCAGCAGAAATTCTTGCGTATTAAACTCTTTCATAAATTAACAGAAATAGTTGACCAGCAGCCCTTCCAAATACCAACACGTTATGGTTTAGCCTATTTGCAGCTATTCAATTGGTATATGAGACGTATGTTTGAGAGTGGCATATGGTTAAAAATGAGAACCGATAGCTTTGCACATGGCATTTATAGTGGACAATTGCATTTTTTTGATGGTGCCAGATATTTAAAAGTGGAATCAAATGATTTACAATATTATTATATAGTTGGTGTTATATGGATAACTGGTATAATATTAGCAATAATATCATTTCTTTATGAGTGTGCAATGGGTCAAAGGGAGTGAAATGAAAGCTAAAGGGGAATGAAGAATATTGCATTGTAAAAGTTGCTAAAGTAGATAGCGGAAAATTCATTAAGTCCTGCAGGACTTTTTATTTGTAATGGCGCCATCTGCTGCCAGTAAACTTACATTGAAGTTTGGTTTAAAACTTGATTAAACTTTTAACTAAATCCATTTTATTATTAAGCCAAAATGATAATGCATAATAACTTTATTGTATTCATCTAAAAATTCTATATATATCTAGATATTAATAGTAAAATATTGGTTAAGTTCTAACAAATGAATTTAAATTATCAAAAATAAATTAATCTTAATTAAAATGTTAAAGTTTGTCGTTTGTTTTATGTAGCATACATTAAAATAAATACTCAAATAAAATATAGAAAAAAAAATATTTTTAATTGTATTTTAAAGCAGCTTATGAATACAAATATTATTTTTTTAGTAATTTTATAAAAGATATCTGTTTTTAATTAATATTTTATTGATTTTTGTGTTAATCTTAGCTTTATACTTCATGTTTTTAAAATAATATTTATGGTAAATAGGCAGAAACTTTACAAATATTAAAATATCAAATAAAATCCTTTTGAAAAAACAATAAATAAAAATGTAGAGAAATTATATAGTTATATATATCTTTACTTTAACCTTTTTAACTTGGATGATTTGATTAATGTTTATATTCCGATGGCTATAAAAAACCTTTGGCATTAAATCTTTATCTTTAATACTTAAATAATTCTCATTGTAATAGCATTTAAAATAGTAATTCTCTTTGCATAATTATAAATTCAATTACAGTTTTTTTTTTTTAAATTTCTCAACATTCCATTGCTTTGAAATGATTTAAAATAAACTCTCATAAATATGTCAAATCTGGATATAATCGCTGAAAAAAAAGAAACCCCCCGCTGAAGTTGAAATGAGCGTGGTAGAGTTTTTTTTTTTTTTTGTGCATTGCAAATGTACGCCTCCCGCAAATGTCTCATTTGCATGGCCATCGGGTGCACTTGTCGTGCCAACTTGGGCACCAGCAGCAATCCACCTTAGCAAGCAACCACCAACCACCGACGATTGCCTCTGAAGGTGTCTTCGATTATTGCCAAACATTAATTATTTGCGCGCGGTTTTTCGCCCGCCTCCTTCTAGGTATTTTTTGTTTTTATTTTTCCTTTTTGTGAAAGGCACGGGCTAGTAGTTCAAATGTTTATTTTGGTGGGTTTTTTTTTTTTTGTTTTTGGTTTTTTTTTTTGCTTTTGGTGTATCTTTGATTGCAGTCAGGCAGACTGAACATGGAGAGTTAGAGGCAGTCGTCCGCAATCCACACAAATTTGCGCAATGAATGTGAGCCCGGGTTCGGTCAGGTCTTGGTCTTGGCATCGGCGGCATCGCTCTAGCCCAGACTCGAAAGCCTGGCTTATTTATTTTTGGCCAAAATTGCACATTTTCCCATGCTGCTGTTATGCTGCTCGTTGCGCTGTTAGTTGTTGTTGTTATTGCTGCTGCTGCTGTTGTTGTTGTTGTTGTTGTTGTTGCTGTTGTCGCGTCTAATCAAGGAGCGGAGTTGGAGTTAGAGTTAGAGTCAAAGTCTTGTCGAAATGGTTGCCTTACTCGCCCCATTGCCATTTAGCCTCGAGGCAGTCGCAGCCAAAACGATGAATATTGATTTAATTGAAAGTCATTGAGCCGCGCACGTACTTTAGAGACACGAGGCGGCATCACCATCACCGTCACCGTCACCATCACCCATTACCCATTACCCTTACCGTTGCCATCGTCTTTGTCTTCGTTTTCTTGGCTTTCCATTTGGCGTGGCTGCAGCAACGATCGCAAGTTGCGCCCGCCCACATGCCACATCTTCACACAGCACTGCACACATGAGGAACCGACGCCCAAGCAACATTTGTTGGCACATTGACACAGTTTTCTATGGCAGATGTGCCCAGCCTTCCCGCTATTGCCACCTTCCCCTTCCCTTATGCATCTCTATCACCATATTGGAATTCTGGCGACTTGTTTTTGCCTCTTTGTCGTCGTCGTCGTCGTCGTCGTCGTCATCGTTGTCGGCGATGCTGCCAAATGTCAAAAGGTTAATACGTGAATTAACAGCAAATTTCTTTGACTTGTGTGCCTGCATGCTTCTTCTTGCCCCATCTTGTTGCTGTTGTCGTTGTTGCTATTGCTGTTGCTGTTCTTCGTGCAGCTGCCGGCGCTTTCATCGGAATGCGGGCGTTTCTTTTGAATGTTTGTTTTCATCTTGTTGTCGTTGTTGTTGTTGTTGTTATTTTTGTTATTTTCCTTTCTTTTGGTGAGTGGGCTCTCTCTCGTAATGCATTAGACCGACCAGCATGTGGCTGATGATGTCTAAGACAAGGGATTAGAGTTTGTATTTAACAAAATATTACATTAAAATTTTTTTCTTCGTTTTTTTTTTTTTTTTTTTTTTTTTGTTTTCTTGGTGTCTTAGGCCCCCTCAATGCTTATAAATCAGTTGGAATTTTCACTTAAGTGAAATGCCGCGCATTTTTCCCAGGCCAATGAAAAAGATTTCATTTTCTTAATACACAAAAAAAAAAAAAAAAAAATAAGCACAACAAACAAAAAAAAAAAAAAAATAAATAAAATAAAATACATTCCAACACACACACACATACACACATTTAATTTATTTAACATTCATCTGAGACTTTGTAAAGTGTCTACTTAATTGATAAGCACCTGTTTATAGTATTCCATCTACGATTTTCCATTTTAATGGACAACAAATTAATTTTTTTTTCTCTCTTTTTTATTTTCAGTGATGCGTTTTATCTACAAAGAATTAAATGAAATCGATAAGAAATGTGTATGTATATAAAGAAAGTATATTATTAAGAGATTTAAAGTAAAGAATATTTATTATAATTATAAATTCAATAATATTATTCATTTAAAAATGAAAGGTCAAAGGTTGTACTTTGATCTATTAGTTGTGTTTCTTGATATCAAAGTTTTCAACATCTTTCTGTTTATCAATGATTTCTGACCTTTAAGAAGCTTTTCATATTGTCATGTATTTAGGACATCAACCCTTAAAGCACAATTGAATATCCTTTTGAAAGCTCTTCCTTTTGTTTTACTCTCTGTCAACGCCAGAGGGCGCCATTACCATTCATTCAATCATTCCCATAAAGTTTTCAATTGAAATTTTTCAATTACAAATTCCATTCGGCTCATATCTCTAACCCACATAGATGACGATGACGATTAAACAATTACAAACACACATCGAAGCAACAAATAAAGTCGTTCGTCTATGCAAATTTTATTTCCTTTTCGTTTTTTTTGTCGGCAATAGCCAGCAAGTGCATAATTTTTATTATTATTCTGTTTTTGCATCGCACACACACACTCATATTCATACATATATAGTTATATATATGTATATATATATATATGGTCGTATCTGGCGCTACGCCACGCCAAAAGTGCCAATCTTGAGGAGATCAAAAAGCGCAAAGCCTACAGAGAGCAAAGTGCTGGTTACCCGATTGCCCCCTTTACCCCTTCATCTCTATTAGAGCAACACTATCCACTGACCACTTGGAACTGCGGGAACTGGTTGCTTTGCCTGGCAGAGCAAAAAAAAAAAATTCAATTCAATTCATTAACAGAGCACAGCAAGCGATTATATCGCTCTCCATATAATATTTATATTATATAGTATAGTACAGTAAAAGCTCGAAAATTGGAATTCTACGCAATTGGAATCTATAAGAATAAAGAACTTTAAGTTTACTAACAAATTGTGCATAATCTTTTTGTTTTTCCTCAAAAACCTTAACAAACTATATTAAATATTGCTTAATATCAAAAAAACAAACAGTTAAATGAGAATAATAATATTTTAAAATATATTTTTTAACTTATATAACAAATAAAATCTTTTAAATATTAAAACCAACTTTTAAAACTCAGTTATTTTTGTTTTTGAGCTTCTACTGTAGTAGAATATTGTAAACTTTGTTGTTGTCGTACCCTCATCTCATCATTTGAAAGGTTATATTAAATTCATTAAAATTGCATGCAAGAAAGGTAAAGATATAGCTCTTTGAATATGACAATCTCAATGAGTTCTTTCTTATAATAAAAGATCTAAATTAATGCTTCAGGTCAGAATCTAAAGTAATGCTTCGATCAGTTATTATAGTTGTTTTTTATACTTTTTGAAATAAGTGAAATATGTAACGAGAATTTGCTTTTGTTTCTACATACAAATTAACTAAGCAAAACTTCAAATTCTAAAGTTTCAACTAGATTTAGTGACAAAGTACTAAAGGGGAAAAAATTGCACTATATTACGTCACATTATTGGTAATGTACATAATAAATGTATAACACTGATTTTTCTTTTTGTATATATATAACAAAAATATTTTTAGATGACACAGGCAATACCCTAATTTTAATACAGCGTATTGGTTAGTCGGAGCCATAATTGTAAAATATAGTTGCACTTTTTTCTGTTTTTTTTTCTCATTTTTTTGTGCGGTTAATGGAGCAACGGCAGGCAGGCAGGCAAGGCAAGGCAGGCTGGTAAACTACGTTAGCCATACTGCATAATCTCTTGACAATTTATTGGCGTTTTCATGTAAATTATGTTATTTCAATAAAAATGCATTTTTCTTTTATTGCCACACTTTATAAGTAAGACTTTATCTCATATCTTGTGTGAAAAGTGGTTCAATCGCGATAACTTCATCTCAGCCAGCAGCAGCACCACCACCACCACCACCACCACCACCACCATACACTCAGCTCAGTTTAGTTCAGTTTGAATCCATTTTGAATTTAGTATTGATCAGCTCTGCTCTGTATATAATATCTTGTTGTATAATGTTTTCCTCTTTGCATTTTAATTGATTCTTAATGGAAAAAATGTTCTTATCATGATTGGCAAATTTATGAAATGTTAATTACAAATCGGCCAACTATTTGATTTTCCTAGATCGTAATACGAGTCGGGCTAGATTTTTTTGTTTTATTTTTTATTTTGAAAGCTGTCAAAGATTTTTCCGAAAGTTTATAACGAAATCAATATTGTTAGCTAATTGAACCGTTTTTCGATATCCAAGCAAAACTAATCACAGCAGGGGGAATTGGATTTTATTTGCAAAAAATAAGAAAAAGAAAAAAAATATACTAAAGACTGGTTTCTAATGGAAAATTACTGCAAAAATTCTTAAAGTTATACAAAAACAGTTTCTGCAATTTGTCATAATTGATTTTACGTTTATTTCCCCATCAAATACAAAAGAAGAACAAGAAGAGGAGAGAAAATAAATGCATTTAATACAATTTGTGTTCCATTTGAAATGACATCTGGTTTCCATTTTATAAGGCACACATGACTTGAAAATGAATATCATTATATACAACAACAAAAAAAAATATATATATACAACAGTTTTTAATGCACTTTGCATTCAAAATGCATGCTAAAAACCAAATGCAGGCAAATTTATTTTGTCTTTATAACGAATTTAGTTTACTCTTTGATTATTTCAAAATGATGTATGTAGATATCGTTTTTCAATAGGTTTATTGGTAGGGTGTGATTATTATACTAATTCTATTAACTATTTTCATCAGAAGATATCCATAGAAGAGATCCATAGCTGATGCATATATATATATATATAATATTGTTCATCGATTTTATATAATAATTTAATCAACTTAGATTTAGAAAGAAGTTAACTAAACTGATAAATTTCTATTGTCTGTTTGTAAGTCAAAGACAAAATTGAAGGTATAGCTGAAAAACTTTGAAACTAATTAACATTTTTTCAGTAATGCCGAAAATTGGTTTGGAAATATGCTTTATTAATAATACATTCTATATATTATATAGATTATTTTTTAATATTTTTTAAATTTTTTATTAAATATAACAAAGAATTAAAAGAAAGAACTTAAAAACTTAAACTGTCATTATTAAGTAGATTAAAACTATCGTATCTTTTTTCATAACTTTCACGATATTTTTGCATGTGCATTTGAATTAGAGAGAGATAGAAATAGTGTAATATTAGATTGCTTAATGGTATTAAAGCTATGTAGTTTTGGCCCTTCCTTGGAGCTATGTCTATTGCTTGCCGCCTGCCTAACAGCTGTCCCATATGGGCGAGACCATTTACATTCTTTCCCTGCTTTTCAATCCCCCGCCCTTATCAACATTCAGCTTATAGTCGCTGGTATTGTTGTTGTCCATGCATATTTGTCGCTGCTTTGACGCCATTGTTGCATGCAGCGGCGGCAACGTTGGCAAAATGAAATTTCATATTTTCTTATTGCACACCAAAAAAAAAAAAAAAAAAATAATAATAATAATAAAAATAAACAAGAAGGAAAAAATGTATTCTTCTATGACACCCCCCACGTGGGAAAGGAAAATTGGAGATGGAGAGATGAAATGAACAAGAAGATAGAAAAGGGAGATGGAGAAAGTAGCAGGGAGTAGCAGAAGGCGACTTCATTTAATGTACTCCCCAGGCCCAGACAGTCGTTGGTTATTTTTATTTTTTGCATTTGCCACAGACGGCCATGGCCAAAAGCAAATGTCGTCGCAATCGCATCCTTTTTGGTTGTACGGAAAAATCCTTTTTGTCTGCGCCGCGTCGCTTCTCATTTGGGCCGGGCGTTAATATTCAAAATGCATGTAAAAATGCGAGAAAGAAAAAAAAAAACTTGAAGTTGCACATATATATATATATATATATCTTTTTTTTTTTTTGTATATATCTTGTAAATGTTGTATCGCATTTGGTATATGGAATGGTCTCTTGCTGCTCACATGAGGTATGCCATAAGAAATTATGATACGTTTAATTGCCAAGCACGTGACTGGCTTGCAAACATTCCTATCCTGCTGATGCCTCTCTGATGGCGTCTCCTAGCATCATCCTTTTATTTAGCATCTCCTACTCCATTTTCAACTTGGTCTTTTTGGTCGCGTTCATTAACAGCTGTCAGTGTCAGCACAGCAAAAAGGAGCGCAAGGTGGCATTCCCAAAAGCCATTCGCCATTCGCCTTTTACAATTTGCACCTTTTTAATTAACGTGATTGCAGCTCAGCGAGAACTCACACCTAAAGTTTTTCTCCCATAAGGTTGATCTATGCTTCACGTGCCAACGTGCAATTCTCAGTACCCTCCCTCCTACCTACCCCCCTCTTCTCATCCGACACTCATCCAACAACTCAGCAGCATACCTATGAATTTTTGTAAATTTTTTTTTTTTTCTCTTTTTTTTTGGCGAGGTTTGTCTCAAGTGTGCACTTGTGTTTGGCATACCTGCTGACACCCCAAGAAGAAGAAGAAGAAGAAGCAGAAGAATCACAAGGAGCAGAAGAAAAAGGGGGAACCTGAAGCTGGAGTTGAAGCTACAGCCTCAAACTGAAAATCAAAATGGAAATAAGCAAGAGACAGGGAGACAGGAGAAGAAAGAGGGAGAGAGAGAGTTGGAGTTAGAGAAAAAGCCATGGTGCAGTGTCTTTGTTTGGTGAATTTTCAGGAGTTTTGGCATCTTCCAGCTGAATGATGTCGCACAATGTCACGTGCCGACTTTTTGGGGCGAGAATCTGGTGAAACTTCACATGCGTGTGTGTACTCAACATTTATGCACTTGAGCGCGCACAGCGAAAGAACTTGTTAAAATTCAGACAGGTCTCTCTTTAAGAAAACAGAAAAAAAACAAAAAAACACATTAAGCCAATGCAGGTTCATTTTTTTTTTGTGAGTTTTATCTCATAATCTTGTCATTGATTGTGTTTTCTTTTTTTAATATTTTTTTTGGACAATATTCGTGTGAACCCTTTGTGAACCCTTTCACACTTTTGAGAATGGGTACAGTTTCGCGTTTTGAATTGGCAGGGTTGGTTAGTTAGTTTGGTTCGTCAGTTTGTTGGTTGCACTCTGGAAACAATTTATAATTTCAACGCCTTGAGATAACAAATAGCCCCGGTGGAGTGCACGATTCGACAATTAATCAAATGCCGCGTCGCTTTTGCCATTTGCTCGTGTTACTTTTTCGGCATAATTACGCCAAAATGCACAAAATAGTTCCAGGCCAGGTTAGTGTTGTTGTTGTTATTGTTGTTGGAGCCAAAGACACCAAAGATAGACAGTTAAAAATGACGGCAAAACGAAAACGAACCGAAGCCAAATGACAAAACCCAGACCAACATTGCTACAACAACTGCAGCCAAAAAAAAAAACATGGCCAGATGATCGATTAGCTAATGCAAGTCGTCGGTCTCTTGAGCCGCCTCACACTCACAACCTGAGCCTCACTTTTCAGTTAAAGTCTCTGTCTGAGCTTGGGACAGAGCCTTAGCCTTAGCCTGAACCGATTCGCGTCGAGTCATGCAAAACAATTGCGGCCACAAATATTGGGACAGCGAAAATATTGGCCATGGTTTTGGCTTCTATTTTGTTTCTTGTTTTTCTTTCTTTCTCGTTGTTGTTTTTTCTCTGCTTATTTTCTGTTTTTTTTTCTTCTTTTTTAATATTTTTTTTTTTGGCATAATTTGGCAATTGAATTGATTTGCTTTATGTTGTCTGTCGTTGTTGTTGTTGTTGTTGGTCGATTGCTCAGTTGCCGGCCAAGCCCTAGAGCAAATTTGGTTACGCTCACGTTTGGGCAGGAAATCGAAATCGAAATCGTTAGGCACAAAAGTTTATGCTCATAAAAAGGGTTTGGCTGTGTGATATTTCATGTTTGCCGCTAACGCCAACGCCGCCAACTATTGTATGATGATATGCCCCGTTATCCCCTTACCAACCGTCAACTTACCACTAACAAACTGCCGCTATAGCTACTTCTGCTGCATTGATTGATTGTGCATTGCGGCGCCCCCAAGTGCCGCCGTCGCAGCCGCTATGGACGACACGTAGTTAGTTGTTTTACTCCTCGCCAACAAAAAAAACAAAAAAGTTCTATTACGTTGCGGTTCAAAGGTGCCACCGGTTTTATTTTACGTCTTTTGGTTATTTTTTCTCCCATAACGTCTTTAACAATCATTACATATGGCCGACGACAACGATTTACGATCAATTTACGAATAGAATACCGTAGTATGGGATGTTCCTTTTAACTTGAATATTTTGGTTTTTATTCTCTTTTTTGTTGTTAATTTAACTGCCCCGCTGTGGTTATATTACAACTTTAAGCGACAAAACCATTCAATTTGTATTGTTCCCTTTATATGATGGGTTTGGGATCTCATTCTTTCTCTATCGTTCTCTTTCTTTCTCTCTCTCTCTCTCTCTATATATATATATATCAATCTCAGTGTTTGCCGTGTGTTTCTACCATGTGCAATTTTTGCATACTTCAGCAAACGCGTCATATTTTCGAGTGGTTTCGCTAACATGCAAAGGACACTTGAGAGCCCAAGCACACAAGTGGATCCTTAAAGAGCATTTCTTCTGGCTGCCACTGCTTGCCGAGTTTTGCTGCTGTTGTTGTTGTTGCTGGTGCTGCTGTTGGGCAGGAGCTTGAGAGTGTAGCTACATTGTGAATGGGCCTGACGAGGAGGTGAATAAAGATGACGAGAATGATGAGGATGACGACAATGATGACGATGGATGGGCCTCTGCTATGAGGACGAAAAAATTATGCCTGCTGAAACAGCAAATGTAGCAAATGTTGGTATGAATAAGAAAGGTGGTTGCAAAGACTAACCGACAACATACATACATCTATACTGTATATACCTATATATATATATATATATATAGATTGTACATTCATAAATCAATGCAAATGCTGTTCAAATTTTATGGCAATTTCTTAAATCGAATTTTATCTATAAAATAATTTAATTTTCATTTTGGTTGAAGCTTTAACAACAATGTTGTTGTATATGTATACATATATATATAATATATGTATGTATATACATTCGTTTATATAATGCATTAATCGCCTCGTCAAACTTTAAAAGGCCTTTTGCAAACAGTAAAATTTATGTGAAATCTCAGTGCACAATAAACAGCAAATATGCAATATGCATATGGCTCTCCCATGGCTGTGGAACTTTCAACAAGACCTGCACACACACACAAATACACACAATGCTTGCCATTTCCGTTTCCTGTTTGCTCATACACATACACACACACACACACATACAGTGGCAGTAGCGACATATCCTGTGCATAATGCGAATATCATTTACCGTGTCAATCACAACAGTGGCAGTAGCAGCAGCAGCAGCATCATCGCCCCCAACGACCCAAACAACCCAACCTAGCCACAAAAATCAACATCATCAGCATCTGGCCAGGACGGACGATAGTCCGAATGTCCAACTGTCTGTAAATACATATATGTATACATACATACATACAAATAAACGTACATATATATATGTCTGTCCAACTGTCTGCCACTCCAATTTCCATCCTGCACAATATCCTAGACATCATTTCGTGCATGAAATGTTTTGCGGTCATTTTAATATAAAATAATTAATTTCAACGTAAATATTTATAACAGCAAAAATATGCCGCATAATTGATTCAATTCGATTCGAGTCGATTCGACTCGATACGTTACGTTGCGATACGATTCGATTGGATTCGATTTGATGCGTTACGTTATGATAGGCAAGAGTGAATGCGACAGCATATCATTCCTTCAATCGGCATTGATTTGTCCAATTGTCCAATCCATTCAGCTGCCCATCGTCAATTCAATCATTACAAATGAAATAAGCATAATGAAATACAATATAAATACATTAAATGCCTGAACCACTCCACTCCACTCCTCTCCTCTCCTCTCCTCTCCTCTCATCTCCACTCCACTCGTCGTCTGACCTGCTCTGCTCGTGTCAGGTCACTTTTGGTTGGAGTTTTGGAACTCTTGGTCTGTGCAAATATATTTTTGACTGCATGGAAATGATATTATTGATGACTCTGGACGATTGCACAGCCATCGGCCTGGCTAGAAAACAGAAAGCCATTTTGCAATTAAAAGCTTTACACATTTGCAATCAATATATGTATGCCTCTCTCTCTCTATATATATATATATATATAAAATAATTAAATAAAATGTCGCTTAATTAAATTGGCACGACCTTTTTAAGCAGAAACAAAAAAATAATAAAGAATTGAACTGAAAATAAAATTAATGCTACTGCCTGCTTCTGTCTCTATGTTATGCTTGTTGATGATGATGATGATGATGATGATGCATCTGATAATCAGTCATGAAATATATGAAGCACAAATAGACAGGCAACAGCAAAGTAGAGGACTACTGGACTAAGGAATGCGTTAATTTGTATGATGAGCTTGTTATTTGTACACTAACTGAAAAACGGGTTAGTTAATTTCAAATAATATTGTCTTAAGTAAAAATCTGAAAGATCTTTCTACCAATTCCAATAATTCTGTTAATATTACATGAAAAATGATATTGTTTTACTTTAGGTAGAAAATTTTAAATTTAATTGATCAAAAATTTCACTATACAAGTTTCTTTGAATTATTTTCTCATATCGAATTTAGTTATATTGGCAATTTTTAATTACCAGATATTATCTGATGTATTATCTTGCTAAAAATCCATTCTACTTAGAGTCAATTAAATATTTAGCTTGATTAATGAAACTTTAGAAACATTCAACTCATAATATAGATTAAAAAAAAAAAGATAGTTCTATTAAATTTTCATAAAATGCAATTTTTCAGTGTATTTAGCGTTCGGTTTTAAAAATATTCATCATAATTGTCATTGTCACTTGTTTACAAATTGAGTTTCTTTCACGTACATCATAAAAATGTGACAGCTAGTTAATGTCAAAGCTCTTCAACTTACTCCTGGTCTCCTCACACCCACAGTGCAAGTACGGCCGACTGCCTTCAATTAAATTCAATTGATATAATGTATATATATACATAGATACATATATATATAAATATATATACATATTTATACGACGCCTGCGCGCGTGCCTCAATTTAGTTACGAGAAGTAAGTGAGCAGCAGCAACAACAACAACGGCCAGAGAAGCAAAACATGATGAAGAAGAGGCAAAAAAAAAAAAAGTAAAAGAAGAGCAACCTAAACAAAATGCACTTTGCAACACTCTGTGGCAAGCGATAGGCAAATGAGTCTGCGCATTAGAAACGCCTGGGTTAAGGGGTAGAAGTAAATAAACTAACTAAAAGAGAAGGAATAAGCAAAGTAAAGAGAGAGGAAGAGGAAAAAAAGGTGGAGAAGGAGGAACCCGCTGTGCGCCGCCTGTCAGCATATCAACGCAATTTGTGCACTCACCAATAGACGTCGGCAAATTATGGCCAGCGATGCTCAGCGTCGGCGACTAAGCAAAGTGCCTCATAAATTCACGTCGCTGATGAAGTGATAGTGTGAGCCAGGAGTAGCAGCCCGCAGTTGCAGCAACACAACAACAACAACAACAACAGCAGCAGCATCAGCTCGTGTCTAGAGATTGTTTATGGCATTAGCAAAATATGCTCAATGGTTCAACTAATGTGCTATAGATAGTAGAAGCCAGAAAGAAAGTACCTACAAATTGGATTTGCAATTGTATACAAATTGCATTTCCTGTCCCATATTTTTGGCCAAGATTGACACACTTTTGTCCACCGCAAACCCCTGCTTCTTCTTCACTCGTTTCGAAGTTGCTGTACGGTCTGTGTCTGACCTTCATCATTATCATTATTATGTTCATTGCAGACCAGACATAAATATCATTCATCTTAGGTTCAGTTCAAGGACAATGGCCAGGACTTGGGTAATTGAAAGTACGCGACCAAGTTTTAAAGTAAATTTCAACAACATCAAGTGCCATCGGCTATGTGTGTGTGTGTGTCCCGGCAGCAAAAATATGCCATGCCATAGTAATAATAATAATAAAAGTATATATATATATATATATATATATATAGCTAACGCCCAGAAAACGGAATCCGTTAAGACTCTAGCATAAGCACAAAAGCAAACCGTAAATAAAAAATTCAATAAGCTTACCAAAGAGCGAGAACCAAGACACTTGTGGCGGCAGGAGGCAGGACCCTGACACGGACACGGACACAGACGCACGGAGATGTAGATGGTGATGGCGACAAGGACGACGACGACGACAATGCGGAACTTGCAAACATCCGAAGATGTTCTTGGTGGTTTTGGTTAGGCGGCCAATAAATAAAATTAATACGAAGGCACTCGAGCAACTTGACCAAGAATAAGAAAAAACACCAGTAGCAGTAGTAGTTGTAGTTGTAGATTCGGCTACCATGTTGCCAAAGTCTCACCCACCCCTCGCATCCACCCTCAAAATCCATACCAGAGCTTTGCTACGGCTTGTCTCTATCTTATGTTTGTTGACTTGTTGAATGAGCCGAGTCAAGCGAAGGCAAACTGTTGACTGGCATTTGCTTGTCCCCGGATTCTCGATCCTTGTCCTTTCCTCTCCTTCCCATATTGTGAACAAATAAAGAGCTTAAACTTAAACAAGAAGCTCTTCAAGTCAAGGCGCAAAGAAAAAAAAATGGTTTAAAAAATGAAAAAATTTGAAAATAATGCAAGAAAATTAAAAGCATTTTTAAATGCATATGGAAGTATTTTATTTATATTAATATTCGATATCCTGGTTCCCACCAGCACCTGGTAAATTCTTTTTTCCAGATAAACCACAATAGTCAATGCCATTTGACACAAGGCGTTGCCATACATTTCCCATCTATAAATTAGTCAATACTAGACAGACGGAGTTTTGGTTTTGGCTGACACGTTGCTGACCCCGCAATTGAACTGCCATAAGAAATCACTCTTCGATTCAGAGAGAAAAAGACAATTATTGAAGATGATGAAGTTTGGGTAGCGGGGGGATATATATAAAAGAGAGATAGGAGGAGAAGGGCAGACGCTAGATGCCGTAACGCCCACTTTCAACACTTGCCACAACACAATGGTGCGCAAATATTTGCTAGCCAGCCAGCCAGCCAGCCATCCAGCTATCTAGGCAGGCAGGCAGCCAGGCCAAGACAAGAGCCAGCCTCAATTTGAAATCCAATAAAATTTAATTGGAAACTTCATCACGGGTGCGAAAATTCACACTAGCCGGGTTAGGCCAGGCACTGGCACCGGCACCGGCACGACTTGGCTGCCGTTTGCCGTAAATCTAGTGGCCAAGGCTTTTTTTTTTTTTCGTGTGCACCTGGCGGCGGCAGCAGCAGCAGCAACGTCGTCGTCAACATTGTCGATGTTGCCGCATCGCGATAAGGAAATATTTTTCATATGAAACTGCCGCTCCGCTGCTCATGCGCAGCTTTCTGCACCATTCCATTCCGTTCCGTTTCGTTCCGTTATTGGCCATAGCTATAGCTATATGGCTTATTTATGTTTTTCCTTTTACCATGCCATATCTTTTAGCATTGTCGACATTAATCGCTTTGTTGCGCCAAAAAATATAACATGAAATTGGATTGATTTATGTTATAATTAGAAAAATGAAAAGAAACAAAAAAATACTAGGAAACCAAAGGAGAGGGCGCAACACCACTTACTAATGCTATACAAATAATAATAGACACTTTCCTTCCGTTGGCTTTCTAAAGTGTTAAATAACCAAAGACTATAGTGAATTAAAAAACTAAATGTCAAGATATAATCTAAATTAATAGTAAGATCTAAAACTACATATAATTACTTTCAAATAAATAATACCAATACCTTCGAATCGGTCACACTTTTTGGCATATTGACAAACAAAAGGTTTTACTATATACAATAGTTCAAGTCGATAAATATATAAAAATCTTTTTAAAATCTTTTGTTCATTATTTAATCTCATTGATACAAAGTAGAAGAAAAAGAACAAAACTAAATATTATTTATTATTTTTTAGAATTTTTTTTGGTATTTTTTTTTTCTTTTAATTACTGTAGAATTTTGAAAGCTCTGGCAGATGCATTTTTTCTTTCTTTTTTTTTCCTTTTGCAATTGCATTTTTGTATCTACCAGAGAGGTAACGAAAAAATCTGTGAAAATTCCAGGCAAAATATTGCTATAAGTCTTCAGTGAAAAGCTACGGAGCTTAATTTGTTGTTGTTTAGTGTTGCATTGTGACTAGGTTCGTTTATATGTTTAATGTTCTTTGTATTGTCGTTTTCTTTTTCAATTCTTGGTTTAATGCCAGTTCAGTAAAGCAGGGGGAAAATATAGGCGCATTGTTGTAGCTTTTAAGGGGCTGTGGCTATCGTTATTTCATCGGCAAAGTCCCACCAATCTTTTTCATATCCCTCTCTTACATGACAGAGTAGAACGGTGCGACGTTTTTGGCAATAGTGCGATAAATCTAAAACCTTTTGTTTAATCTCATATAAATTTTTAACGGTTATTTCGCGTTCAAGGCACTCGGATATCTTTTCGGTGGCCACTTCCATATCACGTTGATTATCCTCAAAAATGATCTTTTGATTGTTATTACGCAAATAGAAGGCAAATACATAGCTATACATTAGAGTGCCACGGCAAAGGCATAAAACATCGACAGCCTCTAGAAGAAATTGTACTTCCAACCAGGTCATCTCCAGCTGCATATCCTGCATTTTGGCCCTCACATTGGCATATAATTTGTGTTCCATGCGTAAGCTTTGCATGTGATTCATATAACGATTATAATAATGCAAATAACGGGCCATCGATGAGCGATAACGCTGCTGGGCCAATCGAGCCTGTTTGGCTTCCTCCTCGTCAAAACGATTGCAACTGTACCAGGATGAGCCATGCGGCTCCCATGAACCCAGACACACCCAGCAGAAGTCGTAACGGCAGGAAGGATTCTTACAGACCATATGATTGCAACCGCCATCCTTTTCGATAGTCACATTGCATTTTGGACACTCTTTTGTATGTTGGGCTATCCAATTGGAAGTCTCCGAGTCCTCGTGACATTTCTTTAACCACTTTTTAAGCCAACTACAACTGGCCGGCTCGTGCCAATTTTCCCCACACGCAAAACAAAACTGATGTCCGCACTTGCATCTAACTGGCCTTGCCTCTGCATAATTGGCCTTAATGGCATGACTACAGCTGGGTGCTGGACACCAGCGCATTAGCATATTGCATTCAACAAATGTGTTTGTTATCAATTGCTGATATCGTTCAACAACATTTGGATCATCGGCCAGCATTAGGAATGATACATAATCAACCAAAATGTCACAATCCGATGCCGGGCATGTGATGCTATGCGCCAATCCCTCACTGCAAGTCTTATTGGCCAAATAGTGTTTCCAGCAATATGAACAAAAGCAATGGCCACAGGCTAAACCTTTAAGATCAGTGCACGGGCAAAAGCATATACCACAACAATCCTCTTCCTCATCCACCAAATTTGCCTGACATTGCCCACGTATGGCTGGGGCGGCAAATGGATTCACTACATGAGCTCGCTTAAAGAATTCATGCGAACTACTCTCGAAATAATTCTCGAATAGTGTCTCCTTATCCCATTTGTAATGATTTAATATGATTCTAGTGATTTGCGGTGACAAATTCAGAACATTATTCACTTCATCGATAATATTCCTTTGATCCTGGACAATTTGATCCACTGATAGAACCTTATAAATGAAATCATCATTCTCCATAATACGTTTCGGTCTCTCTGGCAATATTATTTCTGTGCAAATATCCTCATCACTGTCCATACATGCTATAAGCGACAATGGACTATGACTGTGAATGGAACGATGCGAGTCACCGTGATCCTGGTCAGATAATTCATCCTCCGAGTCCATACTTTGGTAACAGGTATGGTGATGGACCTGGATTTAAGTGATTAACTCACTGAAAAACAACAAAATAAAAAAATATATTTATATATATATATTTTTTTTTTTTCCAAAAAAAAAAAACAACAACAAAATATTTAAAATATTTGTGAAATGTGAATTAACATGCAAATACAGTGTCATAAGACAAATCACTCTCACAATTTAAGCGGCAACTGCAACATTTGCTCTTCCGATAGCCCAAACACAAGGGAGGTCACAATTTTAAATTACGGCACAATCCGGTATATAAAAAAAAAAAAAAAAAACTTATTCAAATACTGAACACGTTCGATGTTATGAAATGTTGTGTTATCTTCGTATTTCTACTGAAGACTGAAGTTATTTATAGAACACCTTTTGAATTTCGGTATTTTTCGTGTTTTTTTTCAATAATTTTGACATTTATTTCCATGCCAATTAGTTAATTATAAAAATAATCAGTGAAGCAAGTTAAATTATAAAATTGCCCATAAAATAGAAAATATATAAATTTAAATTAATTTAACACACATTTTTTTTTTTTTTATTTTATATTAATTTGTAATAAAGAATAAAGTTAAGAAACAAAAAACTTAAACTTGTTAAAATTTATTATAAAACTATTTTTAAACAAAAAGTCATATGTTTTTTAAGGATATTATCCGCCATGTTTGAAGCATCTTTGTTCTATTTGAAATATCTTTTAAGGTCTCCGGCAATAAGTTAACTACTCTTAAATACTTTGGGTACAGCAGCAAGTCTATTTGAAACGAAATAAGTTATATATATAACATTAAAAATTTTTATATTATCTCTTATATTGGATTCTCCGTGGTACAAAAACCTTACATATAACAAAATTCATAAGAATCCCATCTATTTGTTATCATTTATTTGCCATTTGAAATGCTCCAATATTGATTAAACCAAAATATTATAAAAACTAACGATAATCATTCGATAAAATTTGATAAACTTCTGTTTGCTTTCGATGCGACCATTGAACATTTTGAAGAAAAGGATTTTTGCCTTTAAAAAGATACAAATGGTATATTCTTCTTAAAACCAAGTTGCTTCGGATCTTTTTCTTTGACTCTAAGGAGATTTCCTTGTTCTTTGTAATATAGAATTTTTCAGATTTATATAGATGAGTTTAATTTTAGTTTTCTCAACTTAGAATTAAATTTTTTGCAACTGACATTACTCCCCCCGGGTTCTTCCTTTACACTAACGCATTGAACTGATTTCATTTTTCAATGATATTTTCAAAAGTTTTGTTGTTGGAAAATCGAAAATGCATTTTAGGCTTTTACCAAAGGTAAAAAGGGCCTAAAAGCTTTTTTTTTTTTTTTGGGATATACATAACCCCTTCATCGTATGCCACATGAACAGAACAAAGCAATGTCTCAAGTGGCAAGGGTAAGGCACAAAAAACACCAAACCACATGCGAAATGAAAGTGAACGAGCGGCAGCAGCGCACAAGGATAATGGCAAACATTCATGAAAAGAGAGGGAAACAGAAAGAGAGAGCGAGAGAGAGAGAGAGAGAAGAAGCTTTGTGGTACGGGTAATGAGTGTGCATAATGCATACATATGCAACGGCCCAGGATCTGAATCCAGAATCCGAAATGGGAATCCAGAGAAGAAGAAGATGAAGCCTACCCTACCCTGACGTTGCTCTCCTCATGCTCTTCCTCCTACTCCTACTGCTGCTGCTGTTGCACCCCTTCCATTGAAAAGGAGAATGACGACGAATGGATTCAATCTGCCGTGTGGTGTTGTATGTATGATGCATATACACAACTACACTATACAATTGTGTATGTGCAAGTTTCTGTCTGTGTGTGTGTGTGTGTATGAAAGCTGCATGCTTTTATTTTATATGATTTTTTTCATTCTTTTTTTTTTGGTTTTTTTTCTTCTTTTTTTTTTTTGTTTTTCGTATAAAACAAAAGCCGACAACCCGCCAAAAGCAGAAGCAGCAGTCGCGCAGCAAACAGAAAGAAAGAAAAAACGAAAAAAAAGAAGAAAAAACAGAACGGCATTACAAATAAAAATGCAAAGTCGCCAAAAAGCAGCCGCACAACCACAAATCCCTTTCATCAGCATCAGCATCAGCAGTGAGCTGAACCCTTCCCTACCTACCTATCTACATATCTACCAGCAGAGGCCATAGCCAAGAGCCCTGCTCCTGTTCCTGCTATTCCTGCGCTCTCCCTCTCTCTCTCTCTCTCTCCCTCTATCAGCTTCTTTTCAAGTCGCAGCCAAATTACAAGAAATCCTTTCGTGCGCGTGAATGCTTTGCCAAGGAAATACGGGAAAAGGAAATAATTTGACCATTTGCAGAAAAAATACGACAAAATAAAAAGAAGAAACAGAAAAAAAAAAGAACCGCCACAGCAACAATGACAACAAAAGGCAAAGGTTTTGAGCGAGGGCGTGGTATGTCATGTGTGTGTGTAAGTGGGAGTGGGAGTTTTAGAAAATTTCAAGAATTTCTCCTTCTCTGTTCCTGTCTTTCTCTCTCTTTCCTCTCTCTCCTTTTGGCCATTTTATATGGCCAATGCAAATGAGGACGATGAGCCACTTGTTGGCCACGACTTTTTATCATTGACAATCGCAGCAAAAGCACACACACACACATACACACACACACTGGTCTAATAGTTGAGAATGATGATGGTCAGTTGCGATGGCCCTGTGACGTGACCACGCCATGACCAACGCCAAAGCCAAAAAGCCTGTCTCGGCCTTTGCCTACATTTGGTCAGTAATCATGATGAGGATGATAATAATGACGATGCCAACAATAATAATGATGATGATGATGATGCCAGTGGGCTGATAGGCCAACTCCAAATCGCATTTTTCTGCGCCTACTTTGGCTTACAACTATTTGCGGTAAATTTTCTTGAGAAATTTTCCTCAGCTGCCAAAGCGGATTTGAACTAACTAACATACATGCATACACACAAACACTTATACATATACATAGGTACATACATATATATATTTAGTGGTACAGACATGGTCAATATTTTTATTTATTTCGTTTTTTTTTTTTCGGGGTCCAAGTGGAAAGGATGTTCGCTTGAATTTCATGTAAATTAGCTAGGTAATTACAAGCTTTATATCAACGAAGAACGGATGTATGCTGATCGTGGCGATAAATGCGCCACATCGCATTATAATTACCAAGTATTGTGTGTATATACTATACATGTATGTGTGTGTGTGTTTGTGTTTGTTGTGTTTGTGTTCGAAAAGCAAAATTAGCTGGAAATCAACGAGCATGAAGCGCCGCCGCCACTGCCACCGTTGAAGAAAATCAACGCTTGGAACTAATTTGATTTTGATGCGACTAGCGAAATGATATAGAAATACAGACAGATACAAAATCATAATATATAGATGTATGTATGTATATGTATACAGTATATCTGGCTGTGACTTAGTTTCAGTTTTCAGCTTTCAGTTCCATTATGAGTTATGGCATTAACGGTTTACACAACAAACAATAACCAAAACAAATGTACAACGAATTGATATTCTGACCTTGACGTCGAGTCGTTTCAGACTGGCGCTCTAACAGTAGCATTAGCGCCAGAGCATATAATTAAATAAAATTAATTTCATTTAAAATTCTGGCAGAGATTTATGATACCATAGTACCACATACGAGCTACATACATACATACATATATATATATTTCGTTCAAGTCTAGACTTAAATAATGTCTTAAATGTTGAAATGGAGATCATCCATCAAATAGTGGGAATGTTAAACATTTATTCATTTTATTTATTTCCTTTACTCGTACTTGAATTTGGATATATTTTTTTTTTGTGATGTTGTTGTTGTTGCATTTTTTATATTCCCATCGGCAATTGTTATGGCAGTTTTTTTTTTTTTTCGTTTGCTAAAAGTCAAATTATGGCCAAATTCACTTTGATATAGCTGCGCACCCCCTTAGGCAAATGCTATTCTATACACAACAGCCCCCTTAATATCCCCTCCCTTGAAAATTTCAATCAAATGTCAACCAACCAACCTCACCCTCCATCCCCATCAACCGTTCCAATAAGAAGGAACATGAATAAGAAAGGAAAATCAATGTGACAGCCGAAAAGAAAAAAAAAACCAATGAAAAACTTTTGGTGTGAAGAAAAGTGAAAGTGTTCCTTTAGAGAAAACGAGATGGAGCTAAAAGCAACCCCCAAGAAAAAAAAAAAACAGAAAAAAATATTCACATACACACACTCACACCACCCACACACATATCACATCACATATGTTGTGTCTATACTTCTATCTCTGTCTGTTTCACGTAACACCCCTCGCTTTGTGATTCCTTTTTCCTTTCCTTTCCTTTTCTTCTTTCTTTCTTTTTTTTGCTCCCTCAATGTTTGGTTTCTCTGTCGGCAGCCCTTTGAAATTGTAGCATTTCCGCCATCTTTTGAAGGTGGCTAAGTATGAGTAGTATCTCTCGCACGATTCTTTGTTACTTCCCACCAAGAAAGTGCGTTAGGAATCATAGGTGGGTGAAGCAGATGGGAGGGGTTCGGGTTCGTTTTGGAAAACTATGCCACTTCAAAAGGCCCAAACGCAGTTTTTCGTATGAAAAGGCAAATCGGTTTGCAGCTTAGTATAACGTCTTTTTTACTTTGTCTTCTTGTTATTCTCTATACTTAGTGTAGAGGATGAAAGGGTATATACAGATTAACCAAATTAAATGCGTATACTAGAAACAAAAAGTTTTTTAAAATCCCAAATAAAGTCTGTGATTTAGAAAGTTATTGAAGAACTTGAAGTAGATTTATCCTTAAAAAACAAATGATGATAATTTTCTTAAGGTATCTTATAGTCGAATTCTAACTCTGAATAACAGTAGTTTGATGGTTTTTTTTTCAATTTTTTTTGGCCCGAATGACTTTAAAGCGGGTTTTACATTTCGCGCTTATGCGGCTTCTTTTGGTAGTAAAACGTAGCGCAGGGACATTGACTTTGGCAGGTTCACCACCACTACCACCCCTACCCTTATCCGTTTGAGCGACAAACCCCCCCACTGCTTTAACAACACCATCCATTTGCCCGATATCCAAAACATACATATATCATTTACGACATTGTCCAGAGTGAAAGTCCTGTGCGGGAATTTCGCGTGTTTAGTTGACATTTAGTCGGCTTGACATGTTCACACTCACAGGAAGGGCGGGCTACCTTTTTATCAAAAAAAAAAAAAAAGAAGAAAGAAATGTTAAACTCTCCAATGGGGTATATTCATTATATGTTAATTCCCTTATTTTATATATTTTATCTGCATTATACTCTCTCCCCTATGGTTTAGCTAATTACAGGGTATTTTATAGTCATTTAGCCTAACCAAAAATCTTAACAATTTGATTATACTTACTTGTCGGCCTTTAATTGTTTGTTGTTTCATTTGGTTTCTTCATAATATTTTGTCTGGTAGAGTTTTTAGTATTGGGTCTGGGCTATGACTTTAGCTCTGGCTATGGCTATGGCTCTGGGTCTGGGTCCTTGGGCACGTCGTGGCAATAGTGTGCTTCTAATGCATGTCACGTGACAAAATTGTATAATTTTTTGTTTCAAACGGTCAGCGGGCGGCCGCACGTCGCCCATTGTGACATTTCCGGTTAATTTGGCGCCAGCTCAGCCGGGTTACCGCTGGCTGAGCCACCTTTTCACTTTGCTCTCTATGATGAAACGGAATGGGAGGGAGGGTACGGTACGGTACAGGTATGGTAAGGGAACTCAAGTTTAAAACTGGAACTGGGCATTGGGTACACTAGTTGGGTTAGTGGACACATTTTTGACACTTGGCCAAGCAAATCAAGACAAGACCTTTCCCTTTTGCTGCTGCTGCTGCTGTTGCTGTTGGTACGTACAAAATGCAATTACCTTTCCCTCTGGTTAGCAGCAAAGCAGCAATACAATTCAACGTAATCGTAACTTACTTTTCCTTTCATTTTGTGGCCGCAAGCAAACAGAAAACAGAAACAGAAAACGCAAAGATCAATGCCAGTCAAAGTTGGCCAGAGAGCCAGAAATTAGTAAATGCAACTAAGCCAAAAAAAAAAAAAAAACCAGAGCGCCCACTCGCAAAACAGTCAGCCGCTCACCTTAAAACTATCTGCTCTCTCCTTCTATCTATCTCTAGCCCTCTCTCTCTCTTTCTATCTCTCATCCTACTCTCTGCTGATGGCTGTCCCTTTCTCTCTTTAAGCAGCAGCCATGCCATGAGTAACTGACATTAATTCAAATTGTTAATTCATGCCTGTCACGCTTTGGTACAGCGGTGTCCCCACAACATTTCCTAGCCTCAAAAAGCCTCGAGTCGTACGGCAACGGAGACGGTGACGGTGACGACGACGACAACAACAACGACGAGGCTCTGTGTGGTGATTGTGTTGACGGCTTTTGCTTGTTGTTGCTATTGCTGTTACAGTTTGTTGTTGTTGTTGCTGTTGGTGCTAATCCAGATCAGTGACCAGTTCCACTTAGTAAGTACAATGCAGCCAGCAGCAATGGCAACAGCAGCAGCAGAGACAGTGGGTGCTGCTGCTGGCTCTGATGGTTGCGTGTGCTTGGTGGCCCTTTCCCCATTGCCTCCTTCCCCTCTTTCGGTCAATAAGACGTTAATTTAATTATGCGACTTCAAACTTAATTACAAACGTGGCTCTATGTGGCTCTTATTTGGGGCTCCCCTTTGGCCTCGTCTCATTCTTTCTCTTCAACTCTCTTCAACCCTCTGTAATTGTTTTTTTTCTCTCAATGGGAAACTAAACCCAATCATTTGAGGTTTCGTTTCGGTTTGGTTTGATTTTTTTTTTTTTTCTCTACTAACTGTAAGCTTTGGCTCTTGAGTACAAAATGAAAGTTGTTTTAGAAGTTGTTTCTTGTTTATTATTCTTACGATAATAACAACAACAACAATTGCAAGCAAAAAAAAAAAAAAATGTGATTTTGTTGAGCCAAAGAAAACACAAAATATGGAATTTAAAATACCCTAAAAAAAAACGTAAATAAATTATTTAAGATCCTTTTGAACTTTACCAAAACCCTAAGACTTAAAAGGATGATTAGGATTATATGTATATATATATATATATATATATGGATCACCAATTGATTAGTTTCTATTCTACCCTGTTGCATTGTGGTTACAGGGTATTTAAAGCTTGGTCTCTTGGTATTTTGGACAGCTGTTGTATTTGCTGTTGTTCTTGCCGCCACTGACGTCATTCCCCCTTTGGTGTGGTTCATATGAAAAATATGCAGAGAGTAAAAATAATAGCAATAATAACAATAAATAATTGCTATTAATATGCACAGTTTGAATTTTTTTTTTCTTTTTTTTTTTTTTTTTTTTTTTTTTTATATATATATATTTTATTTTTTTTAATAACATTTTAAATGCCATGGCATTTATTACCATACTTTGCCAATTTATATGAATTTTTTACAACTTGATAAAGGCAAATAAATTAATTTTAATAAAATGTTAACTAAGCCATTGTATAGATTGCTTTTTTTTTCTCTCTCTCTCTCTCTCTATTTTAAGTGGACATTTTTTAGATAAACACAAGAAACATAGACAACGGCAACAACTCAATTGTCTAGGCAATTGAATATAGTTGTAATTATTTCAATAAAGATATAATTTAAACAATTTGTTCAGTGAGAACTATCATAGCTAATGAATGTTTAAAGAATGACAAGATTTAAAGTTTCTTTAAACTTTACAAATATTATTTGAATTTTAGGAATATATTTGAACAAATAATTTCACTATTAACCTTTAGTTTAGTTCATCTCTTTGAGTGGGAAGCCAGACAGTATCAGAAACCAAAGAAAAACATTAATAGCGCCTTTGGAAGTAAGGTTAGGATCGTCTTTCTGTAAGAGTTGTCTTATCTAACATAAGTTTTATTACAGATAATCGTTTATCACTTTTTCCGCACTTTAATTTTTAAAAAACTCAATGAAATCTTAGAAACAATATAATTATATATACTTAGACATGATTAAGTAATATTTGCCAACTTATTTAGCCTTATGAAAAGGATCTACTTCAAAATTTCTTCTGATAACTTTAAAAGTTGCATTAGTAAAGGGATATATAAAAGTAAAGCCCCTCAACTCTTACTAAATTGTATTGTATTGTATTTTTTTTTTTTTGTTTTTTTGCAATCCTTTCGCCCTCTTTTGCTAATTAACATCTTTAGCCCCCGTACTCCTCGCCCTTAACCAAACGAAAATTGCAATCAGTAAAGAAAATGCATGCTACTTGATAATGAGTGCATGTGTACCTGAAAGAGAAAATGCAATGCGTGAGGGGCAAAAAAAAAAAAAAAAAGTAAAAAGAAGAAAATAAAAGAAAAAGAAAGACAGAATGATAGGGTGGGTGGTAAGAGGAGAGAGAAAACACAACAAAAAAAAAAATGAAAAGAAGAAAAACACTTCAACCAATAAATGAAACGGTGGGACTCACCGCCAAGCTAAATGAAGTGTAGGCTTAAGTAAAATATAAAACAAAACAGAGAAAGAGACAAGGGAAGCAAAAAAAAAAAGGAAAAAGGAAAATAAAAGAAAAACAACAACATAAAAAGGATAACTAGGGACGACTGCCTGATGATGCAGCTTCTGGTTGAGGTTGTGTCTGAGACACTTGAATTTATGCTTCATGCATGATACATCATCATCATCAGCAGCAACAGCAGCAGCAGGAGTTGGAACAGCAGAAGCAGCAGGAGCAGGAGCAGAAGTAAAAGCAAGAGACCAAATGAAGGTTTCATTCCACCACATTTTGGGTAATGGAATTGTATGGCAGGCAGGAGGCACGCATGAAGCCAGAAATGCAACTCCATATCCATCTCCATCTACTGCACATTCGCCATTGTCCTCATAGTCATCGTCATCGTCGTTCTCGTCACCGTCATCGTCATCATCATGATTGTCATGATATGCCCAGGCAGTACCAGCAGAGCAGTACCGAGCACTTGCTGGATATATACTTAATGCTAGAGCCATAAGTGTTGCTACGTGCTCAAAAGCGTTTCATATTAATACGTTAGACGGAGACGACAACGACAACGAGAATGACGATGACTATGAGGACCAAGTACCAAGACCAGAACCAGGACCAGGACAACGACGAGTACGGGCGATTGTTGATGATGCCATATTCCATGTTCTATGGCGGCTGTGTAAGCAATCAAGTCATGTGATCCCTCTATTTAAGCGAGAGGGTAGAAAGTGACTTTAGCAGCTAGCCCCAAATAACAAACACACACACACATACCAACATACATACATAGAGATACACACATGCATACACTCTTCTCCTCCTTCTCATCCAACAAGAACAACACCATCTTGGCCATGCATTCATTCATTGCATATTCATATGCTCACCAAGTTTGTTGACTTTTCATTTTGTTTGGCTGCCTGGAAAATTCATTGCGCCTTGTTTACTTTTAGCGCTTGGCATGCTCAAAACAAAACGCTTTTCGTTCGCCCTGCATCATCATCGTCATTCTACCACTTTTATTCTTTCAGTTCTCTGGCATCCATGGCGTATGAATAATTTAGTGAGTCATTAAAAGTCGTCGCTTCTCGTTGGCTCCATTCTGCTATCCACCTCCCTGCCTCCTACTTCCACTCATTCTTCAGTTTTTACCTCATCCACTCTATGTCTCTGTATTCAGTTTGGAATTGTTATGACACTTTTCATTTCGCTTGCTTACCATTGATAATATTTGCGCCTTATGGCATATTGAAAATGAAAAGCCAAACCAAAGTTGGCTGCATTTTTAGTTATAACGCAGTTAGAATCCGACACGCCCAGAAAAATAATTTACTTATTGGAAATGACACCCACAAAACAATTTGACATACGTTTATCATTTGTCCTACCTTTGACGATTTGCCATTTAAATGGCAAAACAAAATTTCATTAGTAGTCGAAGTTAAAGGGGAGTTATAACATCTTGTTAGCCTTAAGAGTATTGTAAAGTTATTTTAATGCTTTCTCATTAGAAACGTTTGTACCATAAATAAGCCATAAATATAAATTTCAGGTTATTTGTTTTATTGGTTTTTCCTAGTTATAAAAATTTATTAAGGGAACTCATCATATGCTAACTAATACGCATCAATTTCATAGTTATCCACTAACGACTGAATGGCTTGACTAATAGAGAGACTTACTACCAAAAGATTTACCATCCTAACGAAGCCCAAAGACCAAACATTTCTTTAACTTTCTTAAGGTTTTCTAACAACAACTTTGTTGTTTTAAGAAGCTTAAGGAATTGGTATATTCACATATATTTCTCTCGATACAAAAAGCACAAAATAAACAGGCAATGGTAAAAGAAGATTAAACAAGATTATTTCATTATTATTTTAGTAAGGTAAAAAACTTGTATTAAATAACTTTATAACATTTTTTTAAGAGTTTCTTATTTGTATTCATTGTTCTTTAAAATATCCAAATCAATTGTTCGTTTTGTTAATTTTAAACAAGGTTTTACTTGAATTTCATTTTAATTTTGTTAATTTCTATTCAATTTTTTTGAGAATATAAATAGAGTTTCTTAAGTCAATCATTTTCTAGGTTCAATATCAGTTAATATAAAAAATAAAAATGATAAAAACACAGCTCTAAATTTTAAATAATTACAATTTTTCAAGATTTTTTATAATCTAAAGAAATTTGAGACAACAGAAAGAAAACAAAGTTAGAAATATAAAAAAGAAACAATTATAAAATTTATTGCTTACTTATTTAAAAATATTATTGTAATAGTAGTTTTTAGGACTTTTAAACTTTTATTTTATGCTATACAAAGTATTAATATTAATCTTAAAAGTTTAAGAGGGTTCTAGTTAAGTTACTAAAATCTAAAAAATATATTATTAGATCATTATTTGTTTTAATATGATTTGAAGATCATTTATATTCTTAACTATCAACACGCAATTTTAGAAAGATCTTTTATATAATGATATCTAACTAGTAATAATATTAATTTTTCAAGTGTATTTTCATATATAAATATTTTGTAAATGCTCATTCCAAAATTTTGTTATAGTTATGTACTTACGTCTGGCCAGGCAATTTAAATGACGATGATTATGTTAAAGGAAATGACGATGATGATGATGATGATGATGTTTGAAAGGAACAAAGAAATGGCAAGGTGTTGCTTTGTTAGAAAATTTCATTATTTTGGCTTAAGCTGCACACACATGCCCACTTTGGTTGCGATATGTTTATGAGCCAGATTGTAGTAGCATACACACACAGACAAACACACACACACACACACACACACAAATACACACATGCCATTTATAGCCAGGGATTAAAAGTCAAATCCTTTTGTTTAAGTGCCAAAATTAATTTTCATTTGACATGCAATGGCCAAAAAACCAAAAGGAGAAAAAAAAAAAAAAAGTTGAAGCTATAGAGCAAGAGAGAAGAAGAAACTAAAAACATGTTTAAGCAGACATTGTCTAGGGTGGAGTTCGTTCTATTCCCGCCTGTTTCTCAATCTTCAACATTTATATACAATTTAACACTCCTATCTTTCCCTCTCTTTCTCTCTATGTCTATCTCTTTTCATCGCTTTCTCTTTGTCTGAGAAAAAGGAGCTTTTAAAATATTTACACGATAGTCGTCTTGTATTGTATCTGAATACTTCAATAATGCAATTGAATGCAAAAATCTCACTAATCCATTGATTAGACTTAATTGAGTTGGCCATAAATGGTTAGGCTGGAACCGTTCACCGAGAGCCAAATATAATCAAATACCAATTTAAATTAACTCAACAGCAATTTAAGCCAAACCAACTAGCCAACTACGTACCAATAGCAACAACAACAAAAACTACGGCTATTGGCAAAAATTAAATTAGTGCAAAAATGTAAACATGTTGTATGCAAGAAGATGACGATGAACAGGGGAGGGAGGGGTGGTGGGCGATGGAATAAATGGATTGCAGTGGCAGGTGGCAGGTGATCCAAGCTAGAGAGGGGGATAAAAAGAGGTGGTATGGATGGTTTTTTTGACCAGCAACTAGAGAAGCAGAAGAAGGAGGGACACGGACATGTAAATGACGCCTGGCACCGGCCTCAAACATGTTAACCACATGTAAAAAAAAAAAAAAAAAAAAAATAAAAAAAAAAAAAATAAAAATAAAGGGGTACTGGGGTAGGGGCGGAAATGCGCTGACGAGACGAGAGGAGAACAGCGGTGGGGCAAATATGTGTCGGTGCCAAAGTGGTAGGCATTTTAACGATCAATGTTGCTGTTGGCATGACCAATTTGCCAATGTCTTGAATTTTGGATTAAAACTGCTTATTAAATGTTTATTTTTAGCTTTCATTCCAACCAACCAATTAAAATTTAAATTTTAAATAGTGTAATATATGAATACATCTTTGGATATATCTATTAAACAAATCTATATTCCATTTCATATCTGATATATAAAACTAAGATGAGCAAACAATTTAAGGATGCTTATTCCTTAATATTGAAAATATTTTTATACTTTTTGTTTGATTTACTAATCTGAATTAAATTTCATCTTAACTTAAGAATATTTAGAAATCTTATATAGAACAATATACTTATAGTTAATCTATGAAAGAGTTTAAAGGAAAGTTATTATTTCTAGTTTATAAACAATTTAATTACATATTATATAGTCACGAATATCGATTTACCTATTTACTATAGAGCATATATTTATATAACTTGGGCTGCACTGGACGTGGGTTATTTCAGTTGCATTGCCAATTGACCGAAACCTAGCAAATGCCGAAACTAATGTAAAACATGAGCTCTGTTGTTAAAACTGAACTTAATACCAAAAAAACAAAAAAAAAAAAAAATTACATACAAAAATTCTTTACAAATATTTTGCACTTGATTTAATGAACTTTCGAGTTCACTCTCCCATCATCATCATCATTATACCAGACAGACTGCTGTTGTTTAGTTTATTAATTTTTTGTTTATATCCAAAGCTTATTCACTCGACTGATTCCCACATTGCCATTGAGAAGAGTTAAGAGAGTTGGTTCGTTGGTTTCGTTGGCTTTTTTGAGAAGATGAAATTGAGGTTAAAGCTAGCTGGATTTTTGCGGTCAGTTTGCCAGTGCCAGTGCCAGTACCAGTACCAAAGGCAAAGCCCAAAGCTGGTGCCAGAGCCGATGCCAGTGCCAGTGCCAGTGCTTGATTCTCCAGTTTTGTGGCAAAAGTATCGCCTTACATTGGAACTCGGGGGCAAACAATGTTGCTTTTGGTTCTTATGTTGCTATTGTTGCAGTTACTGCTGCTGCTGCTGCTGATGTTACTGTTGCTGTTGCTTTTACTGCTGGTTGCCTAAATTCATGTTAGTTCCATGGAATTATGATATTTTTAGCGTAATTTGAAACGATTTTAATTGGCGCCTGTACTCCTGCCGCCCACTTGGCAATGTGTTTGCTTCTCTTTAACCTTCTTTTACCCCCACACCTTTCATTTATCCCTTTCCAACACACACACATACACACACAACCATATATATACATATATAAGCCCATTAAACATGCAGGTAATTTGATGCTAAACGAATTTGAAATTTTATACAAAAATATGTCGAGAGTGGCCCCATGAAAAAGCAGTAAATATTTCGGGATACCGCTAGACCGACAATGGCGAGGACGATGACGATGACGATGCCTTCAAAACAAAACAAAAAAAAAACCAAGAGAGAGAGATAGAAAGAGAGAAAAGCATAGCGAGGAAAAAAGAGAAGAACAGACAGTGGGTGAGTGAGAAGAGAGTCAGTGAAAGAGAGACATAGAGAGGGGCTAAGAGAAAAGTCGTGCCAAAAAACTTGGCAGACAGGAAACTAAAGTTTTTTGTTACCTTACCTGACTGACTTGCGATATGGTAAGAAAGAACACAACAGCAACAACAACAATATCAGAACCTAACTAACGGCATAACATATTTTTGTTTACCCTTCGAACCGCTTGGATTAGTCTGAGACCCCCAACAGCTACTTACTTACTTACTTACTTACTTACCTACCTAACTACCTACCTACCTACCTACTAGTTAGTTAGTTAGGGGCTGAAAGGCCGCCGCATTCTTATCGCTTCAAATTAATCAGCTTAATCCGTCGAAAACTTGGCAAGTTTTACATGAGCTCACCCTCTTACAACTGGCTCCCCACCCACACTTTTATTCCTCTTACCACATTGAAGATGTTGGCTATAAGGAGATAAGCCAAATGTTTGCTGTTGTTGCTCCAATAGTTGTTGTGATTGTTGTTGCTGTTGATGTTGTAGTATGTGCAACATGCAACCTTAACATGTTAGGTGCCCCCAAGCTAAAAGTGTGTTTATGCCTATATACATATATCTATATATATACGTGTATGTGTGTGTGTCTGGTGTTTATATGTAGAATGTTTTTTTTTTTCTGTTTTGAAATTCTCCTCTCATTCAGTATTTTCTGTTTGGATTAATGCTCATTGCCTTGAGGGTGTAATGCACATATAATCTAATAAGCAGGTGAAATTTGGCTAGAAAAAGGGTTGATAGATTATATCAAAAGAGGGTAGTTAGCTTTCTACAAAAAAAGGACTTAACAAGACAAGAAAAACTCATGACAATGAATTGAAAACTTACACAAAACAATCTTGATTATTGCTTAAGAAAAAGTTTAAGGAACAAAATTAACCAAAGAAAGTAACAAATATTAAATTTGTATAGCATTCAATATCTATTATATATACAGTCGACTCTCGTAATTCAAACCTGTGATAATTCGAACCTCTCTGTAATTCGAAGTTATCACGAGTCCCCTACAAAATCTTTTGATATTTCGAATTTTGTCCATACATTTTTATACACTCGGTAATTCGAACGAAAAAATCATTGCTACGTCGCGGTAATTCGAACTCATATGGTCAAATACCCTCGATAATTCGAATTTGCAAAGTCTCTTGGTGTGTTAGTAAAAGCTTTGAACTTTGTAACAATTCTCAACTGCTTTAAAAAATCGGGGTTTGTAAAAGAAGATCAGGACAATTCGCAAATAATTATGGATATTGAAGAACCAACTATTGTACCAGTAGTTGACTTCAGCGGTGTGAATTTGTTGCTGTCTCAGTATCACCAACCGATGGCGAAATTTTATCTCTAACCGATACAAATGAAACGAGCAACAATGAAGGTGAAGGCGACATATCAGAACCTTTGGAAGAAGTATCAGTTAAGGTAGCAAGAGCCTCATTTGAGAATTTACAAAGCTTTTGCCTACAAGTGCCTATCAGGCACTTTTTGTACTTAAAAAAATTATTGATAAGTCTGAGCACCAGCAATGTGCTCCAAAACAAATACTTATTAATAAATTCTTTTCAAAGATTAATTAATTGACATTATAAATAATGAAAACATCAGCAGTTAAATAAAAACTTGATGATTCGAAGTTTTATTTATTTTCACTCAAAAATTCGAACCATTTAATATTTCGAACTCGCGATAATTCGAAATATTTGAAAAGTCCCTTGAATTTCGCATTAACGAGAGTCGACTGTATATATAAATTAATGGAATCAATTTCTTTAACCTTTAACTGATTGGCATTATTAAACTTATGTAACTTTGATCAGGACTTATCAATTAAATGATATATATTCAAATATTGATATATACAACAATATAGAGTTCATTTTTGCAACAGGAAACATTATATTTACCGTTAAATTGCATAATTCATTTCATTAAATTGCAACATTTAATCAATTTATAAATTTAATATTTTTCATTCACTCGATTGATTTTATATTTTTAACAATTTTAGCCTATTACCATATTTATTCACTTTTAATTTCAATGACAAACAAATCAATTTTATGTTCATTTTTTTTGTTTATGTTAAAAATTGTAGGAAAATAATATTTGTATAACGTTTTTGTTTGCATTTTTCCCTTTTGTGTGTTGACAAACGCAATTCAATTGTTTGTTACATCGGATGAGTCCATGTCTAGAAATGGAGCTTATCATTACCCTAACCAATCGGGCGCACACATTGGCCAATTCCATTCCATTTGGCTGTCTGGTTGTTTGTCCCATTTGTTGGACATATTTGTGAAACTACTCAACATAATGGCCATGGAGAGTGGCTATTGAAACGCACCAGGAGCATCAGCAGCAGCAGCAGCAACAACAGCAGCCGGAGCAGGAGCAGAAGAAGAAGCCGGAGTAACGGACGCGTCGTCTCACAGCGGTGGCCAGTTTTAACAATAAACAAAACATTAAACTAATAGCGGAAGAGTGACCAGGGTGGACAAACAGCGTTGCTATCCCTCACTCTACTTCATCTCCACCATCATCATCATCATCATCCTCATCAGCTCTTTCTCCTTTTCAATGTGGTTTTTGTTGTTATTTGTAATATTTTAAACAACTAACAGAAGAGAGGAATCACCAGGGGATGGTAAGAGGAAAACAGAGATGAATTTCATTGAAAGGGAGAGCGGTGTGCAGGTTGTGTGATGGTTGTGCAGGGGTTATAACCACAGAGTCACAGAGTGGTCAGCCACAGCCTTCAAGCCCATCAACAGGCAAAGAGATAGACAGAGATAGATGAAAAACGACAGGGAAAGAGAGAGAGAGAGAGAGGGAGAGCGCGAGAGGCAAGCGGCTGTGCCTCATCAATAGAGGCAAATAAATAATGCAAACGGCAATTTGAGCCTGCTGCATGGAGATGAGGATCCCAGCCAAAACCAGGCACAGTGGTAGCCAACCCACCAGCCCCTTCTTCAATACACACACACATACACATACACATACATATACATATATACACACATTTGCCTGCATCTTTTGACTCAAAGGAATGTGTTTCATGAATTTTAAATTGCATACCAAATTGCAAAAAGATTGATATCCAATCTCACGCAAGGCGCTGCTGCTGCTGCTGCTGATGGTGGTGCTGCTGCTGTCGTTGCTGTTGCTAGTGGTGCTGTTGCTGCAGGTGGGCGGTACGCACGGGAGATGGCGCGCCCATACGCGCAGATCTATGCGACAACGTGTCTGCTTGACCAGTACACAGAAACGAACTGAACCAAACCGAACAAAAACTAGAGAAGAGAAGAAAAGAGAAGAGAAGAGAAGAGAGATGGGACAAGAAGAGAGGAGAATCATGGATAGACGACATTGCCATTGATTGCCATTGGTTTGATAGTCGCTGGCATCACCGCGGGCTATTTACTACTACTATACTGGAAATGGACCTGGGGTTTGGTCTGGGATGGTCTGGTCTGGCCTGGTCAGGTATGGTCCAGCAGTGAACAGACTGGTCCACGTTTAAAATGTATGCCTTCCGTTTGCTCATTTCAAGCATCGGAAAATTGTGATTTGTGACTTAATGTATTTATACAAGGAGAACCAATGAGAGACAGACAGCAAAACAGTCATTCTGTCAGTCAGTCAGTCAGTGTGTCCAATGCCGCTTCTGTTGCACTTGTACAAACTAATTTTATATGTAAGTGGTGTAAATATCATTTTCTGAATTCACATATGTACCCCTTCTCATCTCTTTTCACTCTGTCTTTTATCTCCCTCTCATTGCAATATTTGTTGCCATTGGCATTAATTTGTAAATGTTATTTTCAATCACGAAATGATGCATCCACTTGAGTTTGAGCAGATTTTATTGAAAATGTGGAAAACGGATTTTGATTAAAATTAATAGATATATATATATACATCATATATATAAACTGTATTATCTTAACTCCGTAAATATTGCAAATAATTACAGATTTTGTAATAAACTTTTATTAATCGTTGGTCCAGTTGATCCAAAGCAGTTTCTATTCAAATGAACTTTTCTATCAGAATTGGTAAGCAATAATAATAACATAAATTGTCGTAAATGGAAAACAAATTTAATGCTTTTTCTATAGAAAGTATTATTGCAATATCTTTTAATGAATTCTTTAAAAATAATTTTTATATTTTGTTTGACTTTCTAATCCTAATAATCTTTGAATTATCTATGCATATTGTAAAAATTTAATTTAATATACAACTCATAGATGAAGATCATAATAAAAATTAGAGAAAAATATAATAAATTTATAGCTCTATGCAAATTGAGGAGAAGTTTTCCATAAAAGATGATTATTTCGGTTTTAATCTCTACTAGAAGAAAAGAAATCTATAAAAAAAATAGACAATTTTGATTTCAAAGATTAACCTTTATTTTAAAATTATAGAAAGGAAACACGTTTAAATTATAATACTTTACAGGTTTTAAAATCGGTTGACTTTCTATATAGTTACATGATAAAAATTGATTGTCCCATCTATAAGAGGATATAAAGAGATTTCTTATGGTTTTTATTTGTATTAATAATTTAAGTACTAGAGAGAGCCTTGAGGGTTCTAGACTGGATAGATTTAAGGAAAAAAATTTATAATTTGATGGAATTTAAGGTCATACGACAACGCGGCAATTCTTCCAGGGGATATATCTAAACTTTTAAGTATTAAAAACATTCTATGAATTCTTTCTACCAAAAGTTCTAAATAGAGAGACATCAATAAGAAAAATATTATTTCTATTATTTCAAAGTTTCTTTCACAGGAACAATTTGATTAAATTTATTAATTTATTATAGACTAAGAGAATAAATCTAACTTTAAGATGAGACAATTCTATATACTATATATATATATGTTTATATATATATCCGATCGATCGAATGTTTTGTATGTGATTTGATTTGGTTAAAGGGTTTTAGTCGATAAACCAATTTTCTGTTTTATCTTAATACTCTAATATGCATAATTGTGTCTGGCAGGCATTTCTAATTGATGTCGAAAGTGCAAACAAACCGCAAATCAATCAGCTAACAAGCAAACTAACCCAACAACCGAGCAGCAAACGTCTAACCAAACGACTAACCAAACGAACAAACGACCAACGAACAAACCAACCAAACAAACCAACCGACTAACCAACCAACCAGTCAGCCATCGAAACAACCTCAAGCCAAAAATAAACACTATCGCTAAAATGAATCTCACAGCGAAAGCCATACTAGCCATTGGCCTATGGGGTGTACATATGAGTATGAGCATGAGTTGAGTTTATATATGGCCTACCATATTAATTATGTTTATAATTTGCACAACGATTAACACGCTCTATTAATTCTTTCGGTCCTCATGGTATCGTCCCGTAGTCGTTACGGTTTTGGTATGCTATGGTACGGTTTGCTATGGTTTGGTTTGGTTTTGGCTTGGTTTTTTTTTTATATTAAGTAGCGCCTTCTGTTCCGTTCTGTTCGAGCCTTGTGTCCAGGCAGGCAGGCAAGTAGGCGATAAGCCCTGGCCACAATTTACACACTTTATTAACGTATTAACGCATCCAATAATAATAACAACAACAACAAGAGCAACAATAATAATAATAACAACAGTTTGCTGACCAAGTTTAAAACGGATGTAGGTGGTGATTGTGGTGGTGTGTGGTAACAGTAGAAGAGAAAAGAATGAATGGCTATAGCTATAGCTATGGCAGTGGCAGTGGCAGTAGAAGGCGTCGGCAGCGGATGGATTGCAGCGCACGGTTAAATGCACTTCACTTCCTTTTTATTGTAATTGCATTGTAATTGCAAAATAACGGTACAGGAGAATGCAGGAGAGAGCAAACGAGAGAGAGAGAGAGAAGCATTATTTTTTTTTAAACACCTCCCACCATCTTTGCGGCATCACCCATCAGTTTTTGGAAGTAGGCGCCGTGTAATATACACATTTACTTTATAATATATTATAATCATGATTATATATGCATTGCATGCAAGATCTGCCGCGCCATAAATCGCACCCAGCCAACCAAAACTGACATTAACCTCCCTACTACTTCTCTATCTACTTCACCTTCTATTTGATAACTTCTCTTGGATACATTTCCGCCCCCTATTTCTGCATTTCTTCATCTGTGTCCACCTTCTCTTTCGGGCATATCAAACTATTCGATACAATCCATATCATGGCATGCATAATTCATTGCAGATCAATAGGCTGGCTGCTGGCCACACAAAATGTTTTACAAATATGTTGCAAGGGGCCTTAGGGCCAACAGCAAAGCAACTGGCTATAGCTACCAATTCTTATGCTTTAGCTATGTATGTATGTATATCATGCAAGATCAAAACCGAACACGGCCAAAATAAGAAAACGTGCCAAGAACTCAACTCTATGCAAAAATTATGGTTTATAGTGAAATTTTTCTCTTGGTTTTTCCCTCTTCTCATTCTATTTTTTTTTGGTATAGTACTATCATCCTCTTTATACTGTTTGCCATTGCCTTTGCTCTTGCTGTTGCCTTTGCTCTGGCCATGGCATTTAGCCAGACTAAAGAGGTTTCAATTACGAACACGGCTACTGCAGCCGCCCCCAAAGGCCCCAAAGCTCCGATACGAATTTGCAGTAAGTGTCGGAGCTCTTGACTCCAACTGGCAACATACTGACTCTGACTATCTATCTCCTATAGACTACTACTATACATATGTATGTATATATATGTATGTATGTATGTATGTATGTAAGTATCTATATGGGCAAGTAAGCGACCATCAAAGCTGCACAAAAATTACTGTAATTCACATCACTTAGAGCGCATATTAATGGCCATCGAACAGCCGCGTCGATGGCAGCCATCGGAGCAGGCCAACAATTTGTATTTTTGCATACATATGTTGTCTATAAAAGATAGATAGATAGATGAATGGATGGATAGATGGATCGATGAGGCAACGGGGACCCCCATCATACCATATTCAACTCCCTACACCATCACTTTACTTTATTTCAGATGCCCCTTAGGCCGTTAGAAAACAGATTTTTACTTAAAGTTCATTAACGGCAAATATGATTTTTAGCTACAGAAGTTAAAGACGATTTGTCTTAACATTTAATCCTATTGCTGTGAATATGATTTATGGATATAACAATCAATTCCAAATGATACTTTCAATTTGAAGAAATAAAACAATAAATTATATGTACAATCAAAAAAAAGAGAACGAAACTTCTAAATGGTCAATCAAATTTTAATTTCTTTATGCAACTAACTGAACTATGAATAAATGAAAAATCTATTTTAATACTTGAAATAAATAATAGGAAATAAATTCTGAAAAGCTTACAAAATGGAACTGCAAACTTATATAAAACTTGATTTGCCAATTAAATCAATCATTTGATCCATTTTGGATATCTTTAAGTGATTTTCTTTGTTAGTAAGTAACTGTTGTTGATTTCCAATGACATTTCCTAGCCAATTGCCAATTGCAATTTGACACCATAAAATTGAATTTATTGAGCTTTAATTAATACTCAAAGTAGAATAAAAAAACAAAGAAAAAAAGAAGAGAGAGAGAGAGAGAGAGAGGAGAAGAAAAAATAAAAAACAATTTTAATCAATGCCTTGCGAGATGTTTAACATTTTAGCATGTTGACATGCCACGGCTGTCATCAGCTGACAGCTACAGCTACAGCTACAGCTAGAGAGATCCTCTACTCCCTAACCCCCCCTATCTGTCCTGCCGCTAGCCAATATATTATGCTAGTGTGTGTGTGTGTGTGTGTGTGAACTCATTATGGCCAGATGACCAACTTGGGCAAACGGAATGAGCTGCATGGCCGGATTCATGCCAATGCCGATGCCGATGCCGATGCCAATCCACAACCAATGCAAGCCCAGTCCCAGCTTTAGTTTTAGATTCAGCTACAGATTCAGTTGCAGTTGCAGTTGCCACATTTGCCATTACTATATACACTTATTGATGTTTGTATGTGTGTTAGATATAAATCGTATAAAGAGCGCTACGATCGCTGATGTAAAGACAATCGACAATGGACGGCAGTTCCACAGAGTGGATCTGTGCTGTGATGTGCTTTGCTTTGTGATGCTGTGTAAATTCTTAGAAAATGTGTGCATTTCATCATCATTTTGAGACATGTGCTCCATTTTACGTTGCCTTAACTGACTGACATAACTAAGTGAAGATGAATGCGCGTTTACGTTGGCCAGCCTGCAGCGCGTTTAGATATCAATCATATTTGAGATGCAACAGAGCAACAGCGAACCCACACACACGCAAACACACACACACATACACATATTAGCAGGAGTAAGATATGTATATACATATACAGTAGCCAACTGGATATTTTTTTTTTTTTTGTTGTTGTTTTCTGTTTTCCGTTTTCTGACTTTGGCTTTGGCTCTAGTTGTGGTCATGGTCGTGCCATACCGTCTGGCCAGTCCAATGGCCGGACCATAATTATATTATGTGGCATGAATTATTAGACCATATTGGAGCGGGTCTAATGCGTTTCTGGGAAATGTTGCCCCCATCCATACCCATAGAGGAGAAGAATACTATGCTATACTCACAACAGAGAGTATGAAGTATGGAGCATGGAGCATGGATGAGGCCTGAAAATGATATTGCCTTAATGATGGTAATGACTGCATTGGTCGTCGCTGTTGATGTTGTTGTTGTTGCTGTTCCCTCTCTCCACTTCTATTCAATCTTCACCATTTTGGTTGCGCTGTTTACGCCCAAAATTGGTCAATGTAACGTTAATTAAATCAAAGTGTAGTTTGCTAGAATGGTTAGGATACGGGGTGGCACTAGAGATAGTGTTGGAGCTAGTGGGGAGAAGAAGTAGCACATTAATATGGGGCACGGTTATGGGATACACGCAGTCTGACAAATAGATACAAATGGTTATTGGCACGTACATGTCGTTTGCCATTAGACAATGCGTCTGTTATGCCCCAAACACTTGAGTTACGAAAATCAACAAATGGAACAAAAACCAACCAAGCAATAAGGCGTGGCAAGAGAGAGAGAGAAATATAGAGAGTAAGGGAGAGAGAGAGATGGTTGGTTGGGGGTGTTGTCCCTAAGGCATGTAGATAATTTGCATAGAAACTTCAACACGGTCTTGGACTCGGACTTAAACTCCAACTCCAATTTCAACTTGAACCACCTTTACCACCATTTCTCTGTTATGCATAATTAGGCGCGTGCTGCAATTTTGTATATGTGCGTGTTTTAAGGGGCGTTGCACGCCCCTTTACGCACACAAAGTTAGTTAGAGGGAGGTGAAGAAACGTTAGGCCAAAGGCAATCAAAGTCTTTGCAAACTGTTGCAACATCATCACCCGTCTATAGTTGAACGCACCAAATGGCGTTATAATTATATATCGAAGAAGGCTTCTAATTACAGTTAATACTTGTTATTAAATAATCTGTAGACAAAACGCAATATTAAACTAAACAAGAACAGACAAAAGGATTGCAGAACTTTTAAATCCAATAAATAAATATTGATTGAGAAAGGAAAGATATAAAACTAACGAATAGAAAATGCATTTTAAAAGTTATTTAAATGTTTCCTTAAGATACCGAAAGTAACATTAAAAGTAATTGAAAAGTTTTAAATACAAGTTAATGGTAATTAAAGTAGCATTAAAAGTAAGAAATTCTTTAGAAATATGTTTTAAATACAAATCATTTTATAAGGCAGCTAAAAAATAAATTTTTAACAAGTTGTAATATTAATAAAAATAACTACAACTGGAGCTAAATGTTAGACTTAGTGACTAAATCTAATTTTAGTTTAAATTGAGCTTATCTACCAAATAAATTCTGTAGAATTTTAGTTCATTTTCTGCCCCCCCTTTATTTGTTTATGGTTTAAACGGGTATATTGAAATTGACAAATTGTATGTAACTGAATGTAAATATATTTTCCATTTTACATTAATTAAACGAATAAATTGTTCTTTTGATTTTGCTTAATTTAATAAATTTTATATTAAAATAAAGTAAAAATATTAACTCTAGAGATTTAAAGTATTTTTAGTTTAAATATTAAGAGGGAAAAGGCAAATCGCAGTCGGCAACAATTTTGCTAAGCAACAAGCGTATCTGTCTCTCTCTCTATCTTTCTGTCTTTGTCTTTGTCTCTCTCTCTCTCTGTGGGTTTTTTTTTTTTTCTTTCTAGTCTGAACTCTCGCAACACATGAAAGCCATGAAAAATATTTATAAAATCCAACAATGCATTATCAAGCGGAAGTGCAATTATTCAACGTGCAACATTTTGCGGCAACTGCTAACTTGCTGCCACTGCCAGAGTGCTGCGTATAAAACCAGCAATTTCTACAGTCAGTAGCAACAGCAGCAACAGCAGCAGCAGCAGCAACAATAACAACAGCAACAACAGCAGGCCAAGGCTCTAATTAGTTTTGCAATTTCCACGCGTTCACTGCAATTGCACACAGAGAGGCCTTTGCTGCCAATCGGACAGACAGACCGAACGACTGACTGACCGGGCCCAGCCTGTCGCTTCTTAGTGTCAGTGCAACAGTTGAGCATAGATAGAGATAGATAGAGAGATAAAGCGAGAGAGAGAGAGAGAGAGAGGGAGACTGTGATGGAGGGTGAGATGGAGATGGTGAAATATGCAATTAGCAGTAACTCTTTTGGCTTTGGCTTTGCCTTTGCCCATTTTTAATCGACTATAGAATGA